>OX941092.1:76392698-77010738 GCA_954870635.1 Arctium minus | reverse complement strand
AAAACACAGATTAGATCTAAAAATTTTAGGCAGCTCACATGTACAATACTTGAACGTGGATCTATAATAGATCTGATCCAAGTCAAGTGAGACAACAACAAAAAAAGGAAGGAAACACAGATTAGATCTAAACTAAAAAAACGTGGATGTCCTTTAAGAAACCAAGATCTATATATCAGATATGATCTAGAGTGGTCTAGATGAACAAAAAATGTGAATGTCCTTTGAGAAGCACACTGGACCAAGATCTATATCAGATCTGATACGGAGTGAAATATATGAACAAAAACAGATAAAGCCTATGAGTGAAGTTGGCTCAGCTCTACAGAGGCCAAACAAACTTCAATATATCCTTAACAATCACTTTGAACCGAGATCTATATCAGATTCGATTATGAAGGAATAAGGAATAAGGAAAAAGGAAAAAAAAAACAATGAAAATTAAATCTAACGTAAGAGATCAGATCTAACTAGATGGAGATATAACCAAACTGTAAAAACATAATGAACAAGTTCTAGACAACATCCACATGAGGAATCAGATCTAGAAAATGTAGGTTGAAAATGAAATCTCCACAGAGGAGAGGAAGATGAAAACAAAAAACACATAACAACACAGAGGTCATTACCACAGTTTAAATCGAGAAGAGAGAAAAAGGTTTACTTGAGGATGAACATCTCAGGGGCAACGAGGCTCTGATACCATCTTCAAATTTATAACAAAAAGTGTTTACAAAATAAAACCTAATCTGAACAAGACATCTTCAAAAGATTTGAAGATGTAAACAACAAAATATACACTGAAATGTAAACCCTAATACAGAGAGAAAATTTAGAGAATACAAATTTTAGAGAGACGAAAAAATGAGCTGAATGATCCTAAAATCGGGTGAGATAACATATTTATATTTCTTCAATATTCCAAACTAGTCCTTGCAGCTTAGCCCCCAAATCCTTATATATTGCTCTGCTACTCTTATTGTTCCAACGAAAGTGAGGCGCAACCCCTTGCATCTTCAAGTTTCAGGATTAGTCCCTTTTAGTCCCTGAACTCCTACAAATATCATTACAAACACACTAAGTTAGATAGATGACAAGATTGGTCAATAAGCTTTACCTTTTAACAGATCTTGATCAGAAAATGAGCGATTCAAAGGGTTTTGTAATGAGTTCCGAAAAATTGCAAACATTGCCGATGCTCTGACCGATTCAGAGGTTTCTTTGGAAATGTTATGAACAATGACGTTGTAAAATCCATTCTTGGCTACATCACCAATGTCATTGACCTGCTACAAGAAATGTACAAGTATGAAGAAAAAGAAACATCCAAGGCCTAGAAATTATTAACTCATGTTGAAGATATTGAAATTTTTGGGAAATGCAATTATAGTTCAATAGATTTTCGTTTTAGCAAATCTAACAAAATTTCCATTTCACATTTACTCATTAGAATAACAGACCGCACGACAAGGATTTTTTTAAATAGCTATAGCACCAAAATTTCAACAAATCCATTTGGTGATTGCATCTGAAGATTATAATTTAAAATCATATTAAGAAATGTCACTAGATCGTGTGTAAATACTAAATGGATTCCAAGAAAGAAAAAAATGAAAATCCGGATAATGCGAATTTAAGAAAACTATTGCACGACCGCAAAAACCAGAAAAAAGTACGGCAACTTCAAATCGATTTATAATCAAATCCGCAAACGAGTTCTAAAATAAAATTTGATTAGATCGTGCATAAATAGTCGCAATCTAGGTAGATCGATTAAAAGAACGAAAATATGCAAACAACGAAATCGAATCAACCACAAAAATAAATTTTGATTAATTATATCGATTTAAAGAATGAAAATCTGCAAAAACTAGATGAAAGAACGATTGCTTACAGTGATAGAAAAATGCTAAAGGTAAGCGACTAATGGAAGATCCATAATAGACCCTCTAATGATTTGTGGTGGGAGTGATATTTTCACCAGCAAGAAAACCCTTCTCTCATGGCCACTTCTAGGCTTTTTTTTTTTTTATAGAAATACAAGTGGAAGATGAAAGCAGTACCTTTTAAGCTTTTAAAGAAAGTACCATGGCCACAGTTTTCCTCCGATAATACTTTCATCTTCCACTTGTATTTCTCAAAATCACTATATATCCTCCTTCTAATTTTCAATGTGGAGCCTTACTCAAGAAATGTATGAGTCTTTTTTATGTACCCTAATTAATGTGTCTGTAGAGCTAATAATCGGGGTCTAATTTCACGACTAACGCCGGGAAATGTGTTTTTGCTAACTTGATGCAGATCTAGATCTTATTCATCAGCATGTAAATTTTGAGAATTGACAAGGGAGGATAGGAAGCAGAAGAGGAAGAAGTTGCAGAAAAAAAAAGATTGAGTATTAAAAAGGAATAAGTTATTGCGAATGATAATGGAGTGAATAAAGGTGGATGTAATGAAAGCAATGGAGTTGAAGAACTTGGGATTACTTCTTGTATGAGTTTAAAGTGTTTAAATTTTGTTACCCAATTAACTGTGATTAATCGATATAATATATTAGAACCTCCAAGAACATTGGATCACTTCTTGTATCAGTTTCCGGTGTTTACATTTTACCCAATTAACTGTGATTAATCTATCAATTTTTTGTTTTTATTTTTAGTTTGCCTTTTATTAGCATATCCGTACCATTTGGAAACCAAATAATATTTTTGCTGAGTGGCCGGAAATGATGGAGCCGGAAAAAATGTAGTACCGCGAGTGAATTCTTGGGTTAGGGGGTGTTATAGAAATGTGTGTGTATACACACACACATATATATATATATATATATACATATTATATAGAGATATACAATTATTTGTTAATCAAGTAAATAATATTAATTTTGTTAACCAATCTGACTCTTTAATATTTTGATCAACAATTGTAGTTAAATGAGAGGTTATAATCGGATAAAAATGAAAACAAATTAAATGGTATTAAATGAACATTTTTGGAACATTTTTTTCTTTTTGGAAAATAATCATATTTTAAAGACCATATTACCGTTGACTTAATAGCGCTAAGGTTAATGGTGCTAGAGCAAAAGACCCAATCCATAACAAAACTGAAGCCACAATAATGATATATGTAATTAATTTGTTTGAAAATGACCCAATCCAAAATTTTCAATGACCACATGGACGAAATTTATAACTTAATTATTAATTATTGTTTTTGATAGAGAAAAATCGTAGCGTAGATTATTAAAATCATCAATATTTGATTTTTTAAAGTGAGGTGGAAACACTCACATAAATTTTATCATAATATTAATTAAAGCACTCAAAGACTTATATATCCATCTCCTTTAATGGGGATTTTATAGAGTTGTTACAAAGCAATACAAAACAAATACAACCACAATCTGCATTACTCACGAATGTGAATAAAAATAAAAAAAGATTAATCTACACCCTATAAACCGAGGCTTATTTCAGCAGCGAATAACCAAGACTTGGTCAACTAAACTACCAAGCTTCATAAAAATTAAATTAAAATGAACCCAAGTAGGTCACAAAAATGAAAGCATCTCCCGCGACTAGTCTCTTTGAAGCTACAAATGTGGTCCAGCCAGCCCTCGGTGATAACATGCCTCCGGGGATTTTGCCTTGAGGATTTCTGATAATTCAAGTTAAAATGATAATAGTGAAAGATTAAAAAAGGTCAAAATACCGAAATGTAACAAAGTTTATTTTGGTTCATATTTAGTGTTACAAATGTTCAATTTTTCATTATTTCGTACTCAATTTAATTGGTAATCAGTAGATTTTGTAGTTTTTGATGATGTGAATGAGAAATTGTTAAAGTTGTATTATAATTCTTGATTACGTTGAAAAATACCATATCAAATAAAATGATGTTATTTTAAATATTAGGTAAAGTGTGTAATTAGAAGGATTACATGTTTATTATATTAATCGTGAAAAAAAATATTCTAAATTTCGTTACTATATATCAATTAATTTTATCCGGTTAAATAATAATAATAATTATTATTATACACTTATTAAAAGGAGGGATACCTCTATAAGCATGCGGAAAATGTGGATTGGTTGTGGTTGTGACAAGTCCTAAAACAAAATATTAAAAAAAAATCAACATTTTATTTTTATTTCTCCAAACAAAGGAATCTCGTAACAATATTCTTTTACTATTTTTATCAAAATAAATGGTATATATATGGTAAAAAACAAAATATGGTAGATGAAAAAAATTAATAGCTCAATGATCTTCAAATAAAAAAACATAAGTTTATACGATTTATCAATGGAGGTAAATAGTTTTCTGCAAGTTTCTTGGTGTTAGGACACAGTCTCATTGGATTCAAGATCATACAATACGAAAGATCGCAATCTGAAGTAAAAGCTGACAAGTCACTCTCAACAATAGTCTAGGGTCTATTCTGTAATAAAGTCAAAGTTGTTTTAATATCTAGATATTATAGTTTTAGATATTAAGTTTTATTATTATTTTATGTTTTGATAATATCTAATACTTAGATATTATCTCTCTCTCTCTCTTCACAATCGATCATAACAAGAACACACACACAACACATATTCAAGGTGTAAAACAGAGAGAGCAAAATTGATCAACCATTGTCAACTCTTTGTAATCCGCGTTTATAATCTAAACAGGTTGGTAATCGTTATTGTTTTGTTGTTTGATTTATCTGGTAACGATCACGGACTCACACTTGGGCACACTGGTAATGCATTGTCGGTGTCCAAGGTAGTGAGGGTCGTGCAAAATGAGCAAAAATACGTCTTTGGCTCCTGTAATGGTGGATGCCAGTCACGACCAACGTCATATACCTACTATTTATGACAATTTAATTAAGATCTTATTCATGATGCAGAAATTAAAAGGCTTTGAACTTTAAAGAAGAAACCCCGGATGCGAAAGATGAAGACATTAACAAACAAATAGATGAACGATTACTCTCTAGACTTTTCTAGAGGTAGAAAATATGATCATGCCCAAATGTTAATGATAAATAGCCGTAATAAATCTGTGACAACTTCGTGTTCACCACATATTTAGCTGTCGAAGCAATACTAAAAACATTCTCAATTTGGGTTTTACCTTGATAGAATCTGACAATAACGGTCCACCATTGATGGAGTTAGCCTGGAAAACAGAAAAGGAGCGATTCAGAGGGTTTTGTAATGATTCAAGGGCTTTCGAAAAATTTCAAACATTACCCGTGCTTTGACTGATTCAAAGGTTTCTTGGGAAATGCTATGAACATTGACGTTGTAAAATATATTCTTGGATACGTCACAACAATCATTAACCTGCAACAAGAAATGTACAAGTATGAACAGACAGAAACATCCAATCTCTAGAAATGAAAGTTAATGTTGAAGATATTGAAATTTTTGGGCAATGCGATTGTAGTTCATTAGATTTTCGTATTATCAAATCTAACATAATTTCCATTTGACTTTTACTTGTTAGAATAACAGACGACACAACAAGGATTTTTTTAAATACCTATAGCACCGAAAGTTCAACAAACTAAACCTTTTTGTGTTCGAATTTGAAGATTATATTTTAAAATCATTTTAAAAAATGTCATTAGATCATGTGTAAATACCTAATGGATTCAAAGAACGAAAAAATAAAAATCTGGATAATGCAAATCTAAGAATTATCGCACGACCGCAAAAACCAGAAAAAAATAACTATGGCTTCAAATCGATTTGTAATCAAATCCGCAAAAGATTTTTAAATAAAATACGATTAGATCGATCATAAATAATTGCAATCTAGGTAGATCGATTCAAAGAACGAAAATTTGCAAACAACCAAATCAAATCGACCACAAAAATGAATTTTGATTAGATCGATTCAAAGAATGAAAATATGCAAAAACTAGATTAAAGAACGAATTGTTTACAATGATAGGGAAATGTGAAAGGTAAGCGACTGATGAAAGATCCATCGACGAAATCGATGTAGGACTCAAATCGATGTCTGTTGTGATGAAATGGATGAAGGATCGGGTATAAATAGTGGGATTTGGATCCATTTAGGGTTTTTTGATCTAGTCATTGACACGTAAGAGTAATTTAGGAAATAAAATTTGATATTTGATTTTACATATTTTTTAATAAGAACCCAAAAGAGTAAGTTTAAAAAATAAATTTTCATGAAGATAATCAAGAAACTTTTTTTTTCCTTTTATGAGGATATTCACTTTTTTCCTTTTATGGAGATATTTCGAAAATTTATTAATCAAATAATATTTTAGTAATAATTTTAATAATTTATGTAATTACACATACACATTCAAAGAAAGAAAATAACTGAGTCACATGTGATCTAAAAGTGAATTTTTGTTATTCAAATTAGAAATTGAAATAGAAAAATAATGGATAAAATCATATGTGATATGTAGCAGAATAGATTTAATATGTATAAGATCACACATGAGATCCAATCTGTAATTCATAATTTACAAATATCACGTGATATTGTACATACCTTGGAAACATCGATTAGTTGTGTGACTTTTGACGGAAATTGTAAAAATAAAAATAATTAAACTACAATAAATATTATAATTTAAAAAAAAGATCAGAAATAAATACTTTAAATGAAAAACGGGTCATGTTTAAATCACGAAAATTGTAAAAAGTTCATAAATAAACACTACAAAAAAGAGGCCTACCATCGCTAATCCGTCGCTAAAAGTGGATTCCGTCGCTAATCCGTCGCTGAAAGTTTGTCGCTAAATACCTGGTAGCTAATGCCTATCAGCGACGGATTGCGATGGAAATTAGCGACGGAATTATTAGCGACGGATTTAGTGACGGCCGTAATTTAGCGACGAAAATAGTTAGCGACGGATTTAGCGACAGACTCAATTTAGCGACGGATTATTTTAGCGACGGATTAGCGACGGAAATAGTTAGCGACGGATTTAGCGACGGCTCAATTTAGCGACGGATTTGGCGACAGACTATTTTAGCGACGGATTTAGCGACGAAATATTTTAGCGACGGCTTTCCGTCACAAATTCCGTCGCTAATATTAAAAAAAAAAAAATTCAGAAATCAACATTTCCTGTATTTTATACAAATAATCTGCCCATTAAGTTGACACAAATAACCTGTCCATTAAATTACGAATTGTAACATCTCAGACCAACCGTACCAGATATTGTCCGCTTTGTCCACACACCCGAACTCACGGTTTTAAAACGCGTTTGGTAGAGGAGGTATCCAGTCCCTTTATAAGGCATCTTTCGTTCCCCTCCCCAACCAATGTGGGATCTTACAATCCACCCCCCTTGGAAGCCCAGCGTCCTCGCTGGCACATTAGTCCGGTTCCCGGCTCTGATACCATCTGTAACATCCCAGGCCAACCGTACCAGATATTGTCCGCTTTGTCCACACACCCGGACTCACGGTTTTAAAACGCGTCTGGTAGAGGAGGTAGTCCCTTTATAAGGCATCTTTCGTTCCCCTCCCCAACCAATGTGGGATCTTACACGAATCATCCCAATAAAATAAAAATCCAAATTCATACGATTCTGAATTCATACAAAACAATGTAGTAATCTAACTAGGGGGGGAGGGCGGGGAGGGGGGAAACCGTATCCCTGCTAAACTGCTGCGATAATGTAAGCTGCTCAGCTAGCTGGGTAGCATGTCTGACCTGTTCCGCCTGCAAATCTTCATTGCGCTTCCTTTCGATCTCCAACTGAGCCAAATAGCGCTCCTCCCGCAGCCTCGCATCCTCCTCCATCTTTGCCATCTGCTCTCTCAACACCGCTAACTGTAAATACAGTAATTGACAAAAATTAGTATTTATTAGAAATGAAAAGTAACAATATGATACATAACTAATATAACAAACATAACCAAGATACCTCATCTGCCGATGCAGTTCCAGATGATCTCCCACCGCTGCTGCTACTACACTCATCGGTCATAGCATAACGGGGATCCTGGGTCGACCAACCAAAAATACGACCATTCTTCCGCCCTCCGGCACTCTGCTCCCAAAGAGTTTCCTCGTCAATCGGGAGTCTGGCTAGCCTCCACATCATCCTTAAGCTCCCGAAAGCGTCTCTATGGTTACCAAAACAAAAACGGGTAAGAAGAAATTTTAGCAGGATAACAGCTCTAAATCAAACATATCCAACTTATCTACTAACATAGCCTAACGTCTGCCCAACAGTGGCAGCCCAAACTACATGTATACAATACACACACACACACACACACACACATATATATATATATATATATATATATATATCCATTGCGGTTACAAAACAAAACATACGTTGAACATATTTGTATACACATGCATATAAACATATACAATACATATATTAAGTGTAATGGTTTTAGAAAACTTACGTGGATTATAGCCGCTTTGGGGTAAACGTACACCGGAATCCAGACAAGAGAATCCAGGTTTCATCCACAGCAGTCGATTATGTTTGTGCACAAGTATAAATTTACACAAAATGACCAAAAACATCACAATCACAAGTTCAAAACAATTGATATCGAGTCTCGAAGACGAACAGTAACTCAAAATAATCGTGCAACGAGCAAAATATTCCAATAAACCGAAATAGAAATTGATTTTTAGGTAAAGTTCAGTACCTTTTCGAGAAGTTGCTGTCGGTAGAAAAACGTTAGAAAAATACAATTTTAAAAATAAGGCAGTAACTATAGTTTCATCCAATTCCTAAATGTATAAAATACATTTGTCTTCTCACAAAATTAATTGCTTGTAGCACAGAAGAAATAGTTAAGGAACTTGTTGGGATGGGTTTTCCCGTCCCTTAGTAGCCAGTTGTACCTGCCAGACTTGTGTGTGGCACATGTGTAATAGCAGTAGAAAATATTGATTCCAAACAGTCAGGAAAACATTTTGCACATATAGAATTAGTAGTTATAGGAATTAAAGCTTTAGGAAGAAAAAATTTAGGAACCAAATTATTATCTTTATTATCAGACAAAAGTTGGAAAACAGAATTAAAAAAGGCAATAATCTCTAGAATGGAGGTTGATCTTAGTCAAAATACAACTTTATTTTATTGTATATCAGGAATATTAAAAGATATAAACGATTTACAAAAAATAAAAATAACATTACAAACTAAAGGATATGAAAATTATGAAGGTAAAAGTTATAATAATAGGGCTGGGCCGGGTCGTTGCGGATTATTTGGGTGGCCTCCTTAAGTGGAAGCCCGGATACCGCGAGAACGTGTGTGTGAGTAACCTGCTGTTCAAAAAAAATAAGTATAGAAGTACCGGGAAAAGCTAGCACCGGATCATGAATGAAATACAAAGTAAATATTGAAGGAATAGTTAACACCATAGCATCAAAATCAATACAAATTATATTATATTATATTATATTATATTATATTATATTATATTATATTATATTATATTATATTATATTATATTATATTATATTATATTATATTATATTATATTATATTATATTATATTATATTATATTATATTATATTATATTATATCATTTACAAGGTTCATCTATCTCAAAGTAAATGCTCCAATGAAAAATGTGCACTATTAAGATTGTAAAATTATGACATTGTTTAATAAATTGAAAAGAAAATTACCTTAGTACTAGAGTGATAAATTTTGTTCGTATCATGTAGGTTTCCCACTCAAACGTATTATGAGGACATAAATGTGAAATCAATGTTGGGGTACAATTCTCATGTAGTTTAAACTCAACAAAACCTACTTGAGTCAAAGACAATGTCGATGACTCTCATTTCATTACATTTAATTCAAAAGGATAGGCACGAAGAAGAGGCTCAAAGGAGATGGTTCATAGTTGATCACATATCTGGTCTCCTATTTTTATTGTGTTTGTTTGTAGTAAGATTGTTGATTATAACTAATGTTAAATTATTGGGTTCAAGGAGACAATAAATCAATCTAATGATGAAAGTTTATTCAATTAATTTCACTTTTGTGCTAATGATGGTTACTTAAACAAGAGTTTATCAACTTAAAAATAAATAGAAAAAGTTTTCTTGCTCAAAATAGGCCATCTAGCTTTAAAAAAAATGAATGTATAGTAAAGTTAAATCTAAGAACACGTTAATGATCTATTGACAACACTTGGAAAATATCCTAAAAAGTATCCGGGTATGGGTGGACTTAAAAAATGTTTCAAGGGAACTCTAGAGTTCTAGGAGATATATGGCTCCAATGAAAGTAAAATTTCCCTTCTGTCAATTTGGATAAAGGTTTTATTGCCAAAACAATTAATTAGTTACTGATTAAAATTTTTAGTAAGTTCCCCCTTTGCATTTCATGAACCGGTCTAGGCAAGGTATATCTCTAGGGGAAAGGTGAGGTTTAGGCATGGAAATGGGGCGGGGATGGGGCAGGTACCTCAATCCCCATCCCCGTCCCCAATCCCTCGTTCTTATCCCCGTCCCTATCCTCGTCCCCGCCGGGGAATATGATCACATCCCCATCCCCATCCCCAACGGGGAACGGGGATCCCCAACGGGGCAACGGGGATTTTTTTTTCGTTTATGTAAGCTATTTAAATCAAATATATGAGAAAACGCACATATTTAAATATCACATATTTCCAATAAACATAAAATCGAAAGAAATTTAATTTAGTATAAAAAAATCACAACATCATATAATAATTAATGACTTAAAACCAAAAGAAATCCAACCGATTTTGGAAAAAAAAACTTAACTTCACACGTACCAAAAGATATCGAGTAATATTTAAAACCATATCGAGTAATTGTATTTTGATTGACATCCAAAATACATACTAAAATCCAAAAAATAACATTTTTATATTATAAACCTAGTTAGGAAATAGGAAATTATGAATTACCGATTTAGTTTAAATAAATAATATATATTAAATATTAATTAAAATATATAACGGGGACGCGGCGGGGCGGGGAGTGCGATACCCGTCCCCGTCCCCATCCCCGATTTGAGACAAACGGGGATCCCCGTCCCCGTCCCCATCCCCGGTTTAGCGGGGAATCCCCATCCCCGATCGGGGCGGGTGGACCGGGTTCCCCGACAGAACGGGGCCCATTTCCATGCCTAGTGAGGTTTTGGCGGCTAAAAGACGACCCGAGGAAGAGTTAGGAACACGAATAAGGAGAAGCGAGAACCACGTGACAAAATACTCAATATATTATATCAATTTAAAATTTAAAATTGTTTCAAAATAAATAGTGAAACTTACTTTATTAAAAATTTATTATTGGTTATGCCCTACTCTATGGGTTCATATTAAAATAAATATCAATTCAAAATTTAAGAAATGAAAACTTGGTTCCATATTTTTTTTCACCATGATATTTGTTTTATGTAACATCCGTCAAGTAATTAGAATTTTTATTACTCATAAGAGATTCGGAGTAGTTGAGGAATAATGAGGAAGTAAAGGGGGTATAATGTAAATATGTTCATTTAGGGGCCTAAAACCCTAAACGCTTGTTCATTGTGAGAAAAACAGTATTATGGTATATGTGTGTGTGTGCGGCGATTCAAGGAGAAAGGGGAGAAAATCGATTGAAGCTTTAGAAGTTCTGACATTCGGGGAGCTTGAGCCGTGCTTGTTGGGATTCATCTTCCAGAGGTAAGTTCCAATTAGAATCATTGTTCCTTCTATCGATTTAAGCATTAGGGATTTAAGTGATTGAGTCCTGGTTTGGGATCGAGTCTGGGATGGGTTGGGGAGTAAGTGTAATGGATTAAGGACTCGATCAAAGCTTTGCACACCATGAGACTATTAATCAACCAATTAATAATAATAAGGGGACTAGGGTTAAAATCGATTTCGATCGACTGAATATTTTAGGGTTTGTTCGCTTCGATATTTTGTTGAAGATGAGGGTTCGGGGACCGGAGTCACCGGGGTAGAAGCGACCGGGGTCACTCGGACCAAGAGTAGCGCCCGAACCCCTTTATTTCGAAATCAAGGTTAATCTGGGGGGTAGCGAATTGGTTTAGTATCCGATTAGATAATGGAGTAATATGGGATTATCATATGGGAAGAGAGATCGAAGATCATACCTGTAAATCGTCTCCGAGGTTGGTTGTGTGGGTCTCGACCGGGGTGGACCGGGGTAGACCGGGGTAGTCCCGACCAGGGTGGCCCGATGCTTGCTTGACCGGGGCCGCCCGGTGTGTCATGAGATCGTTGAACGGGATCACTATGCGACCGGGGTGGCCTATTTGATCAGGGCCAGGGTCTCATCGACGGGGGGGGGGGGGGGGGGGACCGCGAGGGGGGGGGTTATACTGTCAAACCGTATAGCAACCTATGTGTTAGTCTAACCGTAATCCAGAACCTTAAAGTTTAAAAGTAAGAAACTTCATTAATGTTGCAAATTTTGGAATGTAGGACTCGATATTCCCAAGTCTAGGTGTTCGGGTGTGTGTCAAGGTTCCCAATAAGGTGAGTTCCCTTATTTTTCAAACAGTGTTACGTATTTTTGAACTGGAAATGGGTTATACTTCATTGCTTATTATGGTTATTGTAAATCTTGATAAAGTAATACTTTAATGTCGATATGATGCTGTTGTTTACATTTCGTGTATATAATCAAGTTTTAATGTGGCGCGTTATTCATCAATGTATTGGCCAGGGCTATATGCATATAGCCATCGGGGATGGTTGAACCGTGTATTTGGAATTCGTTTCCTTATACACGGATACGACATCGACATGGGGGGCCGTATGGGGACCTACTAGAGGGCCCAAGGACGAGTAGTCCTTACACTTGTGGACAAATTGTGGCTCCAAATTGTGAGATTTTATTTTATCATTTATATAAGTCTGTTGTATATTTTAAAAAGACGAGGTTGGGAATTTACTAGACCTCTCGGTCTAATCCTTGCTCTCTATTTTCTTAAAAACCCATTTTCAGGTAATATAGCTGCATCCAGATCTATTAAGGGAAAAGAGAAATGCTAGGAGCTAGCACGCGGGAGTTCGGGCCTTAGAGCGTCATAGTTGCAAATTTCTTTTTATAGATTTCCGGTTGTAATAGACTAAGTTCTAGACGATTTAAATCCCTGATTATCAAGTTTTCATATTGGTACCTATTGTTGGATATTTGATTTCATCTATCTATACTATATTATAAAGCAGACATAAAAAACTCTTAAAAACAACTTATTAAGCTTTATGTACTATCATTTAAAGCTAACTACTTAAAATTTCTTAAAAACAACCATTAATACCTTCCGTACTGCTTCTAATGCTTATGTTTGACCTTTCAACCCCCAAAATCGTCAAACTCCTCATCCCTAATTCTTCGCTCACTCAAGATTTTTGAACAGAGTTATTCAATCCTTCTCATCCCCATCTCAAAATTGTTGTTCATCCTTATCTTTCTATCAAAAGTTCAACAAATTTAATTAGAGATAAAGATGATTCTATCATCATCCTCACATCCTCTACTAATATATATTTGCAGCAGGTTTTCTATCGTTTTTGTTCTTCAAGCAGAGTCAGGTACGTTTCCTTCAAGCTTCCAAGGTTAGATATCAACTTCTCATCTTCGATTTTGATTTTCGATCTATTATTGGAGTTCTTTTTCTTCGTCACGCCTCTCTTCTCAAACTCTTCTCCAGGTAAAAACTATCTGTTTGTAAAACTTGGTGAGGGTTTGATGTTTTTTTTTTGCTTGATGTGGATTTGATGGGTTTTTTTGCTTGATGTGGATTTGATGGATTTTTTTGCTAGATGTGGATTTGATGGGTTTTTTGCTTGATGTGGATTTGATGGGTTTTTTTGCTTGATGTGGGTTTGATGGGTTGTTTGTAAAACTTGGTGTAGAGAATATCTTACAAATGTTTCTTGATAGAGAGAATGATCGGGATCATTCTCACGTCGTGATTGGATTAAAGCCATTAGACCGGAATCCATGTAATGGATAATCACCGTTCAATTCACTCACTCTTAATCTGCCCTCTATGATCTATGGTTTGTTGCTTTTATTCATTAGAATTATTTTTTGTTAAGACTTTACTGGTTTAGTGTTGACCAATTTATATAACAAATCATTTTTCTAATTACCGTTCCACACTGATTTATTCACATTACAGAGGATTGCTTCATATACATTCATCTTCAAGATGCAATAGTAGGAATTTTGCATTTGGAGGATATAAAGAGAGGTGAGTAACTTATGCAATTTTTGAAATCGTTTTATTGATCGATTGAATGTAGATTATTTGTATTTCTTATTGTTTGCTCTTTAGGGATCGTTTTGAAATCATCTTTTTGTTGACCGACTGTGTTTAGATTAAAAGGCAATATAATATCCCCATGCTTAGAACGACGATTTTGTACGTAACTTAGGTGATCTTCTTCTCTATCAATACATTGTTTCAGTCCAGGTAACTTCAATGGCTAATTAGTTGTTCTCAATTATTGCTTATTAGTTGTTCTCAGTAAATCATGCTGATAAAAGGTTGAATCAGAAAAACCCCAAAATGTATTAGCATTCTTGTTCTTCACTTCTCAGAGAGAAAAGAGGCCAATAGTTTAGATGCCAGATTTGTACATGATCTTATTCTTCAACCAAACTCCATAATGAACCAATTATAGGTAGAAAACGAGTTTCAGATTTTTGCTTCTGATTTTATGATTCAGGGAAGACCTTTCATGATGGTTATGGCATCTTTAACATTTGTAATTTGTTGGCTTTATGGGCATGCTCATCTTTTTTCTTTACCATGCTTAAGGATGTAGCTTTCTCCTTGTTTATCATTCATATATTTGAATAGAAACATTTCATTAACATATTATCTAACGATATATCGTGGCCGCTGTCTTTTTTGTTTATCAGGTACAAGGGCTTGAATGGATTTTGTTGACTTTGCTCCTTCTTCAAAAAAGCTATAGTTTATGGTAATGCCTCTGATTCAATAAAGTGAATTTGTTTCTTTTTGTTGAAAATTTGCGACTATAACAGGTTTTAAAAAGGTTTGAACTCCAAAGAAGGCAATTGATTTTACCTGGTAATATTATCCATCAACAACTTACGACTCCTGTTTTGATTGATTCCATTTTCTTTCTCATCAAAACCCAACTTAAAGTTCCTAATTTTCCAGACTTAGTCGGTCTCTCATTTCTTATCTCGTAGTCCTACTCGAAAGTGACATCAACAAACCTTTTCAAGAAAGATTTATCATATTTGTGTGTTGCTTCTTGAAACATGTTTTTTTTTATTTTGTTTTACTTAATTTCTGGTAGTTTCGTTTTTTTTTTGTCTTTCTTTTACTTGCAGTTTATTCTTCTCGAAATTTGTTTTTGTTTCACATATGGTTGGTGAATGGTTTGTGCCTTTGTGGTTGTTTTAGGCTAGATGGTGGTTGGGATAGAAGCATCATTTTTATGCAATGCATTACTGCTGTTAAGTGGTGTTGATTTGAAGCAGGAGGTTTGTGGACACTATAATTACAAAACCATCTTCCTATTTTGCCTACTCTATAATTATATGTGTTACTTCGTATTACTAACCATGCCTTTCTACAACAACTGTGACAAGTTCATGGTTGGTTTCTTGTACAAAAATTCTTTCATCACTTCATGGAAACATCGGCTCATAAACAAAGTTTATTATTTACGAGGTTTTGTTTTTCTTATGTTCAATGTTATATTCTATTGAAGAAGCATGTGTGGACTTTTAAAATAGAATTATTCTAGATTTTTTGTTATTCATTTAGTTTATATTGTAGGAAAATGGATTGGTAGCATTTGATGCAATTGGGTGGCTTGGGCTGTTGATCAGACAACAAACAGAGGTAAGATGACAAAAAAAATTGAAGTGTCCAAACTATAACTTTTTTGGAATTTTCTTATGATTGGGGGTTATTTTTAAGTGTCCAAACCATCTAATATTCCGGGAAAATTGTTGCATACGATACTGTTTTGGTGGACTAAAATCTTACCCGGTAAGTAAGTGATAGTGTTAAATTTTATCGATAAATGCTTCCTCGGGTAAGTGTTTTTTGTTAAACAGACCCTTAAGTTTTTTCTTTGACCGACACTCACTGACTAGCTTCTGCCAACTATCTTAGATGAGAGGTTTAGTTAAACTATAAGCGGATGAGACTTCCATTTCCCAACTAGCCTAATTAGGGGCCGTTTAATAAACGTTTACCCGGTAAGTGCTTACCGGGTCAATTAACTTATCAGATGTACACGACAAGGATGTAGAATCTTACCCGGTAAGAGCCATTACAAAGACCGAGAGTCTTACCCGGTAAGTGTGGGTGACGACTCTTACCCGGTTAGCGCTTACCGGATAAATTATTGTGTATGATGTTGTTCCGATTGACCAAAATCTTACCCAATAAGTTAAATATTAGTGTAGATTCTCCTTATAAACATTTGGGTAAACGACCTCTAAGTCTAAATGCTATGTTCACAATTAAGGTCATATAACAAGATTTTGTTACCTTCTAATGTTTCCATTGATTATGGTTATGTCTTTATGATATGTTCTCTAAACCACTATGTTATTCAATTTAAAAATGTAAAAAAAATTGATTGTATTTGTTTGTGTGCATATATGTATGTATATGTAAATGGGTTGGTTTAAAATTATGTTTACTTTGTACATGCAATAGTGATAATGCCATCCACTTCAAAATCAAAACGACAGAAAACCCAAGCAGCAATGGGAGAGGTGAAACAACCTGCAGCAAGGAATCTGCTGTGTGGAGCTATTTGTATGGACTATTCATATCCAAATCAATATAAAAGAACTTTGCTATGTGCAAGCATGCCTTGGATAGAAGGCTATTTGGTTATTTTGATGAGTTGCTTTAACATTTTGCAATTTTGTTAAATGGATGTGTTTGTCTGTTGTAATCAATATTTTCACTTACATTTATTCAAGTTTTGCATCCGGCCGTATTGTGTGGGTATACAACTAGTCTAATTTAATTGTTGGTGAAATTTGTTGAGTTGTTACATTTTACAATTTAAGATTTGTTAAAATATATGTAAAATCAAATATGTACTTATAATTTTAAAATTTTTTTTAACTAGTACGTGTCAATGGTTAGGTCAAAAATCAATGGTTAAAAAACCCTAATTAGATTTGAGCCCAATACTTTCAACTCAACTATATGAAAGATTTCCCCCTGATTTTAACAGTTGCGCATCATTCACATTTCCATCTCTGTATCACTGTGAGTTGTTCGTTCTTTTCTTTTAATGTTACTTTAGTCGATCCAAGTAGGATTATTTACTCTGTTTACATGTTTTCATTTTTTGAATTGATTTAGATTTTAAAGTGTGAGTCCGTGATCGTTACCGGATAATCAAAACAACAAACAATAGATAATAAACCAACCTGTTTGGATTACAAACGCGGATTACACGGTTGATTTCTTGAGTTAAGCTCTCTGTTTGTTTTTCTCTCTTTACACTTTTCAGTATGTGTGTTGTGATCTGATGTTTTGAGATAGAGAGAGATAATATCTAATAAATAGATATTATCAAAACTTAATAAAAACTAATATTAAACATAATATCTAGATATCTATAATATCTAGATATTATATTAAAACTAATATAATAATAAACTAATAACTAATTAAACTAATTAAAATACTAAAACATAACTTTGACTATTATTACAAGATAGACCCTAGACTTTGGTTGAGAGTAACTTTCAGCATTAACTTCAGATTGCGATCTTCGTTTTGGATGATCTTGAATCCAATGAGACTGTGTCCTAACAATCTCCCCCTTTGGATCAAGATCATTTAAATAAAAAGATTTATCTAATTCGATCTTCTCTTTCAGCTTGGAAGATGCAATCTCCATCTTTGTCTTCAAATTGTAATAATCTTCCCCTTTTGATGTAGAGAAACTCTTTTTCGGTTGTTGGGAAGAAATTGTCTTCAGTGTTAGCTTGGACATTTGTTTCTTGATCATTTCTTGTACTTTGTTTGCTCTGCTCTCCCCCTTTTTGATGGATTGAGCATCGATATCTTCAAAACTTTGTTGACAAGAAATGTCTTTGATTCGTAGCCTCTGATCCGTCAATTCATAAGATATTCATCTAGATCTTTACAAATCCAGACAAATTAGTTGTGTAACACCTGAATCAACTAATGAATCAGTTAGAATGCCTGTCAGTAACACTAAGTCACTGTGTGTAACGAATACACATTGGAAAGGAGCTGTTTGAAGTTGACTCCCCCAGGGCTTCCATTTAATCATCGAAACACCACATAGGCAGTTTCTATAAACGTTATGACAAAGAAACTAATTCCTTGTGTGTTCGTGCTTGTGATAGAAAGAATTAAGCACTGATGATTGCTTTTAAGGCTCGAAATGTGTAAACCACTGAGACAACAGTAAGTTAAACACAGACTCAATGTGTATGAGTGAAGTGCGAAGGTGGGGCAGACTTCCTTCTTTTCTATATCCAGATTTTCCAAGTGAAAATCAGATAGCATATGTGCTGCGTCCCCTTTAAAAATGTGAAACACTTTCTTGTTGAGAAGAAAATGAGTAGATGGTGAGGTTTGATCAAGAGTTGGCATGGGTTAGTTGCCTGTTTCAATAATGATCACCAAAGAATTGTGAATCACTAGAATTGTGGCTACCCGGCTCAGAAAAAGTTGGTGCAGAGTTGTGATATTCTTTTTAACTCTGTTCTCGCACGCTCTTTCTTTTAAACGTTTTGCTTTCTCTAATCACACTCATTTCTATTCTTTTTGCACACTCAATCACTAAGGATTTAACTTCGTGGGTAGAAATCACTGGTTAAGGTGAGTCCATAGAAGTTGTGTTAAGTCCTAGCACAATGAAATTCTTGTTTTCTCTATGATGCACGTGAAGCTCAGATTGGTTTAACTATTTCAGTTAAAGCACAATATTGATTTTGAAAACATTTAAAATCACACTTCCATAATATAAAATCTGTTTGAAAAAATCGGGAAGTGGTTTGAACATTAAAAACAATGTTTTCTATGATTGAAAGTTGTCCTTCTTTCAACCATATATGAGATGAAGATATAGAATTATACCTTTACGTACGATCTTCCATCTCATGAAGCTAAGCTTAAAGTCATAAAGATATGATCTTTTAAGCTTCTCTCAAACTTCTGCAAAAGTCTTAGGTCAAGTCAAAGAAAATTTATTCACTTAAATTGAAAAGACAAAAAGCAGTAAAACTTTTTAAAGAACGAGTTCTGATCTGAATTGATCAGAAGTCATCACCTTTTATACTCCCCCTGAAATTATGCATCTAAAATATGTCAGTTAAATGGCACATGATAGAGATCTACGACTTCCTTCTTGAAGTGTAGGTGATCATATCTATCGGATGCAAAACATTTCAGAAATATATATGTACTCCCCCTTGAAGGTTGATTTCCTCTTTTAAGCATTGGAGTACAATCGCTGATTAGCTCGGAGTAAGGTCTTTTGATCATTGAAGTGCGGGTCTTGAACTGTTGTATTCAAGAGCCATATCTTCGTTGAAGTCCGGGTTCTAAGCTGATGTACTTAGAAGCCATTTTCTCTATTGAGGTACGGGTTCTGATCTGTTGTAATCAGAAGCCACTTTGACATTGATGTCCGGGTCTTGAACTGTATTATTCAAGAGCCTTTGTTCTTCTACTCCCCCTTGACAGTAGGTGCCTGCAACACAGAATCATTATTCTTCTTTGGTACCCACTGGTATTTGGGTCCATATGTGTTAGTTGCAGTTCATATGGGGGTTATGCAATAAGAACCATACCAATAATGGTCACTAGTCTTGTGAACAGGATCATGTGTACGACAATAAGAACAATAAAATTTCTTACCTGACAAACTGATTAATTTATCTCTTGAATAAACAAAATCAGGTTTACCTTTCAGCGCATTGTTCTTCTTGGCAATCGGTGTATGTACACATGAGTTTTTACATTTCAGCTCTTCTTTAACTGGTTTCCTGTTCCAGACCAGTTCAGCTTCTTCTTGGAAGCTTCTTCTCCTTCTTTGATGTGTACCTGAAAAATCTTTATTCCTGTCATAGAAAAGATTAGTACTTCGAATATGATTAGAAGATTTCACTGACCTCTTTGAAGAAACAGGTTTCTGATATGAGCTTGCAGCTGACTTGAATGAACATTCTGAATCAGTAGAATCATCTCTAGGTGAGTGGACAATTGACTCTAGAGTCTTGCGCTCAGTCACCACCACCGTTGAAATAACCTTTTCAAGCTCTTTAACCTTTGAAGAATAGTTGTTTCGTTCTTTGACAAGAAGGTCAATCTTCGTCTCAAGCTCGGACCTCTTCTTCTTCTCTTTCTGTGCAAGCTTAGATAATTCAGATAGCTTTGCATTAAGCTTCCTAATTGCAGCTTCAAGGATGCTTCTCTCTTCTTCAAATCCTTTCTTAGCACCCTTCTGATCATTTGCCTTCCTCTCCTTGGCAAACTGATCTCTTTCCAATATTATTACTTTCTCAAAGTCTTCAACTTTTTGAGAAAGCATTAAACTTTGAAGCTCAATCACCTTCTTCTCTTCCACACCCTTCTTTGACAGATCTGAGAACTTCTTTTCAAACTCAAATATTTTCTTTTGTAGCTCAGCATTTGCATTCTCCAAATCTTTGAACTTCTTCTCATTACTCTCAACAGACTCTTGCTTCTGTTTTTGAGCTTCTAAATCATTAATCTTTCCTTTAAGTTCAAAGTTCTCAGCTTCCAAAACTTTTCCTTTTAAGAAAACGTTTCGGTCTGAGTCAATCCATTCAGAGTTTAATGCAAGATAGTCCCAAATCTCTTTCCCTGAAGCTTCTGGAATATCCATTAAATCATATATTTCCTTAGAAATACTCTTTCTCAGATAAACTCTAGCTCTATAATCAGCATGATTTCTTTGTGCTCCTTCAGACAATGATAATATCATGTCTTGACCCAGTTCATCACCATCTATGAAGCTGAAAAAATTTATTTTCCACTTTTCGTATTCTCCTTTATTCAACATGTGAAAATAGGAAGACATTATGTTTAAAGTTCTAAGTCTGGAAAAACTTTGCGTTTTGAGAAGGTTTGCGCGAGAGGTTGATTGCGCAAAGTGAGGTTCGACCGATAAGACGTAAGAACTGGTAAAATATAAAGATCGGTAAAACTGATTGATCGGTAAAAAGATTGGACCGAAAGTATATTTGAGTTCGAGTGTGAGAAATTGTTAGACACGAGGTGAGAAATTATTTTGCATGAAGTTATTTTGCAAGAGAGGACCGAAAGTGTGAGATTTCACGTGAGTATGTGAATGTGGAATGAAATGTAAAAAGACAAAGTAGTGTGAGTGGAACTCAACAAATCAAAGTTACCAACAAATCACATGAGGGTGATGATGGACACGTGTGGTTTGCATGTAATTTGTGAGATATTTGCATGTGAGAGTTAAGTGTATGAGGTGGTCACGTGAGGTGGGTTTGGGTATGGAACCGAGAAAATCACAAAAAGTCTTTGACCGGGGGGGTTTTGGCCGGAGGTGTGAAGACCGGGGATGGGGTTTAGACCGAGAGAGATTAGAAGACCGGATAATTGAAGACCGGGACTGATTTGGATTGGACCGGAGGTGGTTTTCAAGTTCGACCGGATAAAAGAATTCGACCGGAAGAGTTGTTTGACCGGGGAAGTGTTGTGGAAAAGTTTTATTCGACCGGGGAAATGTAGTGGAAAAGTGGGGTTCGACCGGGGAAGTGAGTTTTACTTTGACCGGATAAAAAAAATATATTCGACCGGATAAAAAAAATTCGACCGGTACAAAAGTTTGTGAGATTCGACCGGGGAAGTGAGGGTCCGGTCGAATGCTTAAGACCGATAGAATGTAAAAACTAAGGTTCGACCGGTACGCTTAAGACCGATACGTCGTCTTCTCCGATTAAAACAACCTGTAACTCTAAAATTAACCAAGCTAGAGGTCGATTTACCACACCAAATTTTGACACAACGATCTCCTTATCAATTAGAACAAGACACA
Organism: Arctium minus; assembly: GCA_954870635.1. Taxonomy (NCBI): domain Eukaryota; kingdom Viridiplantae; phylum Streptophyta; class Magnoliopsida; order Asterales; family Asteraceae; genus Arctium; species Arctium minus. Next base: position 76,988,673 of record OX941092.1, on the reverse strand, counting down.
ACCTTTTGATTTCGAAAATAACCGCAAAATCAAGATTTTGATAATTGCACAGTGTTCTTCAAAAAATGAAGAACACAGAGAGTAAAAATTTTGATTTTGATCTGAATCAGGCTCTGATACCAATTGTGAGTCCGTGATCGTTACCAGATAATCAAAACAACAAACAATAGATAATAAACCAACCTGTTTGGATTACAAACGCGGATTACACGGTTGATTTCTTGAGTTAAGCTCTCTGTTTGTTTTTCTCTCTTTACACTTTTCAGTATGTGTGTTGTGATCTGATGTTTTGAGATAGAGAGAGATAATATCTAATAAATAGATATTATCAAAACTTAATAAAAACTAATATTAAACATAATATCTAGATATCTATAATATCTAGATATTATATTAAAACTAATATAATAATAAACTAATAACTAATTAAACTAATTAAAATACTAAAACATAACTTTGACTATTATTACAAGATAGACCCTAGACTTTGGTTGAGAGTAACTTTCAGCATTAACTTCAGATTGCGATCTTCGTTTTGGATGATCTTGAATCCAATGAGACTGTGTCCTAACATAAAGGTTTTATGATTAATCTAATCAAATGTCGTTTTCAAAATCTTTGTTGAATTGAACTCTAAACCCATTTAAAGCTGCCACTCATTTTTCTAGTTTTTGTGATTTTAAGATAATATTTTGACCGTTCTTGGAATTGATTTAGACCGCATGGTATTTACACTCGATCTAATGACCCTTCAGTTTCAAAATTGTTTGCGGATTAGATTTCTTAACGTGATATATTTTAAATTATTAATATTCACACTACAAGAAATTGCTCTTTTACCGACGGATTTGGGAAGTCTGTCGGTAAAAGTAACTTTTACGGACGACATAGAAGAAAGCATCCGCTAAAAGTTCAACTTTTTGCCGAAGGAAAATGCCACTGGCAAAGATGCACTTTTGCCGACGAATTTCGCACTTTTGCCAATCCAAAATTTTCAAAAACACAAGGGCGAAATTTATAATTTACTTATTTATTAATTACTGTTTTTGATAGAGTAAAAATCGTAGCGTAGATTATTTAAAAACATCAATATTTGTTTTTTTTAAAGTGAAGTGTGGAACACTCACATAAATTTTATCATAATATTAATTATAACACTCGAAGACTTATATATTCATCTCTTTTAATGGGGCTTTTATAGAGTTGTTACAAAGCAATACAAAACAAATACAACTACAATCTGCATTACTCACCAATGTGACTAAACAAAACATACTAATCTATGCCCAACAAACCCCAGACTTATTTCAGCAACGAATAACCAAGACTTAATGAACTAAGTTACCAAGCTTCATAAAAATTAAATGTAATGAACCCAAGTAGGCCACAAAAATTAAAGCATCTTCCGCGACTAGTCTCTTTGAAGCTACAAATGTAGTCCAGCCACCTGTGATAACATAAAATGATAATAGTTAGAGATTAAAAAAGGCCAAATTACCCAAATGTATCAAAGTTTATTTTGGTTCCTATTAAGTGTTATAGATGTTCATTTTTTTTATTTCGTATTCAATTTAATTGTTAATCAGTAAATTTCTTAATTATTGACGATGTGAACGAGAATTTATTAAAGTTGTATTATAATTATTGATTACATCGAAGAATACCATATCAAGATAAAATGATGTAATGTAACTGAAAATCCGTTTATTAGGTAAAGTATGTAATTAGAAGAATTAAACGATTGTTATATTATAATTGAGAGAAAAAATGATTGCTATATTTCGTTACTTTTATATATCCATTAATTTGATCCGATTAAAAAGAAAAAAAAATAATTACTGTAATTAAAAGGAGAGATACCTCTATAAACATGTGTAAAATGCCATGCATGCCCATGGAGGTCCTTTGCAATCAACTCTTGGGTTGGTTGTGGTTGTGACAAGTCCTAAAAAATATGATAAATAATTCAACATTTTTTTATTTTCTACGAGTAAACCATTGTTTTGTGAAAGAAAACCGAGAAATCCCATAACAACAGTTTTTTACTTTGTTTTTACCAAAATAAATGGTATATTTATGGTAAAAATAAAAATATGGTAGATGAAAAAATTTATTCGCTTAAAGATTTTTAAATATAAAGATATAAGTTTATGCGATTTACCAATGGAGCGAAACAACTTTCTGTAAGCTTCTTGGGCACTGAGAATGCACTGACCATCCACCATCACCATTGATCGTGTTTGTCTGAAAAACAGAAAATGAGCGATTCAAAGGGTTTTGTAATGAGTTAGGGGCCTCCGAAAATTTGCAAACATTACCGGTGCTCTCACTGATTCAGATGTTTCTTGGGAAGTGTTATGAACATTGACGTTGTAAAATCCATTATTGGCTATATCACCAAAATCATTGACCTTCAACACGAAATGTACAAGTATGAGCAAACAAAAACATCCAACAAGCCCTATAAATGAACAATGCATGTTGAAGATATTGAAATTTTGGGGCAATACAATTGTAGTTCAATAGATTTTCGTATTAGCAAATCTAACAAAATTTCCATTTCACATTTACACGTTAGAATAACAGACTGCACAACATTAAATATCTATAGCACCAAAAGTTCAACAAATTAAACCTTTTGGTGTTCGAATCTGAAGATTAGAATTTAAAATTGTTTTAAGAAATGTCATTAGATCGTGTGTAAACGCTTAATGGAATCAAAGAACGAAAAAGTTGAAATTTTGGATAATGTGAATTTAAGAACTATCGAACGACCGCATAAACCATAAAAAATGGTTTCATCTCGATTTATAATCAAATCCACAAATGAATTTTAAATAAAATTTGATTAGATCAAGCATAAATAATTGCAATCTTGGTAGATCGATTCAAAGAACGAAAATCTGCAAACTACGAAATTGAATCGACCAAAAAAATGAAATTTGATTAGGTCGATTCAAAGAATGAAAATTTGCAAAAAGTAGATAGAAGAACTAATTGCTTACAGTGATAGGGAAATATGAAAGGTGAGCGATTGATGGAAGATCCATCGACAAAATCGATGTAGGATTCAAATCGATGTTTGATGTGATGAAGTGGATGAAGGATCGGTTATAAATAGTGGAGTTTGAATCCATTTAGGGTTTTTGACTTGGTCATTGACACCTAAGAGTAGGTTGGATTAAATAAATTTAATATTTGATATTACATATATTTTAATAAGAACCCAAAAGAGTAAGTTTAAAAAATAAATTTTCAATGAAGTTTTATAATTATTTGTTTGGAAACAATTCAAAAATGTAAAATTGGTGATAAAAAAAATCAGTATTTTGTTTCTTTTTATGAAGATATTAATTTTTTTTCCTTTTATGAAGATATTTCGAAAACGTATTCATCTAATGAATGTTTTAATAGTAAATGTAATAATTTAAGTAATTACTTTAATAACATATATATTTTATTTAAAACTTGAAATTTCGAAAAGCACATTCAAGAAAGAAAATTACATAATCACATTTGATTTAAAACGTGAAAAACAATTATTTAAATTAGAAATTAAAATAAAAAAAAATAATGAAAATAAAATCACATGTGATATGTAGCAGAACACGTTTAATATGTACTAGAAGCGTACCCGCGCAATGCAGCTAGATACATCACGATTTTAATTTTTATTTTATTTTCTGTTTTTTTGTCGATTTACATTACGATTTTGGATGGTTTTGAGAGAATGATAATGATTTTTTTTTATAAATTTGTTTAATTTAGACTTAATAGTATAAGGTTTTTTATAAATAAAAATATAAGTATTTTGTTATAATTCAATGATTATCTTATATATTTACAAAACTTTATATTTAAATTAAGTTGTTTATCCTTTTTTGATCATGTTTATGAGTTTGTTATTAATTCAAACATATAGCTTTAGAAATTTGTACTCATGCATCATGACTTGTATTCTTGAATTTTAGGTAATGTGTATCAATAAACAGTACTTAATGTATAAAAACACAAAAACGACGACCAAAAATTAAATTGGTTCTAAAAATATAAAACCATAACTTATGACAATAAATTATAATTTTAAAAATACATCAATAATAATCGAAAGGTATATATAACATAGTAAATTGAGTAAACCGGACATTTGATGTCAAACCGCTCGGTTTGAAATTTTAATAAACCGCCACATGTGGTTTGATTTGTGGTCTGAGGGGTTAAACCGCCCAAACCGGACCGCAAACACCCCTAATTTGAAGCCACCACTCTTTTTTCTAGCTTTTGTGATCTTAAATTAGCTTTATTCAAAGAACATTTTTGCCGTTCTTTGAATCGATGTGGATTGGATAGTATTTACGCTTGATCTAATTAATGACCCTTCAGTTTCAAAGTTGTTCGGAGATTAGATTTCTAAAAGTTGTTTTAAATTATAATCTTTAGATTCGAACACCAATAGGTTTTGTTGAACTTTTGGTTCTATAAATATTTGTTATCCTTGTTGTGTCGTCTGTTACTTCAATGAGTAAATGAGAAATGGAAATTTCGTTAGATTTGCGACTACGGAAATCTATTGAACTACAATCGTATTGCCACAAAATTTCAATCATCAACATGAGTTGTTCGTGTAAGTCAATACACATAGTTCATTTCTAGGGCTTTGATGTTTCTGTTTGTTTGAAATTTGTTTCCTTTCTTTCTGCACGTTAACGATTGTGGTGATGTATCAAAGAATGGATTTTAATTTACGTCATTGATCATAGAATTTCCAAATAAAGTCACGTTGTTTATCATCGAATCAACAGAGGTTAGGGTAGTTTATAATTATGCTTTAAAGGTTTCCATTCATAACAACCTCTGAAATGGGCAATGGCGTTGATTCAAATTCTAGCATGGAGAAAGTCAAAATAAGGACAAGATTGTTGTAGATGCTATGGCTCCCGAAACAGATAACGTGTTGAACACTTGATAACGTGTGTGTCAACATATCTCCTCCTTTTTTTAAATTTAACAAGTAGAAGATTTATAACTCATTAATATATATATATATATATATATATATATAATGTAATTAATTAATCTCTATCATTTAGACAATCAAACAACCTCATATCCAATCTTAAAGCTACGACTACTTGATCATTTAGGGGCATCGATTGATCTACCAACCAAGAACGCAAAATTTATGTAACTTGGCATATCATGGGCTCCCTCATGAGTGAGCCGATATAATTAAAGGTCTTTATGAATTCCTTGAAAAGTGTCTGAAAGTTACCCACATCTTGAAATCTAGATTTGTCTTAAGATCCATCCCACTATATAAACTCACTTTGTAACTTGGGACATCATCACAGCCGCCATGGATGAAAGTGTACGCCCTGATCATTCAACAACCGCTCACCCGTCCATTTTTCTAGTTTTTGTGGTCGATCTGAGAAGACCTTAAATTCGCTTTTTCTATATTAGTATTTTTTCTGTTTTTTGAATTGATTTAGATTGCATAGTATTTATAGTCGATCTAATGACAATTCAGTTTTATAAGAGTTCAAATTAGATTTCTTAAGTATTGTGGCTTACGCCGAGATCATTTTCTTTTTACTTCGTGGTCCATCCAATTTTCTTAATTGTTGGGACAAGCTTGATTTTTACCGAATGCAAAACGAGAAACAAGATCAAGGAGCTATATATATGTCACTACAAGATTATTGCTTATTACCGACCAAGATTACCGACGGATATTAACTAATTTAATTTAATTTAATTTTTATTTTTAAATCCGTCGGTAATTTATATAATTTAATAAATATTTATTTTTTTCTGACGTCCGTCGGTAATCCGTCGGTAATTACCGACGGATTACCGATGGCCGTTAAGAGTCCGTCGGTAATCCGTCGGTAAATTTAATAGTTTAATAAATATTTATTTTTTCTTTGATCATGTATGTGTTTATATTGTAGATTGAAATTGATATGAGTTCTTTTAGCTTATGAAAACCATTGTTATGAGCACAAATATATCAAATGTTTTGGTATGATAAACTTGTGATATTAATTAGTTGGGTTGTCATTTATTGGACAAACATTAGGTTGATAAATGGAGACATTTGGTTAATACAGCCAATCGGGCCACCGAGTATGAGGGGATGACATCCAGACACTGTACTGGATCTATTAGTATCCCTATGCATCGGGACCGCTTGGTAATTTATCATACACTAGACTAAATGTATATAATTGATGAATATATGTACTATATACATGATTTTATTACCTACTAACAATTTAAGTTGTGTATTGTAGAGAGATGCATGGGGCCGTGAGCCTACCAGCGACGAGGTTTGGGAGGCTACACACTGCACCAACAGGAAGCTTGTTCCGGGTGCGACTGGTCCGTCCACGGATCCTCCGATCTACGTTTACCCAAAGGCGTCTCATATGGCGGTAAGTTCAATTATGCATGGCTCGATATTTGTTTATTTTATAAGATCGATAGAAATTATAGCAAACTTAGTTTGGGCTGCCATTGTTGGGCAGACGATAGGATTGTTTTCATAAAAGCAGGTCATGGATATATATTCAAATCACAGTTGAAATGCTGCCGAATTTTCTATAGGTTAGTTGACTTGACAATGTCTAATTTGGTAAACTGTAGGATGCCTACCATCGGAATAGGGATGAGGAGTACCCGGACTTACCTCCCGGCACTGTACCTCCCAATGATGCCGAGTTGTGGGAGCGTAGTGTCGGAGGACGGCGTAAGGGCCGTCTTTTTGGATGGGGGACCAGTCAGGATCCCTATTATGCTATGACCGGTGATGGTGATTCAGGTGTCAGTTCGAGCGGGAGCACGCGCGGCCGTCGCGATGAGGAGGTATGCTTGTCAAATGTTGTTTAACATTGTTAATCATATGTTTGTTAAATGTTGTCTGACATTGTTCTATATATGTTTGTCAAATATTGAATTTCAGTCGGAGGAGTTGAGGCAGAGGTTAGAGAGAGAGGAAACACAGAGGATTCAGTTGCAGGAGCGATTACAGAGAGAGGAAGCAGAGAGGATTCGGATGCAGGAGCGATTGGATAGAGATGAAGCAGAGAAGAGACATATGCAGGAACGAATGGCACAGTTTGACACGTTCATGATCAAGTTTAACAATCAGCACCCATTTCCCCCTCCGTAGGATTATGTTTATGTATTTATAGATATTTTGTACACTTTAAGAATTAGTAATATTTAAAAATTGGCAGGTTTTGTATGGGATAAAAAACTGGAAGTTTTTAATTTTTAATTATTTTAAAAAAAAAAATTAAATTACCGACGGATTATCCGTCGGAAAGTATTTTTTAATTTAATTTTTATTTAATAAATATCCGTCGGAAATCCGTCGCTAAATTCGTCGGAAAGAATCCGTCGGTAATAATCCGTCGGTAATAATCCGTCGGTAATCCGTCGCTAAAGGAAGACCGTCGGTGATCCGTCGGAAATAACCTAGCCGTCGGTAGCCGTCGGTGATCCGTCGGTGATCCGTCGGTAATTTGAACGCCGACCACCTCTTTACCGACGGCTATGTACCGACGGATCACCGACGGATTTCCATTTTACCGACGGATCACCGACGGATTCATCCATCGGTGATAAGCATCTGTTTTGTAGTGTGTAGGTTTCATTCGACTAAAGTCGCTTGAAACTCGCCTAGGCTACTGATATGCATAAAAATAGTGTCTAAAGCGACTTAACCTGCATAAAAATAGTGTCTAAAGCGACTTAACCTGCCAGAAAGTCGCTAGAACACACTGTAGACGATTTCCTAACCGTTTTTGAAACATGTTTTACATATATACCCTGATGATGAAGTTGTGGTACCTAGTAAATTGACTAAATTCGATATCTATAGTGTTGGACAACTTAGGGAGGTGGAATTTTTTATTTGGCCATAAATTGATTTCTAACAATTTTCAAGCTCTAAATACAACACGTAAACGTTGAAATAAATTATATAAACAAATTAAGAAAGATAAGAGAGATCAAACATGTTGTTTATTAGGTGTGCTCACGGGTTGGGTTGATCGGGTTGAAGACATTTGATCAACAACCCAACCTAATGTTGACGGTTTGAAAATTTTTAACCCAACCCAACCTAACCCGTTCGGGTTGGTTGGTTTGGTCGGTTTGTGTTTAAACAAAGTAAAAACAATATTGAAAGCATAAAAATAATAAAGAAACTTTTCAATTGAAATACGATCCATCGTTCAAAATAATATATGAGTTGATCAAATATTTATATTTAGATATTAAATATAACTTTTCAATAATGTCCTCTTATGAGTTCCATTGCTTGTTATTGCCGAGTTGTTTTTGGTAACTTATACATATTAAAGGGAAATATAAATATTTTTAAAGAAGTTGGTAAAACGTTTATGGGGTTGGTCGGGTTACTTTGAGCCTAACTCAATATCAACACAATAGATTCCGGTTGTCCTAATTTTGTATTGATTATACGTCGGGTTGATTCTTTTCCTGGTTGGTCGGGTTAATCGGTTATTTGAGCACCCCTATTGTTTATATATAGGGGTTTACTAACTTGGTTTCAAACATGTTTACAGTGACTTACCAACATAGTTCACTTTTTCTTAGCCTATGGAGATACACCCATTTCACTAAATTGTTACTCTTTTTGGTAGAGTAAAAACGCCGCATAGATTATTACAATCCTCGATTTGTTTGATTGTTTTAAGCGAGGTGTGGAGCACTCGAATAAATTATCACTCATAATTTAATGATATCATAATGTCAAAATGTAATTGAAGATCTCAAAAGCTTCATCGGGCTTTTATAGAGTTGTTACAAAGCAAAAGAAAACATATACATCCACAATCTGCACTACTAACAAACGTGACTAAACTAAACTAAGGCTTATTTCAGCAACGAATAACCAAGACTTGGTCAACTAAGCTACCAAATAAGCTTCATAACAATTTAATCTCTCAAATTAATTCTGCATCCTCTATCGACTTATGTACATCGATATTTTATGATGATGACTATGCCCCATCCATTCCAGATCCGTGTAGTTAATTTCTGAGTGGAAGATTGATTATCTTATCTATATCAAGTTTCTATGAGACAAGCTGTACGTCAGGCACCACACTACATTGAGAGGATATTGATCAGTCACGACCAAAGAGCTGGCTAAGGTGATGCAGAAACTAAAAGCCTACAAAACAGAAAATGAGGGATTCAATGGGTTTTGGGATGAGTCAGGGGGTGTCAAAGAATTGCATAGATTACTACTGCTCTAACCGATACAGAGGCTTCTTGCGAAATGCTATGAACATTGACGTTGTAAAATCCATTCTTAGCTACATCACCACAATCAATAACCTGCAGCAAGAAATGTAAAAGATTGAACAAACAGAAACATCCAAATCGATCGTCAAAATGAACAACTCATGTAATTGAAGATATTGAAATTTTGGGGCAACACGAATGTAGTTCAATAGATTTTCGTATTAGCAAATCTAAAAAAAATTCCATTTCACATTTAGTCATTAAAAAACAGACAGTACATCATGGATTTTAAATATCTATAGCACCATAAATTCAACAAAACCTTTTGGTGTTCAAATATGAAGATTATGATTTAAAATCAATTTAAGAAATGTCATTAATCAAGTGTAAATACTTTGCAATCTAAAATCGATTCAGAGAACGGAAGAATAACAATATGGATAAGTTAATTGAAGAAACATTGTGCGACCGCAAAAACTAGAAAGAAAAAAAAAACAGTCGCTTCAAATCAGTTTATAATCAAAATCGCAAACTATTTTCAAAATGAAATTTGATTAGATCGATTCTGAGGATGAAAATCTCCAAACAGCAAACTGAATCGACCACAAAAACTAGATGAAAGAACGAAATTACTTACAGTGATAGGGAAATGTGAAAGGTGAACGTCTGCTGGAAGATACATCGATGTAATTTAGGGTTTATACTGAAAGATGTCTGGTGCGATGAAAGCCGATGACGGATTGGGTATAAATAGTGGGATTGGTATCCATTTAGGGATTGGGTATAAATAGTGGGATTGGGTATAAATAGTGCCACGTAAGAGTAGGTTAAAATAATAATATTTCAATAAAGTTTTTCAATTATTTATTTAGAAACAATTTAAGGGATTATTTTAAATTTTGTTTTCGAAAACTTATCACCACAACGAAATTTATGTAATTATTATTTGTTCTAAAGTAATATTATGACATATTTTTTAGATCTTGAGAAGCAGCTACCCATTCGATGAAAGAAAATGACTGGATAAAAAAAAATATCATATCGAGTACTAAAATCATCTCTAATAGATACTCCAAAATTTTTCTAAAATAACGAATGAAACTAGAAATTTTATGTAACAAAAATATATTTAACTCCAACGGATTTTCAAAATTTCATTAAAATGGAAAATGAAACTACAAAATCTCTAAAACAAAATTTTACTTTCAACTCCAACATATTTTTCTTTATGTAGATTACAATATTGATTATATATATTATTAAAATATTTTATTCATCTAATATAATATTATTTTCTCTTTTTAAAAAATTAATTTTAAAGTTTGTTATTGATGGAAATATATTAAAAAATATTTTTCTTGTCAGAAAATTTAGTAAAAATATATGTTTTTTTAATAACTTTGGACACATTTAAATACATATATATGTATTATATATAATTAATTCTTAGTGGGTTTGTGTTCTGCTATATGAGAGTTTCGAAACGATATATAATGTGTCCAAAACGGAGTGTGTGTGAATGAGATATCGATACTTAAAGTTGAGTACTTGGATGAACTTAGTAAAAACCTAGTGGGTGTGGGAAAGTGTCCCACATAGGAAGAAAGAGTAAAAGATTTACGGTGGCTTACTACACCGTAAACCAAATGAGCCTGTGGGGGATGGATTACTGATCATGAAATGCATGCAAACCTTTCCTCGATCCAAAAGAGTAGAGCACATGTTTTTATGAAGACAGTTGATGTCTTTAAAAAAGTTGTTACTTTAAGCCAAGGGTTATCAACATCAATTGATACTATTAGTCTTCAAAAAATGGTTTTCTTTTTTCAGGTGGTTGATTTGCAAGTATTTGCTTTGCGTTGTATCACTTAAATCCATTGGTTCCGAGATTCCTTGCATTTGTCAAAGCAAATGTTTTGTAGGTATCATTTCTTCTCTCCCAGCCTTATGAAAAACGCTATGTACAGTTGCAGGGACATCTCAACGAACTACAAGATAGATCTCAAGCTTTTATTCACTCGACATCTATTGGACATTTTACCTTTGTGATGTTGTTATAGATCTGAAGCTTATATCCTTTAGTTACTTGTAATTTGGTATTAAAATGATAAGAAGTTGGAAAAAGTGGGCGAGGAAAGAAGCCAACTTTAAATTCTTTTCGACTTTGAGGTTCTTTCTGGCTTCTACTCTGCTGCAGTCTCTTTGGATATTAACTTTGATTATGTGTTTTAACTTTGATTCTATTGTTGTTATCATCTTGGGCTCAATTTTAATTGCGAACTGAAATGGTCGCAAATAGAGATTTCTCCATATCCTTATATTTAGAACTAAAATCGGGTTGTGTTTTTTTATGGAGTAGGTCCGGGTGCATGATATTAACTAACGTGATGAGAAGATATATCAAGAGTCGAGTTCCATATAGTGGGATAGAAATGTACAAACTACATGTCTAAGAAATACAAGCCAAATAAGAGGAGACCCTTCTTTTAATTCAAGTTCTGCATCAAAAAGGTTCTGCACTTGCTGCTCTTCGAATTCTAAACAGAAAATTAACATATGCAGCATCAGATTCGATTATTGTAATGTTGAATGAAATTACAATATTGATTATATTATTAAAATATTTTATTCATCTAATATAATATTATTTTCTCTTTTTAAAAAATTAATTTTAAAGTTTGTTATTGATGGAAATATATTAAAAAAATATTTATCTTGTTGGAAAATTTAGTAAAAATATATGTTTTTTTAATAACTGTGGACACATTTAAATACATATATATGTATTACATATAATTAATTCTTAGTGGGTTTGTGTTCTGCTATATGAGAGTTTCGAAACGATATATAATGTGTCCCAAACGGAGTGTGTGTGAATGAGATATCGATACTTAAAGTTGAGTACTTGGATGAACTTAGTAAAAACGAAGTGGGTGTGGGAAAGTGTCCCACATAGGAAGAAAGAGTAAAAGATTTAGTGGTTTATAACCATGGAAGTGAGAGGAGTTTACAAGCTCTTTGAATGGTTTTACTCCAACATCTACCTGCGTGTGCAGGGGGTGCCGATTGAGAATTTCATAAGCTAAAATCACCGAACTTGTGTGTGGACGCGAGTACAGCTCCGAAATCTCAAGCTCGCACAACTTAGTTTTTTCTCAGAAAAGTTTTATACAATATGTTGGAACAAAAAACATAATTCACATTTTCTCCATTTTGAATAATCCCTTAGGAGATGCTCTAACTTTACTTCTTGAAGAAAGGTTAATTGCTAACGTGTTTTTTTGAAGTTCCCTACAAGAAATTCTAGTGGATGCCCATACGACGATTGAGGTGTATATCGTTTATCTAGCAAGGCCAAATTAAGACAGATTTGAAAGTTCAAACATACACCTAAAAACAAATGAAACTCTCCTTAGTAACTAAGTGATTGTTGTGGCAATGAATACAACCGTCATTTACGTTTCTCGGAGGCATCTCTCCTAGAACTCCTTCCATTGAAAGATTCAATGTTGATCCACACCTAAAATGGCATATGTGATATTTGTTGCATTTGGGTTATTTATGCTATACAATAAAGCATTTAAGAAAAACTCTTAAAAAATAATTTTTTATGTATCAAGTACAGTTTATTGTTTATTGATACATGTTACTTAAAGTTCAAGAATACAAATAAATCATGCATTATTACAACTTTTTAAAGTTGCATGTATAAATTCGTATAGTAACTGATAAACATAATCAAATACATTATAAATATCTATATTTAAATACAAAAAATCTAAAATATACTAGGATAATCATTGAGTTGAATACTTAATTATTATATTTACAAAAAAATATTAAACTTGAAATAAATCACTTCGTTATTAAATATAAATTAAACTATAATGAAGAATTTGAATTAAATAAATTATACAAAAAACCAAGCACTTTTAAATTGTTAATTTGATACTACTATCGATATATGCTTTTTCATATTTTTATGGGGTTCTTCAACTTTATATTTTATTCAAACATAAACATGCTATCGTTTTCTCAAAACCACAAAACCCTGTTATAAAATTGACAAAGACAAAAAAAAAAAACGAAACATTAATATTAAGATGTATGACGCTGTATTGTGCGCGAATACACTTCTAGTATATGGAAATTCATTTCTTTCTATATGGTTACTTAATGTAGGGGTGAGCATTGGGCCGGGTCGGATCGTGTGACATATATTAAGGCTCTAACCGGACAGATATATATCCAGCCTAAAATTTGGACTTTGGTTATGATCAGGTGGTTAGGGTCGGCTTGTTCCGGGTTTTTTTTGGGTCGGTTTTTTTGGGGTTTTCGGGTGTGGTCAGGTTGTGGACACTCCTAATTTAATGCATTTAATGTGTTTATTTATGATTTTTTACATTTTTTGTGATTTAAGCATGCTTATTTTTAAATATCTATTTTTGTGACATTTAAAATAATAATGATTTAGTTTTTCATTCAAAATATTATTTTTATTGAAATAATTTATTAAAGATTTTTTTTACATTTTTTTGGCAAAAATCACATGCATACATAACGAATTGATTTTTTTAAAAAAAAATAGTAATTTTCATCAAAATATCATATGTGATATTGCTCATACTAAATTTAAGTATAAATGAAATGTAAGTTATCTACAACATCATATGATATTGTAAATTATGAGTTATGTTTTGAATCATATGCAATCTTATACATATTAAATGTATTTTGCTACACATCACATGTGATTTTGCTTTTATTATTTCTCTTTTCCAATGTTTAGTTTGAATCACTATTTTTAAATCACATGTGATTAGGAAAAAAGTTTGGAAAAAAATCAATTATTTGTGAACCACATGTGATTTTGATGAAATTGTAATCTTTTAAATATTGTCTTAACTAAAAAATAATTTTTTAAACCTAAACTAAATTTAAATATAAAATAAGTTTTTAAACAAAAAATTAAATCATATTAAAATCACAAAAATGGTAAAAGGAAAATGTTAAATAAATGTCTTAAATAACTATTATATATTTAAATCACTACAATGCCTTTATTTATTCATTTTTGAAAATTTTTATTTAAAACATTATTTAACGAATTGTCTGGTACATACTCATTCTTTATTTTTCTTATTTAACTATTATTATCGTATGAAATCAACTCTATATGATCAAAAGAAAAAAAAAACAATTGCCAAAAAAGAAAAAAAAAGAATGAATATCAACCAATCATTTTTTTGATCATTCCTCAAATGAACTTTCATAAAAATGGCCCAATTAAATAATATATGTGTCATTTGTTGCATATGAATTAAACATAAAAATTCATTTTTTTTCTTTAGGAATTATTTGATTAAGGCATTTATTCAATATTTTTTTCAATTAAAGCATGATTAAGTTTTCATTTAAAATTTTTATTATTTACAAAATTTAAAACAAGTGTGATTTAACTTTTCATTTAAAATATTTATTTTTATTGAAATAATTTATTTAAGATTTGTTTACAATTTTCATCAAAAATCACATGTGATATACATATCTAATAGAGTTTTTTTTTTTTTCGAATAACAAAATTCGCTAATTTTCATCAAAATATATATGTGATAATTATTATAATAAATTTAAGTGGAAAAAAATGTAAGTTATCCACAACATCATATGTGATATTTGTAATGTATGAATTATGCTACACATCACATTTTATTCTATTTTTATTATTTTTTCATTTCAATGTTTAGTTTGAATCAATATTTTCACACTTTAAATCACATTTGTTTTGTTACATATCATAGTAGTACAATTAATACAATAAATATAAAAGGCCAAGGGGCATCAAGTTTTGATTGCTATTAGCTATGACTTTAGTACCAGACTAAAACTAGCTCATGACCAAGCCGCAAAGATAATCAACTAATCGCGTAATCGATATTTGGTCCATTAGTAAGAATGAATGGCATCATGAACGTTCAAACAACTAAGACAGTTTGTTTTGTTGTTTTTCATCCATTCGAGTTTGACTGCTCCGATTTTTATGATTTGAAAGACGTTCCATATTCAGTCGACAACAATGGTGATGAAACAAGAATTCTAAAATCAAAAAATATTTCCCCATTTTCCACATTGCCCTCCACTTTTTATTATCTATGTGTATTCTCCCAAATATGTTCATAGGTTATCTTGTTCTAGGACACATTTTTCTTTTTGTACTCAAAATGATATTTGTAAAAAAAAACACTCATCTTATTCTAAGAAACATTTTTCTCTTTATATTGAAAATGATATTCGTAAGAAAACAACTTATATTATTCTAAGAAACATTTTTCTTTTTATATTCAAAATTATATTTGTAAAAATTAAAAAAAAAGTCACATCTTTTCCATAAATACTTGTGAGAGCTTCAAATTTCATACAATTAAGAAATTATCTTTTCCATTGGTTGTATTATTTTATAATTAGGGTCGTTCATTTCGTATGTTAAATGTGTGATTTTCAACACATCTCCCAAAATTTTGGGGGCCAATTTTACTTTGTTTAGGGTTTTTCGTCAACGAATGTAAAACTATATCCACCTTAGTGTCTCTCTAATTTCTATCAGAAGCATGGACGGCGTAAAGTACGTTGGTGGTGCCGCTGCAAATAATATATATTGTAACAAGGATACAATGAAACACAATATCACTCAAACTAGTTGGTAAGTGCTTCATATTCTATCCAAGAGACTCAGTATCACAACTACAGAAATAGGTATTTTAAACGGTTGTTTTAGACATTTTTAAACGGTTTTACAACCGTTTGAAAAAGTCAGGGGTTTTTTTAAACGGTTTTTGAACTGTTTAAAAAAGTCACATTAACCGTTTAAAAAATAAAATAATGCTATTTGCTGCATATGGGACTCGATCTTGGAACCATAGCCATGCAAACCCAGAAGAGTTACCATTCCACCACAACTTATTCTATGTTTATAAAAGCACCTTTAATTCTTTTATTCATTTTTTGTCCAGCTTTGTACTCTCAACTTCAACTTTAGATTCGACCCAGATTTACTCCAAATTACCAAAAAATCAAAACACGAACATTGTAGATCTGTGTGTTGGGTTTCCAGATCATCTTGAATCACTCAAATCGGAGATCGGACAAGTGAGATATGATCAAAACGCCACAATTGCGGAAATCTGTAAAAAATTATCGTTTTGTTCTTTTTCGCTCCAAATTGTTCCAAACCTATCAAAATATAAAAACGCATTAATGTAGTTCGGTTTTACCCTAAATTTTTAAAGGCCTTTTTAAACGGTTTTGTGATAGTGAAAGCGTTTGAAAAGTGTTTGGCCACGGTTGTTTCTAGAGAACCGTATAAAAAGATGTATGTATTTTAAACGGTTGTATGAAAATACCGTGTAAAAAAGTTAGGCGGCGTTTTAAATGGTTTTGTTCAATTATCTGTGTGAAATACGTATCCCTTTTTAAACGGTTTTTTATAACTACCGTTTAAAAAGCTCATATGACTTTTTTAAACGGTACCACAACCACAAAACCGTTTAAAAAAAGTCTTAAAAAAATGCGGCCACCTTTTTAAACGGTTTTTTCGATTTTTTTTAAAAATCGTTTAAAAATGTGCGTTTAAAAAAGTCATTTCTGTAGTTGTGTATCAACTCTTTTTCAACACTTGTTATTTTTTTAAGAATGAAAATGACATTATAATTTCCTTTTGTATTTTTTTTGAAGTATATATAATATTTATATACAACAAATGCAACAAATAAATTCACACACCCTCCTCACCTTTGGTGAGGTTTGAACCCCTGACCTCCTAGGAGGACAAAGGCTCTGATACTGCTTGGCCAAAGGCCCTTTAGTTCCTTTTGTATTTATTTGTTTTCTTAATTTAAGTGACCAATGTGACATTTTTAGAGTTTTGAAGATTTTTATTTTTTTTGAATTCTATTATTTCTTTCGGTTGTTTCTCACTAGGGTTTCTATGATATTAAATTTTTCCAATTCTATTGTTTTTATTCGGTTCATTGGAGCCTTAATCATCAATTCTTTCAATTTTTCCACTTTTTATTCCTTCCATTTTTCCAATTCTTCAATTCCATTTCTACTTGGGTATTATATCAAACATTATGATTTATACTTAATGTTTTTTATTACTTTATCTATGATACTTTTATAATTAAGATTTACGAGAAACTCTTTTTCAGTCGAAATCAAAGCCACAATATTTAAAGGTCAATTTTATTTTTATTTGAATCTTGTTTATATTTATAAACATGCCTTTAAGGGTTTATTTTTTAATTGAGTAATAAAGTTTTTAATAAACAATATTAATTTATAGGCCTCCAAATGTCATTAATACGCCTCATTATCACCTCTTAATTTGTATATATGCATCTTTGTTATCTAATGTTGCAGTGTAATAAAAAAAACTTTAGGTTTAACAGGACCTCTAAAAAATTGGAATGTCCTTGTTTATTATAATAAAAATCAGTATCAATGTGAGTTGATTGGTTTAACTAGGTTCCAAGCCTCTTAAGGCATTGTTTGGTTTCATGACCATAAACTAGTTTATAAGTTAGATTATTGAAAAACTACTCATAGTAGCGTTTTGAAAAGCTAGATTATCAGTTAGTTTGCCAAACATAACCTAAATATAGTATGTTGTGTTACTAAAAAATCGACATGAAGGCATTTTACAATTAGGCTATGTTTGGCAAAGTAGCTGATGACTGATAAGCTAGCCGATAGTTGATAAATTAGCTGGTGACTGATAAGCTAGCTGATGAAAAAATCACGTTTGGTAAAAACTAACTTATAAGATGTAAATTACCAAAAAGAACATTAGCAAAAATAATCAATTACAATATTTAATAATATAATTAAAATAAATTTATAATAATATAATATATTAATTAATACAAATAAGGTAGTAAATAATATAATATGTTGTTTGATTTTCTTTTATGTTGTCATGTATATGTATATACATGCATGCAGATCCAAAGTGACTCTTTAGTCACTCGATCATGCATCCATAAAATACCCAATAAATATATATATATATATATATATATATATATATATATATATATATATATGTGTGTGTGTGTGTGTGGGTTCAAACGAGAATGGGGTATGTTTAAAAGAATAAAGGGACAAATCTCATCCCGTGATTACATTGAATCAATGGCATAAATTAGAAATGACATTTTATGTAATTAATGGTAACTCTATACCCTTTGAAATGTGTTTCTAAATTAAAGTAGGGGCAAAATTGAGACCTTTTTTCTGCTTTGCATTCAAAATTATTCGCGGGCGAAATAAACTGTTAGACCACAGTCTCATTGGATTCAAGATCATCCAAAACGAAGATCGCAATCTGAAGTTAATGCTGAAAGTTACTCTCAACCATAGTCTAGGGTCTATTCTGTAATAAAGTCAAAGTTGTTTTATTATTTAGATATTATGTTTTAGATATTATTTGTTATTATATTAGTTTAATTATAATATCTAGATATTATAGATATCTAGATATTATGTTTAATATTAGTTTAGTTAGATCTCTCTCTCTCTCTTAGAACATCAATCGATCAGATCAAACAATAGAACACACACAAACACACATTCAAGGTGTAGAACATCAGAGAGAGCTCAACACTGTAAACCATTACCGACCCTTTGTAATCCGCATTTATAATCTAAACAGGTTGGTAATCGTTATATGTTTGTTATTTGATTTATCTGGTAACGATCACGGACTCACAATTGGTATCAGAGCTGATCCAGATCAAAATCAAAATTTTCAACTCTCTGTGTTCTTCATTTTTTGAAGAACACTGATCAAACGTCAAAAACTTGATTTTGCGGTTATTTTCGAAATCAAAAGGTTGTGTATTGTTGTTGTTGATAAGGAGAACATACTGTCAAAATTTGGTGTGGTAAATCGACCTCTAGCTGGGTTAATTTTAGAGTTACAGGTTGATTTAATCGGAGAAGACGACGTATCGGTCTTAAGCGTACCGGTCGAACCTTAGTTTTTACATTCTATCGGTCTTAAGCATTCGACCGGACTCTTGCAAATACCGGTCGAAGATCATTTTTTATCGGTCGAATCTCACAAACTTTTGGTATCGGTCAAACACTCTCCGGTCAAATACCACTTTGTACCGGTCGAATTTTTTTTCACTTTCACTTTCACCTTTCACCTTTCACCTTTCTAAATTAATTTGCAAAGTAACATTTGTAAATTAATTTGCAAAGTATCATTTGTAATATCGATCCAAGAAAATCATTATTGCATTCCACTCACTTTTTACCGATCCAATCTTTTTACCGATCAATCAGTTTTACTGGTCGAAAATCTTACCGGTTCTTTACATCGAAAAAGTCTAACCTCACTTTGCGCAATCAACCTCTCGCGCAAACCTTCTCAAAACGCAAAGTTTTTTCCAGACTTAGAACTTTAAACAGAATGTCTTCCTATTTTCACATGTTGAATAAAGGAGAATACGAAAAGTGGAAAATAAATTTTTTCAGCTTCATAGATGGTGATGAACTGGGTCAAGACATGAGATTATCATTGTCTGAAGGAGCACAACGAAATCATGCTGATTATAGAGCTAGAGTTTATATGAGAAAGAGTATTTCTAAGGAAATATATGATTTAATGGATATTCCCGAAACTTCAGGGAAAGAGATTTGGGACTATCTTGCATTAAACTCTGAATGGATTGTCTCAGACCGAAACGTTTTCTTAAAAGGAAAAGTTTTGGAAGCTGAGAACTTTGAACTTAAAGGAAAGATTAATGATTTAGAAGCTCAAAAACAGAAGCAAGAGTCTGTTGAGAGTAATGAGAAGAAGTTCAAAGATTTGGAGAATGCAAATGCTGAGCTACAAAAGAAAATATCTGAGTTTGAAAAGAAGTTCTCAGATCTGTCAAAGAAGGGTGTGGAAGAGAAGAAGGTGATCGAGCTTAAATGTTTAATGCTTTCTCAAAAAGTTGAAGACTTTGAGAAAGTAATAATATTGGAAAGAGATCAGTTTGCCAAAGAGAGGAAGGCAAATGATCTGAAGGGTGCTAAGAAGGGTTTCGAAGAAGAAAGAAGCATCCTTGAAGCTGCAATTAGGAAGCTTAATGCAAAGCTATCTGAATTATCTAAGCTTGCACAGAAAGAGAAGAAGAAGAGGTCCGAGCTTGAGACGAAGATTGACCTTCTTGTCAAAGAACGAAACAACTATTCTTCAAAGGTTAAAGAGCTTGAAAAGGTTATTTCAACGGTGGTGGTGACTGAGCGCAAGACTCCAGAGTCAATTGTCCACTCACCTAGAGATGATTCTGCTGATTCAGAATGTTCATTCAAGTCAGCTGCAGGCTCATATCAAAAACCTGTTTCTTCAAAGAGGTCAGTGAAATCTTCTAATCATATTCGGAGTACTAATCTTTTATATGACAGAAATATAGATAGTTCAGGTACACATCAAAGAAGAAGGTGCTACCAAGAAGAAGAACTGGTCTGGAACAGGAAACCAGTTAGAGAAGAGCTGAAATGTAAAAACTCATATGTACATACGCTGATTTCCAAAAAGAACAATGCGCTGAAAGGTAAACCTGATTTTGTTTACTCAAGAGATAAATTAATCAGTTTGTCAGGTAAGAAATTCTATTGTTCTTATTGTCGTACACATGATCCTGTTCACAAGACTAGTGACCATTACTGGTATGGTTCTTACTCAGTAACCCCCATACGAACTGCAACTAACACAAATGGACCCAAATACCAGTGGGTACCAAAGAAAACTAATTCTGTGTTGCAGGCACCTACTGTCAAGGGGGAGTAGGAGAAGAAGGCTTCTAAGTAAATCAGCTTAGAACCCGGACTTCAACGAAGTTTGACTTCTAAACACAACAGTTTAGGACTCGCACTTCAATGATCAAAAGACCTTACTCCGAGCTAATCAGAGATTGTACTCCAATGCTTAAAAGAGGAAATCAACCTTCAAGGGGGAGTACATATATATTTCTGAAATGTTTTGCATCCGATAGATATGATGACCTACACTTCAAGAAGGAAGTCGTAGATCTCTATCATGTGCCATTTAACTGACATATTTTAGATGCAAAATTTCAGGGGGAGTATAAAAAGGATGTGGCTTCTGATTACAACAGATCAGAACCCGTACCTCAATAGAGAAAATGGTTCTTGAGTAAATCAGCTCAAGACCCGGACACCAATGTCAAAAGTGGCTTCTGATTACAACAGATCAGAACCCGTGCTTCAAAGAAGAAGACCTTACTCCAATGCTGATATGAGAGATTGTACTCCAATACTCCAACGAGGAAATGAATCTTCAAGGGGGAGTACATATTTATTTCTGAAATTTTAAATGCATATCTTTTCAAATGATAATTTTTTTTTAAAATGCATAATTTCAGGGGGAGTAAGAGAAGTTATTAGTTTTACTGCTTTTTGTCTTTTCAATTTAAGTGAATAAATTTGCTTTGACATAGACTTAAGACTTTTGCAGAATTTTTGAGAAGAGCTTACATGATCATATGTTTATGACTTTAAGCTAAGCTTCATAAGATGAAAGATCGCACTTAAAGGTATATTCCTTTATCTTAGTCTCATATGTGATTGAAAGAAGGACAACTTTCAATCATTGAAAACATATTCTTAAACGTTCAAACCACTTCCCGATTTTTTCATAAGATTTTATATTTTGGGAGTGTACTTTAAATGTTCTACATGAGCTTACATGATTATAAATCATTTTGAGCAACATATTCTGTATAGGATATACGGGATCAGTGTGCTAGGATTTAACACAACTTCTATGGAATCACGTTAACCAGTGATTTCTACCCATGAAGTTAATCCATAGTGATTGGGTGTGAGAAGTCAAAAGAAATGAGTGTAGATTGGATAATGAGTTTCAATGCCAAAAGAGTGAGCTTAATCTTTAAAAGAAAGAGCGTGTGAGATCAGAGTTAAAAGAATATCAGAACTCTGCACCAACTACTTTCTAGACGGGCAGCCACATTTCTAGTGTTTCACAAATCTTTGGTGAACATTATTGAAACAGGCAACTAACCCTTGCCAACTCTTGAATTACCCCACCAACTACTCATTTTCTACTCAATTAGAAAGTGTTTCACTTTCTAAGGGGACGCAACACATATGCTATCTGATTTTCACTTGGAAAATCTGGATATAGAAAAGAAGGAAGTCTGCCCCACCTTCGCACTTCACTCATGCACATTGAGTCTGTGTTTAACTTACTGTTGTCTCAGTGGTTTACACAATTTTGAGCCTAATAAGCAATCATCAAGTGCTTAATTCTTTCTATCACAAGCACGAACACACAAGGAATTTGTTTCTTTGTCATAAAGTTTATAGAAACAACCTTTGTGGTGTTTCGATGATTAAATGGAAGCCCTGGGGGAGTCAACATCAAACAGCTCCTTTCCATTGTGTATTCGTTACATACAGTGACTTAGTGTTACTGACAGGCGTTTCTAACTGATTTGTTTATTGCTACAGGTGTTACATGACTATTTTGTCTAGATTTGCAAAGATCTGGATAAATATCTATTGCATTGACGAATCAGAGGCTTCTAATGATCAACATTTCTTGTCATCAACTTTTGATGAAATCGTTACACTTCCCATCAAAAAGGGGGAGAATCTAAAGCTTGAAGAAATGTTCAGTCCATTACATTACAAGACCAAGAACTGCGAGATCAAAGTATTCTGAAGACATGCTGATTTCAGATAAATTTTCTTTGAAGATACTTTGCTAAAGCATTCTGAGCTAAAGAAAGAGATTGCATCTTCTGAGCTGAAAGAGAAGATCAAATTGCTACATCATTTTCGTAATGATCTTGATCCAAAGGGGGAGATTGTTAGACCACAGTCTCATTGGATTCAAGATCATCCAAAACGAAGATCGCA
Source organism: Arctium minus (assembly GCA_954870635.1). Taxonomy (NCBI): domain Eukaryota; kingdom Viridiplantae; phylum Streptophyta; class Magnoliopsida; order Asterales; family Asteraceae; genus Arctium; species Arctium minus. The sequence continues at coordinate 76,965,435 of OX941092.1, read as the reverse complement.
ATCTGAAGTTAATGCTGAAAGTTACTCTCAACCATAGTCTAGGGTCTATTCTGTAATAAAGTCAAAGTTGTTTTATTATTTAGATATTATGTTTTAGATATTATTTGTTATTATATTAGTTTAATTATAATATCTAGATATTATAGATATCTAGATATTATGTTTAATATTAGTTTAGTTAGATCTCTCTCTCTCTCTTAGAACATCAATCGATCAGATCAAACAATAGAACACACACAAACACACATTCAAGGTGTAGAACATCAGAGAGAGCTCAACACTGTAAACCATTACCGACCCTTTGTAATCCGCGTTTATAATCTAAACAGGTTGGTAATCGTTATATGTTTGTTATTTGATTTATCTGGTAACGATCATGGACTCACATAAACGGAATAGCAGAATCCTATCAAATCAAAAAGAAATCCTTTCCTAAATTCTCTCAACACGTATCAACATAGCTTTAAAAAATCATTAGCATATATCTCTGATGAAACCACAAAAAGGGTTTTGACAAAATCGAAACCCTAAAAGGAAGAAGACGCCATTGAAGATTCAAAGTCATCAGTTCAAGCTCTTGCGCACGAGAATAATGGATGGTACAATGATTATTAGAAACCCTTTTTCATCTATTTCTCATCGATTATAAACCCTAATTTGATTCCTAACAATTTACGCTTTATTTTTGTGTAGGTGTTCGAAAGAGTGACAGAATAGCAAGGGAAACAAAATCAATGGTAAAAAACGGCTGAAGCTAAACGATGACTACTACCTGTTGAACGTGAAAGGGATGTAGCAGAATCTGAAGGACAAAGGAGCCCTGTTCAAAATCGAGATTTAAGGCTTGAATCTGGTAAGAACCCTAACAAAAGTTGATTATGTTTTTTGTTTCATCATGTTTCTTTGTTTGTGATGAAATAAAATATGAATAATGAAAACCCCAAAAAAAGTGAGTGAGATTATGTTTCTTGAATTGTCATCAAGAATGTTTGCATTTTACTGTTCTTTTAAGAAATACATGAATTTTTTTTTCTTGGTCCATGCGGTGAAATAGTAGTTTATGATTTATGATTATTAGTGATTAACTTATTATTCTGGAAGATTATATTAGATCATGAGCTCAATGATTTGAATTCTGTTTTTTACTAATAATGAATATCACAACTTGTCTGCATACGAAAACCACTAGCCATGCAATGGAATGAAATAAGTATTGCTCTGACAATGGTAGTTTATTGTTAATGATTATTAGTGATTTACTTATGCTAAGCATAATTGATTTCTATGTAAACTTGTTTCAAATCAGTGTTACATTCATTTCATTGATCAATAGCGATTTATATGCTATTCAAGATTGGTCCTATGAAAAGCCATTAATGATTATATGTTTACATGCTAATCAGTATTGATTTCTATAATCATATGTGATTTCTGTTTTTTGCTAATATTCACTATCACAACTTAATAGCATAAGAAAACACCTTGCCATGCGGTGAAATAGTAGTTTATGATTATTAGTGATTAACTTATTATTCTGGAAGATTATATTAGATCATGAGCTAAATGATTTGAATTCTGATTTTTACTAATAATGAATATCACAACTTGTCTGCATACGAAAACCACTAGCCATGTTATGGAATGAAATAAGTATTGCTCTGACAATGGTAGTTTATTGTTAATGATTATTAGTTTATCATTCACTAGCATAATAAATTCAAAATTCGTTTATCATGATAATCACAAGTGATGCGCTGGTATAATGAATTCAAAATTGGTTTATCATGGTAATCAAAGTGATCTGCTGGTAATCACAAGTGATCTATTATTATCATTGTTGCGAGCTTATGTAATTAATGTTTTGTTACAGCAATCCGCTATGCAAAACAATCTAAAAAGTGTACACCATCCAAGGGTTAATAGTATGTCGAAAGTTAAACCAAACAAGTTTAGAATGAAGTGGAGAACGATCGACAATACTAAAGACTCTGGGATTTTTGCAATGCGCCACATGGAGACCTACAAAGGCGAAACAGTTAGTAGGTATGATGTTGGGTTTATTAAGGAATCATCAGCGCAAGAGGTACAAATCACCAAATTTCGAAAAAAGTACTTATCGAAGATCTTGTTTTCAACACACAATGTTTGGAGGTCCAAAGTGATCAGGCAAGTAACAGATTTCGCACAAGTGACAAGAAGGATGACGAAGGCGGATATAAAAGAAAAATCGAAAAGCAAGAATTCACATCTTGGTTAAGTTTTCATTATCGGTAGACTTTGTTTGGTTTCATTTTAAAGTACTTGTACATACCATTTTGGGATTTTGGTTTTTTTTAACTAGGTAGCTTTGCACTTCAAATGTTTCTGAATATTTCCATCTTGAATTTGTTATGATGATCATATGATGTTTCTGAATATTCCCATCTTTTTGAATGTTTGCAGTTCAAATTAATCACAATGTTTCTGAATATTTCCATCTTCAAACTTAAGTGAAATGGTTTGTAATAAAAAAACAAGTTGGTCATATGATGTAAAAACATATGAATTACTCTATATAGAAATAAATATTCATACATTTAATCTATTTTATAATCATATAAATTCCAATCACAAGTGTTTGATGATTAATATTTTGTTGATAAATTAGCTTATATATGAAATCACAAATGATTTTTTTGCTTCTACGATAAAAAGCATTCGTATCACAAGTGATTTTTTTGATCCAGATCCATAAACAATGTTTTGTTTTGTGACTAAACTAAGTTGGGCGTATGTTATCACATGTGATTCTGCAATGTTATGTTAAGTTATGTACAAAACGTTGTAAACAAGTTATTAGATGATTAATGTTATACATGCTAATCACAAGTGATGGGATTTAATTCTGACAGCACATGAGGGTAAGCTATACTATAATATTATACATTTTAATCACCAACGATTTGAATATTACTAATTTTGAGACAATTAAGCAACAATATTAAATCAGAAGCGATGAAATACTACTCATTCAAAACAATTAAATTTCAATGAATCCAAATAGTTCAACCTAAAACAAAACATTCAAATAAAATCATGAATGTTTTTGTCTCTATAACTAGTATGCACGTAAATCACAAGTGATGTGCTGAACATAATAGTATCAGCAGTCTCCATACACTGGTACTATTTTAAATCATATATGATTCTTATCAAATCAAAGCCAATAGAAAGATAACAGTACCTTATTGACCAACCATGACATTCAAAATCACATATGATTCAATCAGTCGTCGTAGATTTATCATTCACTCATACATGATCCTTTTATAAAAATATGAAGATGGTAATACCAATAAACAACAAAAAAGATGAATAAGACATGGAAAAATAAAATCAATGAACGAATAATACCAATTCCAAACAACTAAACTCCAATAAGTGAAAAAAGGTTCAACGAAAACAAATCATCCCTAAAAAAGGTAAAAACGACAAACCATTAGTCTAACTTAATCAATCACCTGCTGTGTAGATCCCAGATACAGTGCAATCAACAGATATAATCAATGAAGAACAATGTATAAACCACAACTTCTAGTCATATGATTAATAATCAATAAAGGTGTAGGTTTATAGAGAGAATTTATGATACAGGAATGTAAACCTTACGACTAGAATTCTAACAATGATTTCTTCTAAACCTAATTTTCAACTAAACAACACAATAAATATGAGGCGACTAAGGCCTAATGGGCTTGAGGCCCATTTACAATAACTTTCAATTAAATACAATTTACCCCCTGAACTTCTATTTAACCAACAAACTACCCTAACAATCTCCCCCTTTAAATTGAAGTTCATAATCACGCCAGTTAGGAACATAAGTTTTTCGAAATCCGAAACTGATCTCGAAGTGCCGCATTGAAGTTCTATACTCCAGCCGTTCTTTGATCATGCCTAGTGCTTGGAGAACAAGACATTTGTATTTTGGATCCTAGAGCTGAATCCCTTTGTCATCTTGATCAATTGAGCGCTTCAGCTTGTCTCTAAGCAGTAACAATGTACCATCACAGAATCTAGCAATCTGACTAAATCTGATAAAATGCATGTCACCTTTATCGTTCACATACGTCATGTTGAGTTCTGGAAATTTTAATACAGTGAAAGCCGATACGTTCTGGGCATCCGATGGAATACTCAAATCAGGTTTAAGCAGATTAATCTTCGCTTGTTTGCTTTCCAACCCAATCTGAAAATCTTCAACAAAGGCAAGTTTCATAGCACACTTCATATATCTCTTTACGGCTTCAAGTGCATCTGTAACTTCCCCAGGTCGAATAGTTATGGTCTTCAGGTCTCGGAGCAGGAAAAGAATATCTTGTAATTCGAGACTTGCAAAGTTAGCTTCAGAAAAATGCCACTGCCTATCATCTTCTCTTGTCACTACAAAGAAAGAATACTTTATGCTCTTGAAGTTGCAAGAGTAAATCTGATCAACATATCTAATTCTGAGCTTTGTTTTGTTGATGCCATCTCTGAAATACTTATACACGAACATAAGCTCGCACTGCTTCTCCCTGTTCGTCATTGACTAAAGACCATGTACTACGACCTCATCATACGGACGGATCCAATAAGTAAAGAGTGGATTCTGACTTTCTTCAAGAAATGGAACATTTATTCTAACTCTTTCCCATTTTAACGGATGAACTGGCTAAGTACGATCGGTTCCTGAAACTGGTGATGCTGGAGGAGATCGTCTGGGAAAATCTGATGGAGGAAGATCAGGGTGAACTGACGTATACGTCAAAAGAGGTACCTCGACAGAAGTCTGTGCTGCTGGTTGATAATCTTGAGCCGTAATTTCAGAATTCAAAAACTCATCTATCTCGGCTTGGAATATTACCAACGCCCTTTCTGTGTTAACCGGTTCTTCTGTCGGGTCTATATCAGAATAAGGATCAACGATGATAGCCTAATTATCAGGATCTAGCGATGAACCTCCATCATGTTCCTCAGGCTTTTGAACCATTGGAATAACATCATATAATACCAAATCCATTACCTGCTCTTGTACCTGTCCCTGCCCTTCAGCTTGTGTACCCGAAACCATCTCTGTCTGTACCTGTGTCGTACCCACTGTCTGTGCTGACTCTGGGTCAGATAAGCGTTGGCGCTTCTCCCCCTCATGATAATCAGGATCATCCTAGTCATCATGCTTGCGCTTGAGCCTCTCTGCCTGGATACGACATGTGTCTTCCAAAGAGGAAACTCGTCCAGTTAATACAGACATGGTGTGCTGCATAGACTGAAGGAGTGCAGTGTGGTGCTGGAAGGCATCAGGAGATATAGTGGGTGGGGGTGGTGGTGTAGGAGTAGATGCTTGGGAGCGTAGGAGTGAAAGTAAGTCAACATCTTGGGATGGTTCGGTTTGAGATTGGGCTAGGAGTTTGGCTAGAAGCATGGATTTGAGGTCATCGATAGATAAATCAGGAGTATGGGAGGGTGGTGTTGTGGGAGGTAGTGGTCCAGGCTCAGGAATTGGCGCTTTGCCTTTGATCATTCTTTTTAGAGCATCTACATCCTCCCTCATTTCAGTGCGCATAACAGAATGAACAGCCTTTAGGGCGCCGTCCAAAAATTCCCTTGAGACAAACTCAGGGTAACTAACACCTGGGTCACTCATATTTCCAGTTGTGGTAACGACTGTAGAAGTCGCACTGCCTACAGGCACAACTAGCATAATGATGGTTGTGGTAGGACTTCCACCTAATCCTCGTAAACCAACAGAAGTTGGAATTACTATGGGTGTTCCGGCTAGGCCACTAAGGCCTCCAGCAGTAGCCGAAAAAGGTACACGTGTCCTAGGTAAAGGAAAGATATCATAAAGAGGCTCTAGACGCGGTGCACTAAAAGAAGGCGAGGACGGGGACAACTGTCCTCTTGCTTCAATACCAGTACTCTCCAATTAAGAGACCGATAACGTATGTGTTGAATCCCCGTGAGAAAGTGAAACCAACATCTGTTGAGAGATGTTGGAGTGGCTAGTGGGGGTGTGCAAGTGCGTCGCTAGGTCCACGACGGCTTCTTCAATACCTTGTCTCAACACATGAGACTGGGTAGCAGATGTGGCTACCTGGCTAGACGAGGTTAAGGGGAGGTCAACCGGAGTTGGTTGCCTCATCACTCGTGTTCGCTCAAAATTATGCTTACTTTTCCTTTACTTCTCTCTCTTCACATCTTCATTTTCAACTAGAGCACCCTCCGCTCTCCTTGTCTCTCCAGGTGATGGCTGATCATCATCACCATCAGAGTCAGATGACTCATCACTTCATTTCGATGACTCTGTGGCAGATTCATACTAGGTGCCGGATAGATCGGTTTCTTCCTCAGTTTATGTGGCGGAAGAGGACTGAATCTGTGCGTTTTCTGTAGCGGTGTCCTCTTCCACCGTCTAAGAGACTGTCGGTGATGGGGTAGGCGATCGGCGAGAAGTACTAGACTCGCTTCGTCTAACGGCGCTGCCCGCTCCAGAACCCCTTACAATATCTTCTCTCAACACACCCTGTCTGGGAGCCCCAGCTCTCCGGACTCTACCACCTCTCATGCGTGGACCCTCACGTCGCTCACGTCGCGCTCCCTGGGGAGGTCCTTCCGGTGCTGGACGGACTATAGGAGCAGAAATGTTGTATGTGCGCCTATACTCTATCACACTCAGCGCTGTTGGACTTGCATAGGCCAATAACCCATCAGGTATACGTCGGGACACTAGATTTTCTAGTTCAGTGCGAGATGGAATCCGATGGGTTCGAAAATGAGGACATAACGGATTTGAAGATCGACGAGCTATGGTCGGATGGAGGTCCATGTAGTTCCGGATAAAGATCAGAAGAAAACGCATGTACGGGATGAAGTTCCGTCATTGGGTAGCGTTGTCTCGGACCTTTTGGCCTAGCTTGAACCATAAAATGTCAGCATAGTCCGCATGTCGGTGAAAGGCAACGGCATGGAAGAGGCGTAGAAGGTTGATACTCGTTTGATCGATGTGCATAGTAATGGAAGATAGGCATCGATTGAGATATGTGAATAGAGTATACCAGGTATTGGTCAAGTTTGTTGGGAACTAAAGATGTGAACAAGTCTTTAATGCTGCTAGTTCAGAATTAGTACTGCCAGAGCATATCAAAGATAATGCTGCTAGGTATTACTACTTCTAGTAGAATTAATACTGCTAGTCAAAGTTAGTGCTGCTTGAACAAAGTTAGTACTGCTTAGCTAGTTAGTACTGCTAGAGGTTAGTGCTGCTTAGGAGTTAATACTTCCAAGATGATTAGTGCTGCTTATGAGATGGAGATCCGAATTACAAGAATGACAGCTGGATAGACTGAAGATATTCATGGAAGATATTCTGAAGATATTTTATTTATTGTAATTATCTTTTACTCAGTATATGTATAGAATGTATAGAATAGTTTGAAAAAGGAATTAATTCTAAGTTTTTTTTGTTCTAGAAAGAGAATCAACCTCAAGGCATAGTTCCTAATTCTAGAGAAGTAGAATTCGTCTTGAAAGAGATTGTTCTTCAAGATTGAGGTTGTGTGTGTAATCTTGTGATTTTAATCATTCAATACAAGTTTACAAGTTGTTAATCATATACACTGTTTGTTTACTGTTCTATTGAATATCAAAGTGTTATTCCGCAAACTTCTTTGATATTGTTTCTGAGTATTCATAATTCTTGTTGAGAATTCGATCCTGACAAGTGGTATCAGAGCCTGTTCTCTCAGAAACATCTATTCATTCATCATGGAAAACTTTGCAGAATCAAATAGTACTCTGGTCTCTAAGGTTCCAATGCTCAAACCCAGTGAGTTTGACATGTGGAAGATCAGAATCAGGCAATACATTCTTCTCACTAACTACTCAATGTGGGATATCATTGAGAATGGTCCTTCTGAAGCAGGAAAGATTGGACCAGATGGGAAAAGACCTCCACCAAAGACAGATGGTGAGAGGAAGATCAGACAGACAGAGATGAAGGCCTTGAGCACTCTGCTCTTGGCCATCCCCAATGAATATCAGCATCAATTTTGCAACTGCACTGATGCTCAGATTCTCTGGAATGCTCTAGAGAAAAGATTTGCTGGAACTAAAAGCATCAAAAGAAATCAAAGAGATGTTCTAAAGCAGCAGTATGAGAACTTCACTTCTTCAAAGAATGAGTCTATGACTCAAACTTTTGATAGGTTCAACAAGCTCATTGGTGAACTGGCTACTGTAGAAGTGAAGATGGAGCAAGATGATATCAACAGGAAGTTCCTCAGATCTCTTGGGGATGAATGGACTATGTACACTGTCTCATATAGACAGAGTGACAATCTGGAAGAGAAGGAACTTGATGATCTATATAATGATCTAAGAGTTTTTGAAACTGAGGTAGAAACCAAGAAGAAACCCACTGGGTATATTCACAATGCTGCTCTTCTATCAGCAACTACTGATACTACTGCCAACCCTGAAGCAGTTAGTGCTGCCAGTGGAGTGAATTCAGAGAAAGGCACTGAAACTGTCTTTGAAGCCTTTTTGTCCAGTCACAGCAACAATTCATTGATTAATGATGATCTGGAACAACTTCACCCTGATGACCTGGAGGAGATGGACATTAAATGGCAGATGGCCATGTTATCTATGAGGGTGAAGAAGTTTATTAAAAGAACAGGGAGGAACAACTTCTCTCAAAGAAGAGAAGATGGAGCTGGTTTTGACAAGACAGGTGGAATGCTATAAGTGCCACATGAAGGGACACTTTGCTAGAGAGTGCAGAAGTGGTGTTCCAAACAACAACCACCAACAAGCTCAGAATGGAGGCTACAATCAAAACAAGAACCCTGCTCAAGCCCTTGTTTCTCAACAAGGAATGGGGTTTGACTGGAGTGACCAAGCTGAGGAAGCCATTCAGAATCAAGCTCTTATGGCAGAAGTGTCTGATCTCCCTTCTGAGGTAATTTCTAATCTGTGTACTCAATCTTGCATAGACACTGTCAAAAGGTACAGGGATCACAACCAAAACATGTGTGATGACCTCAAAAGATTAGAAAAGGACAGAAGAGATTATGTGTTGATAGTTGAGAGGTTTGAAGAACAAATCAAAGGCTTTCAAGCAAATGAGCTTCAACACTCTTATGACACAAACTATTGGAAGTGGGAAAAGAATGAGTTAGAGACCAAACTGTCTAAGTCCACAGAAGAGAATGATAGGTTGAAAGAGGAACTATCTAAGGTTAAGCTTGACATAGAAAAGTTTTCATATGCTTCAAAAGCAATGGATTCTCTTCTAAAAGCTCAGATTCATGATAAGATGAAGCCTGGTATTGGATATAACAACACACCCCCTCCTTACAACAACAACTATATCTCTCCTACTTCAGACTTGTTAGAGACCAAGGAGAAAAAGGACTTGTCTGAGAAAGCCTTTAAGGTAGATCCTTTGGATGAGGTAGTTGTTAAGGATATGACTGAGAAAGAAGCCAGTGAGAATAGGAAAAATGCTGTGAGTAAAGAGATACCCTTAGAAAACAACATTGTTACCAATGAGGGAGGTGGAAGGATCTGGGTAAAGTCTAAGGAGATAGAGAAGACCAAAGGAAAGAATAACAAGGTCCATTACAAACAAACCACTGTTGTGAATCCTGGACCTTGTAAACAGTGTGCTTGCAATAAATCTGAGAGCCTAAATTCTGGTATAAAAAGAGGTAACCAAAGAAACTGGAATAATCAATGGGCTCAGAAACAAGGAGTTGATCTGAATAAAATAATCAGACCAAAACCTTGTTTCATATGTGGTAAGTTAAACCATTTGGCTAAGCACTGTTTCTTTAACCCTATTAATCAACAGATGAACTTTCAAAGATGTGTGCAAAAACCTGTTGGTTATAGGAAGACTGGAAGGAAACATGTGGTTAATAAATCTGTTGAAACCAAAGGCCCCATGAAGAAAAAGGTTTTAAAAGAGAGTATTAAAATGTGGGTGCCTAGAAGCACTAAAACTGTTAGTACTGCTGACAGGTATAGTGCTGCCAGAAGCATTACTGCTGCTACCAGTGTTAGTACTGCTGAAAATATTAATGCTGCTAATACTGTTAGTACCTCTTCAAAGGTTAATACTGCTAATACAGTTACTGCTGCTAACACAGTTACTACTTCTAACAAGGTTAGTACTGCTAAGCATGCAAGTGCTGCTAATGCAGTTAGTACTTCTAAAACCAGTACTGCTTCTAGCAAATGTGTTTCCAAACCCATCATTGTGACAAAGTACTCCAGAAATGAGGAGTCAAAGTTTAAAAATCTTGTCAAGAAAGAATGTAAATATTTTGATGAGAAATGGGTACCCAAGACCACTTTGGCTTGGGTTCCTATATCATACTAACTGATTTATCTTATGTGCAGGGCAATCAAAAGCTCAAGGGAAAGAGCATATGGCATGTTGATAGTGGTTGCTCTAGGCACATGACAGGTAACATGTCATGCCTTCAGGATTTCAAGCATATCAATGGAGGACATGTTGCATTTGGAGACAATCTTACAGGTGGTAAAATAAGTGGAAAAGGTAATGTTACAAAAGGTAAGATGACATTTGAGGATGTCTACTATGTTGATCAGTTAAAGTACAACCTGTTAAGTGTATCACAGGTCTGTGACAAACAACATAGCATATTATTTACCAATACAGAATGTATGATCCTTGCTCCAGAGTTCAAGGTAGTTGATGAAAGCATGATACTACTTAGAACTCCAAGAAAGGACAATGTTTATTGTCTAGATATGGACAATGTCTCAAGTGATTCATCCCTGAACTGTCTTGTTTCAAAAGCTTCTGTGGATGAATCCTCTCTTTGGCACAGAAGGATGTGTCACATGAACTTCAAGACTATGAACAAACTTGTTAAAAACAACCTTGTAAGAGGTTTACCATCAAAAGTCTTTTCATGTGATGATCATTGTGTTGCTTGTCTTAAAGGCAAACAGCACAAAACTTCTCATAAGTCCAAAGAATTAAATACAATTTCTTCTTGTTTCCAGTTATTACATATGGATCTGTTTGGTCCTACAAATGTTATGAGTATAGGCAAGAAATCTTACTGCTTGGTTATTGTTGATGATTACTCTAGATTTACCTGGGTATATTTTCTAAGGACTAAGGATGAGACAAGTGGACTGATCAAATCCTTTATCCTAAGAATTGAAAACCAAACTAATCAAAAAGTAAAAGTCATTAGATCAGACAATGGGACTGAATTTAAAAATCTTGATCTAAACACCTTTTGTGAAGAAAAAGGGATTGAGAGACAATATAGTGCCCCTAGGACTCCTCAACAGAATGGAGTTGCTGAGAGGAGAAATAGGACACTAATATAGGCTGCTAGATCTCTGTTGGCTGATTCAAAACTGCCAATTACCTTCTGGGCTGAGGCAGTTAATACTGCTTGTTATGTCCAAAACAGAGTTCTAGTGGTCAAGCCAAAGAACAAGACCCCATATGAGCTTTTAAATAAAAGAAAACCCTTTATTGGATTTTTCAAACCTTTTGGGTGTCCTTGTACAATTCTCAATACCAAGTCTCACTTAGGTAAGTTTGATAGCAAGGCAGATGATGGATTTCTTGTTGGTTATTCATCTCAGAGTAAGGCCTATAGAGTTTTTAACTCTTCTTCTAGAATAATTGAAGAAAGTGACAATGTCAAATGCAATGAGAACACACCAAATCCTATTGGGTCTGGTCCTCAGTGGCTATTTGACATTGATTCACTAACTAACTCTTTTGGTTTCAGTAGTGATGATTATGCAGGTTCAGGAAGTGGAGGATCAGGAACTACACAAGTTCAGGACAATATATCTCAATCTGTGATCTTTCCCATACCTACTGTGGATCCTGTTGAAGACTGTGAAAAGGAGCCATCTACTGAACCAAATCAGAGTGAAGAAGAAAGAAGAGATGAGGAGAGTGAAGAAAATCTAGAATCTGAAGTAGCTGCTGAAATCACCTCAGTTGAGTTGAATGACTCAAATCTAGAGGTTGGACTCAATGAAGAGTCTAGTCATCACACCAGAACTCAAAAGAATCATCCTCCTCAGTTGGTAATAGGAGATATCTCTTCTCCTATGATGACTAGAAATCAAAGCAGGCTGCAAGAGATGCAAGACCAACAGCATACAGTGCTTTCTTGCTTTTTATCCCAGCTGGAGCCTAAGAAGGCTCATGATGCTATGAAAGAGTCCAGTTGGATAGAAGCCATGCAGGAAGAGCTACTGCAATTTAAGCTGCAAGATGTTTGGGATCTGGTAGACCTTCCTAAAGGTCAAAGAGCAATAGGCACTAAATGGGTCTTCAGGAATAAGAGAGATGAGAGAGGAATAGTAATAAGGAATAAAGCAAGGTTGGTGGCTCAAGGGTATACACAAGAAGAGGGAATAGATTATGAAGAAGTATTTGCACCTGTGGCTAGGATAGAAGCAATTAGATTATTCCTGGCTTATGCTTCTTATATGAAATTCAAAGTCTATCAAATGGATGTAAAAAGTGAATTTCTATATGGCTCAATTGAAGAAGAAGTATATGTCTGTCAACCACCAGGGTTTGAAAACCCAAGCTATCCAGACAGGGTATACAAATTGAAGAAAGCACTTTATGGACTGCATCAAGCTCCAAGAGCATGGTATGACACTCTGTCATCATATCTCTTGGAAAATGGCTTTGAAAGAGGAGTCATTGAAAAGACTCTGTTCATCAAGAGAAAGAAGAAGGATATCTTGCTGGTCCAAATCTATGTGGATGATATTATCTTTGGATCCACAAGAGACAACATGTGCAAGGAGTTTGAGAAACTAATGCATCAAAGGTTCAAAATGAGTTCCATGGGGGAACTTACTTTCTTCCTTGGACTCCAAGTTCAACAGAAGTCAGATGGAATCTTTATCTGTTAGTCCAAGTATGTGCAGGACATTCTAACCAAGTTTGGTTTCTCAGATTCAAAACCTGCCAGCACACCTATGGAGACACACAAGCAGATAACAACAGATCTTGAGGGGGAGGATATGGATGTTCATCATTATAGATCCATGATTGGCTCTCTCATGTATCTTACAGCCTCTAGGCCAGACATAATGTTTCCAGTATGTGTATGTGCAAGATTCCAAGTTAGGCCAAAGCAATCTCACTATCAAGCTGTTAAGAGGATATTCAGATATCTCAAAGGGCAACCCAGATTGGGACTTTGGTATCCTCATGACTCATCATTTGACCTACTTGCATACTCAGACAGTGATCTAGGTGGAGCAAACTTGGACAGAAAATCTACTTCTGGAGGATGTCAGTTTTTGGGTGCAAGACTAGTTTCATGGCAGTGCAAGAAACAAACCACAGTGTCCACATCTACAACAGAAGCAGAGTACATAGCAACTGCAAGTTGCTGTTCTCAAGTGTTATGGATTCAGAATCAAATGCTGGACTATGGGGTAACCTTTCTACACACTCCAATCTTTATTGATAATAACAGTGCTATTAGCATTGTTAATAATCCTGTCAAGCACTCAAAGACAAAACACATTGAGATCAGGTATCACTTTATAAGAGACTGCAATGAAAAGAAACTTATTCAAGTTGTAAAAGTTCATACTGATAACCAGTTTGCTGATTTATTCACCAAAGCCTTTGATGTGGGTAGATTCACTTTCTTAGTAACAAGTGTGGGAATGATCAACTCTGAATAAGCCCCTTCTCAAAAAGTGGTTAAATACCTGTATATTGCTTATTCTTGGTGTTACTAATCTTCTTTTTCAGGAAATGTATAGAAGTACTCAGTTCATCACAAGCTTGAAAGTGTAAGTATGGTTAATACTGCCAGTACAGTTTTAGTACTGCCAGTACAAGTTTACTACTGCCAGTGTTCACTTAATACTGCTAGTTAGTTAATACAGCTAGTGGTTAATACTGCTTCCAGTTAATACTGCTAGTTAGTTAATACTGCTAGTGGTTAATACTGCTCTCAGTTAATACTGCTAGTTAGTTAATACTGCTAGCTAGTTAATACTGCTAGTGGTTAATACTGCTCTCAGTTAATACTGCCAGTTAGTTAATACTACTAGTAGTTAATACTGCTCACTGTTAATACTGCTTTCACCAAATTTTTCAGATTAATACTGCTTATATTCCACAACCTATAAATACCCTTTCCCCGCCTAAAGAGTTCATAACGACTCTTTGCATACTGTTCACTTGCGCTCTAAACCCTTTCTCTCTCAAGTACCAAGTTTTCAGGCAAGAACTTTCAAGTTAAATGGCATCCATGGCATTCATCGACGAGCACAATGAGATAGCTATGCTCCAAAAGCTAACACAAGCTGAAGGGTTTCACCAGATAGTCGACTTTCTGAGGACAAGTCACATCGCTCATGCGCTCACTGTGTCTCCTACAATCTTCATAGAGCATCAGAGGCAGTTCTGGGCTAATGCCACCATTGTTACTGAGAATGGTGTGCAAATGATAAATACAAGGGTGTGTGAAAAACCCCTAACCGTTACTGAAGAGGTACTACGCATCTGTCTACGTCTAGATGATGCTGCAGGTATAACCTCTATTCCTAATGAGGAACTTTTCTCAACTCTTTCAAGAATGGGGTATGAAGGCCAAATGGGGATTTTTAAGTTTTTCAAAGCTAAATTTTCACCCCAATGGAGGTTCTTTGTTCATACCTTGATGCACTGTATTTCAAAGAAAACAACTGGCTGGAGCCAATTTAGCAGTCCCATTGCATATGCTTTGGTGTGTTTATCCACTGCTAGAAATATAATTTTTCTCAAATGATCTTCAATGATCTTGTCTCAAATCTGGACAACAAGAAGAGTTTCTTCATGTATCCCAGATTTGTTCAGACAGTTATCACTACTGAATTGTCGGACATACCTCACTTTGATGGGGTATATGTACCTGAACCCCCTAAAGGCAAGGTTTTCTCAAATATGAGAAGATCTGCTAGGGACTCGGAAGGAGTTGACACCCCATTGTTCTCAACAATGATGGTGGTGTCCCAACCACAAGAAGGTATGGCAGCAGGGTCAAGGCCCCCATTAGACCATCCCACTGCTAGCCAATCCCAACCTTCCCACTCTGTATCAATTCCCCAGTCTCTACTTCATAAGCCAACTTCACCAATCACCCAAACTTATCAAAGAAAACAGGTAAAGAAGGCTCCTTCCCTTCTTGTACCTTCACCCTCTAAGCCTTTAAGCCCTCTAAGGGAGGATTCTCCTTTAGAGAATATCTACAGGGAAACCACAGGGGTGTCTCCTAACCCCAAGGAGGTGCTCTCTGAGGTGGAGGAAGAGCATATGGGTGAGAAGGCTGCCACTACTTCTGCTAGCACAGAGAAGGACAGTGGTAACATCTCTAAGACCTTCCCCATGGCAACTTTGGGTGAGAAATCAACCAAAGGACCCTGGTGCCAAGAAACCAAGGGGGTAGCTGGTGCTTCTGCTAGGCAGAAGGCCACTACTAAAAGATCCAAGGATCCCTCAAGGATGGGCAAAACATCCAAAAAGGGTGAGGACAGAACTGAAACTGATGAATTGATGGCAAAACATTCCAAGGATCCTTCAAGGGTGGGTAAAACACCTAAAGAAGGTGAGGATAGATATACTTACTGGGAATTGATTGAAGCATTAGCCAACATTAATGTTGATGTGGTTAATCAAGGAAAGGGAATCAAAGAATTGCAGCAAGTGGTCATCTCCCAACAACAGCAGATTTCCAAACTCAAACAACTAGTGGGAAAGATCATGGCCAAGAAAAGAAGAGGTCAGTTTGTTCTAAGAAGGAGAAAGGGGGCAACCAACAAGAAAAATGTGTATGCTTCCAAAAAGGGGGAGAATTCAAGCTCAGAACAGATAAATCAACAGATTGAGGGGGAGTTTGTTGAAGAAAAGAAAGCAGCAGAAACAACACCAGCAGCAGTTACAACCCCAGAAGCAGAAATTGTTACTACTGCTGAGCCAAAACAAGTAGCAGAAACTGTTAGTGCTGCTGAAACTTCACAAGCAGCAGTAACAGAGTTAACACCAGCAGAGATTGAAGTAGCAGAAATGCTTGTCAAAGCAAAGGGAGTGGTCATAAATGAAGGGGGAGCAAAGAAAATAGAGAAGAAAGAAATGGCTGCAGATGCAAAGAAAAAGGGAAAAGAAAAGATGATAGAATCTGATCAACCATCCAAAAAGCAAAAGATGATTGAGTCAGATGAAGCATTAGCCAAGAAAATGCAAGAAGAGTTAGATCAAGCAGAAAAAGAACAGGTTGAAAAAGACAGAGAAATAGCCAGAGCACTTGCAAATGAGTTAAATGAAGCATTCCAGAAAGGGTTGGAAACAGAGAAGGCAAAGCAAAGAGCAATGAGCTTTAGAAAGGCTATGATGGCCAGAACAAGTGCTAAGAAGAGAAGACCTTCACAAACTTACCTTGCAACTAAGGAAAGAAACAAAATGATAACTTTCTTGAGGAGTGCAATTGGTGTAAAGAAAGAAATGTTTGTGAAGATGACTTTTGATCAAATCAAGGACTTCTATGAGAAAGAAATGGGAAAACTAAAGAATAATGAAAAGGATAGAGTGGAGTTTGAAAAGAAAGCCAAGGAGAGGCATGATGTGAATATGAATCAACCCTTCCCTAAAAGTGAAGAGGGAACTCCAACCAAAGAAAAGGCAGAGAAAAAGGAAGAAAAGAAGAAGGAAGCTACTATAGGGCAAGGTCAAAGGACTCTGAAGAGAACTAAGATGATGGCCAAAAGAAAGAAGATTGTAAAGAAGCCTAGAGTAGAAGAAGAGAAAAAGGTTGCTGAAGAAGAAGAGGCACCTAAGAATGAAGAAAAGAAAGCTGAATCTCAGGAAGTACCACAGAGTTCAGATGTAAACATGTACATGGTGGTAATGGATAAAATTCCAAAGCCTATCTTAGCTGAACCTGTTGGATTCAAACCTCCTGAAGTCATTCACTGGGATGTTTGAGATAGGGATGAAGTTATATGCAGATGAACTGAAAGCTCCAGTGATTTCAATTACAAAGCTGATAATGGAGTATCTGTGTATGATGTTCAAACCTGATGAAGTGGAGGAGATAATAAGGAATGTCTTTCAAACAGTGAATAATTGGACTCTATATGAAACTAGTGGAGTATATGCAGTGACTTTGGATTTGAATCACACTGAGTACTTCCTAGTGGATAGAGTATACAACCATAGCAGACTGAAGCTTCATGCCATGCTAAATAAGAAGCTGGGTTGTGCACCAAATTCAGAAATGGCAAAGTACCTAATTCAGAGAACTATCAATCAGAGTATAGGACTGGATCCTAACATTGGAGTAGATCAATGAAGATTTTGGAAGCATTTGAAGAACTTGACTTCTCTTTCTAAAAGTCAAGTTAGGGGGAGATTGTTGGGAACTAAAGATGTGAACAAGTCTTTAATGCTGCTAGTTCAGAATTAGTACTGCCAGAGCATATCAAAGATAATGCTGCTAGGTATTACTACTTCTAGTAGAATTAATACTGCTAGTCAAAGTTAGTGCTGCTTGAACAAAGTTAGTACTGCTTAGCTAGTTAGTACTGCTAGAGGTTAGTGCTGCTTAGGAGTTAATACTTCCAAGATGATTAGTGCTGCTTAAGAGATGGAGATCCGAATTACAAGAATGACAGCTGGATAGACTGAAGATATTCATGGAAGATATTCTGAAGATATTTTATTTATTGTAATTATCTTTTACTCAGTATATGTATAGAATGTATATAATAGTTTGAAAAAGGAATTAATTCTAAGTTTTTTTGTTCTAGAAAGAGAATCAACCTCAAGGCATAGTTCCTAATTCTAGAGAAGTAGAATTCGTCTTGAAAGAGATTGTTCTTCAAGATTGAGGTTGTGTGTGTAATCTTGTGATTTTAATCATTCAATACAAGTTTACAAGTTGTTAATCATACACACTGTTTGTTTACTGTTCTAT
Source organism: Arctium minus (assembly GCA_954870635.1). NCBI lineage: Eukaryota > Viridiplantae > Streptophyta > Magnoliopsida > Asterales > Asteraceae > Arctium > Arctium minus. Next base: position 76,947,415 of record OX941092.1, on the reverse strand, counting down.
TGAATATCAAAGTGTTATTCCGCAAACTTCTTTGATATTGTTTCTGAGTATTCATAATTCTTGTTGAGAATTCGATCCTGACAAAGTTCCTTCGGTTGAAGGTGGATGGGTAATGGAGAGGCACGCTATAACCCAGTGACTGAATGTCTGTGCATAGAGTGGTGTCGGAGACGATCGGATCAAAGCTGTTTCTGCCTGGAAAAGAGTTGGCCTTTGGCAGGCGGAGAAACTGGCGAAAAAGCTCGCGAGTAAGTAGAACTGATGTAGTATCAATTTTTCCCTACAGATGGAAGCCTTCGTCGTCCTCAACATGAGTGAGGGATTGCCAGAATTGCTGCAGATATAGTTGAGGGACATCAGCAGTCTCCGTGAGAGCGTAGGAGAGAGGGTGGCCGCTAAGGATCTTGATCATCACTTGATATTGGCACTAAGGTTGAGTGATATCGAGATGGAAGTTGTTCGGAGTGAGAGGAAGGAACTGATCCGGATGAATCAGGGCGGCATCGGCTATCGGATCTATTTCCTGATTCTGTGCCATGGTACCTGTGAAGAGGAAAACATTTAGCACTAGAGACCAATATTTCTTATTATAATCATTCGAATTACGTATGGAGAACCAAGTCCAAACAAAATTAAACCAAGCTCAAAACAAAACGAAAGAGAGTCTTGGCCTTAGGACAAACCAACAAACAAAACCCGAAGTAAAAGCAAGCAGGTCGTGGACCGGAGTCACCCAAGACGGGAGTTTAAACCCAAAACACCGAGTAATAATATCTACTATCAATGACACTGTTAAACCACTAACAATCAAACTAGTCCATAATGAGTATGCAAAATTAAGAAGATATCAACATACTAACCCATATTCAACTCACAATCAACACAAACAAATGCACAGTATCAACCAGATCAAGTTAGAAACCATAAACCATAATGAAAGTCAAACTCAATCCAATCCAAATCAACTTTTAACCAACAAAAAAATGTCAAATGATCGAGAGATAAGCATAGATATCACCAAAAAAATGTGGATAGACGCAACCCGGGGACCAGTGTAAAGAGCGCCCTGGGAGTTCATCACTCCGGGGACCGGTGTCACCCGACCGGTGTCAACCCAAGTCGGGGACCGGTGTCATTGGTGTCAAGACGAACGAATTCAATCCCAAAGTGGTCACTAACAACCCACGGACCGGTGTCATCGAATATTAACAAACAAAACATCATAAGTCAATCAACACAACTATCAATCAACTAAAAATATCGAATATTAACTAAGGACGCATCGATCAGAAATTAACATACGTTAGATTTCAAAATCATAACACACCCCGGTGACCGGAGTCACTAAGACCGGGGTCAAAACCCCCGGGGACCGGGGTGAACATCCAGACCGGGGTCATAAACACATACGAGTAAATCTACACCAAAGAATCGAATTATCACATGTATGACCTACCATCGAGATCAATATGACAATAAACTAAAAGCCCAAACAGAACGATGTCAATTAAACCCAAAAATTGGTACGTAACAAAATTAAAACCCCGGGGACCAGTGCTAACCCATGTCGACCGGTGTGACCCCAACATGGACCGATGTCTCATACCCCGGGGACCGGTGTCTAACATGAGTCGACCGGTGTCTACCAAGTCGACTGGTGTCAACCTAGTCGACCGGTATCACTTACAATCATACATAAACCACATATCCAACCCAAATGCAATAATCGATTTCAAAGAAAAAAGAACCCAAACTAAACATTAAACCATATAGCAATCGATGTAAACCATTAAAATCCAAGATCAAATAATCGGTCCAATCATTGTGACGATATACCCCGAGACAATCAAATCGACATTGAGTTGATGATGGAGGTGGGTCGGCGATTAATCGAACGAACAAAAGCCTACATCGACCGAAGTCGAAGGCCAACGGCGTTTCCAGTCGCTTGAAACCCTAAACGATGGTGTGCCGTCGGTCACAATGACGACAGTGGTGAGACAAAGGGGGGCGATGGTGGTAGTCGACGAGGAGTCGATAGGTCGAGTGGGTGTTTCGTTGGCGGCCTTGGGGCGACGGTGAGTCGACCGGGGTCGATGTAGCCCTAGCGAGATCGACTAGCGAGATCGAGACAGCGAGAGAGAAAAGAGAGTGAGATAGACGTACCTGCGTTCGATCGAGATCGTGAGAATCGAGAGAGAGTTGTCGAGGGAGATATAGATACCACCGAGAGAGAGACCGGGGTGGGAGAGTGAGATAGCGATATAGAGAAAGAGAGTGATAGATAGAATGAGGGAAAGAGGAGAGAGCCCGGGGTGTTTAATCCCTGGGTCGTGGGAATAGGTCGGCCCCAGGTTGAGTCGGGGTCCGTGCGGGCTATGACCCGTTTGGGCCGGTTACCGGTTTGGGCCGGTCCAAACTCAACAAATTAAAATAATTTTAATTTTTTTAATTTTTTTAATTTTTTTAATTTTTTTAATTTTTTTTGGTAAATAAATAAATGAAATAAATAACTAAAAACAAATAAATGAAATAAAAAAATTGAAAGCTAAATGAGACACCTAAGAATTGAGAAAAAAACGGCTCTACTCCCCCTCAAATTAGGAAGTAAGTACTAAAAAGATGAAAAACACGAGAACTTACCTGCTCCCCCTCAAAATGCGAGCGATAAAAAAACTTACCGAGTTTCAAGCGATTAGGCTCCCCCTTAACACATGAACAACTTGTAAATTCCATGACGAACGACATACGTTTATGAGTAACCGTACAAATGAACTGATAGAAAAATAAACACCACGAAAAACAAGAAAACATATGAGAAAAATAAAACGAACGAAATCTAATTTATTAATACAGAAGTGTGAAACTTGCACATAACTTAACGAGTAAAATACAAAAACCAATGAGTGTGAACATGAACATCCAGAGACAAATCACTGGGGCATTAAGTCACAGTCATTCGTCATTGAATGAGACTCGTATAGGTCTGTGGAAGGGTCAAACTTTCAGATTCAGCATACCTAACTTGGACACTAGATATTGAAAACGTTTTCGTCCAAGGCTTTGGTAAACAGGTCTGCTATCTGATGTTCTATATTAACAAAGTAGAGTTCGATTATACCTCTTTCCACATGATCTTTTATGAAGTGATAACACACGTTCATGTGTTTCGTCTTCGTGTGTTGGACGGGATTGCTTGATATAGCAATGACGCTCTTCGAGTTGCAGTAAATGGGGATCTTCGAGTAGTGGAATCCATAGTCTTTCAGCTGAGTGCGCATCCAAAATACCTGCGAGCAGCAACTGGCGGCTACTACATACTCTGCCTCAGCGGTAGAGGTTGAAACGCAATTTTGTTTCTTCGATGCCCAGCTGACAAGTCGATCACCAAAGAACTGGACATGTACCATCGTGCTTTTCCGATCCAGCATATTTCCGGCATGGTCAGTGTCTGAATAAGCTGTCAGCTCAAAACCTGTCTCTTTCGGGTACCACAAGCCAAGATCAACAGTACCTTTTAAATAACGAAATATGTGTTTAATTGCAACTAAATGAGACTCTTTGGGTTTCGACTGAAATCTTGCACACACGAATGTTGAAAACATAATGTCTTGCCTGCTAGCCGTGAAGTACATCAGGGAACCAATCATTCCTCTATAGGTCTTAGCATCCACATCCTTTCCGTCAGGATCGGAGTGTAGCTTTATACTAGTATACATAGGCGTCTTCATAAGTGAAGAATTTTCCATCTGGTATTTCCGAAGAATATCCGAGATGTACTTAGATTGATTAATGAAAATTCCTGTGGCTAATTGTTTAACTTGAAGACCCAGGAAATAATTCATTTGACCCATCATACTCATTTGAAAATGTTTGATCATGAGGGCTGAGAAGTTTTGACAGTACTTGGGGTTTGTTGAACCAAAAATTATGTCGTCGACATAGATCTGTACAAGAATGATATCACACTTTTCCCTTTTAATAAATAGGGTGGTCTCGATCTTACCTTTGGAAAATCCATACTTAACTAAGAATGAAGAGAGTGCATCATACCAGGCTCGTGGTGCTTGCTTTAGACCATACAAGGCCTTGTCAAGAAAATAGATGTGATGAGGTTTGTCTGAACTCACGAAGCCTTTGGGTTGCGAGACATAGACTTCTTCCTTGAGAATGCCATTCAGAAAAGCAGATTTCACATCCATTTGAAATACAATAAAGTTCTTGTGAGCGGCGTAGGCAAGGAACATGCGAATCGCTTCTATTCGAGCAACCGGTGTGAAAGTCTCATCATAATCAATTCCTTTCTGCTGGCGATATCCTTTGGCTACCAGACGCGCTTTGTTTCGGACTATGATTCCATTTTCGTCCTTTTTGTTCTTGAAGATCCATTTCGTCCCAATCACCGTCTTATTCTTTGGTCTGGGAACAAGTCGCGATACCTTGAGGCTCTCAAATTGATTAAGTTCCTCTTACATAGCTATCACCCAGTCCGGATCATTCAAAGCTTCGGAGACGGTTGAGAGTTCAATACGGCTAAGGAACGAAGAGAATAGGCAGTCATTCGCGGTAGTGGATCGAGTCTGAACAGGTGTATTGGGATCACTGATGATCTGATGTAGGGGATGAGCTCGTGTACACTTGGTGGTGTGGGGAAGAGGTTGATATGTCTGTTGAGATGTATCATAATCCACATAACCACCTGGGGGTAGATCCTGAACTGCTTTGAGTGATAACGGCCTGTGAGGTGGAAGCTCCTATGCTCGAGTCGGGCGAGTAGCAGAGGACGACTCAGCGGGTGATGTGTCTATAACGGTCTCCGGGATTTCCGGAGAGGGAACTTCGTGAACACCTTCAGCAGGGGTCGGTTCATGAGATGTTACTGTTGCCGGTACTTCAGTAGGAACTCGAGAGGTTGGAGGGGGTTTACTCGAGCTTGGTGATTCGGAAGCAATGACGATAGTAGGGGAAGAATCAGTCGATGTTGATGCACTTGTGTTGGATGGACCAGTGACCAGTGTCACTTCCTGTACTTGAGCGTCATTCCTGTTACATGGTATAGCATTAGGCTTAGGAGTAAAGTAGATATCATAAAAATACTCAAAAAGTAAATCCAAATCTGAAAGATGGGCTTCTGACGTAGACATTTGATCTGGATTTACTGGATATTGTGTAGATCCTGGGCTTAGTTGTCTAGAAGCTAACACACCAGTTAAAGTGGGTTCTGAATTGAGGTGTTCAGAAGCCATATCAACGGTCTCGTCAAAAGTCACATTCACACTCTCAACGACGGTCTTTGTCCATTTGTTGTAGACTCTGTAAGCTTGGGCTTGCGATGAATAGCCGATGAACACTCCTTCGTCCGCTTTTGGGCTGAATTTGCTGAGATCATCCTTGTCATTTAGTACGAAGCACGTGCACCTGAATGCATGGAAATACTTGATGTTCGGGATGCGATTGTTGATGATCTCGTATGGCGTCTTGTTGAACCGCTAGTTGATGATAGAACGGTTTTGAGTGTAGCATGCGGTAGCAACGGCCTCTGCCCCATAAGTAAAGCGGGAGCTTGGATTGTGATAACATCGTACGCGCGACTTCTACGAGAGTTCGATTACGACGCTCTACTACCTCGTTTTGTTGAGGAGTACGAGTAGCTGAGAAGGTGTGGGTGATGCCCACTGAAGTCAGGTAACTGGTGAGCACTTGATTCTTGAACTCTGTGCCGTTATCCGTCCTGATGGTATGAATTGATTGATTGATATTTACTTGAACGATCTTTAGATGAGAGATGATCAGTTCGGGGGTTTCATCCTTTGAACGAATGAATTTAACCCACGTGTAGCGAGAAAAGTCATCGACCATAACTAGGACATACTTCTTGTGATTGATACTCTGAATGCGCACAGATCCACACAAATCCACTTGGAGCGGCTTTAGGCTTGTGAGAAGCCTTTTTCATCTTACCCATTTCGTAGGCGGCACATAGGTGATCTTTTTTGAACTTGAGATCTGGCATGCCCTTCACGTGTCCACCGAGCACCAACTTGTTGATGTTCTTGAAGTTCAGGTGCGAGAGTCTACGATGCCATAACCAGTTTTGTTCGGTTGAGGCTTTAGACGTCAAACAAACTTCCTTTTCTGCTTTCAGAGATGAGAGGTCAATCGTGTAGAGATTTGTGCGACGCGTTCCAGCAAGTAATTCTTTTCCATCTTCAGTCCGGACGCTGCACCGATTGGCTTTAAATGTGACCTCCATATTCTTGTCGCAGAATTGACCGATGTTGAACAAGTTGTGACCAAGACCTTCGACGTATGACACTTTCTTGATGTTGAGGTTATCCTTGATAATATCTTCGTATCCCAAAATTGGAGAATAATGATCATTCCCAATGCGTACTGTGTGTCCCTGATTTAACAAGGATCTTTACCAGATAAATCAAACAACAAACACATATATTGATTACCAACCTGTTTGATAGATAAACAAATAACGATTACAAGGTATGGTTTTCGGTTTAAAGCTCTCAATTTTTTTCACCGTGGAAAGATCTTAACTATATGTTTCTTAACAAACACACCTAATATCTAAAACCAAACAAAATATAATATCTAGATATTATCTAGATATTATTTCAAAACAAATATCTAATAGATAGATATTTAGGATAACTAACTTCAACTTAAAACACAATTAAAACTAACTTTGACATATTTATTACAAACGACTTTAGACTAATATTTAAGAGTCGACTTTTCTGCTTTAGCTTCAGATTGCGATCTTCAGTTTGGATGATCTTGAATCCAATGAGACTGTGCTCTAACACGTACATTTCCACAAAACTTCTCGGTGAAGTTCGTGAGAAGCTCCTTTCTTCCAGTCATGTGTTTGGACCATCCTGAATCTAAATACCACGCATGACCGTCCTGCAAGACAAGTTAAGGCTTTTTAGGTACCCATTGGTAAACGGGTCCTTTGAGACTGTGCTCTAACAATCTCCCCCTTTGGATCAAGATCATTATTAAAAAGAATTATCCAATTCAGTCTTCTTTTTTAGCTCAGAAGATGCAATCACTCTCTTAGTCTTCAGAATGTAATAATCTTCCCCTTTTGATGTAGATAAAATCTCTTTCAGATGTTGGGAAGAAATTATCTCTAGTTGTAGCTCAGATTGTTGTAGCAAAGTATCTTCAAAGAGAATTTCTTACAATTCAGCATGTCTTTAGAATACTTGCTCTAATCATGTGTCGTTCCACATTTCTTGGTTCGACCCTTCTCCCCCTTTTTGATGAAAAGAGTAAGAAGTTCATCAAAACTTTATGTCAAGAAATGTTTATCTTTCGGATCCTCTGATCCGTCAATTCATAAGATATTCATCTAGACCTTTGCAAATCCAGACAAATTAGTCGTGTAACACCTGAATCAACAAATGATCAGTTAGTGTGCCTGTCAGTAACACTAAGTCACTGTGTGTAACAAATACACAATGGAAAGGAGCTTTGTGATGTTTACTCCCCCAGGGCTTCCATTCAATCATCGAAACACCACAAAGGTTATTTCTATAAACGTTATGACAAAGAAACAAATTCCTTGTGTGTTCGTGCTTGTGATAGAAAGAATTAAGCACATGATGATTGCTTATAAGGCTCAATATTGTGTAAACCACTGAGACAACAGTAAGTTAAACACAGACTCAATGTGCATGAGTGAAGTGCGAAGGTGGGGCAGACTTCCTTCTTTTCAATATCCAGATTTTCCAAATGAAAATCAGATAGCAAATGTGTTGCTTCCCCTTTGAAAATGTGAAACGCTTTCTTGTTAAGAAGAAAATGAGTAGATGGTGAGGTTTGATCAAGAGTTGGCATGGGCTAGTTGTCTGTTTCAATAATGATCACGAAATAATTGTGAAACATTAGAATTGTGGCTGCCCGGCTCAGAAAAAGTTGGTGCAGAGTTGTGATAGTCTTTTAACTCTGTTCTCACACGCTCTTTCTTTTAAACATTTTGCTCACTCTAATCAAACTTTCTTTCTTTGTTTGACACGCTCATTTCTTTTCGCTTCTCACACTCAATCACTATGGATTAACTTCTTGGGTAGAAATCATTGGTTAACGTGATTCCATGGAAGTTGTGTTAAGTCCTAGCACAAAGAAATCATGTTTTCCTTTGATGCATATGATGCTCAGTTTGGTTTAACTATTTTAGTTAAAGCACAAAATTGATCTTGAAAACATTTAAAATCACACTTCCAATTCATGAATTCAGTTTGAGAATCGGGAAGTGGTTTGAACATTTAAGAACAATGTTTTCCAATGATTGAAAGTTGTCCGTCTTTCAACCATATATGAGATTAAGATAAAGGATTATACCTTAACGTTTGATCTTACATCTCATGAAACTAAGCTTAAAGTCATAAACATATGAACTTGTAAGCATCTCTCAAAAATTCTGTAAAAGACTTATGTCAAGTCAAAGCAAATTTATTCACTTAAATTGAAAAGACAAAAAGCAGTAAAACTTTTTAAAGTACGAGTTCTGATCAGAAATAATCAGAAGTCATCACCTTTTTACTTCCCCTGAAATTATGCATCTAAAATATGCCAGTGAAAAGCACATGATAGAGATCTACAATTTCCCTTTTTGAATTACAGTTCATCATATCTATCCAATGCATAAATTTCAGAAAAGTATGTACTCCCCCTTGAAGGTGGATTTCCTCATTTGAGTATCGGAGTACAATTTCTCATATCAGCACAGGAGTAAGGTCTTTTGATCATTGAAGTGCGGGTCTTGAACTGTTGTATTCAAGAACCTCTTTCTCTCCTACTACCCCTTGACAGTAGGTGCCTGCAACACAGAATCATTATCCTTCTTTGGTACCCACTGGTATTTGGGTCCATGAGTGTTAGTTGCAGTTCTTGTGGGGGTTACTGAGTAAGAACCATACCAGTAATGATCACTAGTTTTGTGAATAGGATCATGTGTACGACAATAAGAACAATAGAATATCTTACCTGACAACCTGATTAATTGATCTCTCGTGTAGACGAAATCAGGTTTACCTTTACACGCAATGTTCTTCTTGGCATTATGCGTATGTACACATAAGCTTTTACATTTCAGCTCATATTTCTTCTTTTCTTCAACTGGTTTCCTATTCCAGACCAGTTCAGCTTCTTTGTAGCTGCTTCTCCTTCTTTGATGTGTACCTGAACCATCTATATTTCTATCGTAGAAAAGGTTAGAACTACGAATTTGATTAGAAGATTTAACTGACCTTTTTGAATAAACAGGTCTGAATGTTGAACTTGCAGCTGACTTGAATGAGCATTCTGAATCAGCTGAATCATCTCGAGGTGAGTGGACAATTGACTCTGGAGTCTTGCGCTCAGTCACCACCACCATTGAGATAGTCTTTTCAAGCTCATTAACCTTTGAAGAATAACTGTTTCTTTCTTTGACAAGTTGGTCAATCTTCTTCTCAAGCTCGGACCTCTTCTTCTTCTCTTTCTGTGCAAATTTAGACAATTCAGATAGCTTTGCATTAAGCTTCCTAATAGCAGCTTCAAGGATGCTTCTTTCTTCTTCGAATCCCTTCTTAGCACCCTTTTGATCATTTGCCTTCCTCTCTTTGGCAAACTGATCTCTTTCCAAAATGATTACTTTCTCAAAGTTACTAACTTGTTGAGAAAACTTTATAGATTTAAGCTCGAGTGTCTTCTTCTCTTCAACACTCTTCTAGGAAAAGACTAAGAACATCTTCTCAAAATCTGATATTTTCTTTTGAAGCTCAGTGTTCTCAGCTTCCAAAACCTTAACTCTTGATGACATATATGATTCTATCATAATCTTAGCAATATGTTCCCATAACAGCTTTCCTGTAGCCTCTTCACGTTCTAGTGTAAAGAAGATCTCATTTGAAATCTCCTCTGATATTCCTTGCAGAATAAAAGATTTGTCTAAGATGTCAGCTTTATATCTTTTTCTTTGCTCGTGTGAGTACATATCAAGTGGTACTGGAAGCTCTTTTTCTTCTCTTTCTCCATTCTTCTTCACTAGAGTATAAACCCTCCTTGGAACTGTCATAATTCCGTACTCTAGAGATCTTCTTATAAGTTTCTTCAATTCATGTCTATCTATGAAATCCATGAACTGATCTTTCCACTGCTCATACTCTCCTCTGAAGAGTACAGGTGGTTTCTCATCCATACATATTGAAGAAGATTCGCTTGATGTCATCCTGTTTGATTAGAAAACTTGAATATGATCGTTAACCCAAATAAAATTTGATCACACAAGAAATTTTATCCCCCTAGGCAGACTTAGCATGGGGGTCCCGCTAATCAAAGGGGTCAAGGGGCAACGCACTTGCGGGGGTATGGGGGCAGCGCCCCTAGAGAAAAAAATTATGAGAATTAAAGACCCTATTACAGTTTTGAAAAATTCTCAGAAAAAAAAATTCTAAGTATGAAAGTGTGAAGCTGGCGCAAAAGAGAATTTGCGCGAGATGAGGCTGGCGCACAACACAACTTTGCGCGAGAAGGCGGTGGCGCAAAACACACTTTTACGCGAGAAGCAGCTGGCGCAAAACAAGACTTTGCGCTACACAAGTCTGGCCCAAAACAGATACTTGCGCGAAGCGTTGCTGGTGCAAAACAAGACTTTGTGTGACGAATGGCTGGCGCAAAAGTGAAGTTCTCGCTACTTGAGGTTGGCGCAAAACACACTTTGCGCGAGTTCATCGATGTTGGTCCCTCTTTGTGCTAGTTCGTCCCTGTTTTCGAAAAATCGATCTGATTTCGATAAATCGACCTGTTTGGCACCGATTAGTAGTACCAAATTGTAATAAAATGACCACTAATAGTTCTATAACAGATTACAAACACTCGATCGCAATACACATCACTTCTTGGAAAATTGATCGATGGAACAGTGAGTTTTATAAAACGTGAACTCAGACACAATTTTCACAAATTGGGACTCAATATTAGTGCAATAATGAAATTAAAGTATAGCAAGACGATCTAATACACTTATCGATCCAAACCTGATCGATTTCTAGCCCAATAACAACCTAAATCTAGAAAATGATTTTTCAAATGAAGAACACAGTGTCGAGTTTGAAATTTTGATTTTGATCTAGTTTAGCTCTGATACCAATTGTGTGTCCCAGATTTAACAAGGATCTTCACTAGATAAATCAAACAACAAACACATATATTGATTACCAACCTGTTTGATAGATAAACAAATAACGATTACAAGGTATGGTTTTCGGTTTGAAGCTCTCAATGTTTTTCACCGTGGAAAGATCTTAACTATATGTTTCTTAACAAACACACCTAATATCTAAAACCAAACAAAATATAATATCTAGATATTATCTAGATATTATTTCAAAACAAATATCTAATAGATAGATATTTAGGATAACTAACTTCAACTTAAAACACAATTAAAACTAACTTTGACATATTTATTACAAACGACTTTAGACTAATATTTAAGAGTCGACTTTTCTGGTTTAGCTTCAGATTGCGATCTTCAGTTTGGATGATCTTGAATCCAATGAGACTGTGCTCTAACACGTAAATTTCCACAAAACTTCTCGGTGAAGTTCGTGAGAAGCTCCTTTCTTCCAGTCATGTGTTTGGACCATCCTGAATCTAAATACCACGCATGACCGTCCTGCAAGACAAGTTAAGGCTTTTTAGGTACCCATTGGTAAACGGGTCCTTTGGGGTTAGAAGGAACACCCAATTGGGAGACACGTTTGGACTTAGGTATGTTTCTACGACGAGGAACATCAAACTTTGAACGATAATTAGAAACATGATAAGAACCAAACCAATCAGATGCAAATCTATGATCAACAAAATGCTTCAATCCACAGTAGGAGCAACAAACACAATCATGAGACAGTTGAAGTAATTGTTGAATGGAATAAACTTTTAAAGGAAACAATCCATTACGTTCAACCAAAGGTTTAAAATTAAAAACATCATGACTGTTATTGTTTTTCCTAGAATTCAAAACTGGATTAAGTAATTCCGTCTTCGCCGTGCTCTCCTTAGACTTCTTAGCTACCCACTCGTATTTGACTTCTTTCCGTCGACCAAAAGTATTTGAAATACTGTTAAACCCATAGTCAGAAGATTTGAATTTTGAAGATTGTTTCTTGTTAGAGCGACCGGTCTTTTTCTTCTTCTATGAACGTCTTTTGGATTTAGAATTAGAAGAATTGTTCATAGAAGTGTTTTGTGGGGCAGATGTGGAACATTCACCCTTGAAAAATTGTATCGGAGGCTCACAAGTTGAATTTAGAAAATCAACGTGACTTGGAAGTAAAGAATTAAAATCAAATTGGTCAAGTTGACTGTCTAGACACACCTCAGAATTCATAAAGGCTGAGAATTCCATTTCCTCATCAAAAGGAGCCTTACCACTTGAAGGATTCAGAAAACCGGAAGGATTTGTTCCTTTAAGCGGATCATTAGCGGAAGCATTTTGAAAATCAGAATAATGATCTGTTTCGAAAGATTGAGGCTCTTTTCCTTTGTTTGAAGAATTTGGTGATGAGTCACCCAAAAAGGCTTTACAGGAAGAGGTGTCTGAGGGTGGATAGGAATTTTCCGACAGATTGATTTTCTCAACTTGGAGAATTTCAGGCTTAGCTTGAGGCTCAACTTTGTGAAGTCACTCTTTCATCAGATCTACTGCCAAAGCAGCCAGTTGTGAAGTAAGCTTATTTATCTCTGTCTGAAGATATTCCTTTTCCTCCCTCGACCCAGTTTCCCTTTTTTCGGAATTGAGGCACTCAAGTTTGGATAATAACTCTTGTTTTTCCTTTTGAAAAATGATCCTCTCCTGTGCAAATGACTTTTCTAGCTGAACAATTTTCTTTTGTCTAAAATCAGAGGTGGAACATATATTTTGTGGTCCATTGGTTCCTCCTCAGTTTCAACGGTTTTTGAATCAAGTTCAGCTTGAGTATAGCTTCGAAAATAGTCATTTGACAGAAAACAGGGTTTTTCGGTGTTGTATGACGCATTTAATGAGTCATAAACAAAAGGAAGTTGCATCGTGGTAGTGTTTTTCTTTCTCAAAGTTTCCTGTTCCGGATCCTCATCAACAAGTGGTTTGGTCCAATTGATTTTGTACTCTGGGTAGGTTTTGTCTATTCCAAAAAATTCAAACGCATATAACGTGGGAACTTTGGTCAAGGCCTTTTTCAGATAATATGGGTTATCGTAACCGAGACCCGTCTTTGAATATTTGAATTCTTTGGGTGCATTTAGATGCATCGTTTGTTTAGATTGACCAATTTTATAAAGTTTCAGTTCGAGATCCTTTAACTGAGTAGATAACCTTTGATTTTCATTTTTATAAGCCACACTTTTAGTCACAATATCAATTTTCTCATTTTCTAACATACGAAGCTTGTAAGAAAGATAATCAACTTTGGTCTTTAACTCTTTTGATTCTTTTGAACAACTCTCACACTCTTCCTTTAGATTTGAAATTATGCACAGGTTGCCAGCAATTTCTTTGCTTTGTTTTTCAAGACTTTTAGACTGTGATGACACACGTTTTTTCAGAGATGAGATGAGTTGCTCATTTTTTTTTATGGTTTGCTTGCAGGAGTCTAATTTGTGCACAGTGATTTGCATATGATCAATTAAGGCCTTTTGGTAAGGATCACATACCTGACATGGGGAATCACGATCATCATGTCATTATCAGACTGTGTTGAGTGCTTGCCCGTGAAACACAAGTGTGCTTCTGCATCATCTTCTTCATCATCAGATACATTCAGCCAGTGGTCATCTTCTGCCATGAGGGCCTTACCTGCTTCCTTTTCTTTGGCCAACAACATCTTGGCTTTGTAGTATTCTGAGTTGCGCACAACAGGCTTTCGACATTCTTTGGTAAAGTGACCCAACCGACCACAGTTATAACATTTGATTGGCTCCTCTTTTGCTTTCTCATCATGCCTTTTCTTAATCTTCTTTCCTTCATCAACACGTCTCTTCCCTTCATACTTCTCTTTATGATCACGTCGATTGAGAGGAGTAGTGGAGTATCTTTGCTTGTTTGATGAAGACTTGTTGAAGAACTTCCTTTTCTGGAACGCTTGAGATAAGAACATCATTGCTTCTTTAATCTGAGTGTATTCTGGATCCGAGTCACTGTCAGGGTCTTCGGGTTCAGAATCACTGTTCATTGGCTCCTTTTCAGGCGTGCGACTGACAGATCGACCTCTTTTATCTTAGACAAACGCTAACGGGTCAACCACAGGCTTTTCATCTGCTTTTTGATTTCCCATCAACTCAAGAACTTCCTCTTCATCCTGGAGAAGCATTTCATATAGTTGGTGCAGAGGAATTTTCTCCAGGTTTTGAGTGTGACGGATATGAGAGACGAACGTCCTCCACTCTGGCTGAAGGTTGTTCATGAACTTGATGTTGTTCTCGGTGTTGGTCTTCATGATATGATTTTTATGCAGATCATTCAGGAGTAGGTTGAACCGTTCATAGGTTTCCGTGAGCGTCTCGTCTTTTCTTGCTTTGAAGCCGTCATATCGAGAAATACAGTTGGTGATCTTCAGCTGAGTGCTTATTCGGCTACCCATCAGCATCTTCTCAATTTGGTCCCACATGTATTTCGCAGTAGCCTTGTAGCTGTCGATACAGGCATATATGTCGTTGGGTAGGCTTTGTAGAATATAGGACTTCGCATGCTTTTCGAAGTCATACCGACTCCTTTCTTGTGGAGTAAACTCACTGAGAGATTTTTGAACATAACGGTCTAGTCGACCTTGGGTTTGGTCTCCAGGCAGGACTTTCATTGACCAGGGTTGTGGCCCCTCTTCCAGACACAACATTATTTCCTCATAATCGGGTTTTGCTTCGATAAAATTCATGAATCGATCGTGCCATTGTGGGTATTCTCCCCGATAGAGCACCGGAGGTTTTTGATCTGAACCAATGGCTAGAGCGTCCCTCAAATTCATCTTTAATCTTTAATCTTAAATGCACTATAGCGATCGTGAGACAAACAAATTTGATCCAAAAAAATAGGACAAGGACCCGGTCGGACAAGGACCCGGTCAGGCAAGACCCCGGTTGGGCAAGACCCCGGTCGAGCGAGAACCCAGTCGAGCAAGGAAGGCCCCAGTCAGCAAGGACCCGGTCGACACTGACCTGGTCGAGGACAAGGACCCGGTCAATAGACGTGGCCACAATCGATGGACACGACCCCGGTCGATGGACAAGGCCCCGGTCAGCTAAAACCTGGTCAACAACCCGGTCAAAGACAAACCGATCGAAATAACACCTCAGTCAACAATAGTCCGGGAGATAGGACACCGGTCGACACCAATCCGGTCAAGACAACCCGGTCAAAGCAACATCCCGGTCGATGGACACCAACCCAGACGATTAGCTTCGACAAAAACGACGATCGACAGATAAACAGATAACTTTAAACAAATTAAACAACCTAATTGTTTCTTAAATCACACAAATTTGAAAAACTATAACCCAGATTTGATGATTTTCAGAATAACGATATGCAAAAAGAACCCAGTAAATCAACCAAACTTAAAACTCGTTTATCCAGGAAATCGACTATGCAGAAAATCATATACCATAGACCAATATGATAGACCGAACTCACAAAATTGATGAACCCTGAAATCGATTATGCAAATATTATCCTTAACTCAGAAAATCAATAGGCTGATAAGAAAGTCTTATATGCAGATTTGAATAAATCGACCGAACTAAAAAAAATCAACCCAAAAATTTCGACCAAAAATCAAAAACTTGATTATGCAGATATGAACTTAGAAGAAATTAATTATGCAGATATGAACTCAGAAACTTGATTATAATCCAAAAAATCACCAGAAACAAAAACGATATATAGCACAAAATCACCAGGCGAACTCAATCACAATATGCATGCGACCAAACATGAACAATAAGCGATTAAAGGGTTTTAGACAAACCTTTTTGGATCAAAATTCCTGTCTCTTTGCTCTGATACCAATTGTAGATCCCAGATACAGTGCAATCAACAAATATAATCAATGAAGAACAATGTATAAACCACAACTTCTAGTCATATGATTAATAATCAATAAAGGTTTAGGTTTACAGAGAAAATTTCTGATACGGGAATGTAAACCTTACGACTAAAATTCTAACAATGATTTCTTCTAAACCTAATTTTCAACTAAACAACACAATAAATATGAGGCGACTAAGGACTAATGGGCTTGAGGCCCATTTACAATAACTTTCAATTAAATACAATTTACCCCCTGAACTTCTATTTAACCAACAAACTACCCTAACATGATGAACCCAATAACCATTGCCATCAATTATCGAATTTGTCGGACATGAAACTTTTAAAGGATTTACCTTCAACATCTTCTAGCACTTCGTCTCTCATACAAGTGTGGTTCATTGCCGAATTCACTTCTTTGTCTCCAATGTTGACATGATTTGTAGGAACGAACTCCATGGTGGGTGTATTCACAACCTTCATGGTCACAGCCTCCATTGTCGGTGTATTCACATCCTCCATTATCGGTGTATTTACAACCTCCATTGTCGGTTCAATCAAATCCTCCATGGTCGAGACTGATAAAGTATCACCATCAACCACATTCGATTCTATGACAGGCTCCATGGTCGAAGGTAAAAAGCTTGAAAAATCTAACCCTATTCTTCAATTTGATCTGGGATCCTTTACGTGCGTCTAATGGAATCAAATAGCTTGTCAAAAAAATCGGGAATTGGTTGTTATTGAGTAGACGATTCATTTCAATTTTGATTGGGATTCAATTTGGATTGGGATGAAATTCAGAATCACATGATTTTAGGATGGGTGATATACATTTCTAAATTATCCAGAACGAAATATGACGTTTTTACCCTTTTTAAAATACTTTTTAATTAAAATAAATAATGAGTAATTAATGAATTATGATTGGTCCATAACTGTTCTTTTATTCTTTTAAACTGATACCATTCTCGTATGATCCTCCCTCTATATATATATATATGACTACTCATGTAATCTATCTTGGAATGGGTCGGTCATGTACAACTCTTTCCCAACCCATTATATATATTTCTTATGGGTTCGAGCTATTTAACCTTATACATTTATCGTTTAATCGAAGCATACGGTCTCCTATTTGACTAAAAGATCAACATAAATCTATTATTCGGTCGACTAATCGACTCAATAAACGTTCATGGAAATCATGAACCAACGGTGTAACACCAAATCGAGAATTCTTACCTCAACGTCGTTGCAGCGATTCTTGATTTCTAACATCGAACTCTTCCCGTTTCTTGTTCATCACAACCTTTTCCTCTTAGATTTTCTCCTCTCTTTGGCGACGACCGAGATGAGAAGTGGTGGTCACTCTGGCCACTTATATCCTACATCGACTCCTACATCGACATCCCTGTGTACTTATTGCCACCACCAAACCCTAACCTTCAACCCATAAGTCTCTTCGTTGAAGCCCACAATTGTTTCAAAATAATGAATCCCCACCCCCAATTTTGTTTCTCCACTTTCATTTTGACAAACTATCCATTAGTGTTTATTTATTTATTTATTTTCACATTAATGGCAATGGGGATTGCCTCCTATAACTACCACCAAATTAATCGACTTTCCTTATTTATAAATGAATTTGAAAGTGAAGTAAACCCTTTTCTCCTTTTAATTATAAACTAGAAGCGTACTTATGCAATGCAGCCATATACATCACGATTTTAATGTTTCATTTTATTTTTATTTTTTTGTCGATTTACAGTACGATTTTGGATGGTATTGAAATAGTGATAATATTTTTTTTAATAAATTTGTTTAATTTAGCCTTAATAATTAATGTTTTTTATATAAAAAATTAAGTATTTTGTTAGGATTCAATTATTATCTTATATATTTTAATGACATCTAGAAAAAATAACCAATTACATATTTAATAATATAACTAAAACAAATTTATAGTAATATAATATATTAATTAATAGTGATACATGGAAATGTCTGTATGAAAGGCATGTTTGTACATACCAAATCGGTGGGTATTAGAAGCCTGCAGTAGTAATATGTATCTTATGCTTTGATACTTGTAAATTAAGAGATTTTTAAAATCTTGAATAAAATGATGGTACCTTGTGCCTAATAATTTGTATTTAAGAGTTTTTTTATTCATGCTTTATAATATAGTATAGATATAGATATATGTCTTATTCCTTCAAATTCATTATTTGACAAAAATATATTTGCCTTTTAAAGACTTTGACACTATAAACTCCACTTTATAGTCTACAATACAAATCACCCCTAATTTGGTGTTACAATGACCTATATAACCAACATGATTGTAGCCCAATATTGCCCATTTACAAATAAGACATGTAATATAAGGATTATTGTTTTGAAGGTGTTCAACCACTTATATATTTAATTAAAATTGTTAGTTGCCCATTCAAAATTACAAAATTGAAATATCATATATTAACAAAATATTAACTTTTTTCATATGTAAACTACATACATATGCACTTATATATATATACATTACTACAAGTATACATGTAGAGACGAGTTTAAAGAATAAGACCTTCAATTTGTAAGAAATGTGATAAGAGACATATAACATGCAATCACATGTGAAACAAACACGTTGCGTTGACATGCAACATGTCGGAGACCTTTTCCACAACATTGATCACGTTGACCAAGTCAAACTTTTAAACATGTAGTATCATAAGTGACTTTACAACTTTACTCCATAATCACAAGTAATATGATATTTCTCGCACTTCTAGCATGATCCTTGTAACACCCGTATTTTGGTACGATCTCATCTAAAGCTTCAGTTTACCTTTAAGTATTGATCCAAGCATGTTTTACTGTTATCGTTGGACTAGTGTTGGGATTGTGGGCTTCTCGGGTCAAAGTCTGGAAAATTGGGCCTCGATACAAGGGGGCGATTATGCCCGCGATTGTGACAAGAGTCACTCTCGCGGGGCACTATCGCGAGGATTGTACCGTGACTCGGGGCGTTTGTGGCGACAGTGCCTGCGATTGTTACAAGAGTCACTCTCGCGAGGCACTCTCGCGAGAATTTTACCGTAAGGTGAGGGTAGCGCGCGATTGTCACAAATGTCACAATCGTGAGGCAAGGTCGCGGTCGGGGTGCAGGCCTTTTAAAACTCAGCTTCACGATCTAAAGTTCATTATCTGATTTGGGGAGCTGACTTGGGGCGATTTTCTTGGTGAAAAGTAGGGTTTCTCTTCCCTCTTCATTGATTGCTTCTAGTTTTGAGCATTAAATGGTTATTTGTGGTTTCATTTAGGTTTTGGTAACTTTGACCTCAAGGGATTAAGGAATTAAAGCTTCTTGTGATTCTCCCCTTTCTCTAAGTTCATCCATCACGTAGGGTTGTGTATAACCTTTACAAGGTGAGTTTTCTTAATCACTTCTCCCTCATAAATGCTAGGGTTATTGTATTTATAAACTTTTCTTTGTCTCTTAATCATATTTGGATTTTTGTTGGGTTTTGAACTAACTAGGAGTTTTGAAGATATCATGGTTATTTGACTAAACAAAGTTTTATGGGATGGTATGTTAAAGAAAGTAATGATGTTCATGTTCACCTAATCATTTGTTAACTAATATTTGTTACTTGGGATATTAGTATCACATGAAGAGAAAACTAGGGTTTGGGGAATATTTTGTGTATTAGACGAATTGTTGGACATAACGACTTTCGAAATGAGATGATTGTAATATCATTGATGGGGTTGTGTTTATGAAGCTTTCTTACCAATGTGGGATGAGCCATGTTAGTAACTTCTATATTTGGGATTTGGTCTCATGAATTACATGCATGATTAAATATGGTTATAATAGCATGTTTGGTATCTGGTTTAGTGCAATGGATCCATAGGCACGGTATTGCAATGTCTTGTCCGGACATTTGGTTACCCTTGGCACGGGATAGGCATTGGGGTCCATGGTAAGTAGGGTGTGGGCCTATACGGTCGGGCAGCGTCCCATGGACTGTAAGTTGTAATTCCATTGTGCCCGAGTTGCCCTGTTTCGGGAACTCTCAAGAATAGACCTGGAGTGGTTGACTTGATGTATTCGAGCAATAGACTTGGAGTAGTTGAGCTCGCTATGTGGTTTTGAACTGTTGTTAGTATTTTCTGAATGCTAATGGTTTATTGTATTTGTTTTGGTTTAGCTCAAGCCTAGATCGGCTACATGGCTACAAACGGGTTTATTGTATTATTTATCTTCCGATTAATTGATCTCACTAGGCTTTAGCCTAACACTTGTTCTTGATTGTCATGTATGGCAGGTCATTCTAGCGGTGGGATGCGTCGGGATTGAGCGGACGACTTTGGGTTGAGAGCGGTCTTTTTGATGATATAGTGACCAACATTTTTGAAGTATAGATTATTACTTTTGGAAGAATAGCGACACCCGACCTTAATCTTGCTCACCTAGTTAGATTACTAGGTTGTCGAGTTTATTCTTAATTTTAATATGGGTTGTAACTACCGTATTATAGTCCCCGTGTTGGGTTGACATACTTTGGTCCGATTTGGTTGTATCCTTATTACAGGTTATTAGATCTCCCTTTTTGGGTAGACTGGTTTATGCCAATTATAGACGTTATATAGTTGAATTTTCAATTTTTAAATTTACCCCAAATTTTAGGATGTTTCAAGTTGGTATCAGAGCATTAGTTTAAGGGAACTAGGTATGGATGTAAGATGCCTAGACTTAAACTGAGATTTTTAAGTTATGACTTGTGAGATTCGGGTAGAACTCCTAAGATAGGAAGGTCTCCAAGTCTACGGAACTTACGTGAATTGAAAGTCGTAACAATAGTGATGGGAACTCTTACGTATCAAGTATTCATAATTTAACTTAGATAACGTTATTATGAATATGTTTTACGTGGGCATACTTGATCTACTGTTGTTATGGTAATTGGTGAATATAGTAGTACGTTTCTTGATGTTATTCGTACGGTTCACCTCTCATCCTATATCTGGCCTTGTGTGGAAGGTAATGGTTACCACCAAGAATAGACAGGAAGGGCAAGACGCCACGACATCCACGATCGATCAACCACGGGTGACCGTGGTGGAAAAGCCCTCACGACCGGTTAATGTGTTAGGCGGGGGACCCGAACACGTTCCCCGGCGCAATTTAGAATCAAGATAGCCTATTTTGGAAGAGGTGACGGCGGAGACTAGGATGATGGATAGAATGATGGTAGCCATGAACCGAGCGATGGTGCAGCAGCAAGAACTGTTCTTAAAACTTCTGGAAGACTGGGACAATCACAACAACCGCAGGCATGAAACGGTGGATGAAAACGTTTTCGTGGAGGGATCCGAGGGTACCGGACCTGTAATCCCTACTGATGCTACCACAACCCCGAGGGTTGGGAAAGATGCGAAAACTTGCACGTTCAAAGCCTTTCTGGGTTGCCGACCACCGGAGTTTAAAGGTTCAGATGATCCGTCAGTCTGTGTGGGTTGGATTCGAGAGATGGAGCAAGCTTTCCGTTCGAGCGAGTGTGGGGAAGGACAGAAAGCAGTTTTTGGATCGCAAATGCTGAGAGGGACGACTCTCACTTGTTGGAATGTATATTACGCTTCCTTTGAGACGACCGTCTTGGCCCAATTGTCTTGGGTAACGTTTAAAGAGAAACTACTCGAACAATACTGTAACAAGAGGTCGACGGACCGAATAATGAAGAGTTTCAGAACTTGAAGATGGGTAACCGGTCAGTAAGAGAGTACACCTGGCTATTTATGGACAAACTGGGATTGGTGGGACATCTGGTCCCTACAGAGAAGGAGAAAATTAAGGCCTACATTAAGGGGCTTCCGTCCGACATGATGTCAATGGTTAGAGTGTCGAAGACTTCTACTCTTCGAGAGACAATTGAGGAAGCACAATTAATGGAGGATGCTTATACTTTGAAAAAGGAAGAGGGTTTTCGCCAAGTGGAAAAGAGAAAGTGGAAGGGGAACTCGCTAACCTCCAAGAAGCCAAGACCGTTCAACAACATCAATTACCGTCGGGGGGCCGACTCAAGGCCCGAAGCTAAGTGGTGTTCCAAGTGCCAAAGCAAACATCTCGGACCATGTAACTTTGTTCCCGGAGCCTTTTTTAAGTGAGGGAATCTAGGGCATGTTTACAAGGATTATCCCATCAAGGGGCGTTTTGTGTTACGAGTGCAAAGAGTCGGATCATATTCGAGACGAATGCCCGAAACTGAAGACCGGCAGAAGCGGAGGGAAGAAGACGGATCCTCCAAGAGCGGCCGGAAGAGATTTTCAAATGTCTGCCGAGGAAGCCAAGGCCTCTACTGATGTAGTGTCGGGTACGTTTCTCTTAAACTTTGTGCCTACACGTGTATTGTTCGATTAGGGTGCTAGCTTCTCATTTATATCCAATACCTTTTGTCAAAAAATTGCCATGCCTATGAGTAGCTTAGATGAAGCCATTGTGGTAGAAATAGCTAACGGGGGCCAAGTGATAATTCGGAATGTAGTAAGGGATTGCACTCTTGAATTTGATGGCAGGAAATTTCCAGTTAGTTTGATGCATGTGCAAATCGGTGGGTTCGATGTAGTAATAGGGATGGATTGGTTATCGGAGAATCACGCCGATATTGTGTGTTCGAAGAAGATGGTCCGAGTACCGGTAGCAAATGGAGAGTCGACAATCATTTATGGTGAAAGGAGGAAGGGCGAGGTGGCGATTATCTCAATGATCAAAGCGCGGAATTTTTTGGCGAAAGGATGCTCATCCTTCTTGGATTATGCTATCGACACCAAACTCGAGAAGAGGAAACTAGAAGAAGCAAGGGTGGTATGCGAGTTTCCCGATGTGTTCCCGGAAGACTTGCCCAGTTTACCACCCGATCGACTGGTGGAGTTCAGAATTGATCTCATTCCAGGAGCGGCCCCGATTGCCCGAGCTCCCTACCGACTGGATCCTAAGGAGATGCAAGAGATGATGACTCAACTTCAAGACCTTCTGGAGAAGGGTTTCATTCGACCGAGTTCGTCACCTTGGGGAGCACCGGTTTTGTTTGTCAAGAAGAAGGACGACTCGATGAGGATGTGTATCGAATACAGAAAACTGAAAAAGATTATGGTGAAGAACAAGTATCCACTCCCGATGATTGACGATTTATTTGATCAACTGAAAGGCGCGAGTTACTTCTCCAAAATTGATCTGCGGTTGGGTTATCATCAGGTGAAGCTTGCAAAGGACGACATTCCCAAGACAGCGTTTAGGACGCGATACGGTCATTACGAGTTTCTAGTAATGCCATTCGGCCTAACTAACGCACCATCAATATTTATGGATTGATGAACCGTACCTGCCAAGCCTTCCTTGCCAAGTCAGTAATAGTGTTCATCGACGACATTCTCGTGTACTCCAAAGATGAAGAAGATCACGAGCATCACCTTCGGGAAGTCTTAGAAGTGTTGAATCAGGAGAAGCTCTACGTGAAGTTTTCGAAGTGCGACTTTTGGATTCGAGAAGTGCAGTTTTTAGGCCATGTGGTTACGAGGGATGGAGTGAAGGTGGACCCCGCGAAGGTAGAGACAATGATGAATTGGGAACCTCCCAAGAGTCCGTCTGAAATCCGAAGCTTCCTAGGATTGGCGGGTTACTACCAAAGATTCATTCAAGACTTTTCAAAGATAGCTTCATATTTGACGGCCCTAACGCGGAAGAATGTGAAGTTTGTTTGGACCGAGAGTCAAGAAAAGGCATTTCGAACTCTACAAAGGAATATTTGTGAAGCTCCAATCCTATCCTTACCCGATGGGATGGAAGATTTTGGGGTGTATAGGGATGCGTAGAAATTGGGATTGGGTTGTGTTCTTATGCAGAGGGGGAAGGTGATTGCCTATGCGTCAAGGTAACTCAAGGTCCATGAAGTCAACTACCCCACCCACGATTTGGAGTTAGCCGCGGTGGTGTTTGCATTGAAGTTATGGCGGCACTACCTATCATGAAGCTTGATGTGGCACGCTACGTAGAGCGATGCATGACTTGTCTGCAAATAAAAGTCGAGCACCAACGGCCTTATGGGAGTCTACAATCCTTGGAAATTCCGGAATGGAAGTGGGAGCACATCACGATGGACTTCGTGATGAAATTGCCAAGGACCTTGCGAGGTCATGACACCATTTGGGTGATAGTAGACCGCTTGACCAAGAGTGCTCATTTCTTGGCCATGCAGAGACCCTCCCTATGGACAAATTGGCAAAGTTATACATCGATGAAGTGATATCTCGGCATGGTGTACTGCTATCTATTGTCTCGGATCGCGATAGTAGGTTCACGTCACATTTTTAGGATGGGTTGCAAAAGGAATTGGGCACGCGTGTGAAGTTGAGCATGGCGTATCATCCTCAAACCGACGGCTAAAGCGAGAGGACAATACATACGCTATAGAATATGTTAAGATCTTGTGTGATTGATTTTGGAGGTAGTTGAGACTCACATCTACCTTTGGTAGAATTCGCATACAACAATAGCTATCACTCAAGTATTGGGATGGCGCCGTTTGAAGCTTTATATGGTCGTAAGTGCCGAACTCCCATGTGTTGGCTGGAAGCGGGGGAGAAACAATTTGTCGGACCCGAAATTGTTCAAGAAACGGCAGATAAAGTGAAAGGTATACGTGAACGCTTAAAGGCGGCCCAAGATTGGCAGAAACATTATGCCAACAAGAAGAAGCAATAGATAGAGTTTCAAGTGGGTGACCGCGTTATGTTGAAGGTATCCCCTTGGAAAGGGATCATTCGATTCAGGAAGCGTGGAAAGTTAAGTCCCCGTTTCCTTGGACCTTTGAAAGTGCTAAAGCGGGTAGGGCTTCAGGCTTATCAGTTAGAACTCCCTTTGGAGATGGATGGGATCCATAACACATTTCATGTGTGTTATCTTCGTCAGTGTCTAGCGGAGGAAGAGAGTGTTATTCCACTCTCCGAAATCAGGGGGGATGAAGGGAACCGGTGCACTGAGGAACCCGAGGCGATTCTAGAAAGGAAGACAAAGAAGCTTCGTCACAAGGAAGCCACGATGGTAAAAGTTCAATGGAAGCACCATCGAGGTACTAACGTGACGTGGGAGGCAGAAGAGGATTTGAAGCGAAGGTACCGTCACCTTTTTCCCAAGCCGAGATTTCGAGGACGAAATCTTCTTCAAGTTGGGGAGGATTGTAACACCCGTATTTTGGTACGATCTCATCTAAAGCTTCAGTTTACCTTTAAGTATTGACCCAAGCATGTTTTACTGTTATCGTTAGACTAGTGTTGGGATCGTAGGCTTCTCGGGCCATAGTCTGGAAAATTAGGCCTCGGTACTCGAGGGGCGATTGTGCCCGCGATTGTGACAAGAGTCACTCTCGCGGGGCACTATCGTGAGGATTGTACCGAGACTCGGGGCGTTTGTGGCGACAGTGCCCGCGATTGTGACAAGATTCACTCTCACGAGGCACTCTCGCGAGAATTGTACCGTAAGGTGGAGGTAGCGCGATTGTGACCGCGATTGTGACAAATGTCACAATCGTGAGGCAAGGTCGCGGTCGGGGTGCAGGCCTTTTAAAACTCAGCTTCACGACCTAAAATTCATTATCTGATTTGGGGAGCTGACTTGGGGCGATTTTCTTGGTGAAAAGTAGGGTTTCTCTTCCCTCTTCATTGATTGCTTCTAGTTTTGAGCATTAAATGGTTATTTGTGGTTTCATTTAGGTTTTGGTAATTTTGACCTCCAGGGATTAAGGAATTAAAGCTTCTTGTGATTCTCCCCTTTTTCTAAGTTCATCCATTACCTAGGGTTGTGTATAACCCTTACAAGGTGAGTTTTCTTAATCACTTCTCCTTTATAAATGCTAGGGTTATTGTATTTATAAACTTTCCTTTGTCTCTTAATCATATTTGGATTTTTGTTGGGTTTTGACCTAACTAGGAGTTTTGAAGATATCATGGTTATTTGACTAAACAAAGTTTTATGGGATGGTATGTTAAAGAAAGTAATGATGTTCATGTTCACCTAAACATTTGTTAAATAATATTTGTTACTTGGGATATTAGTATCACATGAAGAGAAAACTAGGGTTTTGGGAATATTTTGTGTATTAGACGAATTATTGGACTTAACGACTTTCGAAACGAGATGATTGTAATATCATTGATGGGGTTATATTTATGAAGCTTTCTTAACCAATGTGGGATGAGCCATGTTAGTAACTTCTATATTTGGGATTTGGTCTCATGAATTACATGCATGATTAAATATGGTTATAATAGCATGTTTGGTATTTGGTTTAGTGCAATAGATCCATAGGCACGGTATTCCAATGTCTTGTCCGGACATTTGGTTACCCTTGGCATGGGATAGGCATCGGGCTCCATGGTAAGTAGGGTGTGAGACTATACGATCGGGCAGCGTCCCATGGACAGTAAGGTGTAATCCCATTGTGCCCGAGTTGCCCTGTTTCGGGAACTCTCAAGAATAGACCTAGAGTGGTTGACTTGATGTATTCGAGCAATAGACTTGGAGTAGTTGAGCTCGCTATGTGGTTTTGAACTGTTGTTAGTATTTTGTGAATGCTAATGGTTTATTGGATTTGTTTTGGTTTAGCTCACGGCTAGATCAGCTACATGGCTACAAACGGGTTTATTGTATTATTTATCTTCCGATTAATTGATCTCACTAGGCTTTAGCCTAACACTTGTTCTTGATTGTCATGTATGGCAGGTCATTCTAGCGGTGGGATGCGTCGGGATTGAGTGGACGGATTTGGGTCGAGAGCGGTCTTTTTGATGATATAGTGACCAACATTTTTGAAGTATAGATTATTAATTTTGGAAGAATAGCGACACCCGACCTTAATTTTGCTCACCCAGTTAGATTACTAGTTTGTCGAATTTATTCTTAATTTTAATGTTGTAACTACCGTATTATAGTCCCCGTGTTGGGTTGACATACTTTGGTCCGATTTGGTTGTATCCTTATTACAGGTTATTAGATCTCCCTTTTTGGGTAGACTGGTTTATGCCAATTATACACGTTTTATAGCCGAATTTTCAATTTTTAAATTTACCCCAAATTTTAGGATGTTTCAATCCTCTACCTATACATGCTTACATACGAACATATATAAAACACCTACATAAATATATATATATATATAGGGTCAAGTTCATTTGTTAACCATATTTTTTGTGTTAACTTTATGAACCAATCCAAGCCGTTGATCTTGGAAATCAATGGTTGAAATTGAAATTTTTTTAAAAGCCTTATTAAATGTAGAATTGAAGAAAAATGGGGAATGAACCATAGTGATAAGGGTATTTTGGGAAAAAAAATCAATGAAATATTATGACTTTATTATCTTTCAATTAATGTTTCTTCCAATTGAATTGTAACCCCCAATTGAATTTATTTTAAAAATTGTAATTTTGAACAAATAATGAGGTGCTCTTGTGTTTGTATTTTAGTGTTCACATATGTTTATCCGAGGTTTGTTATGTCAACATACGCTAGAATACATCATAACGTACAAGTTGATTTCAAGGGTTCATTAGTGTTCATGTTCATTATTTGAAAAAAAAAATATGGTGCATACTAATGAACACATTCTTCTGAAAAAACTATGTTGTACATTGTGGTTCATTAGAGTTCATTCTTTTGAAAAACTATGGTGCACACGAATGAACGACTATACGATTAGAGTTCATTCTTTTACGATTCAAGGAAAATAGCGGAAAATTTTCTGGAAAACAACAACTATACGATTTTATCAAACAAATGAACCGGAAAAACTATAATAATAATGATTTGATTTCAAAATTTAGATGAAAATGGATAAAATTATACAATTGTAACCTACAATAAAACTATGGAAACTTGAATCTTGTAACTCCCCAATATAATTAATGAAAATTGGTTATTTAGAAAATGACTTTTGTACCCTTTTACATTAAATATCAAAATAAATTAAACATCACTTAATCTTGCAATCCTATTGGTTGAGCAAGATTCATAAAGTTAACAAGAAATGCATGGTTAACAAATGATCATTGCTCTCTCTCTCTCTCTCTCTCTCTCTCTCTATCTATATATATATATATATATATATATATATATATATATATATACATATACATACTTACAAATTTGATGCATATGTACAAAAATTAGCTACATACTTAATTACACACACTAGATATAATATATATTAGACCAATAGCGGATGTACATCAAAGGGGTAGGGGGGACATGCCCTAACAAAACACCAAGAATTAGCCACTAAAACATAAGTGTTAGGTTTAATTAGCTTTTTTAACCAAAAATTATTAATAGGCCCCCAATAAATTAAAGGCAAGGTATCAAATTTAATTCATGTCATCTTATTTACAATTTTTACTTCAAATAATTATTACTTTAAGGATCAATTAAACTCTAATTCCCTTTACTTATAAGTCTCATTTCATTGAAATCATTTTATATCTGTTATTTTGTTTGCTATAATGTTAACGAATAATCACTATATTTTTTTATCTGAAATAGTACAGAAAAATAATCAAAAAACCGAACTGAATAAGTTATACTTATTTGATTAAACTGAATCGATTAAGCCGAAACCGAATAAACCAAAATAATATTAGTTCAATAGAGTTATTCTGTTCCAATTTTTTTTAACACCCTTAAATGTGCCACCAATAATAAAAGTTTCTGGATCCGCCACTGTATTACACATATGCATGCATGCATACATAGAATACATACATCCTTACATACTATATATATATATATATATATACATTAAATAAGGGTTTTTAATAAAAATTAAATATTAAGTTAAAGTATATAAAGTTAAATATTAAATTTAACTATTTAAAATAAAATATTTTTTATTTAAATGTTATTACCTTGAATAAGAATCCAACAAAAATAGAATATTAAATTAATTAAATATTGACATTAAAAAATCATTTTCTTCTCTTATTCTCAAAACCCATTCGCTTTCCCTCTCTTAAATTTTTAAGATTTTTTATCCCTAAAACTGATTCTCATTCACGATCAAACCAGGAGTCAACGTGAAGCAAGTACCCTAATCGTCCCTTTGTCATCCTCTGCTTCTGCTCGTGCCCTGAACCATCAGATACGACCTCGAGCTATGGATCTGATCTGATTTGCATCGCCTTTTATCTGCCACTGTCCACCTCAAACCATAGATACGACTAGACATCTCATGCCAAGAATTTATAACCAGTGGCGAATCCAGAAATCTTTATGGTTGGGGGCACACTTAAACGTGTAGAAAAAATTTCAAAATTGTATAATTCATTTGGACCAAAATGGTTTCGGTTTTTCTTTTTCGACTTAAATGGATCGGTTACCGAATAAAGATAAACATATTCGGTTCGGCTTTCAGTTGATTTTTTACCGAATAAAGATATCTTAACATGTAGTATGTAGTTTCGAGTTTGACTAAAAAAAATTATGCTAGGCTCGAGCTCGAATATTTTTTAATTTACTGAGCTCGATGTTCGTTTACTGGCTCGTACTCACAATCGATTAACTCACAAAATCAAACCAAATACCAAGAAGATAAAGCTAAATACCAACAATAATAAAAATAATTAAAAATTAAAAGTGTCGGTTTTCACCTAATTGGTGAAATTAAAAGCTTGGAGCCTTTAATATTATTTGTTGGGGGCCCACTTATATGATTTATAAGAGCATTTTCAACAGTTTTTCTATAATTTCTCTAAAATAGAGAAACAAATGTGAAAATCTATAAATGATATTACATTCATCTCCAACAGATTTGCTATTTTAGAGATTTTAAAATAATTTATATTATTATAATATTCACTGATTTATCATCCGAATACACTTTTTAAAAAAAACTTAATATAAAATGATAAAAAAGTTCAAGTTTTTTCTATTATAGCAAACAAGATAACAAAGTTGTTGGAGAAGTTTAGAGAACAAAAACTCAAGTTTTTCTATTTTAGCAAAGTTGTTGGAGATACTCTAAGAATTGTAAGTAATTCTTTTTTTTTTACCTTGGTGGACATAGGATTGTTAGGGGGCAATGCTATTTGCACCAAAATTGAATGGGTGCGAATGTCTTGTTTTCCGTCCCAATTATTTTTAATGAAACATATATATATTAGGAAAATTAATTAAACTAGCCATTTCAGAAAATCGACTTTACCTCCTAACAATTCTTTCCTTCAATTTATTAAAATAGCCCCTACGTTCGTGAAAGGAGTTCATATATACGAACACCTCCTTAAAACTAATGAGTTTGATACATCTTCGTAATA
The DNA here is from genome assembly GCA_954870635.1 of Arctium minus. NCBI lineage: Eukaryota > Viridiplantae > Streptophyta > Magnoliopsida > Asterales > Asteraceae > Arctium > Arctium minus. The sequence goes on along the minus strand of OX941092.1, from coordinate 76,916,979 downwards.
TATGTTCGTATATACGAACATAATTTAAAAACTCATTAAAAAATGATACGTTCGTGAAATGGTTCGTGGAATTCCAATATATTACGAAGATGTAATATATCACGAACTGAAAGTTTCCTTTTTAGCCCTGATCGTGAAATGCATGCCTTGTTATATACGAACCTGGAAGTTACAATTTTGGCCCCGGTGATATTGGAATTTAATTAAAATGCCCTTAGTTGAAAAATCAGTACCCAATATGCCCCAAATCTTGTTATTTTTGCCAAAATAACCCTAGGTCCGCGTTTTTCACTGTTACACGCGGACCTGGTCCGCGTTTTTCACTGTTACACGCGGACCTGGTCCGCGTTTTGTCCGCGTTCACTATTACACGCGGACTTGGGCCGCGTTTTGGCCGCGTTCGAGAGTTACACGCGGACTTGGTACGCGTTTGGCACTATTACACGCGGACTTGGGCCGCGTTTTGGCCGCGTTCGAGAGTTACACGCGGACTTGGTACGCGTTTGGCTTCAATGCACGGGGACGAGTGTTTGGGCCGCGTTTTTCACTGTTACACGCGGGTTGGGGCCGCGTTTTTTGTTAAAAAATGAGGGTTAGGTCCGCGTTTAATAGTGTAAAGCGTATTAGGGTTTGGAAAATTAGGGTTTCAGTCCTATGATTTCATGTGTGGTCAACTGTTTGTGACGTATTTTTTGAATGATTTTACTGTTTTTTTCCACATTTTAGTCTGATTCTCATACAATAAGTGTACCATTGTCATTGAATATGTGGTTCACATTCATTTTCTCCATTCTATTTTTCCTATAAAGATTAGTAAGATTAGATGCAAAATCGTTCATCACATCCACTTGAATTGCTTCATTTTTCATACTACTGAAAAAATGAGTTCATCTGTTCAAAAAACTAGAGTCTTATTATGTTTCGATGGTCAATGGGTGCAAAACAACAATGGGTGGGATTATATTAGCTACACAAAGCGTGGTGTATATATTCCAATAATGGTTTCGTATAAGACGTTTATCGATTACGTCGTGGGAAAGTGTGGAATCGGAGATTCTGCTGCTTGCAAGTTGGTGTTCAGACGTGCAGATGGCTCACTGATGGAGATAACCAACGATGACGAAATCCTTGGTTTTATGCTACTTGCAGCCGATTCAGAAATACCTCCACAACTTTTTGTGTATGTCGCACCATTGATGGGCGATGACGAAGATGATGACGAAGGTGATGACGAAGATGATGACGAAATCCATGTCGGTGGTAGTCAACTGGAGCCTGACTCTCAATTTCAGGCATCCTACGACACCACACTTTATTCTGATCATGCATATCGTCCTAACGAATCTTATCCCGAAGTTGTTCCGGAGACGCAACTAGAAGAAGAAGCAGAAGACCCAAAAAGACGGTTTGTTGGAGTTGCTGATGACGAAACACATGTTTTCACAACTGGTATATCTGATCTGGACAGATCAGATACCGATAATGACGAGGACGAAGAAACATATACCCCTAGCAATAAATCATTTGGTGCGTTAAACGATTATTTTGATATGCCCCCTTCCCTTCCTAACTCGGAGACCCATATACCAGCCTACCAACCCGCACCTTACAATCGTAGCACAACTATACATGAAGGTCAAATATTTCATACGAAGGAGGAAATGACCGTACAGTGGGAATGAAGTTCTTGCGAGAGGGTTTCGTGTTTAGAGCGAAGAAATCCGACAAACGCAGATACAAGGCTGTCTGTGACCAACAAAATTGTGAATGGAGTATGTCCGCGAAGTCCGTGGGCCCTAAAGGAGGGTTGTTTGTTGTTAGAAAGCTGAACGACGTACACACATGTTCGAGGACACAACTAAATGCCAGCCACCGGTAGGCCAACAAAAGGACTTTGGGCCACATACTGAAAGACAAGTTTCTTGACGCTAGCAGGTCATTTCGGCCGAAGGACATCGTCAACGATATAAATCAGCAGTACGGGATCAACATTGGTTACCACCAAGGATGGCGTGCGCGATGCAAGGCACTACTAATGGTGAGAGGCACTCCCGAGGAGTCGTACGAACGACTCCCTGCGTATTTATATAACTTGGAGCTGAAGAATCCAGGTACACGCACCAGAATAAGGACGGATTCAAACGGACGTTTCGAATTGTGTTTCGCTGCACTTGGATGTGCGGTAAGTATATTAAATCGTCGTAGCTTTACATATTATGAATTTTAACATTTACAAATAATAACCACGTACGTTTATTGCAGATCCGTACGTTTTTGACAAATCTGTGTCCTGTCCTTGTAATAGACGTTGCCCATTTAAAAGGGCATTACCTGGGTATGATGTTCTTGGAGGTTGTCATGGACGGAAATAACAACATTGTGCCCTTGGCTTTCGGAGTAGGCAAGTCCGAGACGGGGGAGGAGTGGGGTTAGTTTCTGAACATGTTGCGGGAATGTATCGGAGCCCCGGAAGGGTTGGTGTTTATGTCCGACAGGGCTCCTTCCATAAGCGCGACAATTTCTGCCGTGTACCCCTCCACCCCTCACGCCCTATGTTGTCGACATTTGGAGATGAACGTGAAAAGCGCGGACAAACGTATCACAACAAACAAGACCACCTACTGGAAGGCGTGCAAAGCATATACTATTAGGGAGTTCGAGACCTACATGAATGCACTACGATATGAAGTACCTCGTGGAGCACAAGTTATGGACGAGGCTGGTAAAGAGAGGTGGTCAAGGGCCCATTTCCCTGCACAACGGTATAACATAATTGATGGGTTTTATATAAATAAACAATGCAGCGGAAACTATAACAAAACCCCTACAAGGAAAACTTTAGTGAATGATATTAACAACAAGAAAGAAAAAGATCACCAACCTTTAATCCAAACTCGTAATTGGATTTATTCACGTGAAGAACTCGAACACTTCGATTCCAAATTGCTTAGGAAAGTAGTAACCAAAGGAGATTACCTCTAATGGTTTGTACCCAATTTGTCCAAGATTATTAGACTTTGGAATATCCACCCAAGTGTAGTAAGAGTACCCACAAGGAATGGAGCAAAGAGAGAATAGAAAACTCAAGGAAAAATGCTTGAGTTGGTACCCCTGATTTTGGAGTCATGGACCTCTATTTATAGTGGTAAGTAGCTTTAGGATTTAGAGAAAAGTCCTTTCACTTGCACTTTTAATTGGCACAAATTAATTCTAAATTAATTCCAATTAATTCTAAATTAATTTCAATTAATTAATTCCAATTAATTCTGAATTAATTCTAAATTAATTCTAAATTAATTCTGAATTAATTCTAAATTAATTCCAATTAATTCTATAAAATTTCCATAATAATTTCTAATTAATTATTATCAAATAATAATTAATAAACTATTTATCTCTATCTCTTAATTATTCTAATAACCCTTGGACAATCGAGGGCAACCCAAAAAGGACCCTACTATTAATGGAAAGTCATGAGTAATTAGTTATGACTTTGGACACCCATTCCAACAGTCTCCCACTTGGACAAGTCATTAACTACTATTAGTCATAAACTAACCAAACAATCAGCAGAGAGTGCTTCCTTAGCAACTGCCGAACTCTGATTCAGAGACAGCCCTAGATAAGTGATCAGCTTATTCCTTCGTTCTTCAAGATATCGTATGAGCTGAGTCATGGACATGGATCAATCTCAAGTTCAAGGTTGTTTCCCGGTTTTCGATTTATGAGGACTTTATTAGACTACTGAATTGAACACATCAATCTAGTCCAGGCTGGGCCCAGCACTATAATGTCGTCATTAAATCACCGAGGGGCCCACAGATATCGCTTTTCCATTAATAGACAAAAGGAATGAATAAACTTTGACTACATATTCCAAATCTATTCTTCAAATCATACATGGCAACATCTTTTATAACTTCCAGTTACGGTAGCGTTTAGATGTACCAATGCATAACTGAATCATAAACTTAAACTCATGCATCTCCATTTGAAGAATAACAGATATTATCATCTTAGAATTACTTGTGATTTTAATCCATTAAGTAATCTCTAAGTGCGGGTTTCTCTAATACTTAAATCTCTATTTAAGTACTCATGAGGGTTAGATGCATCTCTATACTATGTCTATCTCTATAGACATCAACTAACACTCCATGACAGTCTTAAATCAATACTTACTTCCAAGAGTATGACCGACTGTAGAGTTTTGAATATTCAGTCGCATTCTCATGCTATGTTTATCTCTATAAACATCGACTTAATACTCGGGAAGTTAAACATGCAAAAAAACACGATAATAAATAATTCGGATGGCAGTTCACTAACACATAAATAATCTCTATTATTCATCACCAAATCAATTACAATTTATTACTGTTACAATGTTTCGAATATCACTTAATTACTAAAACTAATATCTTGTCTCAAGCCAATGCTCCTAGCATGCAGGTCATGCTTGGTTTTGCTAAGTGCCTTTGTGAAAGGATCAGCCGGGTTTTCTTCCGATGATATCCTACTCACTAAGATGTCTCCATCCTCCACTCTATGTCGTACATAGTGAAATTTCCTCTTGATGTGCTTGGTCTTTCCATGATCTTTTAGTTCCTTCGTAAGGGCGACAGCACCAGTGTTGTCACAAAAAATCTCTATGGGTTCACTGATAGTTGGAACGACTTCCAGATCACCAATAAAGTTTTGCAACCATGTAGCTTCCTTAGCAGCTTCAAAAGCTGCAATGTATTCGGACTCACAGGTTGATTCCGCCACAATAGGTTGCTTGGAACTCTTCCATGTCACTGCACCTCCATTCAATAGAAACACCCAACCGGACTGTGAACAACTGTCATCCACATCCGTTTGGAAGCTGGCATCAGTATACCCGCTAATTCTAAGTTTCTCACTCCCACCGAACACCAAGAACATATCTCTCGTATTTCTCAAATACTTGAGAATATTCTTCACTGCTATCCAATGACTTTCGCCCGGATTACCCTGATATCGACTCACCATACTCAAAGCATACGAGACATCAGGGCGAGTACATGTCATGGCATACATGATCGATCCTATAGCCGAAGCATATGGGACTCGACTCATTTTGTCCACCTGATCACGAGTGACGGGACATTGAGATCTACTAAGCTTTATGCCTTGATGAATGGGTAAAGACCCTTTCTTGGAATTTTCCATATTGAACCTTTTCAATACTTTATCCACATATGTACTTTGGCTTAGTCCTCTTAGACGTTTTGTTCTATCTCGATAAATCCTTATACCCAGTATGTACGTTGCTTCTCCTAGATCCTTCATAGCGAAACATTTCCCAAGCCAGGCTTTTACACAATTCAAGGTTGGGATATCGTTTCCTATAAGGAGTATGTCATCCACATATAAGACTAGGAAGGTTATCGTAGTCCCACTAGCTTTGACATATACGCAGGACTCATCTTCACTTCTAGAAAATCCAAACGCTTTGACCTTTTCATGGAAGCAAAGATTCCAGCTGCGAGAAGCTTGTTTAAGTCCATAAATAGACTTTTCAAGCTTGCACACTCTATTGGGATGCTTGGTGTCTACAAAACCTTCCGGTTGTGTCATATACACATCCTCTGAAAGTTTCTCATTAAGGAAAGCGATTTTGACATCCATTTGCCATACTTCATAATCATAGAAGGCGGCTATGGCAAGCATTATCCTAATAGACTTGATCTTGGCTACCGGTGAAAAGGTTTCATCATAGTCAACCCCTTGGGTTTGAGTATAACCCTTTGCCACCAGCCTAGCCTTGAACGTGTGTACATTCCCGTCCATGTCGACCTTCTTCTTGAAGATCCATTTACAACCGACCGTCTTACGACCTGGTGTTTGATCAACCAAATTCCAAACTTGGTTATCATACATGGATTGAATCTCGCTGTCCATTGCCTCTTTCCATTTAGCAGCCTCAAGGCCTTCCATGGCTTCCTTATAGTTAGTTGGTTCATCCAAATTAACAAGTATTCTATCACTTATTAACGTATCCCCTTCCGCAGTAATATGAAGACCATAGAACTCAGGAGGGTGGCTAACTCTTGAGGATCTACGAAGAGGTAATGACTTGTCAACTGGTTTAACAGGTATTTCTACCTCAGGTTGAGTGCTAGTGCCAACGTCAGGTATTTCATCATTTGGTTCTTGAATTTCTTCAAAATCAATATTACTCCCACTGACTTCTTTAGCTATAAGTTCTCTTTCTCGAAAGACTCCTCTTCGAGCTACAAACACCACATTTTCAGTGGGTCGGTAAAACAAATAACCATAAGACTTTTGTGGGTAACCGATGAATAGACACTTCTCAGATTTGTTGCCAAGTTTATCTTGGCTCTCGTGTCTCACGAAAACCTCACAACCCCAAACCTTGATATGTGCGAGTGAGGGTTTCTTCCCAGTCCACATTTCATGAGGTGTCTTTTCAACCTTCTTTGTTGGTACAAGATTTAGGATGTGGGCGGCTGTCTCTAAGGCATATCCCCAGATATAGGTCGAAAGAGGAGCTCGAGTCATCATGGAACGAACCATGTCTAACAAGGTTCGATTGCGTCTCTCGTCTACACCATTAAGTTGTGGTGTTCTAGGAGGCGACAATTATGAAACAATTCCACATTCCTTAAGATACTCATTGAACTCAAGACTAAGATACTCACCACCCCTATCGGAGTGTAGTACTTTAATCTTTCTACCCAATTGATTCTCTACTTCGTTCTTGAACTCTTTGAACTTTTCAAAAGTATCCGACTTGTGTTAAATCAAGTAAACATAACCATATCTACTATAGTCGTCGATAAAAGTCACGTAGTAGCGATTGTCACCTTTTGTGGTGGATCTAAATGGACCACATACATCTGTATGTATTAGGTCTAACAATCCTTCACCTCTTTGTAAAGAACCGGTGAATGGTGACTTGGTCATTTTGCCAAGAAAACAAGACTCACATGCATCATACGATTTTAAGTCAAATGATTCCAAAACTCCATCCTTTTGGAGTTGGGCGAGGCGTTTCTTGTTTATATGACCAAGACGACAATGCCACAAAGATGCATGGTCTAACTCATTAGAAGAATCAATAGCTAGCACATTACTCAAGTTATTATCACACACAACAGATTCATAAACACCATTACAAGGAGTAGCTTTAAAAACAAACAAGTCATCTTTAAAAACCAAAATATCTCCATTCAAATTATCAAAGTAATAACGGAATCCTTGTTTAAACAATGCGTGAAATGAAATGATATTCCGAGACATATCGGATGAATAACAGCAATTTACTAACTCTAATCTAAACCCACTATCCAAGACAAGCTCAAAAATCCCCATCTTCGTAACAGGTGCAGAACGCCCATTGCCTATGATGAGATTTAGCTTTCCTGGCTGCAACTCCTTGCATTCACTTAGTCCCTGTAAAACAGAACAGATGTGAACACCACATCCTGTATCAAGGACCCAGGAATTTGAACATTTCAAATTAGTGTGTTTGATTAAGTACATACCTGAAACAGTGGCAGACGATTTGCCCTTGCTTTCTTTCAACTCTTGAAGGTATTTTGGGCAGTTTCTCCTCCAATGCCCTGGTTGTCCACAGTGAAAACACGTTGCCTGCTTCGGATCTTTGGAAGGCGGGATGTCACGATTAACCGTTCTCTTTGACCCTTTGTTGGACTCTCCAACATGGGCTTTCCCTTTCCAAACGGGTTGAGTAGTGGCTTTTCATTTCTTCCCTTTTCCAGGCCGAATGGCATTTACCTGTGCAACAACAGTTGAGCTTGATAAGACATGAGACTTCTTCATGCCTTGCTCAGCTCTTTGCAGAAGGTTATGCAGTTGCATCATATTGGTCTCACCATCATTCATACGAAACTGCATAATGAACGGATCATAAGAATCTAGAAGTGAATCAAGGACCATGTCAATGGCCAAGTTCTTGTCAAACTTCACATCCAGTTTCTCGAGTCTTTCAATGAGCCTTTTCATCTTTTGCACATGGGCACATACTGACTCACCATCCTTGTGTTGACACTTTTTCAGGGCTTTAAGAACCTCCAAGCGCTCTTGCCTTTGTCCCTTAGCGAACATTTCGTGAAGTTTCTCATTTATTTCATATGCCCAGCTCTCATCGAATATCTTTTGAAGTTCAGAGGACATGGTGGACACCATGATGCAAGATGCCTTGGTAGAGTCGGTGCAATGCTTGTTGTAAGCAGTAATTTCTTCGGGAGAGGCAGTGTTCTGATCGATTTCAACGATTTGTTCATCGAGTACGTATTCCTTGTTTTCATAGCGTAAGGTCAATCTTAGGGCACGCATCCAATCAAGATAATTGGGTCCTATAAGCTTTTCCTTTGCCAGAATAGGAAGGAGAGTGAAACCGGAGTTTCCGGTAGGAGCAGGAGTAGGAGGAAGATCATTATTGATTCCAGACATCTATAAGACAAGTGGTTTTAATTAGTGATATTTAAATAATCCTTAACTATTTACCCAATTAATATATTAAGGCTAGGATCCAATTTCTAACATTCACTATATAAAGAGGGATGCCGTAATTATATATGAATTTAATTTAGGTAGGCATACAACTTGCCAATTTCATCTTTATGAAATTCCTGGAACGTTAGAGACTCCTTGTACATTCAAGGGCATGTTTAGTCTCGGATATACATCTTACTCATTGTGGCTGGGACGCCAAAGACCACAATTAAGATTGTGAATTAACCATGCAAAAAATCGCGTTGGCACATTCATTCTATTTATAGTTCTCAAATTGACGTGCCGGTTATCCACACACGCTCCATCAATAAACTTTAAAACCGAATTGCCACATCACCTTGCCTATCATAGTCTCAAATTAATGTGCCGGTTATCCACGCACGCTCCATTAATAGACCATCTAGAAGTGATGTGCGTTTTCATGGATTTGCATACATATTCACATTTTCTTATGTGTATCTAAGAAGGGAATTTAAATTAGATATAAGTTTTAGATTAATACTTTTAATCTTAACATCGACAATATTGGATCCATTCGATAACTCGCACTCCTTCACACAAAAAGTCGGTGAGCTGGCAACGCATGGCGTTTTGAAAGCCCTTCTCATTTGCCGCCATTTTATAGGCAGGCTCCTAGTACCTTCTTATAGTTTTAGGAGTTTGATGGGTCTAGTAGTGATCCAACTACGATGTGTTTAACCTTAGGTTATACTATATATTGTATAAACAATTTATAAGTATAGGGTAAATTTTAAACATTTTAAAACTTACCAATTATTTAATCAAATTAATTCTAATTAACCAAGTAACCTAACAAGATAACTTTAATTTTATAATTATACATTCTAAACATGTGAGGTCACATGTTAATAATTAACATTAAATAATACATGCAAAAAACTATTTGCAATTCAATTAATCCTAATTATCAGATTGAATCATATGGAAATTTAAATCTAGCCAATTAAACTTAAATCATATGAGGACATATGATAATGATTAAAAACGAAAACATGGTTGGCATATAAAAACTCTTTCAATTTTAAATCTTTTAAAATATGAGCCTATTAAATCTTTCAATTTTGCCAAATAATATAATAGCCATAATTATCCAATCTTTCATGTAATCCTCAAGATTTTCGGAAATCTTGACTATTAGATGAACATTGTATAATTGTTTACCAAAAGTTAGGAGATAATAGCAAAAATACCAACATTTTTAACTAATAATATGATCCTAATTTTCGATCAAACAGACATATATATATATATATATATACCGAAATTTAGCAAACAAGATTTAAACAAGTGCTAATATCATCTCAACTAATGGCTCTGATACCACTGATGGGTTTTATATAAATAAACAATGCAGCGGAAACTATAACAAAAACCCTACAAGGAAAACTTTAGTGAATGATATTAACAACAAGAAAGAAAAAGATCACCAACCTTTAATCCAAACTCGTAATTGGATTTATTCACGTGAAGAACTCGAACACTTCGATTCCAAATTGCTTAGGAAAGTAGTAACCAAAGGAGATTACCTCTAATGGTTTGTACCCAATTTGTCCAAGATTATTAGACTTTGGAATATCCACCCAAGTGTAGTAAGAGTACCCACAAGGAATGGAGCAAAGAGAGAAGAGAAAACTCAAGGAAAAATGCTTGAGTTGGTACCCCTGATTTTGGAGTCATGGACCTCTATTTATAGTGGTAAGTAGCTTTAGGATTTAGAGAAAAGTCCTTTCACTTGCACTTTTAATTGGCACAAATTAATTCTAAATTAATTCCAATTAATTCTAAATTAATTTCAATTAATTAATTCCAATTAATTCTAAATTAATTCTAATTAATTCTAAATTAATTCTAAATTAATTCCAATTAATTCTATAAAATTTCCATAATAATTTCTAATTAATTATTATCAAATAATAATTAATAAACTATTTATCTCTATCTCTTAATTATTCTAATAACCCTTGGACAATCGAGAGCAACCCAAAAAGGACCCTACTATTAATGGAAATTCATGAGTAATTAGTTATGACTTTGGACACTCATTCCAACAATAATGACCTCTAATAGTGTAGAGTCGGTGAATGCACTGTCCCGTTTTGCACGCAGGTTACCCATTGTCGGCCTTATAGAGTACTTCCGAGATTTTCAACAAGAGTGGTACCAACTTCGACGACGAAAGGGAGGTTGATAAACTCTAAAATCTTTAACTTATATGTTTGTTGCATTTTTTGTCTTCCGTATAAATCGTAACACAATTAACACATATTTGTAGATGAAATGCGTAATCATCTCACACCAATGGCGGAGGAGATAATTAGCAGAAGGTCGGGAAAGGCTGCGACATGGAGGGTAAGTCAGATTGGACATGGTAAGTTCAACGTTCGGGATATCCGTTATCACGCGACTGTCGATATGGTCAACGGTGTTTGTGAATGTAACCAATGGCAATATTCTGGTTTACCGTGTGGTCATGCCATCGCTGCTGCAAGGTCAATGAATCGTAGAGATTGCAGCGATCTGGCTATATCTTACTACACGTCCAGTACTTACCGGTCAACATATCATGAGTTGATCTATCCTGTTGGACCCCCTCAATCATGGGTTTTGCCACACGTCCCCCTTCTGCCATGCTATCCACCGTTAATAACCAAGAGACGTGCGGGGAGACCAAGAAAGAACGATCGGCGTCCATCTCGTGGTGAGGATCCGATACAGAGAACGTGTACTAGGTGTGGAGCAGTAGGACATACTCGTGGTGAATGTCCAACTCCTGCCCCTTCAACCGTGCCCAGGAGAGCTTCTACTAGCCAAAGATTTTGCTCTCAAGGGTCATCGAACCTAGAACCACATGGAACTTTAAGGCATGATAGCATTGACCTTAACATTGACTTCCCTTGATTGTAACCACCTCATCTTCTATACTAAGTGATATTGTTATTATGTTAATTGTTGATTTTATCTACCTTATCGTGGTTGTGAAATTATATTATGTGTAAATAAAAGTTGAAACATAAACGCATCGTTTTATTGAAATTAAAGAAAACGAAATGGTGCATCCGTACAACATTCAAGCATCGATAAAGTAAAAATTAATGCATAAAATAAAACTTAGATTAAACGTTAAAGTGCATCCATACAACAACCACCCTTTGAGAAACCTACTACGGGTAGATTTCCCGGCACTTCGTAACCCAGCCAGCCTTTGCCTTCATATGCTCCTCCATGACGGTGTAGTTTTCTTTTATGTCTACCAGTTCATCTTCTAACTTTCTAATCTCCTTTTGTTTCTCCCTGACATCGCGCTTCATATTCTCCAGGAGCTCCTTCTGCTGCGCAATAGTTGCTTCTTTCTCCTTCTGAAGTTCCATGTTTTGTAGCCACGTCCTGCCTGTATTTCGTATCTCTTCATTTGCCTCATCACAGGACCTTTTCAACCTGGTAGGCAGTACCTGAGACATTGGTAGACCTGGCCCCTGGTTGGATTGGTACGTAGGTGGGGGCATTCCTCCATGAGCAGCGTAGTATGCGGCTTGGGCATTGTTAAACTTCTCCCACTCCTGAGGCGTTATCGGTTCATCATAAGCAGTTAACCCAAACTGCGCCCAATCCTCCGTTGTATCTGGTGCATTCCAGTCAATCCTTGAAGCTCCATCATTTAATTGGTCGATGTCCACGGAGCGTGAAGTGCCAGCCCCATTCGCTGACCTTTTCCCCCTACCGCGTGAACCTCCAGCCATCAAGTAATGAAAATGTAGATAATGTATAGAATGTAGATAATATTTGTAAATGAAAGTGAGGGTAGAAAGGATAGATATGAAGTTGTGAAATACTACTTCACCGGAGCATCTACTTATAGTCCATGCGAAGATCGGTTCATGATAGTTTCAAAGGCATGGTCAAACGATTCCCCTTCCCCTGCAAAGCCTGAAACTCGGCCTAACCCCGCGTTACACCACTAAAACGCGGACTAACCCCGCGTTTTGTTACTAAAACGCGGACTAACCCCGCGTTTTACCACTAAAACGCGGACTAACCCCGCGTTACACCACTAAAACGCGGACTAACCCCGCGTTTTATTACCATATTATGAGATAGGTTTGTGCACATGGTCAAACGATTCTTCTGCAAAGACTGAAATGATTCTTCTGCAAAGCCTGAAATGATTCCTCTGCAAATACTGAAATGATTCTTCTGGAAAGCCTGAAATGATTCCTGTGCAAATACTGAAATGATTCCTCTGCAAATACTGAAATGATTCTTCTGGAAAGCCTGAAATGATTCCTGTGCAAATACTGAAATGATTCATCTGCAAATACTGAAACGATTCATTTTTTTTAACAATTGTTCCTTGTGGCTATAAATACCCGTGTTATAGTAACTGTCAAATTCACAACACTAAAGAGTTGTCGGTTTGTACTTTTACTTTCTATGGTTTTGTTTCATTAATAAAATCGTCCAATGTATTTTGTGGTTTGATGCGTTTATATTTTTATACTACAAAATTATACCGTCATTGAAGTGTACAGCAATAAAGTTGCGCTTAACACTTCCAAAATTGTATCACCAGAGCATATAAGAAGTCGTTGGGGATTCCAAAAAAACCAAGTGTCGTGTAGCCATAGTTTGACATTTCAATGACCGACAATGTTACCTACTCACTTCATTTAATGACGACATTTCAGTGGTCGACCCATATCCGACTTTTATAAATGCTAACCAACCGAGCCGAGATCCGAGCGTGTGTAATACACGATATATTTGAGAGAGTGAAAGAGATGGGATCCCTTTGAGAGTGATGGTGGTGGGGTTATGGGTGGGGGACCTCACTTATTTATAGGAGCCATCATATAAAACCCTAACAAATGAAACAATCCACACCGTTGATCTCCAACTAAACCCTAAACAATGCTATGGGCCAGCCCCCAAGTACGCGTTCCACAGTAAAAAACGCGGCCCAGATACGCGTTTCACAGTGAATGTCGTTTCTCGGTTAATGGAAGCCAAACGCGGACCAAATACTCGTTTATAGGGTGAAACACGGACCAAACGCGTACCAAGTCCGCGTGTAACTCTCGAACGCGGCCAAAACATGGCCCAAGTCCGCGTGTAATAGTGAACGCGGACAAAACATGGACCAGGTCCGCGTGTAACAGTGAAAAACGCGGACCTAGGGGGTATTTTGGCAAAAATAACAAGATTTGGGGCATATTGGGTACTGATTTTTCAACTTAGGGCATTTTAATTAAATTCCCTATTAGAATTACCAACTCAAATTTATTAAAAAATAAGCAACTTACAATTATGGCCCCTCATCTTTGGAACATAATTCAAAGATTTTTACAATGTTGACCCCTGATCGTGATATACGAACATCAAAACTCAATTCAAAATTAAAAAAAAATAAGTTACAATTATGGTCCCTTATCTTTGGAACATAATTTAAAAATATTTACAAATTTAACCCATGATCATGATATGTGTTCGTGTATCACGAACTCAATTTATTAAAAAATTAAGCAAGTTACAATTGTGGTCCCTCATCTTTGGAACATTAATCAAAGTATTTACAATTGTGGTCCCTCATCTTTGATTAATGTTCCAAAGATGAGGGACCACAATTGTAACTTGCTTATTTTTTTAATAAATTGAGTTCGTGATACACGAACACATATCTAGATCTTGGGTTAAATTTGTAAATATTTTTGAATTATACTCCAAAGATAAGGGACCATAATTGTAACTTATTTTTTTTTAATTTTGAATTGAGTTTTGATGTTCGTATATCCCGATCAGGGGTCAACATTGTAAATATCTTTGAATTATGTTCCAAAGATGCGAGGTCATCATAATTGTGACTTGCTTATTTTTTAATAAATTTGAGTTGGTAATTCTAATATCACGATCAGGGGCCAAAATTGTAACTTCCAGGTTCGTATATAACAAGGCATTTCACGATCAGTGGCTAAAAATGAAACTTTCAGTTCGTAATATATTACATCTTCGTAATATATTGGAATTCCACGAACCATTTCACGAACGTATCATTTTTTAGTGAGTTTTTAAATTATGTTCGTATATACGAACATATATTATGAAGATGTATCAAATTCATCAGTTTTAAGGAGGTGTTCGTATATACGAACTCCTTTCACGAACGTAGGGACTATTTTAATAAATTGAGGGAGATAATGGTTAGGAGGTCAAGCCGATTTTCTGAAATGACTAGTTTATTAATTTCCCTATATATTATTGTTGTTTATATATATACACATTATCTTTATATATATATATATATATATATATATATATGTGTGTGTGTGTGTGTGTGTGTGTTTTGATTTTATAAATTTATAAAATTTGTAACTTTTGATTTTATTTTATTTTATAAATTTATAACTTTTGATTTTACTATAACTTTGTAAATGTATTTTTCTTTATGTTAGTCACATTCCAATATTCTGTTGTAAGACTCGGTTTTAAAAACGTGTAATTATTTCTTACCCGAATTGAACCATAATTAAAAATAGAAACCAAAGATAGTTGGGGGGTTAAACCCGCCAATTAAGTAAACTCGTTATAAATATAAAAAAAATTAAAGTAAATATATATATATAGCTTTAGGTTCAATTGAGAAATGATAAATATATAAGAAATAGAGAAGTAATCATAGTCATTCATACGTTCAAGATCGGATTTGACTGGTCAAATATTCCGGCTTTGACTGGTCAAAAGTTGTGGTTATTCCAAAAATAGGACACTTTCGTAATTTATACAAAATACACGGCCTGTGTTCATTTATGAACCTGTATAATTCACATATGAACTATATGTTCATATGTTAACCAGTGTAATTCAAATCTGAACTCTTTTAACAGATTCATATATGAATCTTTGTGATTCATATATGAATTAATTAACTGTAGGTTCATATATGAACCAGTTGAACTAATTAGCAGATTCATAAATGAACATTTGTGATTCATATATGAAATAATTAACTGATTCACATATGAACGTATAGTTCATATGTGAATCATACAGGTTCATATATGAACTCATCCCGCATATTTTACGAAACAACCCCTCTACCTTCTATAGACCACGCAATGAATTATCCGGTGTTTCGTGGTCAAAGCCACAAATGTTGACCAGATTAATGACTAAGATTACTTCTCTATTTCTCATACATTTATCATTTCTCAAATGAACCTCTCCCTATATATATATATATATATATATATGTGTGTGTGTGTGTGTGTGATTAGAGTAAATTACTACATATCATTCACGTCTTCTTCTTATTTTTTCATATATCTCTCTTTCTCTCTAAAAATCTCTCCAACTTCTCTCTCGATTTGCTCTCAATCCATTGAAGTAATCGACGAATCAATTACATATTCGGAATCTCCGCTTCGAATCCTTCCTAGAGGTATAAACTTCTTCTTATGTTATTTAAGTTGGTAAGTTAGTGTAGTTAAACCGTGGACGACCCTCGTTGAAGGATAAGCTTTTCAGAAAAACTCATGTTGATCTCTCATTTGCAACTCATGTTGAATCGTCTGTTGCAACTCATGTTGACCCGTCTTTTACAAGTGAAAGACCCCTTAGACGTAGTAGTTCGAATGTGTCTAGATTTGTTGACATGGAAAAAATGAGCTACCAAGAACCAGCGAGACACAGTTCTTTCATGTTAAAAAATTATAATGCACATCCATACATCAATCAATTTTCAGCATTGTTTCACCCTTATATCAAGCAGGTAAATGATGTGATAGGTGATGGAAATTGCGGATTCCGAGCAATAGATGTCTCTCTAAGTCTTCATAAAGACGCATGACCCACAATTCGGTATAACTTCATGGAAGAGTTAGATACATACAAGACAGAGTACATCAACGCTTTTGGAGATGAACATTGGGATATTACTTACAACACTTTAAACTTCTTTCGATCATATCAAGGTGCACCATTTGAACACTAGATGACAATGCCTGAAATAGGTGTCTTGATTGCTTCAAAATATAATGTGATATTACATGTTATAAGTATGACCAGCAGTGGAACGTACTTGCCGCTTAGGTCCACTCCGCCAACATGGCATTAACATGTTGTTTTTACAATTGGGTACGTTAATGGTAACCATTGTGTGAAATTAGATATGGCAGAAGGATACCCGTTTTCGCAAATTGTAGGACATTTTTTCAATTACAGTTATCCGTGTGCTACGGATAATGTTATTTTAGAATAATCGAATGTAATATAGATTATTTTATGTTTGATTTATATGTTAAATCGCAATATTTATGTTTTATTTTTGTAGTTATATAATTATAAAAAATTTGTAATATTTATATTTATAAATATTTATATCTTTTTAAATCAAACAAAAACGTAAAAAAAAACCTTTTAAAACTATATAATACAAATAAATAAAAATATATGACAAAAATAAAAAAAATAAAAAAATAGAAAAAACAACAAAAAGACAAAAAAACACAATCAATGTTCCAATCATTAAGGTTAAAAATAGCAACCTTTTGGTGCAAATAGCCTCCCCCTATTATTATTATTATTAATTACTGAAAACATATGTCATTTCATTTGAAATATATACACACACACACACACACACATATATATATATATATATATATATTATTTTTGTTTATATATATACACATTATCTTTATATATATATATATATGATATATATGTGTGTGTGTTTTGATTTTATAAATTTTATAAATTTATTTATAAATTTATAAAATTTGTAACTTTTGATTTGATTTGATTTTATAAATTTGTAACTTTTAATTTTATTATAACTTTCTAAAATGTATTTTTTCTTTTTGTAACAATTACATTTTATTATAATTTTGTAAAAGTGTAATTATTTCTTACTCGAATTGAACCGTAATTAAAAATAGCAACCAAAGATAGTTGGGGGGTTAAACTCGCCAATTAAGTAACTCTTTATAAATATAAGTTGGTAAGTGTAACACCCGGTTTTTCGCAAAGTGAGTTTCCGTCCTTCGTTGGTAATCTCTCCGTCTTCCGTCTATCTTTTTGGGTGAAAAATGTTGTACTTTCGATCCTTAAATCGACCCACGCGAGAATCGCGAGTTTTGGACAATTTTTGGCTTTGATACGTTCGGCGTGATTGTGCCACGCGATAGTGACAGTGTCACTATCGCCAGGGCACTATCGCGGGGAGGTACCAACTCACGGTACAATCCGCGCGATTGTGCCAGGCGGTAGTGACAATGTCACTATCGCCAGGCAAGGTCGCGAGCGGGTGCAGACGAGTTAAATTCTGATTTTAGCCTCATTTCTCATTCTAAACTCAACCTTTTCTTTTGTTATTCTCTCTCAACCTCTCCCTTTCATAAAAACCGAACCTAGGGTTCTTGAACTCATCAACCACCTCATTTATTTCTTGTTGTTGGGTACTTTATCAAAGGGTTCAAGTTGAGCATTCATTCTCCATCTCCATCTCCATCTCCATCTCCATCTCCATCTCCATCTCCATATTCACCTTCTTTATCACCTTCATCAATTTTCTAGGGTTTTCACCTAACCCTTTTCTTTGTTCTTGAAGATTGGGAGTGCTTGGCTCATCTGGGTGTTCTAGTGGTATTTTGGTTGGTGGATTGGAGTTATGGTTAAGGTAACCTCTTATTTTCTGCATTTATGGAAATTAGGGTTTTGGTTATATGATGAGATCTTGTGTAAATGTTTGGGGACCAATTATTGATGGTGGAATAAGTATATTTATGGTTGAATATGGTTATTTATGGTCGGTAATGTGTGGATCTAGGTTTTGGAAGCTGCGTTGAAGAGTTGGAATGGATGTCTTCGGAAAGCTTTAGGTGGGATCTATGCTTTCGGAGGCCAATGGTTGGGGATTAAAACCTAGGTTTAACTTAACCTAGCAAGGTGAGTTCAAGTTGATTTGTGAAAACGATGTACATGCCAAAATGTTTATTTTACAGCGTTTTGTGTTTTACATGAAATTGTTAACTGTTGATAAGTTTTGTGTATTTTGAAGTAAAAAAATATATTTTAATTGGTAATTGTCAAAGTGTAAGTATTTTGATAAGTTTTCATATTTGGTAAACTTGGGTTTTTTAGTTCCATGAAATGCTCGTATTTGGGTTTTGAATGTTTCAACTAGTAAACGACATGTTTTACACATTCTTAGCAATTTGGTACAAATCAAGCCCATTTTATGAATTATGCATCTTCGGTAATTTTGTACAAATGAAGTCTAATTTATGACGTACGCCATTTTGGGATATTTGAGTTCATAAACTATTTGGTCAATCCTTGGTCCCAATATGTGATGAGTTTTGGGTTAATCACATCTTTGGGGTATGTGTCTGCATAAACGTCGTTTAAAGACATTTCATTACTTTGGGGGACCGTTATTTGTTGGTCAAATGGATTTCGAGCATTTTAGCCCGGTGTTGACTTAAAAGAGTCTTGAGGACATTTGTCCGGTTTTAATGGCTCGATTTAGAGTCCAAATTATGATTTACAACTTAATGCATTTATTGCATAATTATGATAATTATAGGCTCGAGTGCTTTAGTCATTCATGTGTAGTCATGTAATCTTAGACTGTGTTGCATTGGATCCATAGGCACGTAAGTCAGTCTTATTTGATGGTCAGTTGGGTGGTACGGGGTTGGACTCCGGGACTCATATTTTATGACCTTGTCCTTTCAAGTGTACACTAGGAGGGCTGAGTCCGGGTTGTGCTATCATGACGATAGGTTGTCCGCTGATGGGCATTTTTGGGGCCTTCGCCTTGTTGGGGCAATGCCATAGTTGTATCCCCCTTGTGTCGAGCCTTTGGCGTATTCTCGTAATATTTGCTAAGGTCAGCTGTCTCTTTTGGTGTAGCTTGAAGGGAGTCGTAGGAGCACTTGGGCTTGCGTGTCGTGAATTTTCATACGATTAACGTTGTTTGAGTGGCATACTTTTGTGTTCCTCCACTCTCAACGGATACGGGTATCCCCCGTTATCGGCCTGTAGTATTTTGGATATTTAATTGTCCATGCTTTAATATTTGGATTTCATTCTATTTTATGGTCGCGTGAGTATTAATTCTAGTTACGTGTTTTCGATGACGTACCATATCTTTATGGATTGTTTTCCTCTATTTAAGGGTCGAATATTATGTCTCACCCGTGTTTGGGTGTTTTGGGATATGAAGTGTTATCCACGTCTTCACAAATTGGGTGTCGAATTATAATCCTGTTTGGGTGAGTTATGGGTTGCATCGTTTTATAAAGAATGTTGTATTGGGACATTTTCCTTAAAGAGGTATATTATGGAAAACGAGTCGTTTCTATTTCTAAAGTAAATCATTTTGAAAGATCTTGTTTTGAACTGAATTCTTTTGCTCCAAAGATATATTTATACATGTTAAAACTCTTGAGATCACTAAGCGTTAAGCCTAACCTTTTTATTTGTCGGCATGTGCATCAGGTTCCAGATGGGGTTTTGGTCCTAGCTGTTCCAAGAAGAGATGTGCTTAGTTCTTCCGAGTGTAAGTTGGTGAAGTCTTCCGCAGTTTGGAGATAGTGACTTTCATTGAGCTTTAGTAGCACCCGTCCTTATTATCGACTGTATGTATAGAATGAATATGTGTGTTGAGGTTAAATCTTAAATTGTGATTGTAGATGAATCATTTATTGGTGTATTTAGAAATTTTAAATTAGTTGTTATTTCCAGATTTGAGGGTGTTACAAGTTGGTATCAGAGCTTAAGTTTGACAGAATTAGGTATTGATTTTTGGATGCCTAAACTCAAACTAGCGTTCTTTTAGGTGATTGAAGATGAAATTGCACATTAGGTATCTTAAGATACGATAATTTGGAATCGACCGAGTAGCTAGAAACGGAAAAGTTTGCCGAGGATCGCAAGGATGATCATGTACGGTACGTTCATAATGGCACCTGGCCAGTGTTATGATCAACCTACGTGTTACGTATGTGTACTTGAACTACCTTGGTATGTTGACTGTTGAGGTAGTGAGGAAGTTTCTAAGCGGGTAGTCGAAAGAAGAGTTGATGTTTATATCAATGTCACTTTGTAGTGGTAGTTAAATACGATGAATGCATTAAGTTGATCATCTTGAGTTAGAATTATTGGTTGGATTAGAACTGTAAGTTTGTTAGACTAATTCTACTTCGAGGAGAAATTGTAAGTTACCCAAATTAGTGTGGGATTATTGCTCTAAGATGTTTGGTGCATCAGGATGACAATAGTATGACGGGAAATTGAGAAGCGTAGTCCTAAGATGTTGAGTGCCGACCAAATTCATGCACGAAGTTTATTTATGAATAAGTTTACATAAATTGTTTCTCATGTTTTCAAAGCATAAAGTGAGTTATGTTATGAAGTATTAGTAAAGCATTTAGCACTCATCAGATTTTAAACCGTGAGCTCAAACATGCATGATTGTTGCACGTGGTTGCAAATATTTTATTGAAAATCTCTTTATCCCCGTTTCTTGCCTAACACTATTTTCAGATTTTGTAATATCCCTGTTTTAATGTTATTTGAGGTATTGGGCAAGTAACTGTGGAATTTTTGACCTTGACATTGGATCTCCTCCACGTATGTTAAGGTTTTAAAGGAAGAGTTGTTCCCATGTTTTTGAGTCGGAATTTTCTTGGGAATTTTAGTCTGTACGCGTCGTGTTGGATTTCATGGAGTATTGTTTTGCGAAGTTTTTGGCGCGTGAGTATACCTTGAGATGTGTGAGTCTTAATTTTAGTGCGTGTAAATTTACGAGCTTTTGGGGGTCGTGTCTCAGGAAAGTTTTATTGAAAAAGGGTCACTTTATCGTACGTTATGGTGTTGAAATTTTAACATTTTTAGACTTACTGTTGTCTTATACTTATGTTGGGAAAGGAAAATTTTGACACCACTTGGTTTTAGCGTTAATGGGTTTTATGAAAATTTAGTCGAGTCTTCTGGCGTCTTATCTTACAGCATTTTGCGTCACGTAGATAAATTTTGGAACGTGTATACATGCATTTTGGTGTTCGTTAATTTATAGGTTTTGTTAATATATGTCACCCTACCTGCTGTTTTGGGAAAATTTCATTATCATGTGTTTTACCATTGGGTTCTATACAAATGTAAATCGCTGCATACTATTTGTATTCAACTTTAAATTATACTGTTGGTGTGAGTAAGCATATAAAAGATTTATATTATTCCAGATAAAACTTTTGTTTTGAACATATTGTAGTTATTGATTTTACTGTTAGAATTTTTTTTGCAATGCACTTAAATGAGTTATCGGCATTCATGTCGTTATAATTACTATCTGAGTCAAATGTGATTTATCTGTGCAGCCCAAAGCTTTAAACTTGATTTGAAAATTTATTTACGTTCCTATGGTGTTGTTAAATTTGGGATTTAAACGAACATATGTGGGCCTTGTTGGGGACGTTGTCCTCCGACGTTTTGTGTATTTAAAGGAAAAGATTTTAAAGTTGAAGTTGTGAAATTTTCCTTTGGGAGTGGCACAAATTTCTATTGCACATGTTATAGTGCGGAAAATCATTTTCATATGCATAATATAACTGATGCATGCTAAGACCATGGTAGTACGTTTGAAAATTTTGCTGGTCAAATGAGTTTTGGAAATATTTTTATATGCGTAGAGTTGGTGATCAATTTTGAAACCTATCGAATGAAGGGTAGTGTACTTTTTACCGCACGATTAATTGTTACAAAACTTGTGTATTTGAAAGTTTTATAAATTTCAAATTGGCATACTAGTTGAAAACCTTGAACTCAGTAGGGCTATAAATTTAAAACCCTATCGTGAAAGGAGTTGCAATTAAAGGACTAGAGGAGCCCTTGGGATTTGAAGCGTCGGATGATCCGACTTGTGGTCACCCTTGAATTTTGGGTTTCAGTTTTGAGTCGGGTCCTGCTTGAATAGTAGAAGTATTAGACTCTGATCCCCAGTTAATTAAGAGATGATCTTTATGCTTCAGTAAACCGGCAGATAAGATCTTGTGTGGTTATTTACGCCTGGTTGGAATTGATTCATTGGATGGGTGGCCGGCTTGTTAGAAATGTAAGATTTGGAATCTTAATCCCTTGTTAAGTGTTAATTTTACCATGACAATACGTCTGGAATGACATCTTGGGCGGGGTGTCCACGTGTTTAATATCGCCATTTTGGCTTTAGGCGTCGACTTGTTCTCTTGAAATCAATGAATCTTGGAGTGTTTGAAAGTTTCCCCGTTGGATCATGAGTAATGTTGACCTCCCGGTGGTGGAATTTAAAGGAAGATTTGATGTTGGTAAGTAAGTATTGACGTGTGTGAGTTTTCTGAGGCGGTAAAGATCTCATTGAGAGAATGGTTTGAGGTTGAGAGTAGATCAGAGTTGAGTGGTAGCCGGATTGACATCAACTAGCTACCCGAGGAACTTATTGGTACGCCCTTGGAAGGACGGCCTTATCAAAATCAAGAATGAAGTACTAGGAATATTGAAAATTCCTTGGGGTTTAATGTCGACCGTTGGTTTTCGGTTCAGGAACAGGTGGATCGGAGGTGAATTGGCCGGTGAGAATTTGATATCACAACTGCCCTTGAGGCAGTACATGTCACCCAAGGTTGGGAGACACCCGCAGCCTCAGGGTTAAGGGTTAAGATTAGTAAGATAACTGTTCACTCGGATATAAGTGTAATGTGCCCAAGGGGACGGCTGTCGGGAGTATCAGCATAAGGGTTATGGTGGTGGTTTTGGCAAATGGTTTGGAGATAACCTATTAAGTGGGCAACGGTAAATGACGAACTAGATTTCGAGGACGAAATCATTCTAAGGTTGGGAGGATTGTAACGCCCGGTTTTTCGCAAAGTGAGTTTCCGTCCTTCGTTGGTAATCTCTCCGTCTTCCATCTATCTTTTTTGGGTGAAAAATGTTGTGTTTTCGAGCCTTAAATCGACCCACGCGAGAATCGCGAGTTTTGGACAATTTTGGACTTCGGTACGTTCGACGCGATTGTACCACACTGTCACTATCGCCAGGGCACTATCGCGGGGAGGCACCAACTCACGGTACAATCCGCGTGATTGTGCCACGCGATAGTGACAATGTCACTATCGCGAGACAAGGTCGCGAGCGGGTGCAGACGAGTTAAATTCTGATTTTAGCCTCATTTCTCATTCTAAACTCAACCTTTTCACTACTAGAAAAATCGAAATTTCTGACGAAAATTACCGACGGAAAAAAACCGTCGGTAAATAGCGACGGATTACCGACGGATTTTGAATTTTAGCGATGGATTTTTTTGTCGTCGGTAATCCGTCGGTAAAAATCCCCATCTGTCGGTAAAATAATGGTTTCCGACGGACCCTTTAATATTTTAATTTTTATTTATTTTTATTATATATTCCGTCGGTAATCCGTCGGTAAATAATTAAATTTTTATTATTGTCTTTTAAATTACAAATCCGTCGGTAATTACCGACGGACCCTTTAAAATTTTAATACTTATTTATTTTTATTATATATTCCGTCAGTAATCCGTCGGTAAATAATTAAATTTTTATTATTTTTTTTAAATTAAAAATCCGTCAGTAATTACCGACGGATCACTTAATAATTTAATTTTCATTTATTTTTATTACATATTCCGTCAGTAATCCGTCGGTAAATAATTAAATTATTATTATTTTTTTAAAATTAATTTTGGATTTTATATGTCATCACTTGTGTGTTTGGGCCTTAATAAGTCAACAACAATCATAATGGGCTTTGATGGGTTCAATTGGCTTACTGGTTAGTATTGAGATATGTTGCTTTAGTTGATTTATCGAATCGACTGCAAACCACATGAATATATATATATATATGTGATACATATGTTAGTACACAAACATGTATTAATTTTAATATAGTATTATGTTGGGCCTTAATAAATTGTAAAATGTCATATTGGGCTATAATGATGGTTTAATGCTCCGTACTAACCTATAAGTCATAAGATTTCATATTGGACTATACTGGTGGTTGAGTGGTTCATAGCGGGGTATAATGGTGCTTAGTTGTCTAATTGACCCGAATACACGACACATTCATCGATGAAGTCGATACGTGTAAATAAACACATAATAAGTCATCACTTGTATGTTTGGGACTTAATAAGTCAATCGGCCTTTAAGAGGTTCTATTGGGCTTTAAAGAGTTTCATTAGGCCTTAATGGATCTATCAGAGTTTAAAGGTTCTATCGAGCTTTAAAGGGTTCTATTGGGCTTTAAAGGGTTTCATTGGGCCTTAAGGGATTCTATCGGGCTTTAAAAGGTTACATTAGGCTTTAAAGGGTTTCATTTGGCCTTAATGAAATCTATCGGGTTTTAAGGGATTCTATCGGGCTTTAAAGGGTTCTATTGTGCTTTAAAGGGTTTCATTGGGTCATAATGGATTTATTGGGCTTTAAAGGGTTTTATTGGGCCTTAATGAATCTATCGGCCTTTAAAGGGTTCCATTGGGCTTTAAAGAGTTTCATTAGGCCTTAATGGATCTATCAGGGTTTAAAGAGTTCTATCGAGCTTTAAAGGGCTCTATTGGGCCTTAAGGGGTTTTATTGGGCCTTAAGGATTTCTATCGGGCTTTAAAAAGTTACATTGGGCTTTAAAGGGTTTCATTTGGCCTTAATGAATCTATCGGGTTTTAAGGGATTCTATCGGGCTTTAAAGGGTTCTATTGAGCTTTAAAGGGTTTCATTGGATAATAATGGATTTATTGGGATTTAAAGGGTTTCATTGGGCCTTAATGAATCTATCGGCCTTTAAGGGGTTCCATTGGGTTTTAAAGAGTTTCATTAGGCCTTAATGGATCTATCAGGGTTTAAAGGGTTCTACCGAGCTTTAAAGGGTTCTATTGGGCTTTAAAGGGTTTCATTTGGCCTTAAGGGATTCTATCGGCTTTAAAAGGTTACATAGAGCTTTAAAGGGTTTCATTTGACCTTAATGAATATATCGGGTTTTAAGGGATTCTATCGGGCTTTAAAGGGTTCTATTGGGCTTTAAAGGGTTTCATTGGGTCATAAAGGATTTATTGGGCTTTAAAGGGTTTCATTGGGCCTTAATGAATCTATCGGCCTTTAAGGGGTTCCATTGGACTTTAAAGAGTTTCATTAGGCCTTAATGGATCTATCATGGTTTAAAGGGTTCTATCGAGCTTTAAAGGGTTCTATTGGGCTTTAAAGGGTTTCATTGGGCCTTAATGAATCTATCGAGCTTTAAAGGGGTTCCATTGGGCTTTAAAGAGTTTCATTAGGCCTTAATGAATCTATCGGATTTTAAGGGATTCTATCGAGCTTTAAAGGGTTCTATTGACTTTAAAGGGTTTCATTGGGTCATAATGGATCTATAAGAGTTTAAGGGGTTCTAATAGGCTTTAAAGGGTTTCATTAAAATTAGTTAAAGGGTTCTATTATACTTAGTATCCCTTAGTGGTTTAAATGGTTTCATGGGCCTTAAGGGATGTATTTGACTATTAATTAATATATTATATTACTATAAATTTGTTTTAATTATATTATTAAATATGTAATTGGTTATTTTTTCTAGATGTCATTAAAATATATAAGATAATTTTTGAATTCTAACAAAATACTTAATTTTTTTTATATATAAAACATTATATTATTAAGCCTAAATAAATTATTATTTAATAATTTGAATTAATTTTTTTTTTCTAAAGGGTAATTTCCGACGGATTTTCCGTCGGAAATCCGTCGGTAAATCTTAGTATATATAGAATAACAAACGTGCCCTAATAACAGTATTTTAGTCTTGCCTCTTTTGTTTTGTTCTCTCTGGAATCGCGCGGCTTCTTTGGAATCGACGGCTTCTTTGGAATCGTGCGGCCTCTTGGAATCGAAGGTACCATCGATTAAGTCTTATGTCGATTGTTGAAATCGATTGTTGAAATCTCTGGAATCGATTGTTGAAATCGATTAAGGTACCATCGATTTCTGTCGATTGTTGAAATCGATTTCTGGAATCGACGACTTCTTATGTCGATTGTTGAAATCTCTGTACCATCGATTAAGTCTCTGTAACATCGATTTCAACAACCATATATCATTTGTTGAAATCTCTGAAATCGATTGTTGTTGAAATCTCTGAAATTTAACAGAGACTCAGGTACCATATTATAACACAGTTTTGGTTGCAATATTAAAACTCAGGTACCATATTAAAACACAGTTCTGAAATTTAACAGAGACTCAGGTAGTTTCCAGCTCATTAAGTTGTATACCATCTTTATTGATTCAATGTTAACTATGTTCCTCCTAATCAAATTAGTGTCACATGTGTCTTGGTTGCATTGTATGTTAGTGTGAAACAAATGACTTGAGTATACTATCTGGATTTTAGAGCCGGAGCCAACCCAACTCTGATTCTAATTCCCTTATGAGCACCAATATGTATGAGAACCATAAGTTGCTGATGCCACCCAATCCAATCTGTATGAGAACCATAAGTTGCCGATGCCACCCAATGCATAAATCCAAAAATAGAGCAAAACAGCAGCCACCAGACAGGGTAGCAAAACAACACCCAATCCATAAATTCAAAATAGAACTGATTTCCTGTAGCAAAAAGAATCAAATGTTGAACTACTTAAACAGTAGCCAACAGATAAAGAAACAAGAAGGAAAGACCAAATGTTGAACCACTTACACAGACTGTCAAACCATGAAGATGCAACATCCTCGAAGACACTAAAATCGTAAAATTTTGATACATATATATATATATATATATATATATATATATATATATATATATATATTATCATAGGTTAAATGCGCACCTACCTATTACTTGCTAAGTTACTAATTTCATGATCTGAGATATTAAGATTTACTTTTTATATTTATCATATATTATCTTTTTACATTTCAGTAGTATATTATTTAATTTGAATTGATTTTAATATAAATAAGAAGTGGTTTATGGAGTGATGGTGGTTGCAGGTGGGTGGTGGTGGTGGAGCACCTCCCCTCTCCTTTCTATTATAGATAGGACACCACACTGCTACCATTATGAGCATATCTAGCCGAATGCAATGAATGTGTGAAAAGTTAAGTTAATGGGTGAGAAGTGGATCTGAATTTTTGATCGTTTATAATATCAAACCCACCCATGAATCATGCTTCATAAGGGAATTGATTTGGTGCATCTTATCTCGGTGAACCTAATGCTAATGTGTTCTAACGGTTAATAACCATTTCTTACGCTTCTCTTGTTAATTCAATTTCTTATTGGAAACCTAACCCGTAAAAGTTCACAATGGCAATTCCTATAAGAACTTCTTTTGTGGATCTTATTTATTTTTTCAACATCAATGATTATATAAAAATATATTAGAATGTCATTTTACATAAAGTTTAAGATAAAAAACAAGGTTATTACACACGAACTCTGAGTTTACAAGAGATCTCTCTTCAATGGTAGTTCTACAAGAACATCCCACTAGACATCTAGCGTTAAAGATAAATTTTCAATGTATGATTTAGTTGATTTTTTAATGTAAATAGGTGTAGGGATG
Organism: Arctium minus; assembly: GCA_954870635.1. Taxonomy (NCBI): domain Eukaryota; kingdom Viridiplantae; phylum Streptophyta; class Magnoliopsida; order Asterales; family Asteraceae; genus Arctium; species Arctium minus. The sequence goes on along the minus strand of OX941092.1, from coordinate 76,888,829 downwards.
AGTTCCGATTAGAATGAAAGTTATGGGGAGAAAGATAAGAAGGGGTCTCCATCCTTAGATGCACATTAGAATGAGATGTGCCCGATCAATTCCTATATCAAATATAATTTATGGATGAGTTTAATATAGCCTCAATTTTCACTAGTTTGAAGAATGGTCTCCTACAAAAAGTAGTTTGTTATATATTTGGTTCCTATGTTTTCCTTATTTCCATGGCTTTAATCTATAAAATTCATATAACACTAGTTTGTTATAGCTGGTTCTCATTCTTTTTGATATTATTAAAAGCTAATTTGGTCATTTTCTATTTTTAATTCATATATATATATATATATATATATATATATATCCTCTTTGTGTAACATATACCTACACACACCTAGTTGAATGTGCAAATAAGGTGATGACAATATATACAACCTTAAGAATTCCTTGTGTGTTTACAAGGTTTACATTCGGTTCACAAATGATAGGCTTAGGTTTAGTTTTGTTGGTTTAGCGAATAAGTGATACACCCTATCTAGCAGTAACAACATGAGACTTAAGACCCACTCACCTAGATCACGAAGCTCATCAGGATCAGCCAAATATGCTAATAAGACATCAAAATTAAGAGTCGTATTAAATTAAATCTAATAGGACTCGTAGGGTTTTAAATTCATCAAAAAATCTTCTAGACCTATGGTTTGACTTTCAAGTAGGCAAACAATTACATGTCGTGCTTTCAAGTCATTCAATAGACTTCTAACTTCGTTGACACCTACGGTTTGACTTTCCAATAGTCAAACCATTACGCGTAGGGTCTTAAAGTCATCCAAAACTCCTCTATACCACTTGTACTGATTATGTCGACTAACTACTTCTTTCGTTGTTGTATTTATTGAATATGTCGACAGATAAAGGATGGATGTATAAAAAGAATGACCATCAGGGGTTTCTTAGGGTCGATTATATTGTTGCAATGGACAGTTTTTTGGACTATGCCTACGCCAATGTAAGGACGGTTGAAAGGAAACCTGCGCGTAATGGGACAGTGCTTCGTATCAGATGCCCTTGTAGAAAGTTTGAAAACTCACGCTTTAAAGAAAGAGATGAGGTGAAGCTGCATTTGATGAAGCACGGTTTCATGCCTGATTATACCATATGGTGGGGACATGGTGAAACCTTTTACTATGCACCTAATCAAGACGTGGGTCAATCTTCAACTACTCTAGTAGTAGATCACAATGAAGGGTATGTTGAAATGGTGAATGATCACATGATACATGATGGCATGAAATGGGAAGAAGAAACCCCTAATCCGTCTGCCCAAGGGTTTTTTAACATTTTACAAGCTGCTGACGAGCCTTTATGGGATGGGTGTTCAAATTACTCGAAATTAGGAACTGCGACGAGATTGTTGAATTGGAAGGCAGAATGTAATGTACCCGAGACGACTTATAACCGAGTTGTTCCCATAATTAAAGAGATGCTACCCGAGGGTGACAACCTGCCCGGTAACTTCTATGAGACGAAGAAGAGATTGAAAAAGCTTGCTCTACCAAAAGTAAAGATCGATGCATGCAAAAACCATTGCATGCTATTTTACAAGCTTGATTCTGAGTTGACCCATTGTCTGTATTGCAATGAAAGTCGTTACAAGAATAGTGGACGAAGAAAGGTCCCAAACTTGGTGTTGACGTACTTGCCTATTGTTCCTAGACTTCAAAGATTGTATATGTCAAAGAAGACGTCTAAAGAGATGACTTGGCACAAGGATCATCAGACATAACCGAATGTGATGGTACATCCCAGTGATGGTGTAGCTTGGAAACATTTTGACATGGTGCATCCTGACTTTGCTTCTGAGCCCCGTAATGTGCGTCTTGGCTTATGCACCGATGGTTTTAACCCGAATAATTCTAATTTGAATCCGTATTCACTATGGCCGATCTTTCTTACCATCTACAGTTTACCTCCTTGGATGAGTTTGAAAGATGCATATGTTAAACTTGCTTTGGTCATTCCTGGTAGAAAGAGCCCCGACCAGAATTTAGATGTGTTTCTTAGGCCGCTAATAGATGATCTTAAGATGTTGTATAACGAGGGAGATCTTACGTATGATGCTCATCGTAAGAATAATTTTGAGATGAGGGCTATACTACTATGGACCGTCAGCGACTTCCCTGCCTATGCAATGTTGTCGGGTTGGAGCACGCATGGAAAGTTAGCCTGCCCGTACTGCATGGGTGTAATCGATTCGTTTCAGTTAAGAAATGGAGAAAAATCATGTTGGTTTGACTGTCATCGGAGATGGTTACCTATAACGCACCCCTTCCGACGTGATCGGAATGGAATCAAGGACGGATCTATGGTGTCAGCCGGTCCACCACCTGAGTTAACCGGTCAAGAAATATGGGAGCAGGTCTATCATATTCCAACTGTTTATGAGGGCTCCCCGTTCCGATCGACCAATAGAAAAATTAGCGGCTTCGACATCACTCATAATTGGGTGAAGAGAAGCATCTTTTGGGAGTTGCCATATTGGAAGACATTGTTAATCTGACACAACCTGGATGTCATGCACATTGAGAAAAACGTTTTTGAGAATATCTTTAACATTGTCATGGACACGTCGAAAACTAAAGACAATATAAAAGCAAGGAGGGATATAGAGATTTATTGCAACCGACCAGTTTTGCACATTGCCATGTCAGGCAATAAAGTAGTGAAACCGAAAGCATCGTACACTTTGAGCAAACAACAGGTAATAAAAGTATGTAAGTGGTTGAAGACGTTGAAGTTTACAGACGGGTATGCTTCAAATATTGGGGGGTGTGTAAACATTGCAGACTATAGCTTTTATAGCTTCAAGTGTCATGATTGTCACGTGTTTATCCAACGATTGCTCCTTATTGCTTTATGAGGGATGATACCGACTCCGATATGGGATGTGTAATAGAGTTGTGCACATTCTTTCGTGCAGTATGCTCAAGGGTGTTACACTTAGAAGACTTGATTTCATTGCAAACAAGTATCGTTCAAACAATTTGCATGTTGGAAAAAGTCTTCCCACCCGGATTCTTTGATTCTATGGAACACTTAGGTGGCGTTTGTTTTTTAAGAGGTCTGAAGTCTGAAATCTTATTTCATGTCTGATTAATAAGAGGTGGTGCTGAAGTCTGAAATCTAAATCAACAAGACTGTTTGTTTTTGTTAATCGAAACGTCTGAATCTGAATCTGAATCAACAAGACTGTTTGTTTTTGTAAATTGAAACGTCTGAATCTGAATCTGAATCAGAATCAATAAGACTGTTTGTTTTTTTAAATTGACAAACGTCTGAAGTCTGAAATCTGAATCAACAAGACTGATTGTTTTTGTAAACTGATAAACGTTTGGATATGTATAATTGTCTATTTTATCCCTCAAAATGTTGTACGGTTGAATTTATAAAAAAACGTCAATTCATTTTAATTAAATTATACTACCATAAATTTCTTACACGTTCAAAAATTCAACTGAAATACGTTTATCCATTCAAACACAATAGAAAACATGAACAAAGTCTCATAACAACTAAAATCAATGTTAATTTTGCATTAACTGTGTCGCAATTTCTTCTCTTAAACTAGCCATATATATTTGGTCAGCGGTACTCCCATGCGGTTGAACCTCTTCAGCTTCATCCTCGCCATCGTCCCCTTGCTCAATGATTTGATCATATTCAGAAAATAACTCATCACTTAAACCTTCCTTTCGTATGAAATTGTGAACCACAAAGCATGCAATAACAACATCTCTTTGAACCTCAAGTGAAAACGGTGCCATTCTTTTCAATATTGGAAAACGTGCTTTCAGGACACCATAAGCACGCTCAATAACATTTCTAAGTTTTGCATGAGAATGATTAAATTTTTCATACTTGTTCATTGCACGTCGACGACGGAAATCTCCAAGCCAATATCTATAATTACGATACGGTGCCATAAATCCTCTAGTATTCGAATACGCAACATCACATAGATAGTATTTGTCTGAAAATAATAAATAAAATAGTTATTAATATGAATATAGTATATATTACCTCTAAATCGTTAGTATACCTGGAGGAGGAAATGGAAATCCAATAGCATCATCTGTCAAAGTTTCAGACAGAACTCTAGAATCATGCGCAACCCCTTCCCACCCGGCAACAACAAATGTAAAAACCATGTTGAAGTCACAAATTGCCAAAACATTTTGATAACATTCACCCTTTCCTCGTCCTCTATATAAATGTTGTTCTTGAATAGGGACGATAGCATGTATTAAAGTTCAATCAAGGGCGCCAATTGCTCCCTACATTAAATCTAGTAGTCAAAAATAAGTTTAGTAAATAAACTGTATACAACTATTACTATTATTTACCTTAAATATTCGTCGTAACCTCCTATTATTCCCCGGGATGTCTGGATTTGGATTGAATGATGTAGGAACTATGATCTCCTTAGCAAACTCGATCATTTTATCCAACACTTCATGAAAAATTTTATGAATTGTTTGTGTCGAGTGTTGGAACCTATTTTTCACCAATCTATAACGTTGATTGTGACCTATAATCATCAAAAAGATAGCCATCTTTTCTTCGACCAATATATGTTTGTTATCCGTTAACCAACCTCTTGCTTTAAAATGATCACATAGTAGAACGAAAGCATCACGGGACATTCGTAACAAATCAATACATTGTCGATCGTTACCTTCAAGTAGCTCATTCGTAAATTGTCGTCCAGTCATTGCAGACGTATTATCTCTTTTCCTTTTTAAACGCTTTGATCGCAAGTAGAACGCATATAAGAATATTACAATGATAAATATAGCTATTTTATCATCATCCATGATGAACCTGTTAAAAGCATAAATAAAATTATAAATAAATAAAAGCTTGTTCAATATCAAACACATAAACCCAAATAACTACTTGTTTAATATCAAACACATTAACCCAAATAACTACTTGTTCAATATCAAACACATAAACCCAAATAACACAAGTAACTACCACATAACTAGTTGTTCAACTTCCAAATAACTACTAGTTCAACTTCCAAATAACTACTTGTTCAACTTCTAAAAGCTTAGCCTACATAGTTAAATATCAAAACATAACCAAATAACATGTTCAAATGCATAACATGTAACCAAATAACAACTTGTTCATAATCCCAACACTACTCCATGAATCCCAATCTTCTTGCAGTCCTCGAAATCCATGGTATTAATATATCAGGGTCTGAAGGGATCGCCAACCATGTCTCTCTTAATAATTTTGTGTGGCCAAAAATGTCAACGGCTGCACTACAAAGAGAACCCTTTGGATCAAGGCCAAGAGTGTTCAACCGTTCAAGACAAGCCTCCACGCTTGAGGTTTGTTTTGCAGCAAGTGTCTGAAGTGCACCCTTCATATCAATAGCTAATTCATCCATGTCGACCTTTGTTTTATTACTCTTTTTTTTTGGTCTAGATGAATATGCACTTGATTTATCGACACTTGGTCCTTCCTCATCATCTTCATCCTCGTCATTCTGAGTAGTGTGAGTATGAGATGAAAATGATGATGATGAAACCACAGTCCTCTCACGGATTGAACTAGGGGCATAAGCACGAGATCCGGTAGCAGAAGTCCCCTCAAATAAAGCAATGCACAATTCAGGAAATACCAATGGTGATGTTCTTAAAGTTCTTGCTTTTGGATGACCCTGCGTCCAAATTAAAGATAATTGTTTATATAATACCCATACTATTGTATTTACTATCTAAAATTGTAAAAATAGAATAAAAACTAACCTTGTAAAAATCTTCCCATTCTTGATTAGATAAGGTGAACATATTCATTTCAGGGTCATAAATGTTCCCCGTTCTATTTCTTAAGTGCACCCATCCCGAGTACTTTCCTTTTAAATAATCATATTGATTTTTCAATTGTTTTTGGGTGAGCTTTACGTGGCACACTTCATCAAGCTTTGTTGCTACCTTTACCCAAGTTTCTTTTCGAAGACTACTTCCAATTCGACCCACTTTACTTATCTCTTCTATACATGTCTCTAAAAAGCATTTGATAATTTCGTTTGTCCATCTTACACGTACATTCTCGTCCATCACTAATTAGCACACACGAAAGAATCACATTCATAAATTACTATCTCAAGATATGTCATCTAATTAGCAAAATAGCAACCCTACAACAAGGACCATGAATGGCAAGTAAAATCCTACATTATGAGAAACAAAAAATAAATGAATGGTAAACTGGAGAAAGGGAATTGATCTGGTGCATCTCAGTTTATCTTATTTGGTGCATCTCATCCTAATCTCATCCTAATGTGCGTCCATAAAAAATGATTTATTGAGATAAACCCAAATAACTACTTGTTTAAAAACATGGTGGAATTTATTGATACTAACGACTTTGAACTTATAAGAAGCTCACAAATCTACTTTTCTATCCACATGGGACGGTGTTGTTACAAAAAGGGTCACCTTTAGGCTTCAGTCCATAATTTTAAATTGCTCACTAGATTTAAATGAATGCTAAAAAAACAAATGAAATGGCTTGAATGTTAGAAAAACAAAGGGGGTTATGCAGGAATCCCATTCCACCATGGGGACTTGGAAAGGTAGTTTATGTGGTTCTCACCTTGTTTCCATATAAGTGGCTTGGGTCGAGAAGGTGTAAGCATTTTATTCATTTACAAGATCATGGTCACAGGTTTCTAGCAATATACCAAATTTCTGAAAAGTTAACTCGAGCGTATGATGATCCTAGAATCAAGTACCGATCATTCAAGAATATGACTGATCTTGTATGGATTTATTCATCAATTTTATCTCAAGTTTGCATATTAATGACTTGATGGATTTAGATTGGCTTTCATCAACTTGGAAAAGTTCATAATTGGTTGGTTTAAGGTGACAGAGTGAGAATGTTGCAGAATGCTGCAGTTTCTACTGTTATGAGCATTTTAGGGAAGGTTTACACCCGTGCTTCAACTCCATTTCTAAATCAAGTTATTTAACAAAAACCAACAATTATTCTTCAAATTCGCCATCCGAAGTCGGTAAATTCTTCTATTTTGTGCTCTGAAGTCTAATCCCTGTGCGAATCGGTATTTGGTTTATTACCATCTTACTAGTACGTGTGGACTTGCGTATTCTTACTGGCTTACTGCTAATTCATGATATCAAACATTTAAGTATAATTTTCACTACAGCTCACTGTAGATCACAGTGTTGCATTTCTCTCCCTTCACTTTGAATTTCCCCGTTTATTGTTGCTTGTGCTATAAAGCTATATTCAATATGAAAAGTTACAATTTCTGAAAAGTTGAAAAACCCAAATGGAAAAACTGTTGATTTTGTTGAATCAAAGAGACTATATGCGATTCAAGAACATAGAAGCTCAATCTTCACATAGAAAAACCAAGAGCAAATGAGAAAACATGTATTATTTTAACAAAAAGCAATAAAAGAAGAAAGAAAGAAAAACATTCCCTGGTGTCATCAATAAGAAAGATTTTCCAAAATGCTTAATACAACAAGATAGAGATAGGAAGAGAGAGAGAGAGAGAGAGAGAGAGCGATGACGAACCCCTGGGCATTCAAGTTAATCGATCTGGGTTCTTCAATCGATCTGGAAGGAGAGGCTTCTTCAATCGATCTGGGTTCTTCTCAAGTTAATCGATCTGGGCGTTCTTCTCAAGTTAATATTATCAAAGAATCGAAGAGGGAGGCGATAGGTTTGCAGGAGAGGGAGGCGATAGGTTTGGAGGAGAGGGGCGCCGAATATCAGACCTTTTCAGAGATATAATTGCCTCTTATAATATCAGACCTTTTCAGATCTTTTAAAAAAAAAAAAAACGCACTTAATGCCCAAACATCTTACCGAATTAGACTTCAGACATATTCAGACTTTTTTTTAAAAAACAAACAGGGTCTTAGTGATACATATGACACGAGAGGCCATAAATGGTGGGCCGGTCCAATATAGGTGGATGTATCTTTATGAGAGATAGATGGACCTTTCATTCGTTCGATGACCAGTGTGTTTTATGATTTATGTATTTCATCTTCATGTCTGCAAATTCAAACATTGACAGCTAGTGTGTTCAAACCATTATTATATATTTAGATGTTGGGACGCGGTAATCGAGGTAAAGGGGGTAGAGGCTCTAGGGTTGGGAGTACCAGCTCCGCAAGGCGTGGTGACTCCCACACCGACATGTCGTTGGACGATTCTGAGTTCGTCGTAGGTACCGACGGACTAGACCAGTTCCAGGTTGCGGATGACGTAGTTGCGACTCCGTCACCTGGATCTCATTCGAGGGTTAGAGGCATCAATACTTCATCCGAGACGGCTCAGCCTCAAGGTTCACGACTTTCGATCCAATTGTCTTTAGCCGGCGGGTAAGTAGACTTGGTATATGTTTAATCCTAGTACATAATAATTTGGTCCCTCATGTTTTCTGTATTGTATATTTTGCAATTGTGAAGGTTTAAGGACACGACGATTAGCCAGGCGACCATGAAAATCTTTCGGACCTCGTTCGCCGGTCCATGGGCTCACTATAAGAATGTCCCTGATTCACACTTCACGATGATGTTGGATCGTCTTTGGGTTTGTATTTTAGTCCATTAAACTAGCTTTAATTTATTTTATTTAATCCAAACAATATGTATGAAGTTGCTTTATAGTTGGCCGCCTCATCTGGACGTCGACGTTCTACTTGCCCTCCGGCGTACAGTGATGAACAGGTATGCGGATATGATGTGCGATGCCCGTCAGCATGCCACCGATCAGCTAAAAGTTATCAATGGTATATATTTCGATAATCATGACTACCGGTTACTTAGCCCATACCCCCCCCGAGTGGATAATGAATGATTATTGGATCCAGATGATTGATCGGGTAAGTTTTATTAAATGTTTTAATCTGGTTGTACAATTTAATTTATGTCTTCTTTTTAACAGGCATGGAACAACGATGTGTTCCGACGTACATGTAAGGCTAATAAGTCCAACCGTAATACCAAGTATGCGGGAATGACATTGAGACACTGTTGCGGATCCATTTGTACTACTCAGCATCGGGACCGCATGGTAATTTATCATCCACTACACTAAATGTATATAGTTGATGAATATAAACCTATATATACATGATATTTTTACCTATTGACATTTGAAGCTGTCTATTGTAGAGAGATGCATAGGGCCGTGAGCCTACTCTTGGGGAGGTCTATGAGAGGACGCACTGCAACAACAGGAAACTTGTATCAGGTGCGAACGACCCGCCCACGGATCCTCCGGTCTACCCTTACCCAAAGGCGGCCGACTTTGCGGTTAGTTCCATTATAGCACACTAGATTATTTTTCTATATATGTACACGTGTATATAAGTGGCATATGTATCGGCAACTGCCTATAAGAGTATGTGTATGCGTACATTGTCTAAATATGTATGAATGTTTGTATGTCTGTAGATGTATGTGTGTGTGTATATATATATATATGTACATATATACATGTATTGCTTATGTATATATTTGTTTGTTTTACAAGATATATAGAAATGATAACAAACTTTGTTACAGAGTTATGTAATTTGATTCATTTAGTTTGGGCTGCCATTGTTGGGCAGACGATAGGATTGTTTTGATACTACACAGATAATGGTTACATATGTACATGTATTGTTTATGTATATATTTGTTTGTTTTATAAGATAGATGGAAATGATGACAAACTTAGTTACAGAGTTGTGTAATTTGATTCATTTAGTTTGGGCTGCCATTGTTGGGCAGACGATAGGATTGTTTTGATACTACACAGATAATGGATATGTTCAAATTGCAGTCGAAATGCTGCCGAATTTTCTATATGTTAATACATTGTTTTGGTAAAACTATAGGGCAAGTACGGACAGATTAGGGCGGAGGAGTACCCCGACAAACCTTTATATGTATGTGTGTGTGTGTATATATATATATGTATATATGTACATGTATTGCTTATGTATATATTTGTTTGTTTTACAAGATATATAGAAATGATAACAAACTTTGTTACAGATTATGTCATTTGATTCATTTAGTTTGGGTTGCCATTGTTGGGCAGACGATAGGATTATTTTGATACTACACAGATAATGGTTACATATGTACATGTATTGTTTATGTATATATTTGTTTGTTTTACAAGATAGATAGAAATGATGACAAACTTAGTTACAGAGTTGTGTAATTTGATTCATTTAGTTTAGGCTACCATTGTTGGGCAGACGATAGGATTGTTTTGATACTACACAGATAATGGATATGTTCAAATTACAGTCGAAATGCTGCCGAATTTTCTATATGTTAATACATTGTTTTGGTAAAACTATAGGGCAAGTACGGACAGATTAGGGCGGAGGAGTACCCCGACTTACCTCCTGACGTTGTTCCACCCAATGACACAGAGTTGTGGAAGCGTAGTGTCGGAGGACGATGTAAGGGCCGCTTTTTTGGATTCCGGACTCAGAATCCCGAATATGCTATGTCCGGTGATTCAGGTGCCGGTGCGAGCGGGGGCTCTCACCACAAAGAGGAGGTATGTATGCTTGTCAAATGTGTAATAGTTATATGTTTGTCAAATGTCGTCTAACATTGTTTTATTCAAATGTGTAATAGTTATATGTTTGTCAAATGTCGTCTAACATTGTTTTATGTTTGTCAAATGTTTAATTCAAGTTGGATGCGCTTAAAGAGGAGGTACGACAAGAAAGAGAAGTGAGACTCAAAATGGAGGAGGACGCGAGACAAGACAGAGAAGCAAGGAAAGCATTGGAGGAGAGATTGGAACAGTTTGAAGCCTTGGTGAGGCAGTTTGGAAGTTCCTTCGCTCCCCCTCCCCCTCCCCCCGCGGTTTAGTTTGTTTTGTATTGGGATAAGTAACGTTGAATTTAGTTTATGGATTTAGGATACAGTAGTGTTTTGTAATGGTTTTTGCACAGGGGTTATTGGCCTTTATGAATAGGTTTTTATAAAAAAATTATGCATTTTTAAATATTTTTTTTAATTAAAATAACAATTACCGACAGATAAACCGTTGGTAATGTTTAAATAATATAATCTAATATTTAAAAAATTTTAATTTTAATTTAATTTAAAAAAATTTACCGACGGCATATCCGTCAGTAAAAAAAGCCGTCGGTAATCCGTCGGTAAAAAATGTCATCGGTAATCCGTCGGTAAATAACTATCCGTCGGTAATTCGTCGGTAAATAACGTTCCGTCGGCAATCCGTTGCTAAAATCAAGCCGTCGGTAATCCGTTGGTAAATAACGTTCCGTCGGTAAATGTCACCGTCACTTATCCGTCGTTAATCCGTCGGTAATATTGACCATCGGTAATCTGTCGGTAAAATCCGTCGGTAAATCAAGTTCCTACGAGATAATTTCCAACGTTGATTACCGACGGACTACTGACGGATTTTTCCGTTTACCGACGAATTACCGACGGTTTGGGTCGTCGGAAATTTCTGTTTTTTTTGTAGTGTTTCTTTTGTTATTCTCTCTTAACCTCTCCCTTTCATAAAAACCGAACCTAGGGTTCTTGAACTCATCAACCACCTCATTCATTTCTTGTTGTTGGGTGCTTCATCAAAGGGTTCAAGTTGAGCATTCATTCACCATCTCCATCTCCATCTCCATCTCCATCTCCATCTCCATCTCCATCTCCATCTCCATCCCCATCCCCATCCCCATCTCCATCTCCATCTCCATCTCCATCTCCATATTCACCTTCTTCATGACCTTCATCAATTTTCTAGGGTTTTCACCCAACCCTTTTCTTTGTTCTTGAAGATTGGGAGTGCTTGGCTCATCTTGGTGTTCTAGTGGTATTTTGGTTGGTGGATTGAAGTTATGGTTAAGGTAACCTCTTGTTTTATGCATTTATGGAAATTAGGGTTTTGGTTATATGATGAGATCTTGTGTAAATGTTTGGGGAACAATTATTGATGGTGGAATAAGTATATTTATGGTTGAATATGGTTATTTATGGTCGGTAATGTGTGGATCTTGATTTTGGAAGCTGAGTTGAAGAGTTGGAATAGATGTCTTCAGAAAGCTTTAGGTGGGATCTATGTTTTTGGAGGACAATGGTTAGGGATTAAAACCTAGGTTTAACTTAACCTAGCAAGGTGAGTTCAAGTTGATTTGTGAAAACGATGTACATGCCAAAATGTTTATTTTACAACGTTTTGTGTTTTACATGAAATTGTTAACTGCTGATAAGTCTTGTGTATATTGGAGTAAAAAAATATATTTTAATTGCTAATTGTCAAAGTGTGAGTATTTTGATAAGTTTTCATATTTGGTAAACTTGGGTTGTTTAGTTCCATGAAATGCTCGTATTTGGGTTTTGAATGTTTCAACTAGTAAAAGGCATGTTTTACACATTCTTAGGTATTGGTACAAATCAAGCCCATTTTATGAATTATGCATCTTCGGTAATTTTGTACAAATGAAGTCTAATTTATGACGTACGCCATTTTGGGATATTTGAGTTCATAAACTATTCGGTCAATCCTTGGTCCCAATACGTGATGAGTTTTGGGTTAATCACATCTTTGGGGTATGTGTCTGCATAAACGTCGTTTAAAGACATTTCATTACTTTGGGGGACCGTTATTTGTTGGTCAAATGGATTTCGAGCATTTTAGCTCGGTGTTGACTTAAAAGAGTCTTGAGGACATTTGTCCGGTTTTAATGGCTGGATTTAGAGTACAAATTATGATTTACAACTTAATGCATTTTATTGCATAATTATGATAATTACAGGCTCGAGTGCTTTAGTCATTCATGTATAGTCATGTAATCTTAGACTGTGTTGCATTGGATCCATAGGCACGTAAGTCAGTCTTATTTGATGGTCAGTTGGGTGGTACGGGGTTGGACTCCGGGACTCATGTTTTATGACCTTGTCCTTTCAAGTGTACACTAGGAGGCCTGAGTCCGGGTTGTGCTATCATTGTTGAAAAACTTAAATCAGATAAGTTTTTATTGGTGTTGTGCAACTCACCAAGCACTATGTACAAGTGCTTGATGCATTGATGTGTGGTTTAATTTAGACCACATATTCTATATTGGAAGACAACTTGATATGCCCTCACCTACTCTACATATTGGAAGACAACTTGATTATGTCTTCCATCATACATTGCCAACCATACCCCATTTACTCCATTACTTCTCTTTTTCATCCTATAAATAAGGATGCATGCCAACATACAACATACACCAACAAGAAATTAGAAGTCTTCTTTCTAATTCTCTTCTTCTTCTTCCTTGTTCCTTTTGTTGATATATAAATATATATCATTGATATATATATATATATATATATATATTTATATATATATATATATTTATATATATATATTTATATATATCTCGTTTTGGAGGAACATTTGGGTGGCTGATTTGTTGATCCAAGGATCTCGTAAACACATTTTAATTTCTCCCGGTTGGTAATATAAAGATCTCTCTCTCCCTGTGGATGTACACTATCACACTGATAGTGGAACCACGTTAAATTTTGTTGTCTCGATTTATTTGTTGTTTTCGTTATATTTTATCGTATATTCGATAACTGCTATGTTTACGTTTGTGGATCGGTATGAATCAATAGACCAAAATATACAATATTTAGATCTCGTAATTCCGCATTTGTTGTAACGGGTCAGTTGCACGTGATTTATTGTTATCACTTTTTGGGACCGTAAAATCACTTGAAATCCGATTTTGTAACTGCCACCGACCCTTACAATTGGTATCAGAGCATCTAGATCTAAATTTGACTTATATTGTATATTTTTAGTCGCACGATAAGTGCTCGCTAAAAATGTCTGTTGATTCAGGAAATCCATTCGCCGGTTCCGTTTCCACCCCGAACCCGAATGTTTATCAAAAGGGTGCTTTTAAAATATTGGGGGCCGGGATTAGAATAGAAAAGTAGAACGGGGAGGGTGATTTTGGTAAATGGCAGTTTACTACAGCAGCAGCACTTAGGAAAAACGATGTTCACCCCGTAGTCTTTGCTCCGGAAGAAATAGATCCGGATATGTCCACCTTAGAAGCTAAGGAAATGGAGGCTTGGGCCTTCACTACCTTACAGATGGCTATGGGTCCAAATGTAATTTCTGAAATCGTTTCTGAAAAGACAGCCGCAGGGATTTGGAAAAGACTTGAGAATCTTTATCTCATGACTAACCGACTGTTATTGATGAGGTCGTGTTTGTTCTTCAAAATGAAGGAAGGCACTACCATTCAGGCTCACATGACTGAATTCGAAGACATCATAATGAAATTGAAGGCAACGGATTCTATTTTTGCCACAGATAATGAGGCACTCGCTTTGATTCTGTTGTATTCACTTCCCGAAAAATATTCCCAGTTCACTAACAGTTTTATTTATGGAAGGGATTCCATATCTTTGTCTGACGTGAAAGCAGGGATGATCTATGAAGAACAGAGAATTCAGATGAAAATCGGTAACAGTTCGCGGGAGAACAACCACAACAGTCATGGTCTATTTGCTGAAAGAGACCAAGACGATCAGCTCAGGGGAAGAACTCGTGGCCGCTCCCAATCTCGTAAACCTGGTCATCGCTGGAAATCTAAGCAACGTGGCAATTGTAATTACTGCCACAAACCGGGTCATTGGGTCAGAGATTGTCCGAGTTTGAAAAACAAGGACAAGACCAAAGCAGAATCTTCAGCAGTTGCAGCCGAACACGATACAGGTTTCTCAGCAACGGTTACTGCACCGCAAGGCGATAGGCGTTGGGTGTTGGATACCGGAGCTTCGTGCCATATGACACCATTTCGGGACTGTTTCACTACTTTCGAGGAGTTCGAAGGTAACCATATTTATATGGGAAACAGTACATCGTGTCACTCGGGGCATCGGTTTGGTCAGAATCAAAATGTTTGACGGTACTATTCGAACTTTATCAAATGTTAAATTTGTACCGTTTATGACTCGTTCTTTGATTTATGTTGGACAACTGTCCAAACTTGGCTGTAAGATTCGAATAGAGAATGGGAGTATGCGCATCTCCAGAGGGAACTTTGTTGTGATGAATGGTGAGCAGGCAGAAAATAACCTGTTCCATCTGGTAGGCGATACAGTCAGTTCTGATGCGTGTGTCGCGGATAGTTCGAGAAACTTAGATGCTACCCGTCTGTGACATCTTAGATTGGGGCACACTTCAGAGAAGAATTTGGAGATTCTGCTCAAGCGGAAACTCATTGCAGTTGACACGCCTACGAGTCTGGACTTTTGTTCAGAATGTGTCTCGGGTAAACAGACGCGTGTTTCTTTTGGTGTTGGAAAACAAAACACCAACGGGATCCTCGATTACGTTCATACAGACGTCTGGGGACCTTCTTCGACACATTCTCTTAGTGGAAGTAAGTACTATGTTACTTTTATTGATGATTTCTCGCACAAACTTTGGGTGTATGTGATTAAGTTAAAGTCAGATGTTTTTGAAATATTCAAAACTTGGTTAGCACTAGTCGAAGTCGAGACTGGTAGAAAATTAAAAGTGCTTAGATCTGATAATGGTGGTGAATACACTAGTGGTAACTTTGAAGACTTTTGTTCACGTAGAGGTATTCACCGACACTACACCACACCTGGCGATCCGCAATCAAACGGAGTCGCCGAGCGGATGAATATGACCTTGTTAAAAAAAGTCTGATGTATGTTAGTTACATCTAGTTTCCCTAAAATGTTTTGGGTTGAAACACTTCACATTGCTGTACACATTGTGAATCAGTTACCGTGTTCAGCCATTGGGGGAAAAATTACGGAAGAAATTTGGAGGGGTAAGGGTTGTATCTGTTTGAAATACATACGTGTATTTGGATGTCCTGTGTATATTCATGTGACAGGTCAGGACAAGTTGGATCCTAGAGCCACCAAGGGATTCCTACTCGGCTATACAGATGGAATCAAGGGTTACCGAATCTGGAACCCGGTCACCCGAAAGGTGATTCATTCTCGGCATGTGACCTTCGATGAGTCGATTATGTTCAAGTCTAATCATAATCGACAGCCCGCTCCAGAACCGGAAATTGTCTCTTCTGTTTCTCCAACAACCGATGGAGATGAGATAATTGTCAGCCCTATTGTACCCAACTCATCTGCTTGTGGTTTCACTTTGGGATCAGAATCTGAAGAAGATGTTAGTCCACCAGATACATCTACTTCTGATCCAGTTAGTTCAGTTCAGGAAGAAATTCTGAATGATGGTGGAGGTCAAGGCGATACAATTTCAGTATCAGTACCTACGAGGCAGAGCCATAGAACTATCCGTCCTCCTAATAGGTATGGTGATTGGGATTTTGCAAATATGAGTTTTACTGACCAGCTTGAGTATGCTTTTCATGTTGTACAGGATGATTCGTTTGACTATTCGGAGGCCCTAGCTTCGAGCCACTGTGATAAGTGGTTAGGAGCTATGCATGAGGAAATGGAAGCTCTATCTAAAAATAACACTTGGGAGCTTTGTCCATTACCGAAAGGCAGTCGTACAATTGGCTGCAAATGGGTCTATAAAGTCAAAGACGATAAGCGTTATAAAGCTCGCCTGGTTGTGAAAGGCTTTGCACAACGGAAGGGTATCGAGTATGACGATATCTTCACGCCTGTGGTTCGACACACATCTATCCGGGTCCTTCTAGCCCTTGTGGAAATTCTCGACCTGGAACTCGAACAATTAGATGTGAAAACAGCTTTTCTGCACGGAGATCTTGAAGAAACCATCTACATGAAGCAACCGGAAGGTTTCATCTCCGACAACAAACCTGATTGGGTCTGTAAATTGAAAAAGTCCCTGTATGGACTTAAACAGTCGCCTCGACAGTGGTGCAAGAAGTTTGATTTATTTATGCTCTCGTTGGGTTTTGAGCGTAGTGAGAAAGATGCTTGTGTCTATCATAGATCAAGCGGTGGCATTTCTATTTATCTACTTCTTTATGTTGATGACATGCTGATAGCTTGCAGGGATCATTCTGAAATCAACCGTTTGAAAGATAGGTTGAAATCAGAATTTGAAATGAAAGATCTTGGTGAAGCTCATGTTATTCTCGGCATGGAAATTGTTCGGGACAGAAAGTCCCGTACTCTCAGGTTAACACAGAAGGGCTATATTCAAAAGATTCTGAAGCGGTTTAATCTTGATGGATCAAAGTCGGTGTCTACGCCACTTCCAAGACACATCAAGATTACAAAAGACGATTGTCCAGTAGACGATATTGGAAAGGCTGAGATGGCGAAGATTCCGTATGCCAGTGCAGTCGGGAGCCTCATGTATGCTATGGTATGCACACGTTCCGATCTTGCACATTCCGTTGGTGTGATTAGTCGGTTTCTATCGAACCCGGGTAAGTCACATTGGAATGCAGTGAAAACTGTATTTCGTTACTTAAAAGTTACGGAAACTCACGGCCTCATTTATGGTATGCAAAACAACTGTGATATTCTTGGTTACTGCGATTCAGATTACGCAGGTGATCACGTCAGTTGGAAATCCACTTCTGGTTATGTTTTTACATTAGGTGGAACAGCTGTCAGTTGGAGATCTCGATTACAGTTTTTTGTTGCATTATCAACTACCGAAGTTGAACTTATTGCAGCGGTGGAGTCTGCTAAAGAAGCAGTTCATTTACAAGAACTCTTGTTTGGTTTGGGCCTGAAGCAGACTACTGTTCGTATTAATTGTGATAGCCAGAGTGCTATTCACTTAGCAACAAATTTGGCGTTCATCTCTCGAACGAAACACATTAATGTGCGTGATGCATTTCTGGTAGCTTTACACGATGCAAAGGTTGTGTACTTGAAGAAAATTTTATCTGAAGATAATGTTGCCGATATGTTCACCAAGTCGTTACCTCCAGCCGCGTTCGAGCACTGCTCGAATTTGATCCAGCTTAGATTGTGTTAGTGCCAATTGGCACCTTGTGGGAGAGATGAGAATATTGCTACAGATGACATAGCGACCTCTTTGGGGAGTTATTACTTGGTACGTGTTTTTAGGTTGCTTAACTCGTTCGTTTATTGAGATTGCTCACTTGAGGATTTTTGCTTTTGATTTTGACGGGTGATGGCCGAGCCGAAGCTCGTCACGGTCAAAATGCATTATGTTACCTCGTGACAATCTCTATCAGCTATTTGTCCGTATTCGGGGGATTGGTTCGTGTTTTGGTTTCGTCGGGTGATTTGCACATCATGGTGGAGTGTTGAAAAACTTAAATCAGATAAGTTTTTATTGGTGCTGTGCAACTCACCAAGCACTATGTACAAGTGCTTGATGCATTGATGTGTGGTTTAATTTAGACCACATATTCTATATTGGAAGACAACTTGATATGCCATCACCTACTCTACATATTGGAAGACAACTTGATTATGTCTTCCATCATACATTGCCAACCATACCCCATTTACTCCATTACTTCTCTTTTTCATCCTATAAATAAGGATGCATGCCAACATACAACATACACCAACAAGAAATTAGAAGTCTTCTTTCTAATTCTCTTCTTCTTCTTCCTTGTTCCTTTTGTTGATATATAAATATATATCATTGATATATATATATTTATATATATATATCTCGTTTTGGAGGAACATTTGGGTGGCTGATTTGTTGATCCAAGGATCTCGTAAACACATTTTAATTTCTCCCGGTTGGTAATATAAAGATCTCTCTCTCCCTGTGGATGTACACTATCACACTGATAGTGGAACCACGTTAAATTTTGTTGTCTCGATTTATTTGTTGTTTTCGTTATATTTTATCGTATATTCGATAACTGCTATGTTTACGTTTGTGGATCGGTATGAATCAATAGACCAAAATATACAATATTTAGATCTCGTAATTCCGCATTTGTTGTAACGGGTCAGTTGCACGTGATTTATTGTTATCACTTTTTGGGACCGTAAAATCACTTGAAATCCGATTTTGTAACTGCCACCGACCCTTACAATCATGACGATGGGTAGTCCGCTGATGGGCGCTTTTGGGGCCTTCGCCTTGTTGGGGGCAATGCCATAGTTGTATCCTCCTTGTGCCGAGCCTTTGGCGTATTCTCGTAATATTTGCTAAGGTCACCTGTCTCTTTTGGTGTAGCTTGAAGGGAGTCGTAGGGGCACTTGGGCTTGCGTGTCGTGAAGTGTCATACGATTAACGTTGTTTGAGTGGCATACTTTTGTGTTCCTCCACTCTCAACGGATACGGGTATCCCCCGTTATCGGCCCGTAGTATTTTGGATATTTGATTGTCCATGCTTTAATATTTGGATTTCATTCTATTTTATGGTCGCGTGAGTATTAATTCGAGTTACATGTTTTCGATGACGTACCATATATTTATGGATTGTTTTCCGCTATTTAAGGGTCGAATATTATGTCCCATCCATGTTTGGGTGTTTTGGGATATGAAGTTTTATCCACGCCTTCACAAATTGGGTGTCGAATTATAATTCTGTTTGGGTGAGTTATGGGTTGCATCTTTTTATAAAGAATGTTTTATTGGGGCATTTTCCTTAAAGAGGTATATTACGGAAAACGAGTCGTTTCTATTTCTAAAGTAAATCCTTTTGAAAGATCTTGTTTTGAACTTAATTCTTTTCCTCCAAAGATATATTTATACATGTTAATACTCTTGAGCTCACTAGGCGTTAAGCCTAACCTTTTTATTTATCGGCATGTGCATCAGGTTCCAGATGGGGTTTTGGTCCTAGCTATTCCAAGAAGAGATGTGCTTAGTTCTTCCAAATGTAAGTTGGTGTAGTCTTCGCAGTTTGGAGATAGTGACTTTTATTGAGCTTTAGTAGCACCCGTCCTTATTATCGACTATATGTATAGAATGAATGTGTGTATTGAGGTTAAATCTTGTAGATCCCAGATACAGTGCAATCATGAACAATAGTAATCAATCAATGAAGAACAAATGTGCCACAACTTCTAGTCATATGATTAATATTCAATAAAGGTTTAGGTTTACAGAGAGAATATCTGATAAGCAAATGTAAACCTATTGACTAGAATAATTAATAATGCGACTAAACTGAATTATGAAACTAAACATGCCTTATATATGGCACGCACAAGACAAATGGGCTTTGGGCCAAATTACAAATAACTATTGAATAATTACAATATGCACCCTGAACTTCTATTTCACATATAAATACCCTAACAATCTCCCCCTTTAAATAGAAGTTCATAATCACGCCATTTAGGAACATGAGTTTTTCGAAATCCGAAACTGATCTCGAAATGGCGCATTGACGTTATGTACTCCAGCCATTCTTTGATAACACCAGTGCTTGGAGAACAAGACTCTTGTATTTCGGATCCAATGGCTGAACCTTTTTGTCATCTTGATCAACTGAGTTCTTCAACTTGTCTCTAAGCAATAATAAAGTACCATTACATAATCTAGCAATCTGACTGAATCGAATAAAACGCATATCACCTTTGTCGTTCACATGCGTCATGCCGAATTTTGGAAGATTTAGAACAGTGAAAGCTGGTACATTCTGGGCATCTGAAGGAATACTCAAATCAAGTTTTAGCAGATTGATCTTCGCTTGATTGCTTTCTAGCCCGATCTGAAAATCTTCTACCGAGGCAAGCTTCATAGCACACTTCATGTATCTCTTTACAGCTTCGAGTGCATCTGTAACTTCCCAGGTCGGATAGTTCTGGTCTTCAAGTCTCTAAGAAGGAAAAGAAGATCTCTAGGTTCAAGACGTGCAAAATCAGCTTCAGAAAAATTCCACTTCTCACCATCTTCTCTAGTCACCACGAAGTAGGAATACTTTACGGCCTTGAAGTAGTAAGAGTGAATCTGATCGACAAATTTAATTCTGAGCTTAGTCTTGTTGTACCTGTCTTTGAAGTATTTATACACGAACATAAGCCCGTGTTGCTTCTCCCTGTTTTTCATCGACTGGAGACCATGTACTACGACCTCATCATACTTATGAATCCAATGAGCAAAGAGTTTCTTCTGACTTTCTTCAAGGAATGAAACATTAATCCTAAGTCTTTCCCATTTTAACGGCTGAACTGGCGGAGTACGATCAGTTCCTGGAACTGGTGATGCTGGAGGAGATCATTCAGGAACATCTGACTGTGGAGGATCAGGGTGAACTGCTGTATAGGTCAAAAGTGGTACCTCGACATAAGTCTGTACATCTAGCTGATAATCTTGAGCCGTAAATTCGGAATTGAAAAGCTCATCAATCTCGGCTTGAAAGATTACCAACGCTCTTTCGGTGTTGACCGTTTCTTCTGTCGGGTCTGCATCAGAATACGGATCAACGATCATAGCCCAGTTTTCAGGATCTATCGATGAACCTCCATCTTGTTCCTCAGGCTTTTCAACCGTTGGAATATCATAAAGTACCAAATCCATTATTTGCTCTTGTACCTGTGCTTGCCTTTCCACTTGAGTACCTGAACCCGAACCCCTTTCTGTTTGCACCTGTACTGTACCCACTGTCTGTTCTGTCTCCGACTCAGATAGTCTTTGGCGCTTCTCCCCCTCATGGTGATCAGGATCATCCTGGTCATCATGTTTGCGCTTGAGCCTATCTGCCTGGTTGTGGCAGGTGTCCTCCAAGGATGAAATTCGTTCAGTCAATACAGATACGGTGTGCTGCAAAGACTGAAGGAGTGTTGTTTGGTGCTGGAAGGCTTCAGGAGATATGGTGGGTTGGGGTGGTGGGGTAGGAGTAGATGCTTGGGCACGTAGAAGAGAAAGTAGATCGACATCTTGAGTGGGTTCAATTTGAGATTGGGCAAGAAGTTTTGCAAGGAGAATGGATTTCAGGTCATCAATAGACATATCGGAAGCTGTATGGGAGGGTGGTGGTGTAGGAGGTAGTGGTTCAGGCTCAGTCGCTGGTGCTTTGCCTTTGATCAGTCGTTTTAGTACATCTACCTCTTCCCTCATCTCGGAACGCATGATAGAGTGGACAGCCTTTAGGGCGCCATCCAAAAATTCCCTTGAAACTAACTCAGGGTGACTAACTCCTGGGTCACTCAGACTTCCAGTTGTAGTGACGACTGTAGAAGTCGCACCGCCTACGGTCACAGCTGGCGTAATGATAGTTGTGGTAGGACTTCCACCCAATCCTCGTAAGCCAACTGAAGTTGGAATTAGTATGGATGTTCCGGCTGGGCCACTAAGGCCTCCAACAGTAGCCGAAAAAGGTACCTGTTTCCTAGGCAAAGGAAATATATCATCAAAGGGCTCTAGACGTTGTGCACTCAAAGAAGGCGAGGACGGGGGTTGTTGTCCTCTTGCTTCAATACCAGTACTCTCCAAGCGAGAGACCGGTAGCGGTTTTGCTAAATCCCCGTGAGCAATTGAAACCAACATCTGTTGAGAGATGTTGGAGTGGCTAGGGGGTGTGCAATTGCGTCGCTAGGTCCACGACGACTTCTTCAATACCCTGTCTCAATACATGAGACTGGGTAGCAGATGTGGCTACCTGGCTTGATGAGGTTAGGGGGAGGTCAACCGTATATGGTTGCCTCATCACTCGTGTACGCTCGAAATTATGTTTACTCTTTCTTTCCTTCTCTCTCCTCACATTTTCATTTTCAACTATAGCTCCCTCCGCTCTCCTTATCTCTCCAGGTGAAGGCTCGTCATCCTCACCATCAGAGTCAGATGACTCATCACTTGATTCCAATGCTTCGGTGGCTGATGACGAATGGGTGCCAGATGGATCTAGTTTCTCCTCAGTTTCGGTGGCAGAGGAGGACTGAATTTGAGCGTTTTCTGTAGTTGTGTCCTCTTCCACCATTTGAGAGGCTGTCGGTGATGGGGTAGGCGATCTGCGAGAAGTACTGGCTTGGCTTTGTCTAATGGCGCTGCCCACTCCAGATCCCCTCACAATATTTTCTCTATGCACACCCTGTCCGGGATCCCCAGCCCTCCGGACTCTACCACCTCTCATACGTGGACCCTCACGTCGCTCAGGTCGCGCTCCCTGGGGAGGTCCTTCCAGATCTGGACGGACCATAGGAGCTGGAATGTGGTGTGTGCGCCTATAATCTATCACACTTAGCGCCGTTGGACTCACATAGGCCAGTAACCCATCTGGAATTTGTCGGGCAACTAGATTTTCTAGTTCAGGTCGATTCGGGATACGATGGGTTTGGTTATGAGGACATGTCAGATGTGAAGAGCGACGAGCAATGGTTGGATGAAGATCCATGTAGTTGCGGATGAAGATCTATAGAAACCACATGTACGGAATGAAATTCCGTCGTTTGGCAGCGTGGTCTCTGATCTTTTGACCGAGCTCGAACCATAAGATGTCCGCATAATCGGCATGTCGGTGGAATGACATAGCATGGAACAGGCGGAGTATGTTAATACTTGTCTGATAGATGCCTTTCGTAATATCCGATAGGCACCAATTTAGATACGTGAACAACATATACTAGATGGTGGTCAGGTTCTTTCTGTTGAAGGTGGATGGGAGACGGAGAGTCGTCCGGTAACCCAAAGACTGAATGTCAGAACAGAGAGTTGCGTCGGTGACTATCAGATCAAAACTGTTTCTCCCAGGAAAGGAATTGGCATCAGGCAAGCGGAGAAACTGGCGGAATAGTTCTCGAGTGAGCAGTACGGTTGTGGTGTCAATTCGTCCCTCCAGATGGAAGCCATCGTCCGCCTCCACAGGAGTTAGATATTGCCAAAATTGTTGCAGGTATTGATGGGGAACATCGGCGGTCTCCGTGAGAGCATAGGAGAGAGGGTGGCCAAAGAGGATCTCGATCATCACTTGATATTGGCACTCCGGTTGAGTGACATCGATATGGAAATAGTTCGGAGTGAGAGGAAGGAACTGATCCGGGTGAATCAGTTCGGCGTCAGCGATAGGGTCAATATCTTGGTTTGGATTCTGAGCCATTGTACCTGTTAAAATATAACATGTTAGTGAGTAGGTACATTGAAAACAAGATATCCTTGGAATGAGTTGGTGTGAAAGGCAAGGCCAATTTAACACCATTTCCCAAACGAATTCTGAAAGGAGATATAGATCTCTTTAAGAGACACAACCAACCAAGCCTTAGCATCAGGAAATATAGTTAACATGAAAAAGGTTCTCAAAATGCCCATTATAGGCTAACTGTGTTCCTGATGAAATTATGTCAACATGTAAAAACCAGAACACACATGATAAAACATAGCCCTAAGAGAAACCAACACCAACCACTAGTGTACAGCACCGGGCGCAAGGCACCGGGCGCAAGGGTCGCGCACGGGGAGGCGCATGGGACAGGAACCCGGGCGGGGTGTGGATCCATGGACCGGTGTCAACGACCGGGGTCTGACGACCGTTGTTAAACATGGACCGGTGTTGAACATGGACCGGTGTCAATCGACCGGTGTCAACACAATCCAACTCAGATAAGTCATATATCCAAACTATCAACCAAACCACATTAACGACAACCATAATCGTTAGACAGTAAGCTTAGAGTAAACAAATCGAAGAAAATCCAATAAAACAAAATTTTACCCTGCGGACCGGTGTGTAACCGATCGACCGGTGTCACCTAGTTGACCGATGTCAACCAATCGACTGGTGTGTACCATGTCTACCGGTGTCAACAAACGACCGGGGTCTATATCGATCGGGGTCAACCAATCGATTGGTGGGAATCAGTGTCTCATTCAACCGGTGTCTAGCGACCGGTGTCAAGACGACCGGAGTCTAGCGACCTGTGTCTTAGCGACCGCGGTCTATCGACTGGGGTCACCCTATCGCCCGGTGTTTGGAACAAACATGAAGCAGTCGAAGCATTCCTCAATCAACGAATTATATCGATTATTAACTAATGAAGCATCGATCGAAGAGACACTATCACTGAAAACCACTTACCAAAATAGATCAATTGCAAACTAAATTATAACACACCCCGGGGACCTGTGTGAGGCGATGAACGGTGTCACCTAGGTCGACCGGTGTCTAACATAAGGTGACCGGTGTCAACATTAGTCGACCGGTGTCAACCCAATCAGAATGTAAACAGACAAGTAACCCAGAGTCAACATAAAACCATACAACAATCGATGTTTAACCATTCAAATCCCAGATCTAAATATCGATTTCAAAGATCAAACCTAGACTAAACATGATTCCAACAACATTTAACAGATACACCTTCTTGACTCCTTAAACGACATATAGTCGATGGTGGGTCGGCGATGAAAGGCCGCAAAACGACCGAAGTCGAAGGCGGCACCGGGAATCGACCCATTCGAAATCCCGCCGAGCAAGGTGGCAGCGACGATGACCGTTTGAGAACCCCAATCGACGAAGTGTCGATGTGGGGGTGGCTTCGGTCGACCGGGGGTCACATCGACCGGAGTCGAAGTAACCTAGCAGCAAGGTCGTAATCATGAGAGAGAAAGGAGAGAAATCAAGACAAACCTGGTGTCGATCGAGGTCGTGAGACTCGAGAGAGAGACGAGATCGATGAAAGATAGAGAGTAAGAAATCAATCGCCGGTCGAGAGGTTTTGAGAGAGAGAAATCGATAGGAAAGATTGAATGAGGGAAAAGAGAGTCTGGGGTGTTTAAATTCCCCAGGTCGCAGTTTTAGGTCACCCCCGGATCGGGTTGGTTCAGGGATGGGCCGAGAGTCGGTGTAGAATACGGGCCGGTCCAATTTCAATTTTTTTTATTTAATAAATAAAAAATAAAAGGTTAAACTAAGAAAATAAAAACAAACCTATGGATTAAAAACATAACATAAACTACTGAAAACTTAAGGTTTAAACGCAAACGCCTCCCTCTCAAATTTAGAACCACTTACGAAAAATTCCGCTCCCCCTTGACGAAAGCAGGCAGGAAGCGAAATACAAGATTAACTTACCTGCCCCCCCCCCTCGAATGGATAAACTTACAGATCGTTATGCGATAGAGTTCCCCCTAAACAGATGAACAACTTCGAAAATTCACCACAAACGACATGCGCTTTAAGTGATCGAACTAATGGACTGCAAAAGAAAATGAAACACCACGAAGAACAAGGAAACACATGAGAAAAATAAAACGAACGAAATCTAATTTATTAATACAGAAGTTTGAAACTTGCACAGAACATAACGAGTAAAATGCAAAAACCAATGAGTGTGGCTATGAGCATCCAGAGACAAGTCACTGGGGCATTAAGTCACATTCATTCGTTATTGAATGAAACTCGGCTAGGTTTGTAGAAATGTCAAACTTTCAGATTCAGCATACCTAGCTTGGACACAAGATAATGAAAACGTTTTTCGTCCAAGGCTTTGGTAAACAGGTCTGCTATCTGATATTCTGTATTAACAAAGTAGAGTTCGATGATACCTCTTTCCACATGGTCTTTTATGAAGTGATAGCGCACATCAATGTGTTTCGTCTTCGTGTCTTGGACGGGATTTCTTGATATAGCAATTGCGCTCTTCGAGTCACAGTAGATGGGGATCTTCGAGTAGTGGAAGCTATAGTCTTTCAGCTGAGTGCGCATCCAAATGACTTACGAGCAGCAACTGGCGGCTGCTACATACTCTGCCTCGGCGGTAGAGGTTGAAACGCAGTTTTGTTTCTTCGATGCCCAGCTGACAAGATGATCATCCAAGAACTGGACATGTCTCGTCGTGGTTTTCCGGTCCAGCATATTTTCGGCATGGTCAACGTCTGAATAAGCTGTCAACTCAAAACCTGTCTCTTTCAGGTACCACAAACCAAGATCAACAATATCTTTTAAATAAAGAAATATACGTTTAACTGCAGCTAAATGAGACTCTTTCGGTTTTTACTGAAATCTTGCACATAAGAATGTCGAAAACATAATGTCTGGCCTGCTAGCCGTCAAGTACATCAGGGAACCAATCATTCCTCTATAAGTCTTAGCATCCACATCATTTCCGTCAGGATCGGAGTGTAGCTTTATACTTGTAGACATGGGCGTTTTCATTGGTGAAGAATTTTCCACCTGGTATTTCCAAAAAATATCCGAGATGTACTTAGATTGATTAATGAAAATTCCTGTGGCTAATTGTTTAACTTGAAGACCCAGGAAAAAATTCATTTGACTCGTCATACTCATTTGAAAATGTTTGCTCATGAGGGCCGGGAAGTTCTAACAATACTTGGGGTTTGTTGAGCCAAAGATTATGTCGTCGACATAGATCTGTACCAGAATGATATCATGCTTTTCCTTTTTAATAAATAGGGTGGTGTCGATCTTACCTTTGGAAAAACCAGACTTAACTAAAAATGATGAGAGTGCATCATACTAGGCTCGTGGTGCTTGCTTGAGACCGTACAGGGCCTTGTCAAGAAAGTAGACGTGATTAGGTCTTTCAGAACTCACGAAGCCTTCGGGTTGCGAAACATAAACTTCCTCCTTGAGAACGCCATTCAGAAACGCGGATTTCACATCCATTTGAAAGACAATGAAGTTCTTGTGAGCGGCGTAGGCAAGGAACATGTGAATCGCTTTAATTCGTGCAACTGGTGCGAAAGTCTCATCATAGTCGATTCCTTCCTGCTGGCGATATCCTTTGGCTACCAGACGCGCTTTGTTCCGGACTATGATTCCATCTTCGTCCTTCTTGTTCTTGAAGATCCATTTCATCCCAATCACCGTCTTATTCTTTGGCCGGGGAACAAGTCGCCATACTTTGAGGCTCTCAAATTGGTTGAGTTCCTCTTGCATAGCTATTACCCAGTCCGGATCATTCAATTCTTTGGAGACGGTTGAAGGTTCGATACGGATAAGGAACGAATAGAATAGGCAGTCATTCGCGGTAGTGGATCGAGTCTGAACAGGTGTATTGGGGTCGCTGACGATCTGATGCAGGGGATGAGCTCGAGTCCACTTGGTGATGTGCGTAAGAGGTTGATATGTCTGTTGTGAGGTATCAGAATCCACATAACCACCTGGGTGTAAATCCTGAACTGCTTCGAGTGATGACGGCCTGTGAGGTGGAAGCTCCTGAGCTGGAGTCGGGCATGAAGCAGAGGATGACTCAGCTGGTGATGAAGCGATGACGATATCCGGGATTGTCGGAGAGGGAACTTCATGAGCACCTTCAGCAGGGGTCGGTTCAGGAGCTCCTACTGTTGCCGGTGCTTCAGTAGGAACTTGAGAAACTGGAGGGGGATCACTCGAGCTTGGTGATGTTGTTTCAAGAACAATAGAGGGGGAAGCATCAGGCGAGGTTGACCCACCTGAGTCGGCTGGACCGGTGATGTAACACCCTCAAATATGGAAACAGCAACTAATTTAAAATTTTCTAAATACACCAATAAATAAATCATCTACCACCACAATTTAATATTTAACCCCAATACACACATTCTTTCTATATGAATAGTCTATAATAAAGACGGGTGCTACTAAAACCCAAAAGTATCGCTATCTCCAAACTGCGGAAGACTTCATCAAATGCTTACACTTGTGAACCACTAAGCACATCCCTTCATACGACTGCTAGAACCGAACCCCCACCTGAACCTGATGCACATGCCGACAAATAAAAAGGTTAGGCTTAACGCCTAGTGAGCTCAAGAGTTTTCAACATATATAAAATACATACTGATGAAGGAAAGAAGTCATTTAAATCATGAATTTCCGAAATTATTTGCCTTAAATAATAGAAGACTAACTTTCCAATAATGCACGTTTTAAAGACGAATACCCCGACATAAAAATTCATTCACAAGGTAAACTCAACCCAAGACTCACTCGAAACATTTAGTAGAAATTGAACTCCCACTTTATAAATACGTAGATACAACTTATTTCCCGAAACACCCAAACAAGGGTGGAACATATTACCAAACTCATAGGAATCATGGATAAAACCTGTGCATATAAAATGTCACCGAAAACATGGATTCCAAAGATACAATAACCAAATAACACCTTTCGGTGACGGGGAAAACCCGTTTCCATTTAGCGTGGCGGAAACACAAAGGTATGCCACATATCCATGTTATACGCGTGTTTTCAAGGTGGAAACCACTGACATCAACTCTATCCAAGTCTTTAGTCACGGCACAACGGTGGGTTCAACTCTATCCAAGTCTTTAGCCCCCAAAGAATCACCAAGTTCAACCCTATCCAGATCTTTACCTTGGGATCGTCCTCAAGGTGGACAACCAATGACATCAACTCTATCCAAGTCTTTAGTCACGGTAGACATCAACCCTATCCAGGTCTTTAGTCATAATAGGCATCAACCCTGTCCAGGTCTTTAGCCGTCTGAACATCAACTCTATCCAAGTCTTTAGTTCAGCACAATCTTGGGTTCAACTTTATCCAAGTCTTTAGCCCCAAAGAATCACCAAGTTCAACCCTATCCAGGTCTTTACCTTGGGATCTCACCATCCTTGACACGCTTGATTATTTAGGACTTACATCGTATCACCAATGCCTATTTCCAAATTATAACTCGAGGACCTCGTCCCACATTAACATGATAACCCGACCTTTATGCCTATGGATCCAATGCATTAAGGTCAAAATGCTACATGACTCAAAAGAATGACAACACACTCAAAACATGTAATTCCCAAAAATATTTGATTCTCAAATTATCATTGGCCTTCGGCCCAAAACCCAAAAGGTTTTCCATTTCTAAAGCGTTTCCCCAAAGCCGGGAATGACTCGAAACCAAAGGACTCACGCATGTGTGATTTTCCAAATATTCCAATTCATGAATGATGCATAAAACCCGACAAACACATAAAAGTGTATTTTTCGACCAATAACCCATTCATGCAATCAACCACCAAAACATGTTCCTATGTGACACATTTATCAACATATCTTGAAAATCCCAAAATGTGGTGTTTTACAAGATTTAATAAGCTATACACTTCAATTAATCAAAAATTACCAAATAACCCAACAATTGATAATTTCATGTAAAACATATAAATGCTTTAAAATGGACATTTTGGCATGTACAACGTTTTCACAAATCAACTTGAACTCACCTCGCTAGATTTAGGCTAAATCCAGATTTTCCCCCAATTAGAGCTCCTTTGAAGAACACTTGGATTCTCAAGACCAAACTTCCAAAACCTAAATCCATACATATTCAACCACAAATAAACATAATCAACGACAAAGAATCGTTTCCCAAACCATCTACATGAATACCTCCATTACTACCGAAACCCTAACTTCCATAACCGAAGAGAATAGAAGATTACCTTAACCCAAGATTGAATCCACCAACCAAAACACTTCTAGTTCACCAAAATGGTTACAAAACTCCAATCTATGAAAAGGAGAACAAAGGGTGGATGAAAACCAAGAAAACTTTGGGGAAGAAGATGAATAGTGAGAGATGAGAAGCTTACCACCACCAAATACTCTAGTATACTCCAATATACTTACAATATCTTTCCATATCCTTGAAAAGCTCTCAAAAACGAAACCGTAGCAACTTGAATCGCCCAAATCGGAGTTGAAATGAGAGAGTTATGATGAAATGAGAGAGTTATGAAGAAATGAAGTTTGGGGCTGAAAATCGCGATTTTAACACCCTGAAACACCCAGGCGATTGTGCCAGGCTATAGTGACCATGTCACAATCGCCGGGCACAATCGCTGAGATTGTACCGAGAGTTCTCGGGCTCCGGCGACCTTGACAGGCGATTGTGACACTGTCACAATCGCCGGGCACTATAGCCTAGTGCGTACCGAAACTGTTTTGGCCATAACTTCTTCGTTATAGCTCCGTTTTCGCTCCGGAAAGAACCGTTGGACTCGTAATTGAATCCTTCATCCATCTAGACTATAAAATCCAGGATCCAAGTCCAAAATTAAATATCTTATTTTTCCTCGATATATCGGTTTTATGTATTAACTTGAAATGATATTTTTCAAGAATCGGGGTGTTACAGGTGACCTGTGTCACTTCCTGTGCTAGAGCGTCATTCCTGTTACATGGTATTGTATTAGGCTTAGACGGAAAGTAGTCATCATAAAAATTCTCAAAAAGTAAATCCAAATCGGAAAGATGTGCTCTTGACGTAGACGCTTGATCTGGATTTACTGGAGATTGTGTAGATCCTGAACATAATTGTCCAGAAGCTAACACACCAGTTAAAGCGGGTTCTGAACTGAGGTGTTCAGAAGCCATATCAACGGCCTCATCAAAAGTCACATTCACACTCTCAACGACGGTCTTAGTACGTTTGTTGTAGACTCTGTAAGCTTGGGATTGCGATGAATAACCGATGAACACTCCTTCGTCCGCTTTTGGGCTGAATTTGCCGAGATCATCCTTGTCATTCAGTACGAAGCACGTGCCCCCGAATGCATGGAAATACTTGATGTTCGGGATGCGATTGTTGATGATCTCGTATGGCGTCTTGTTGAACCGCTTGTTGATGATAGACCGGTTTTGAGTGTAGCATGACTGCTTCTACCCATAAATATAGTGGGAGCTTGGACTGGGATAACATCGTACGCGCGGCTTCTACGAGAGTTCGATTACGGTGCTCCACTACCCCGTTTTTCTGAGGAGTACGAGCAGCTGAGAAAGTGTGGGTGATACCCACTGACGTCAGGTAACTAGTGAGCACTTTATTCTTGAACTCTGTGCCGTTATCCGTCCTAATGGTCTGAACTGATTGATTGAGATTTACTTGAACGCTCTTCAGAAAAGAGATGATCAGTTCGGGGGTTTCATCCTTTGAACGAAGGAATTTAACCCACGTGTAGCGAGAAAAGTCATCAACCATAACTAGGACATACTTCTTGTCATTGAGACTCTGAATGCGCATCGGTCCACACAAATCCATATGAATGAGTTCAAGGGACCGAGAAGTACTTGGAGTGGCTTTAGGCTTGTGAGAGCCTTCTTCATCTTGCCCATTTCACAGGCGGCACACAGGTGATCTTTTTCAAACTTGATATCGGGCATTCCCTTCACGTGTCCACCGAGCACCAACTTATTGATAGTCTTGAAGTTCAGGTGCGATAGTCTACGATGTCATAACCAGTTTTGTTCGGCTGAGGCTTTGGACATCAAACAAACTTCCTTGTCTGCTTTCAGAGACGAGAGGTCAATCGTGTAGAGATTTGTGCGACGCGTGCCAGCAAGGATTTCTTTTCCATCTTCAGTCTGCACGCTGCACCTTTTTGCTTTAAAGGTGACCTCTAGATTCTTATCGCAGAATTGACCGATGCTAAACAAGTTGTGACCAAGACCTTCGACGTAGGACACTTTCTTAATGGTGAGATTATCCTTAACTATATCTCCATATCCCAAGATTGGAGAATAATGGTCATTCCCAAAGCGTACGTTTCCACAAAACTTCTCAGTGAAGTTCGTGAGAAGCTCCTTTCCTCCGGTCATGTGTTTGGAGCAGCCTGAATCTAAATACCACACATGACCGTCCTGCAAAACAGGTTAAGGCTTTTTAGGTACCCATTCGTAAATGGGTCCTTTGGGATTAGACTTAATACCCGACTGGGAGACCCGTTAGTACTTGGGTCTGTTTCTATGGCGGGGAGCATCATACTTTGAATGATAATTAGAAACATGATAAAACCAAACCAATCAGATGCAAATCTACGATCAACAAAATCATTCAATCCACAATAGGAGCAACAAACACAATCATGAGACAGTTGAAGTAATTGCTGAATGGAATAAACTTTTAAAGGAAACAATCCATTAAGTTCAACCAAAGGTTTAGAATTAAAAACATCATGACTGTTATTGTTTTTCCTAGTATTTAAAACAGGATTAAGTAATTTCATCTTCGCCGTGCTCTCCTTAGACTTCTTAGCTACCCACTCGTATTTGACTTCTTTGCGTCGACCAAAAGTATCTGAAATATCGATAAACCCATAATCAGAAGATTTGAATTTTGATGATTGTTTCTTTTTAAAGCGACCGGTCTTTTTCTTCTTCTTCTGTGAACATCTTTTGGATTTACAATTTGAAGAATTGTTCACAGAAGAGTTTTGTGGGGCAGATGTGGAACATTCACCCTTGTAAAATTTTGTCGGAGGCTCACAAGTTGAATTTAGAAAATCAACGTGACTTAGAAGTAAAGGATTAAAATCAAATTGGTCTAATTGACTACCTAGACACACCTCAGAATTCAAAAAGGCTGAAAATTCCATTTCCTCATCAGAAGGAGCCTTATCACTTGAAAGATTCAGGACATCGGAAGGATTTGTTTCTTTAAGCGGATCATAGGCGGAAGCACTTTGAAAATCAGAACAATGATCCGTTTCTAAAGATTGAGGCTCTTTTCCTTTGTTTGAAAGTTTTGGCGAGGAGTCACCCAAAAAGGCTTTACAGGAAGATGTGTCCGAGGGTGGATAGGAATTTTCAGACAGATGAATTTTCTCAACTTGGAGAATTTCAGGCTTAGCTGGAGGCTCAGCCTTGTTAAGTCGCTCTTTCATCAGATATGCTGCCAAAGCAGCCAGTTGTGAATTAAGCTTTTTTATCTCTTTTGATTCTTTTGAACAACTCTCACACTCTTCTTTTAGATTTGAAATTATGCACATGTTGCCAGCAATTTCTATGCTTTGTTTTTCAATACATTCAGACTGTGATGACACACGTTTTTTCAGAGATGAGATGAGTTGTTCATTTTCTTTTATGGTTCGCTTGCAGGAGTCTAATTTGTGCACAGTGATTTGCATCTGATCAATTAAGGCTTCTTGGTAAGGAGCACATACCTGACATGGGGAATCACGATCATCATTATCAGTATCGGACTGTGTTGAGTGCTTGCCCATGAAACACAAGTGTGCTTCAGCATCATCTTCTTCTTCATCAGATACATTCAGCCAGTGGTCATCTTCTTCCATGAGAGCCTTACCTGCTTCCTTTTCTTTGGCCAGCAGCATCTTGGCTTTGTAGTATTCCGAGTTGCGCACGACAGGCTTGCGACAATCTTTGGCAAAGTGACCCAACCGGCCACAGTTATAGCATTTGATCGGCTCCTCTTTTGCTTTCTCATCATGCTTTTTATCAGTCTTCTTTCCTTCATCAACGCGTATTTTCCCTTCATACTTCTCTTTATGATCACGTCGATTGGGAGGAGTTGAGGAGTATCTTTGCTTGTTTGATGAAGACTTGTTGAAGAACTTCCTTTTCTGAAACGCTTGGGATAAGAACAGCACAACTTCTTTAATCTGAGTGTATTCGGGATCCTAGTCACTGTCAGGATCTTCGGGTTCAGAATCACTTTTCAGTAGCTCCTTTTAGGCGCGCGGCTGACAGATCTACCTCTTTTATCTGAGACAAGCGCTAACGGATCAACCACTGGCTTTTCATCTTCTTTTTGATTTCCCATCAACTCAAGAACTTCCTCTTCATCCTGGAGAAGCATTTCATATAGTTCGTGTAGAGGAATCGTCTCCAGGGTTTGAGTATGGCGGATATGAGAGACGAACGTCTTCCACTCTGGCTGGAGATTGTTCATGAACTTGATGTTGTTCTCGGTGTTCATCTTCATGATGTGGTTTTTATGCAGATCGTTCAGAAGCAGGTTGAACCGTTCATTGGTTTCCGTGAGCGTCTCGCCTTTTCTTGCTTTGAAGCCATCATATCGGGTAATGCAATTTGTCATCTTCAGCTGAGTGTTTATTCGGCTACCCATCATCATCTTCTCAATTTGGTCCCACATTCCTTTTGCAGTAGCCTTGTAACTGTCGATATGTCGTTGGGTATATATGTCGTTGGGTAGACTTTGTAGAAGATAAGACTTTGCATGCTTTTCAGCGTCATACATGCTCCTTTCTGGAGGGGTAAACTCACTGAGAGTTTTTCGAACAGAACGGTTTGGTCGACCTTCGGCTTGGTTTCCAGGCAGGACTTTCAACGGCCACGGTTGTGGCCCCTCGTTCAGGCACAAGAGTATTTCCTCATGTATGGTTTCGCTTCGATAAAATTCATGAAGCGGTCATGCCATTGTTGGTATTCTCCCCGATAGAGCACCGAGGGGTTTTGATCTGAACCAATGGCTAGAGCGTCTCTTGAATTCATCTTAACTCTTTAAATCTTAAATGCTAGGGTTGTGGCCCCTCGTTCAGGACAGGACCCGGTCGAGCAAGGACCCGGTCGAGGCAAGGACCCGGTCGAAGCAAGGACCCGGTCGATTACAAGGTCTGGTCGACAAGGCACCGGGCGCAAGCACAAGGCACAGGGGCACTGGTCGAGTAAGGACTCCATCGAGGCAAGAGTCCAGTTGACAAGGCACCGGGCACAAGCACCGGGGCACCGGTCGAAACTGGGTCCGGTCGAAGCAGAGCACCGGTCAACAAGGGTCCGGTCGAAGAAGGGTCAGCAGGCACCGGTCGATTGGCACCGGTCACAAAGGCACCGGTCGCAGGGGTCGGTCGAGACACGAATCCGGTCAAGAGTCCAGGCGCAAGGCACCGGTCAGGTCCGGTCAAAGGGTCGGTCGAAGAAATGATAATCACACAGATAACAGATCAACACTTTTCGATAACAGATAATTCGATTAACAGATTAACAAACCAATCGATTCCTAAATCACACTAATTTTGATTAAGTTTTTCAGATTTGATGATTTTTGAAGAACGATAAGCTCATGAAACCCAGAAATCGATTAAGCAAGTTAATAGACTTTGAAGGTTAATTATCGATTGAACTTAAGCACCTAAAAAAATTCGACCTGACACACTTGTTTTCCAGAAAAAAAATTATGCAGATCAACACATATACCGAACTCAAAACACATCGACCGAATTTAACCCAAAATCAATTAAGTTATCGATTTTGCAGAAATCTTAACTCATACTCACTAAGCCAGAAATCGACATAATCACACTTATGGTAGAGACTTGATATGGTAGAAAAACAGATCAATCAAACTTAGCAATTCAACCAATATACGACCGAACTCAAATAAAAAATCAACCAACTTCACTGTTTTTTCCAGAAAGATTTCAATCCGGAAACAAAAAAAAAATCAAATAGTCGATCGATTTAGCAGAAATCAAGAGACTTTGAATATCAAACCAGAAAACAAACTATAGCAGATTCTTACTCAGATAATCAGATAAACACATAAACACGATTAGAACAAATAATCGATTAAAGGGTTTTAGACAAACCTTTTTGGATCAAAACTTCTGTCTCTTTGCTCTAATACCAATTATAGATCCCAGATACAGTGCAATCACGAACAATAGTAATCAATCAATGAAGAACAAATGTGCCACAACTTCTAGTCATATGATTACTATTCAATAAATGTTTAGGTTTACAGAGAGAATATCTGATAAGTAAATCTAAACCTATTGACTAGAATAATGAATAATGCGACTAAACTGAATTATGAAACTAAACATGCCTTATATATGGCACGCAGAAGACAAATGGGCTTTGGGCCCAATTACAAATAACTATTGAATAATTACAATATGTACCCTGAACTTCTATTTAACATATAAATACCCTAACAAATCTTAAATTGAGAATGTAGATGAATCATTTATTGGTGTATTTAGAAAATTTAAATTAATTGCTATTTCCAGATTTGAAGGTGTTACAGTAAGTTGGTAAGTTCACGCTTTACCCGAATCGTCCCTTAGTTCACGCCTTCTTCTTCTTTTTTCATATATATCTCTCTCTCTCTAAAAATCTCTCTAAATTCTCTCTATATTTCATCTCAATCCATTAAAATAATCGATGAAACAATTACATATTCGGAATCTACGTTTCGAATCCTTCCTAGAGGTATAAACTTTTTCCTAAGTTATTTAAGTTGGTAAATTACTGTAGTTAAACCGGGTTGTTACATATAAATATGATAAAATATATAATATGATAAAATCATATAAAAAGTGTTAAAATAGTATAAAAAAGTATGGCGGCTTTGTAAACCGGGTTGTTACATATACAATATGATAAAATAGTATAAAAATTTGATAATGTTATTTTAGAATAATCGAATTAATATAGATTATTTTATGTTTTATTTATATGTTAAATCGCAATATTTATGTTTTATTTTTATAATTATATAATTATAAAACATTAGTAATATTTATATTTATAAATATTTGTTTCTTTTTAAATTAAACCAAAAAGTAAAAAAAAAAACCTTTTAAAACTATATAATACAAATAAATAAAAATAAACAAAATAAAAAAAGAAAAGACAAAAAAAAAACACAATTATATATCCAATCATTTTGGTACAAATAGCCCCCTCCCCCTTGTTAGGGGCCTAGGACCCCTATATGGAAAAAACAAATCTGTTGTACCATTATTCCCTAACACAATCATGTCCACCAATGTTATTTTGACAAATTATCACTATTATAATTAATTATTTATAGCTGGTAAAATCAATTAACGGAGGTGAACTTCCGTTAAACACTTTTTCTCCCATTGACAACAAAATATGTTAAATTAAAAAGTAGTTTTTTTTAGATTAATATTTTTTTAGTTTATATTTATTCTAACTCTTCTAAAGTTAATGTCTAAAAAAATTACCATTAAAATTATATTTCTCTATTCTCACACATTAAAAAAAATTACTCAATTGAGTTGTAAGGTAAATATCACATATTCAGAATTATAACCAAAACAAATATTTGATATAATAATCAAGTTCAAAACTTGTGAAGGAATACCATAAACAATGTAATCAATATTTGACTTAATAATTAACCCTAATTAAATTCCAAAAACCTATTTTAGTTTTGAAAAATCACTAACTTCACTAAGCCCAATCTTTATAAATTCTTGAAAATTTGGCAACCTTCATATCCAGCCTCAACTTGTAAGAGTAATCCAGTCATAATTGTTCTTCTAGTTGGATTTTTAGGTGTCATGTCAATCTGTAAAAAAAGTACTGTAGATCCCAGTTTCAGTGCAATCAACAGATATAAGAACAATGATGAACAATATATTGGCCACAGCAACTAGTTATATGATTAATATAAACTTCAAAGGGCTAAGGTTTACAGAGAGAATTTCTGATAATAGTATGTAAACCTAACAACTAGTAAACTGAATAATGAATCTCTAAACCGATAAATGAAACAGAAATAACTTTAAATACTCGGGCTCGCAAGCCTAATGGGCTTATGGGCTTTAAGGCCCAACAAGCTTACAACAATAGCAACTTGTCACAAACTACCCTGAACTTCTATTTAACATAGAAAATGGCCCTAACAATCTCCCCCTTTAAATAGAAGTTGATAGTCACGCCAGTTAGGAACGAAGATTTTTCGGAAACCAAAGCTGATCTCGAAATATCTAATCTGAGTTCTGTACTCCAGTCGCTCTTCAATTTCACCCAGTGCTTCAAGGACAAGTGCCTTGTATTTAGGATCCAAAAACTGAACCCCTTTTTCATCTTTATCAAGTGCACGCTTCAACTTGTCTTTCAGCAACATCAACGTACCATCGCAGAATCTGGCAATCTGATTGAAACGAATGAAATGCATAATTCCTTTGTCATTCACATAGGTCATGCCAAACTCTGGAAGCTTTATCACAGTAAACGCAGGTACATTCTGGATATCAGACGGAATCTTCAAATCAGGCTTGAGCAGATTAATCTTTGGCTGGTTGCTTTCTAACCCGATCTGAAAATCTTCCACCGAAGCAAGTTTCATTGCACACTTCATGTATCTTTTCACTGTTTCTAGAGCATCAATGACTTCTCCGGGTCTGACAGTTTTGGTCTTTAAGTCACGTAAGATATACAGCAGATCTTGTGGCTCCAAGCATGGAAAATCAGCATCAGAAAAGCAATATTGTTGACCATCTTCTCGAGTAACCATAAAGTCCGTATACTTGACCTTCATAAAGTAGGCAGGTATAATCTTATCAACTGATACAATCCTGAGCTTCGTCTTGGAGTACTTGTGCTGGAACTTTCGGTATACGAACACAAGTTCACGCTGTTTTTCTTTGTTTTTCACTGACTGTAGACCATGTATAACAACTTCATCATACTTTCTGATCCAGTGGGCAAATATCCTCTTCTGACTTTCTTCGAGGAAAGGAACTTTTATTCGGACTCTTTCCCACTTGGATGAACGAGCTGGAGTTGTATTGACTGGTTCTCTAACTGGTGAAGCTGGAGGAGATCTCTCGGGAACTACTGTATCAGAAAATTCAGGGTAAATAACAGGATAAGCCAATAGAGGAATCACGACAGAAGACTGATCCTCTGGATGCAGTATTTCATCAATTTCTTCTTGCATAACCACCAGAGCTCTTTCAGAATTTGCACATTCTTCTATCGTGTCTGTTACTTCATACGGATCTAGTATTATCGTCCAATCTTCAGGAACTATCGGAGAATCAAATTCAAATTCCTCAGGCTTTTCAACCGTCGGATAATCATATAGTATCAGATCAGTCACTGGTTCCCGTTGCTGTTCCTGTTCCTGCCTCTGTCCCTCTGTTCTTGTACCCGAACCCGTACCCTGTTCAACCTGTTCCGACTCCACTACATGAGACTCCGGCTCAGATCGACGTTGGCGCTTCTCCCCCTCATGGTGATCAGGATCATCGTGATCATCATGTCGGCGCTTGAGCCGTTCTGCCTGGCCACGGCAGGTATCTTCCACTGCCGAAAGGCGTTCAGTCAAAACAGCTACGGTTTGCTGAAGTGACTGAAGCATAGCTTGTTGGATCTGGAAGGCTTCGACAGAAACGATAGGTTGGGGTGTAGGTGGGGTCGGTGTAGATGCTTGAGAAAGTAAGGATAACAAATCGGCATCCTGGGTGGGTTCGGTTAGAGATTGGGCTATAAGTTTGGCGAGAAGGATAGATTTCAGTTCAGGTATGGACATATCCGCAGCTGATAGAGAAGATGGAGTAGATGTGGTCTCCGGCTCAATCGCAGGACCTTTGCCTTTGACCATGCGTTTGATGTTGTCCAACTCCTCCATCATCATAGATTGGACAGCCTTTAGGGCGCCGTCCATGTATTCCCTTGAGACAAACTCAGTGTGGGTAACGCCGGGGTCACTTAGACTTCCCGTTGTAGCTACGACTGTAGAATTCGAGCCGCCTACGTTCACGGTTGGCGTGATGATAGCCGTGGTAGGACTTCCATCCAATCCTCGTAACCTACCCGAAGGTGGGTTTACTATGGATGTTCCGGCCGGGCCACTTAGGCTACCGGCGATAGCCGAAAACGGAATATGTGTCCTAGGAATGGCGTGTAATACAAATGGATCTAGACTCCGTGCATGCAAAGAAGGCGAGAACGGGGGCAGCTGTTCTCTTGTTTCAATATCGGCACCCTCCAAGTGAGAGCCCGATAGCGTATGTGCTAAATCCCCGTGAGTTTGTGAAACCACCATCTGTTGAGAGATGGTGGAGTGGCTTGGTGGGGCGTGCAAGTGCGCCGCTAGGTCCACGGCGGCTTCTTCAATACCCAGTCCCAACACATGAGACTGGATAGCAGATGTGGCTACCTGGCTAGATGTGGCTGGGGGGGATACAACCGAAGATGGTTGTCCCATCACTCGTGTACTCTCAGAATGTAGCTTACTCCGCCTGTCCCTCACACAGCTCACCTCTTGATGTTCAACTAATACTCCCTCCGCTCTCCTTATCTCTCCGGATGGGGGCTGATTATCGTCACCATCAGAGTCAGAAGACTCTTCATTTGATGCCGATGTTGCGGTTTGGGTTTCCTCGGTATCTGAAGTGGCTGATGTTCCTTCAGTAGCAGCGACAGAAGAAGACTGAGCTTGAACGGCTTCAGAAACTGTTGCCTCTTCTGTCGTTTGAGTACCTGTTGTTGGTGGCGGAGAAGGTTGTCTCGAAGAACTTGGCTGGCTCGTTCCAACGGCACTGCCCACTCCAGTTCCCCTCACGATAATGGCCCTCGACACACCCTGTCCGGAAGCCCCAGCTATCCGGACGCTCCCACCTCTTGTTCGTGGACGCTGACCCTCACGTCGCTCAGGTCTTGCTCCTTGGGCAGGTCCTGCCGGTCCT
Organism: Arctium minus; assembly: GCA_954870635.1. Taxonomy (NCBI): domain Eukaryota; kingdom Viridiplantae; phylum Streptophyta; class Magnoliopsida; order Asterales; family Asteraceae; genus Arctium; species Arctium minus. Next base: position 76,847,741 of record OX941092.1, on the reverse strand, counting down.
GGCCGGACCATAGGAGCTGGGATGTTGTGTGTGTGCCTATAAGCTATCACACTCAGTGCTGTGGGACGAGCATGGTCTAGTACCCCGACTGGGATTTGTCGGGCGACAACACCTTCTGGATCAGCACGGGAAGGAATCTTCCGGGTTGGATGTTGTGGGCACATCGGGTGGGTGGAGCGGCGCTGTATCTCGGGATACAAGTTCATGTAGTTCCGGATGATTATCTGTAGGAACCGCATGAAGGGGACGAAGTTTGACCGCCGAGATGCAGTCGACCGAACTCTCTGAATGAGTTCAAACCATAGAAGATCGGCAAAGTCGACGTGGCGATTGAATGCCACCGCATGAAAGATGCGTAGAATCGGAGCGCTCGTCTGATCAATGCCTTTCGTTATAGACGAAAGACACCGATTGATATAAGTGAACAGCGTGTACCATAACGTCGATAGATGTTTGCGGGTGAATGTTGATGGTATGCGGAGTTCTGCGCCGTATCCCAACGAGATAAGATCGGTGCACAATGTAGCATCTGAGACAAGCGGGTCGAAGTCTTCTTGGCCAGCTACAGATCCGGCGGTTGGTAACCGAAGAAATTGGCGGAATAGATCACTTGTGAGAAGCACTGGTGTGTGATCTATCCGACCTTCAAGATGGAAACCGCCATCGGCTTCTAAGGCATGAAGGGAACGCCAAAATTGCTGTAGGTATATGATTGGAACGGTGGCTGTTTCTGTTAGAGCATAGGAGAGTGGATGGCCCCTTAGTATCTCGATGATGACCTGATGTTGAATGGCGAGTTTGGTCACATCGAGATGGTAGTTATTTGCTGTAAGTGGAAGGAACTGATCCTCGGGAATCAGTTCTGCATCTGCGATTGGATCAATCGCTGGTGGCTGATTTTGAGCCATTGTACCTGTGAAGAAGTAATCGATTAGTACACAGGTTTGGAAAACACAATTTTCGCCGTTTGGAGTTATACCGTGATGATTTAGATCACGCCAGATAGTAACTCCAAAAACTTGGAAGAGCAAACCCTACTCGTGAGTTAGGGTCAGTCACCAAGGCGCGCAGACTTGCACCACTTCCTCATAAACACACATAAGTCCAAGTATGACTATAAGCACCAACACCATGGCTTCGACCGGAGAAAAGCAAGACCGGACGAGGCATTCGACCGATGGTCTCATAAGACCGGATAGATGTTGGATCGGATGTGGTCTTTGACCGGAGGTCACTAAGACCGGAGGAGATCTTCGACCGGAGGTATCATTTGACCGGAGTCGTCTTCGACCGGGGGAATCTTCGACCGGGGAATAACCCTAGATCGGAGTATGCCCCCGGAGAAGATCAATCGACAACTTACAGATGTCGTAGACGACGTCGAAGATCACCCAAAACGATGAATCAATGGAGAAACGTTCGTTAACAGATTGGAACATCTAATAAACCAAAGACAAGTTACCTGATCGATGGAAGTTGGAAGAAGTCGAAGGTGTTCGGTCGAAGTGGTTTCGGTCGAAAGAGAGGTCCAGGCGAGAGAGAGATGTAGAAGAAGAAAACACGAATTGATCGAATGAGGAGGAATTACATTCGACCGGGGTTTATAAACCCCCGAAGGTGGCTTGGGCTTGGGCCGAGTCTGGTCTTGGACCGGGGGGGGGACAATGAGCCGAGACATTGGGCCGAGGCAAATCAACCAAACACCTCAAACCAAACACACAAAAATAAACCAAACCTAACAAGAAATATTTGTGGAATTTTCGGAGATATATATAAAAAAAAATAACTCAAAAAAAACGTAAAGGTAGAAGAAAAAAAATAAACCTAAGGAGAGAAGAAGAAACAAAATTAAAATTAAAGATAAAGAGAAATAATAAAAAAAAAAAACGAAGACATGAGACCTAGCTCCCCCTCGAATGATTACCATGAGGTGGTCCAAACACAGAACCCTCTTACCTGCTCCCCCTCGAAAGGAGGACCCGTGAAACTTACCAACCATCTGACGCTCGTGCTCCCCCTGAACACAGTATCTGGTTGTAGATCCGTCACTAACAACTTACTCTTCAAGGAACAAAGGAATTAACTGCACACACAATCACGAAACACAGACACACGAACACAAAAAGAATAGGAAAAGAAAAACACGACATCTACTTTGTTGATACAGAAGTTCGTAACGAACACAGAGCTGAACGAGTAGAATGCAATAACCAAGGAGTGTGAATAATCGCAACCAGAGACAAGGCACTGATGCAGTTGTCACAGTCATTCGTTATTGAATGAAACTCGTAGAGAGCTGTGAACGGATCAAACTTTCAGATTTAGCATACCTAGCTTGGACACAAGGTAATTAAATTGTTTTTCGTCCAAGGCTTTGGTAAATAGGTCTGCTAACTGATGCTCTGAATTAACAAAATAGAGTTCGATTGTACCTTTTTCCACGTGATCTTTTATAAAGTGATAGCGCACATCGATGTGCTTCGTCTTTGTGTGTTGGACGGGATTGCTTGATATGGCTATAGCGCTCTTCGAGTCGCAGTAGATGGGAATCCTGGAGTAATCAAATCCATAGTCTTTGAGCTGGGTGCGCATCCAGATGACTTGCGAGCAGCAACTGGCGGCTGCTACATACTCCGCCTCGGCGGTGGAGGTGGACACGCAGTTTTGCTTCTTGGAGGCCCAGCTGACAAGACGATCGCCCAAGAACTGAACATGACCCGACGTGCTCTTCCGGTCCAGCATGTTGCCAGCGTGGTCAGCATCCGAGTAGGCTGTCAATTCAAAACCTGTCTCTTTTGGGTACCACAAACCAAGATCAGCAGTACCTTTTAAATATCGAAAAATTCGCTTAACCGCAGCTAAGTGAGACTCTTTAGGTTTTGACTGAAATCTTGCACACAAGAATGTCGAAAACATAATGTCAGGCCTACTAGCCGTCAAGTACATCAGAGAGCCAATCATACCTCTATAAATAGTAGCATTCACATCCTTACCGTTAGGATCGGAGTGGAGCTTTAGAGTAGTGGACATGGGGGTTTTCATAGATGAAGAATGTTCCATCTGGTATTTCCGAAGAATATCCGAGATGTACTTAGATTGAGTAATGAAGATTCCTGTTTGTAATTGTTTTACTTGAAGACCCAGAAAAAAATTCATTTGCCCCATCATGCTCATTTGAAAATGTTTACTCATTAAGGCAGAAAAGTTCTGACAATACTTGGGGTTCGTGGAGCCAAAGATTATATCATCAACATAAATTTGTACAAGAATGATATCGTTCTTCTCTCTTTTAATAAATAAAGTAGTATCAATTTTACCTTTAGAGAAGCCAGACGTGACTAAGAAGGATGAGAGTGCATCATACCAGGCTCGTGGCGCTTGCTTAAGACCGTAGAGGGCCTTGTCGAGAAAATAGACGTAACGGGGATTTTCAGTACTCACGAAACCTTCGGGTTGCGAGACATATACTTCCTCCTTGAGCACGCCGTTGAGAAACGCAGATTTCACGTCCATTTGAAAGACGATGAAATTCTTGTGAGCGGCGTAGGCGAGGAACATGCGGATCGCTTCAATGCGGGCAACCGGTGCAAACGTCTCATCGTAATCAATTCCTTCTTGCTGGCGATATCCTTTAGCCACTAGACGCGCTTTGTTCCGAACAATGATGCCGTTTTCGTCCTTCTTGTTCTTAAAAATCCATTTATTCCCTATCACTGTCTTGTTCTTAGGTCGGGGAACTAGGCGCCATACTTTGAGGGTCTCAAATTGGTTGAGTTCCTCTTGCATAGCAATTACCCAGTCCGGATCATTCAGTGCTTCAGAGACAGTGGAAGGTTCGATATGGCTGAGGAACGAGGAAAATAAACATTCATTAGCGGTGGTGGATCTAGTTTGAACTGGTGTGGAGGGATCACCAATGATCTGATGAAGGGGGTGTGCTCGAGTCCACTTGATGATGTGTGGATGAGGTTGATATGTCTGATGGGAGGTATCGGAATCCACATGACCACCTGGGGGTAAATCCTGAACTGCCTCGAGGGATGATGGACTGTGAGATGGAAGCTTTTTAGTGGGAGTTGAACAAGGAGTAGAGGACGACTCAGCTGGAGATGAACCGATGGGAGGCTCCGGGATTGCCGGAGAGGAAGCTTCGAGAGCACCTTCAACAGGAGTCGGTGCATGAAGTTGAACGGAAACAGGCGTTGGTTCAGGAGCACCGTCATCAAGAACTTGAGTAAGAGAATTTCTATCACTTGAGCTTGGGGAAGCTTGATCATTGGCAGTAGAGGATGGAGCACCAGGCGAGGATGGACCTCCAGAGTCGGTAGGGCCAGTGACTTGTGTCACTTCTGGTGCTTGAGCAGTATTCCTGTCCCATGACTTAGAATTAGATTGAACATTAAATAAGTCATTATAAAAGAATTCAAACAGTAAATCCGAATCAGAAAGATGTGCTCTTGTCGTAGACGCATGATGTGGATCCACTGGAGATTGTGTAGCTTCCGAACGGAATTGTCCAGAAGCTAACACACCAGTAAGCGCGGGTTCTGAACTGAGATGCTCAGAAACTATTTCAGGGGCCTCGTCAAAAGTCACGTTTACGCTTTCAACGACGGTCTTCGTCCGTTTGTTGTAGACACGATAGGCTTTTGCGTGCTGAGAGTAGCCGATGAACACTCCTTCATCCGCTTTGGGACTGAATTTGCCAAGATCATCCTTATCATTTAAGACAAAGCAGGTGCATCCGAAGGCATGAAAGTAGTTGATGTTCGGAATACGTTTGTTGATGATCTCGTACGGAGTCTTGTTGAACCGCTTGTTAATGATAGACCGATTTTGAGTATAGCAAGCGGTAGCAACAGCTTCTGCCCAAAGAAATAGTGGTAGCTTGGAATGAGATAACATCGTGCGTGCTGCTTCGACTAGAGTTCTGTTTCGACGTTCTACCACTCCATTCTGCTGAGGAGTACGAGCAGCGGAGAAAGTATGCGAGATACCCACTGAAGTGAGATAAGTGGTGAGTAACTGATTCTTGAACTCAGTACCGTTGTCCGTCCTGATGGTTTGAACTACTTGGTTGAGACTGACTTGAATACTTTTCAGAAGAGAGATTATCAAGTCGGGAGTTTCATCCTTGGAACGGAGAAATCGGACCCAAGTGTAACGAGAGAAATCGTCAACCATCACCAGAACATACTTCTTGTGATTTATGCTTTGAACGCGCATCGGTCCACATAAGTCCATGTGGATTAGATCAAGGGACCGAGAAGTACTCGGAACGGCTTTAGGCTTGTGAGACGCCTTTTTCATCTTGCCCTTTTCGCAGGCAGCGCACAGATGATCTTTTGCAAACTTGAGATCTGGCATACCTTTGACATGTCCCCCGAGCACCAACTTGTTGATGTTCTTGAAGTTCAAGTGCGAGAGACGACGATGCCATAGCCAACTTTGTTCAGTAGATGCTTTTGACAACAAACAGACTTCCTTATCGGGTTTCAAGGATGAGAGGTCGATCGTGTAGAGGTTGGTTTGTCGCGTGCCAGCAAGTATTTCTTTACCATCCTCAGTTCGAACGCTACACTTTTTAGCCTTGAAAGTAACCTCGAGATTCTTGTCGCAGAATTGACCGATACTGAAAAGATTGTGACCGAGACCTTCGACATAGGAGACTTTCTTGATTGTGATATTATCTTTGACAATATCGCCGTAACCCCTGATAGGAGAGGAGTGATCATTCCCGAACCGGACATTTCCACAAAACCTCTCGGTGAAGTTTGTGAGAAGCTCCCTTCTTCCGGTCATGTGCTTGGAGCAACCTGAATCTAGATACCACACATGACCATCCTGCAAAACAGGTTATTTCTTTTTAGGTACCCATTCGTAAATGGGTCCTTTAGGGTTAGGGTTAACACCCGACTTAGAGACCCGTTTATAATTGGGTCTTTGTCTTTCACGGGAAACATGACTATGAGAATTATTAGTAGCAATATGATATGAACCAAACCAATCAGATGCATAACGGCTATCAACAAAATCATTTGATCCACAATGAGAACAACACAAACAATCATGCGACAGTTGAAGTAATTGCGGAATTGAATAAACTTTTAAAGGAAAAGTTCCATTACAATCAACTAGAGGTTTAGAAATAAAAACATCATGATTGTTATTGTTCTTTCTAGACTTTAACACTGGATCAACTAATTCTGATGTTGCCGAGCTTTCTCTTGACTTCTTAGCTACCCAAGCATATTTCACTTCTTTCCGCCGACCATACGTATCTGAAATGCCGTTGAACCCATAGTCAGAGGATTTGAAAATTGACGATTGTGACATTTGAGAGCGACCGGTCCTTTTCTTCTTCTGTGAACGCCTTTTTGATTTTGACATGGAAGGTTCTGAAGGAATGTTCACAGAAGGTTTTTGCGAGGCAGATGTAGAACATTCACCCTTATGAAAATTGACCGGAGGCGCACATGACTCATTTAGAAAATCAACATGGCTAGGTAGAGAAGGATTAAAATCAAATTGGCTCAAATTGTTATCTAAACACACCTCATAATTCAAGAATGCGGAAAATTCAAGTTCCTCATCAGAAAGGACCTTACCACATGAGGACTTCAGAGCATTTGAAGAGTTTTTTGAGTGCAGATCATATGCGGAAGCATTTTTACAATCAGAACACTGATCTGGTTTAAGACTTTGAGGCTCTTTTCCTTTATTTGAAATGATCGGTGACGAGTCACCCATAAAAGCTTTGTAGGAAGATGTGTCAGAAGAAGGATAAGAGTTTTCAGACAGAGACGATAACTCTCTTTGGAGAATGGAAGGCTGAGCATGAGGGTCAACCTTGTGAAGTTGCACTTTCAGATTATCTGCTGCCATAGCAGCCAGTTGTGAGTGCAACTTCTTTATTTCTGTCTGGTAATATTCTTTATCTTCTTCCGACATAGTTTCCTTTTTGTTGGAACTGAGACACTCAATTTGAGATAAAAGACTTTGCTTTTCCTTTTGAAAATTTTCCCTTTCTAGTACATACGATTCTTCTAGCTGAACAAGTTTCTTTTCTAAAAGCAGAGTAGGAACATAAACCTTGGGAGCTAGAGGTTCCTCCTCAGTTTTAACGGTTTTAGTATTTAGTTCAGCTTGAGAGTAACTATGGAAAAAATCGGATGACAGGAAACGGGGTTTGTCAGTATTATAAGAAGCATTTAAAGTATCATAAACAAACGGAAATGTCCTTTTAGAAAGAACAGAGTTTTCTCTTCTCAACTTATCTTCAAGGTCTTCCTCCTCAGTGGGTGTGGTCCAATGTATCTTATATTCAGGAAAGATTTTGTCTAATCCAAAAAATTCAGATGCATATAAAGTAGGAACTTTGGATAAAGCCTTGTTTAAATAATCAGGGTTATCGTACCCGATACCCGCATTTCCGTACTTTGGTTCTTTTGGTGCGATTAGCTTTAACGTTTGATCAGATTGACCAAATTTATAAAGTTTCTTTTCAAGCTCTTCTAGCTGATTGGATAACCTTATTTTCTCATTTTTGTAAGCCACGTTTTGATTTAACAAATCAATTTTCTCGGACTCAGACATACGGAGCTTATCGGTCAGGTCATCTACTTTGGTCATTAGACTTTGTGACTCTGTTGAACACCTCACATTTTCTTCTCTTAAATTATAAATAGTGCACATGTAGCTAGAAATTTCTAAGCTTTGATTTTCCATAAAGTCAGACTGCTTAGTGACACGGTTTTCCAGAGAAGAGAGAAGTTGTTCTTTTTCTTTTAACAGAAGCTTGTAAGAGTCAAGTTTGTTCATAGATAGTTGCATCTGATCAAGTAAAGCTTCATGAAAAGGGGTACATACCTGGCAAGGAGCATTGTTATCGTCTTCATCAGTATCAGATGGTGATGAATGGTTGCCCATGAAGCACAGATGAGCTTCAGCATCCTCGGGTTCTTCATCCGACACTTGTAGCCAGTAATCGTCTTCAGCCATTAGAGCTTTACCAGCTTCCTTTTCTTTGGCAAGAAGCAGCTTGGCTCGGTAGTAGTCGGCGTTGCGCACAATTGGCTTGCGACAATCTCTGGCGAAATGACCTAACCGACCACAATTGTAACATTTGATCGGTTCGTCTTTAGGCTTTTCTTCATGTCTCTTGTCAGGCTTCTTACCAGCTTCAAAGCGATTGTTACCTTCAGACTTATCACGATGATCACGATGAGTAGAAACTCTTTGCTTATTGGAAGTCTTGGAGAAAAACTTCCTCTTTTGAAATGCTTGAGTGAGAAACACCATTGCTTCTTTCATCTTGGCAAGTTCTGGATCCGAATCGCTATCGGGATCTTCAGGTTCAGAATCACTCAGCACATGTTCTTTTCCAGATGATCGGCTGACGGATTTGCCTCTTCTCTCAGATACGAGTGCTATTTGATCAGTTGCTGGCTTTTCTTCTGCTTTCCCAATAAGTTCCATCACTTCCTCTTCGTCTTGGAGCAGCATTTCATACAGTTCGTGAAGGTACAGCTTCTCCAAGGTTTGAGTGTGGCGAATATGGGAGACGAACGGTTTCCACTCAGACTGTAAGTTGTTCATAAACTTTATGTTGTTTTCCGTGTTCGTCTTTGTGATCTTATTTTTCTGAAGATCATTTAGAAGCATATTAAACCTTTCGTAGGTTTCCGTCAGCGTTTCACCCTTTCGTGCTTTAAACCCATCATATATGGTGATACAGTTTGTCACTTTTAGCTGGTTATTGATGTGGCTTCCCATCATCATCTTCTCTATTTGGTCCCACATCTTTTTCGACGAGTCTTTGAAACTATCTATACAAGCATATATGTCATTCGGTAGACTTTGAAGAAGATATGATTTTGCCAGCTTTTCTGCCTCGTACAATTCCTTTTCTCTGTTAGTAAAATCACCAACAGTTTTCCGGATCTGGCGCTCTGGCCAACCTTCAGTTGGGTTTGCCGGTACCACTTTCATTGGCCAATCTTGTGGACCCTCAGTCAGGCATTTGTATATGTCTTCATAGTTGGATTTTGCTTCTATGAAGTTCATAAATCGGTCATGCCACTGAGGGTACTCTCCCCGAAAGAGCACCGGGGGCTTTTGGTCAGAACCGATGGCTAGAGCATCCCTTGAGTTCATTTTTACTTCTTAGCTTAAGAGCACTGTAATGATCGTTAGGCAAGCAGAATGATCCAAATACAATAAAATAGAAGAAACACAGAAACACTTGATTTAAACAGAAAATCAGGTCACACAAATATCCGGTCGAAGGTATGCCCGGAGGAAGCAGTTATCCGGTCGAAGGACACGTCCGGGGATACACTTATCCGGTCGAATGATACGACCGGGGTCACACGAATCCGGTCGAATGTTAAGACCGGAGGACCCTTATTCGGTCGAAAAGGACAAAAAAAACGGATCACCTTTATTCGGTCGAAGGGATAAGACCGGGGACACTTTGTTCGGTCGAAGGGGTTTGACCGGAGCACAAGTGTCCGGTCGAAAGAGGAAGTCTTATTTGGTCCGGTCGAAAGACTTAACTAAAGATAAACACAAACAACCCCGAAGAACACGAAGAATCCGAAGAACCCGAAGAATTTCTGGGTTCGATCGAATGCAAACACAGATCCTTCGATCCTTTGATCGAAGGAATTAACAAATCAAGCAACAGCCAAACTCACTAAGACCGAATAATCACTACTCAGAAGCAATGCGATCGAAGGACTTAATGACCAAGACCGAATACAAAATTTCCAGAAATTTACCAGATTCGATCGAAGCCAAACCAACTTCAGAAACAGTTTCGATCGATAAACAACATTAATAATCAACTAAAACACATATACGCGATTAACACATTAATATAGGGTTTTAGACAAACCTTTTTCTGGATCAAACCTTTTGCCTATCTGCTCTGATACCAATTGTAGATCCCAGTTTCAGTGCAATCAACAGATATAAGAACAATGATGAACAATATATTGGCCACAGCAACTAGTTATATGATTAATATAAACTTCAAAGGGCTAAGGTTTACAGAGAGAATTTCTGATAATAGTATGTAAACCTAACAACTAGTAAACTGAATAATGAATCTCTAAACCGATAAATGAAACAGAAATAACTTTAAATACTCGGGCTCGCAAGCCTAATGGGCTTATGGGCTTTAAGGCCCAACAAGCTTACAACAATAGCAACTTGTCACAAACTACCCTGAACTTCTATTTAACATAGAAAATGGCCCTAACAAGTACACACACACACACATATATATATATATATATATCATGCATTTATTTACAAACATAACTCTTGACAAAAATTACCGAATAAAAAAATGTAACACAGTAATGGTAAAAAAATTTTGGTGAAATATATATAATTTTATAGGGAAAAAACCGGATTATATTATATAACATTAAGAACAATCGGATTTAAACATGAGAAAGGAAAAATAAATACTATATATGTATTAATATATATATATATATATATATATATACTAGAAACGTACTCGTGCAATGCAGTGAGATACATCACGATTTTAATGTTTCATTTTTTTTTTTTGTCGATTTACAGTACGATTTTTTATGGTTTTGATAAAAATGATAATGTTTTTTTTATAAATTTGTTTAATTTAGGTTTAATAATATAATGTTTTTTATATAAAAAAAAAGTATTTTGTTATAATTCAATGATTATCTTATATATTTTAATGATATCTACAAAAAATAAACAATTACATATTTAATAATATAATTAAAACAAATTTATAGTAGTATAATATATTAATTAATAGTGATACATGGAAATGTCAGCATAAAAGGAAGATCCTACACATACCAAATTGGTGGATGTTAGAAGTCAGCAGTAGTAATATGTGCTTTGATACTTGTAAATTAAGATATTTTTAAAATTTTGCATAAAATGATGGTACCTTGTGCCTAATAATTTGTGTTTAAGAGTTTTTTTATCCGTGATTTATAATATAGTAAATATATATATATATATATATATATATATATATATATATATATATAGAGAGAGAGAGAGAGAGAGAGAGAGAGAAAAAAAGATTGATGGTGATAAGAAAAAAAACTATTTTTTTATTTAACATATTTTGTTGTCAATGGGAGAAAAAATGTTTGACGGAAGTTCACCTCCATTAATTGATTTTACCAACTGTAAATAATTAACTATAATAGTGATGATTTGTCAAAATACCATTGGTGGACAGGAATGGGTTAGGGAATACTGGTACTTCCCCCTACATGCTCTACATAAATCCGTTATCCGGCCATGTTTATAACACCCCCTCTCCTCCCCCCCCCCCAAAAAAAAAACGAAAACAGATTACCAATACATTTCAAAATCACATATTAGAAAAACATAACAGAGTGAGATGAACCGGCTTAACCCTTTTAGTTATAGCGAACAGAGAAGTTGTTCAACTGCCGCCGAGAGAGGTTCATGTATAAGAGATTCAAGTATAAATATCATTCTTCTTACCAACCAACTCACATTTCTTTTACGCTCTTAAAATGAATCTCGATATAGAAGAAGATCAAACTGATCTTGAAGTTGGTTGTGCAACAATACTATTGCCGGGAGCTGGTCCCGATGCAACTGTACCGTCGTCGGGAGCTGGTCCCACCGCAACTGTACCATCGCCGGGAGCTGGTCCTACCGCAACTGAACCGTCATCAGGAGCTGGTCCCACCGCAACTGTACCGTCGCCGGGAGCTGGTCCCACCGCAACTGTACCGTCGCCGGGAGCTGGTCCCACTGTACCATTACCGGGAGCTGGCCCCACTGTACTGTCACCGGGAGCTGGTCATGATGCCACTGTACCGTCGCCGGGAGCTGGTCCCTCCGCCACTATACCGTCACCGGGAGCTGGTCCCGATGCCAACATACCGTTGCTGGGAGCTGGTCCCACCGTAACTATACCATCGTCGGGAGCTGGTCCCACCGCAACTATACCCTCTCCGAGAGCTGGTCCCACCACCGGGAGCTGGTTCCTCTGCCCTTATACCGTCGTCGGGAGCTGGTCCCGACGCCAACATACCGTTGCTGGGAGTTGGTCCCACCGTAACTATACCATCACCGGGAGCTGGTCCCACCGCAACTATACCCTATCTGAGAGCTGGTCCCACCGCCGGGAGCCGGTTCCTCCGCCCCTATACCGTCGTCGGGAGCTGGTTCCGACGCAGCTATACCGTCGCCGAGAGCTGGTTCCTCCGCAGCTATACCGTCGCCGGGAGCTGGTTGCTATACCATCGGGGGGAGCTGGTTTCACTGCAGCTATACCATCGTCGGGAGCTGGTTCCACCGCAGCTATACCATCGTCGAGAGATGGTTCCACCGCAACTATACCATCGTCGGGAGCTGGTTCTTACGCAACTATACCATCGTCGGGAGCTTGTTCCTACGGAACTATACCATCATCGAGAGTTGGTTCCGACACAACAATACAACCAAATTCTACAGATGCAGCTAAGGATATAACTCCTGCATTTCCTACTTAGATGAATAGGCTCTTTCGTCAATATGACGACGGAGGGCCTTTTAACAAAGTATCATACACCATCAAAGTGATATTGACCATAACTTTCGCTTTGATAGGAATTCACACTATTGCCTTAAGTCGCTACCCCACAAACCCTTTGCAATTGTGTTTGCTAACGGTATGCCTTTTAGGGTTTTCTGGTTTTTCAGTTGGTATGATGATGAATTCATGAATTACGTTTTATTTCGGTTTGGTCAAAGCGTTGTTTTTAGTTTGGTCGTCATTTTAAGTTTCACCATTCTATTGGTACGAGTGTGATGTTGATTGGTAGTTTTTTGTTTTGAATAATAAATGTAATAATGAATGCAATTCAAGAATCAAATATTTAGATATTCCTTTCTCATATTCTTTGGCAATGTATGGATGTATAGGAGCAGGCTTCCTATTATGTTGATATATGTCGATTGGGGGGGGGGGGGATTTTTTATTTTCTTGCTTATGTCATGTCTGTAGTAGAACATTTTTTGGTTTATGGATTTTCATAGAATCTTTTTGGACAACATGTAAATGTTGAAATAAATTACATAAACAAATAAAGAAAGATAAGAGAGATCAAACATGTTGTTTATTAGGTGTACTCACGGGTTGGGTTGATCGGGTTGAAAGCATTTGATCAACAACCCAAACCAATGTTGACGGTTGGTTTGGGTTGTTGATCAAATGCCTTCAATCCAATCAACCCAACCCGTGAGCACACCTAATAAACAACATGTTTGATCTCTCTTATCTTTCTTAATTTGTTTATGTAATTTATTTCAACGTTTACATGTTGTCCAAAAAGATTCCATTAAAATCCATAGACCAAAAAATGTTCTACTACAGACATGACATAATCAAGAAAATAAAAAATCCCCCCTAATCGACATATATCAACATAATAGGAAGTCTGCTGCTGATACATCCATCCATTGCCAAAGAAAATGAGAAAGGAATATCTAAACATTTGATTCTTGAATTGCATTCATTATTACATTTATTATTCAAAACAAAAAACTACCAATCTACATCACACACGTACTAATAGAATGGTGAAACTTAAAATGACGACCAAAACTAAAAACAACGCTGTGACCAAACCGAAATAAAATGTAAGTCATGAATTCATCATCACACCAACTGAAAAACCAGTAAACGCTAAAAGGCATACCGTTAGCAAACGCAATTGCAAAGGGTTTGTCGGGTAGCGAATTAAGGCTACAGTATGTATCCCCATCAAGGCGAAAGTTATGGTCAATATCCCTTTGATGGTGTTTGGTACATTGTTAAAAGGCCCCCCGTCGTCATATTGACGAGAGAGCCTATTAATCTAAATAGGAAATATAGGAGTTATCTCCTCAGTCGCATCTGCAGAGTTTGGTTGTATTGTTGCGTCGGAACCAACTCCCGACGATGGTATAGTTGCGTAGGAACTAGCTTTCGGCGATAGTATAGTTGCGGTGGAACAAGCTCCCGACGATGGTATAGCTGCGGTGGAACCAACTCCCGACGATGGTATAGCTGCGTAGGAACCAGCTTCCGACGATGGTATAGCTGCGGCGGAACCAGCTCCCGGAGTTGGTATAGCTGCGGCGGAACCAGCTCCCGGAGTTGGTAAAGGGACAGCGGAACCAGCTCCCGGAGTTGGTATAGCGACAGCGGAACCACCTCCCGGAGTTGGTATAGCGACAGCGGAACCACCTCCCGACGATGGTATAGCGGCGGAGCTACCAGCTTCCGACGATGGTATAGCGGCGGCGGAACCATCTCCCAGCGAGGGTATAGCTGCGGAAGAACCAGCTCCCGTCGACGGTATAGCTGCGATGCGTTGGATCCAGCTCCCGACGACGGTATAGTTGCATAGGAACCAGCTCCCGGCGACGGTATAGTTGCGTAGGAACCAGCTCCTGGCGACGGTACAGTGGCGGCGGGACCAGCTCCCGGCGACGGTACAATGGCGGCGGGACCACCTCCCGTCGACGGTACAGTTGCGGAGGGACCACCTCCCGATGACGGTACAGTTGCGGTGAGACCACCTCCCGGCGACGGTACAGTTGCGGTGGGAGGAGAGGGGTGTTATAAACATGGTTGGATAACGGATTTATGTAGAGCGTGTAGGGGGAAGTACCAGTATTCCCTAACCCATTACTATCCACCAATGGTATTTTGACAAATCATCACTATTATCGTTAATTATTTACAGCTGGTAAAAACCAATTAATGGAGGTGAACTTTCGTCAAACACTTTTTCTCCCATTGACAACAAAATATGTTAAATAAAAATATATTTTTTTTCCTTATCACCATCAATCTGTCTCTCTCTCTCTCTCTCTGTCTCACTCTCTCTCTCTCTATATATATATATATGTATATATATACTATATTATAAATCAGGGATAAAAAAACTCTTAAACACAAATTATTAAGCACAAGGTACCATCATTTTATGCAAGATTTTAAAATTTTTTTAATTTACAAGTATCAAAGCACAAGATACATATTACTACTTCTGACTTCTAACATCCACCAATTTGGTATGTGCAGAATCTTCCTTTTATGCTGACATTTCCATAAGAAAGATAAGAGAGATCAAACATGTTGTTTATTAGGTGTTCTCACGGGTTGGGTTGATCGGGTTGAAGGCATTTGATCAACAAACCAAACCAATGTTGACGGTTTGAGAAATTTCAACCCAACCCAACCTAACCCGTTCGGGTTGGTTGGTTTGGTCGGGTTGGTCGGGTTGTGTTTAAAAAAAATAAAAACAATATTGATAGCATAAAAATAAAGAAAAATTTCTTTGAAATACGATCCATCGTCCAAAATAATATATGAGTTCATCAAATATTTAGGTATTACATATAACTTTTCAATAATGTCCTAACTTATACATATTAAAGGGAAATATAAATATTTTTAAAGAAGTCGCTAAAACATTTATCGGGGTTGGTCGGGTTACTTTGAGCCTAACTCAATATAAACCTAATAGAGTCGGGTTGTCTTAATTTTGTATAGATTATACGTCGGGTTACCCCGGGTTGATTTTTTTGGTCGGGTTAATCGGTTATTTGAGCACCCATATTGTTTATATATAGTGGTTTACTAACTTGGTTTCAAACATGTTTATAGTGACTTACCAACATAGTTAGTTCACTTTTTCTTAGCCAATGGAGATACACCCATTTTACTAATTATTACTCTTTTTGGTAGAGTAAAATCGCAGCATAGATTATTACAATCCTCGATTAGTTTGATTGTTTTAAGCGAGGTGTGGAACACTCATGTAACACTCCGATTTCCGAAAGGTATCATTTCAAGTTAATACAGAAATTGATATTCTAGAGAAAAATAAGATATAGGATTTTGGACTTGAATCCTAGATTTTATAGTCTTGGTAGATGAAGGATTCAATTACGAGTCCAACGGTTCTTTCCGGAGCAAAATCGGAGTTAAAACGAAGAAGTTATGACCAAAACAGTGTTCGGGCAAGAAATTCGGGCAACAGTACACCGCGCGGGTCTCCGCACGGATGGACCCATGCCGACACCCGTGTGGAGCCTTTGTGTGCACAAAAACGGGAAAATTCGGCCCCCAAACCCCATTTTCACCCAAATCTCAAATATTCTCCCCATTTCTCTCCCAACTCGACCCTCCAACCTCCCCATACAAGCTCTAACTCATTTTGAGTGTCTTTCTCTTAAAATTAAGTGGTCCTTCTTCATCTAGCAAGCTTGGAGGTTAGAACTATAATCTCTCATCTTCATCTTCTTCATCAAGATATCTAGGGTTTCAGGCAATACAATCACGACTGGAGGTGTAGCTCGGCAGAGCAGGCAATACAGTCACGATCTGAGGGGTAGTTCGACAACATGGCTATGTGGCTTAACTTTGTGTTCCGCTGCGTACAATGGAATCGGGTCTCCCCCGTCACGGGAAGGTGTTAATTGGGTATTTAATTGTGTCATTTTATTATCCATGTTTTCGGTGACATTTTGCATATGTGGAATTGTTTACTCAAGGTTTACGGGTTGTGTATTATGCCCTGCCCACGTTTGGGATGTTCGAAAAGTAAAATCTTATTTCATAATTTTTATAAATTCGGAGTCTCTCTCTATTCTTATTTTGAGTAAACTTTGGGTTGAATCTAAATTTGCGGAAAACGTTTTATATCGGGATTTTAGCTCTTTAAACATGTTGGTTTGGTTAACGTATATATTGATGTCCCTTTCGTATAAAATGCATATTATCGGTAAACGGGTCGTTTTCATATTTGAAGCATATCATTTTAAAAGATTATGATTCTAATTTGCATTCTTCCTTTTTAACGATTCACTTATAATTGTTGAAAACTCTTGAGCTCACTAGGCGTTAAGCCTAACCTTTTCATTTGTCGGCATGTGCATCAGGTTCCAGTTGGGTTTTGGTTCTAGCAGGACTATGAAGAGTTGAGCCTTAGCTTTTCGCAAGTGTAAGTAGTTGGTGAAGTCTTCCGCAGTTGGAGATAGTGACTGTTATTGGGTTTTAGTAGCACCCGTCCTTATTATAGATTGTATGTATAGAATGAAATGTGTGTATTGAGGTTAAATCTTAAATTGCGTTTGTACATGAATCAATTATCGATGTATTTGGAAAATTTTAAATTAGTTGCTATTTCCAGAATTGAGGGTGTTACAAGTTGGTATCATAGCTTAAGTTTGAGAGAATTAGGTATTTATTTTTGGATGCCTAGACTCAAACTAGCGTTCTTATAAGTGATTATAAGTGAAGTTGCACATTAGGTACCTTAAGATAAGATGTTTTGGGGTTGATCGAGTCGCTAGAAACGGGAAACTTGTCGAGGGTCGCAAGGATGATCATGTATGGTACATTCATAATGGCACATGCCAGTGTTATGGTGAATCTACATTCTACATGTGTATACTTGAACTACCTTGGTATGATGACCGTTAGGGTAGTGAGAAAGTTTCTAAGCGGGTAATCTAAGGAAGGGTTGATGTTTATAGCAATATCACTTTGGAGTGATAGTTAAGTACGATGAATGCATTAAGTTGGTCATCTTGAGTCAGAATTATTGGTTGGATTAGAACTATAAGTTTGTTAGACCAACTCTATTTCGAGGAAAAATTGTAAGTTAACCAAATTAGTGAGATTGTTGCTCTAAGATGTTTGATGCATCCGGATGACAATTGTTTGACGGGAAAATGGAGGAATGTAGTCCTAAGATGCTGAGTGTCGACCTAATCCATGCACTAAATTTATTTCTAAAATAAGTTTGCATTAGTTGTTTATCATGTCCTCAAAACATAAAGTGAGTTATATTATAAAGTCTCGATAAAATATTTAGTACTCATCGTATTTTAAACTGCGAGTTTAAGCATGCATAAGATTGTTTTGTTGCACGCGGTTGCAAATTGTTAATAAAAATCTCTTCGTCCCCGTTTTGTGTCTAACGCTATTTTTGGATATTATAAGATCCGTGTTTTAATGTCATTTGGGTATTGGGCAAGTAACTGTGGAATTTTTAACCTTGACATTGGATCTCCTCCACGTATGTTAAAGTTTTAAAGGAAGAGTTGTCCACAGGTTCTTGATTCGGAATTTTCTGAAAAATTTTGGTCTGTATGAGTCGTGTTTAATTTTATGGAGTATAGTTTTGCGACGTTTTGGGCGCGTGAGTGTACTTTGAGATGCATGGGTTTTTAATTTTATTGCGTGTAAATTTACGAGCTTATTGGACGTCGTCTCATGAAAGTTTTGTTGAAAATGGTCACTATATCTTACGTTGTGGTTTTAGAATTTTGACATTTTTAGACTTATTATCGTCTTATGCTTTTATGTTGGGAAATGAAAATTTTGACACCGCTTGATTTTAGCGTTAATGAGTTTTATGAAAATTCAGTTAGGTTTTATGGTGTCTTATCTTACGACATTTTGCGTCACGTAGATAAATTTTAGAACGTGTATACATGCATTATTGTGTGCGTTAATTTATAGGTTTTGTTAATAGATGTCAACCCACTTGTTGTTTTGGGGAAGTTTCATTATTATGTGATTTATCTTTGGGCTTTATACACGTATCAATCGTTGTATACTATTTGTATTTGGATTAATTATATTGTTGGTGTGAGTAAACATATAAAAGATTTGTGTTGCTTCAGATCGAACTGTTAACCTAAACGTGCTTTAATTGTTGACTTTGCTGTCATAAGTTTTCCGCAATGCAATAAATGAATTATCGGTTTACATGTCGTTGTAGTTACCACTTTGAGCAAGTGCGTTTTATCTGTGCGGCCCAAAATCGGGACTCGATTTAAAGTTTATTTACGTTCCTATTGTGTTGCTAAATTTGGGAAATAAACGGACGTATATGGGTCTTGTTGGGGATTTTATCCTCCGACATTTTTGTGTTTTTTAAAGGAAAAGATTTTAAAGTTGAAGTTGTGAAATTATCTTTTGGAAGTTGTACAAACTTTTATTGCACATGTTATAGTGCGGAAAATTATTTTCATATGCATAATATAAATTGATGCATGCTAGGACCATGGTAGTCCGTTTAAAAATTTTGTTGCGCATCTTTTGTTACCGTTTTTATTAACGTAAGTATTGATCAAATGAATTTTTGTAATAGTTTTATATACGTGACGTTGATGATCACTTTGTACACCCTCGACACTTATTCCACCGATCTCGGTCCAGTCTCAATGTCCGATCTCCTCCCGTTCCAACTGCAGGGGTGTTTTAGCAATGTATTAATTGTATATTTGTAATTCAACATTGATTAGCCTTTCCTTATTTTGTGAATATCATTACCTTAGTTAGTGGTGTAGGTTACAATTTCTCTCATATATATTTTGTATTTGTATCCTTGTTTTGAGGAGAAATACACAAAACCTTTACGAAGAACGTAACAAGAAATCATTAACATCACAACGTTCTCAAATCATATAAATATGACCCATAAAACCAAAATGTAAAACAAGCTATGCCAATAACTAAGTTAAAAGTGTCGCTTAATTGGACAAGTCCAACTAGGTGCGTTATTCTACCGACAATAGAACATGGAATTCAAACAAGAGCAGAAACACAAAATCTTGGATTCTTATGAAAATATGAATTCTAAAGCAAAGGGGAAGTGCAAACCTGCAACATTAAGTCGTAGCTGCCTTTTTCTCTTCCTCGAGCTGCTGCAGTTGTGCTAGTCGTTCAGCCCAGGCTCTATCTCTGGCTACTGCAACCATCTTTCGTTCTATCCTTTGAATTCTCTTCTTCCTGTTGTCTTCCTGCATCTCCGCCTTACGTTTCTTCTTTTCCGACTGTACACCCAATTCACAATCAGCACTAAACTCAATTTTCAACCACCAATTATGATTAATACTCAACAGTGTTGAAATGTAAAAAAGATGTAAAGGACTTGTAAAGAATCTTGATGAAACCAGGTTTCTAAAAGTATTCAAAAACATGACTGCTCACTTGTTTACCCCCATTCTCAATTTTATAGGTAGCATCTTATTTCTCTAAATCCGGGCTCACAATCACATGTGCATTTTTCCTATCGTATAAATGGCGACTTCAAATGTCGTCTTTGTAGTCCTCGATAGCGTCGTCTTTGTAATCATCGTTGAAAATGCACTTCTCGTGGCCACATCAAAAATGTCCAATGCCAAACCCAATCATGAGGCTCAAAATTAAGCCCTTTGGAAGCCATCATAGGTGCTCACTTTTAGTTATAATTAGTCTCATGACCGATTATAATTAACATGTCATGTTCATCCCATGACGTCTTCGTAATCGGTCGCGTCTTCGTAATCGATCTTTACGGCTTCAGATCGAGCCCTTAACAAGGCCTTCAAATATTTAGTCCATTCCCTAAGCCCAACTTTTTTAACCGCTTTCATTTTTATGGTTTAACATTATAATTAACTAATACATTATTTAAAAAGCTTGCATAGTCATTAAAATCATAAGTAAAAAACTTTAAAAAAAAATGGGGAGCACACACGCCTAGCCTCTCGCCCCCTAAATTCCAAAATAATAATATATTTTTAATTGATATTATATAATAACAACTTAGTTTATTACGTTTTTGTATCACTATAAGCTAATCCAAACACATTTTACAAAACTCGGGTTTGACGCCACATAAGTTAATAAGCATTTTCTTTTATACAAGCATAAGTTGTTTTAAATAAGCAATCCTAAACACCCCCTTAGGCATTTCCAAGGACATAACCTCTTATAAAAGTGCTTGGAAATGCAAGACTAGGGGAACAAGTGACGGTGGGACGAGAAGTGGGAGGGGGTGTAGTGGAGAGGTGGCTCTTAGATAGTTAGATTATTATAGCTCGATATATAGTTGTTTTAGTTTCTTTTATTTTTCATGTCTTAAGTATGCTAGTTGTTGCAAATAACGATCACACCACACTCGATCGAACCACACAAAACGAGATCGAATCGAGTAGAAACTTAATCGAAATTAACCCAAGATCCAAAATAAACTAAAACGAGTTTGTAATGCGGAAACGATAAACTCGAATCTCTCAACGGAATAATAATCAACCACAGAATAATAATCGAAACTTGATGGAAATAAATAAGGGAGAAAACGACACCGGATTTACATGGAAAACCCAAAACGGGAAAAACCACGGGCGGAGGAGACCACCGAGAAGTTCACTATAATTGACGATGTTTACAATACTTGAGAACGGAGAAATCGATGAAGAATATACAGATTAATGCTAATCTATATATAATTGTATTTATTGTTGGGAGAGAAGCTATGTTGAAGATGTGTCTTGGGAGATGATTGCATGGCCTCTATATATAGATAAATAAATGTCATCACATTTATTGTGTGATTCAATGTGAATTGAGACACACCGGCCTAAATGTGAAGAGAAGAAAAAATCAAAGTGGGCAACCTCCTTTGGTGAGTTTGGGGTTGCATGGTGTCTTTTGCATGACAAATGAAGACCAACAACCATCCCTTTTCACATCTCTTTTGTTGAATTCACAACAAACTTGTTTTACACATGGTTGTAGCCTTGTATCCTCCATATTTGACTAACCCATTTCACATTCCATTGCCATGCAAACTTCTCCAACATATGTATCATGCATGCATTTATTTATTTGGAGTAAAATAATTAACACTAGTCTTAGGTGACGTTTGTTTTTTAAGAGGTGCTGAAGTCTGAAGATTTTTAAGAGGTGGTGCTGAAGTTTGAAATCTGAATCAACAAGACTGTTTGTTTTTGTAAACTGACAAACGTCTGAATATGTATAATTGTCTATTTTATTCTTAGAAATTCAACTTAAATATGTCAATTGAAACGAGCATCGATGATACCGAAGCGCCGATTTAAGCGATTCAATATTTTTCGAAAGCCAACACACATATCTACAATATTCATGTTTTGCATTTTTGCAAACTTGGGGTGCATTTGGGCTAAAACCGATGTTGAAATTGAAAGAATGATGTTGGGTGGAAATAAGAGGTAATTAAGTGGTTGGGTTATCACTTAATTTATTCAGAGGACATTAAGGGGTTGTTTGTTTTTAAAAAAAATCTTTTAATGGCTCTTAAGTCTGAATCGTTCAGACTTTTTTATAAATCACCTCTTATTAATCATAAATATATTAAGACTTCAGACTTTAGTCCTCTTAAAAAACAAATGACACCTAATTAAGTGTTAAGAGACTTTTATAAGAAAGAAAAAACAAACGGTCTGAATTATCTTATGTCTGGCCAAATCAGACATAAGTGACAATTAAGAATTTTTTTTTGATAAAACAAACACCACCTTAGTTATTCAAACATGCTTATTTTAGTTTTTTTTTCCTTGCTATATAATTTTAGTTTTATAATTACGCTTTATGCTTCTTATTGGTTTTAGCTTACGTACATTGTACTTGTCGGTCCCTTTATTACCATTCACTTGTATCTTTGTAATTTCTATTTTCCAAATTAAGTGTACCCATTTATGTACATCCAACCTCTATGATGAATATATTCGGTTTCTTTAATTTGGTTATATATTTATATTAATATATTTTTCTTTTTAATTAAATATATATTGAGGAGGGTTTAAATGAGAAGTAGGTTCAAATGGAAACACCCACAATTTATGAGAACACAAGAACGCCATGAAACATTATGATTTATACTTAACTTTTTTTATTTCTTTATCTATGATACTTATATAATCAAGATTTACGATAAAATCTCTTTCAATCGAAATCAAAGCCACAACATTTAAAGGTCAATTTTATTTTTATTTGAATCTTGTTAAAAAAGGATTTATTTTTTTGAAATAAGTGTTTTTAATAAACAATTGTATAAATCTCATAATGTAGGAAAGTTTGGTGTAAATTTGTCCTTCAATATACAATTCACCATTTACTATGACAATTTGACAAATCCTTACAAATTTTTTATAATTTTTAAAACTAAGAAAACAACAAAAGCGAAAATCAAGAAACCAAATAAAAAAAAGAAAAGAACAAAACACTCTTGACGAGTTTCTTGATCCTCCTTGTTTGAAGTCTCTTCTCTCCCCTTAAATGCGAGAAACCCTAACCTGCTGAAATACTTGGTCCTCCACTTATATTCCCCGGCAATCGGATTATACGAAACAAACTCGAAACCTCTATCCTCCACTGCTTTTTTAAAACGTGCAGCGTTACTGTAGACCAGTGGTTGGATGTCGTAGCGGCACATCTCTTCGTGCGTAAACATCGTGGTCGCCTTCGTCGTTATTTCAGCCGCGTCCTTAAACCCCTGTCCACCCACCAGTTTTATCAGGCTAACTTAAACGCTTATCCGGTAAGTGCTTACCGAATCATTTAGCATATCGGATGAACATGACAATGATTGAGAAACTTTATCGGATAAAAATGTTGAATAACATTCATTTTAATAGACTAAAATTTTACTCGGTAAGTTAAGTGAAAGTGTTAACAATTATTGATAAGCGCTTACTGGGGTAAGAGTGGTGTAAACGGCGCCTAAGAGTAATGCTTCCAGGAATGATTTCGATGAAAGACTCAAGTTCGAGCCCTCTCAAGTCTATTTCCCCGAGAAATCTGATGCTTCCGGCATCATCACGTCCCACCACAAAGTCCTTTACACGACCGATGTAACCTGGGTCCGCTCGCTCTCTGGCTGCTAGTTGCTCGATCGTGGGTTTCATGTAGTAACATGAATGACATAGCTTCGGCATAAGTGCCTCGATATCATCGGACCATTCATTCATCACTTTCTGGCTCATCTTAGTTTCAATGCCATTTTTTCCTAAGCACAAAGGCCAGTACAACAATTGATCAAGTATTTAATATTAATAATTTAATATTAGCAATTAAAACGATTAATTACCAATAGCTTTTGGTTTCTCCGTATCTGATATTGACTCTGGTTTTGGTTTTCCAGTTCTACCACCGGCAGCTGCAGAGCTGTTTAAGAAAACCAGAAAATTAAACAACGAGATAAGAAGACATATATATTAAGAAAACAACACAGAAAAGAATACAAACAAGAAGTGTGAATTGAAGAAAAAAAAACTTACGATTGATATAACCAGACATAATTCCTTCCAGTATATATACAACGATCCAAATTCTGAAAGAACATCATGTTAATTAATTGCAAAACATATATCTTGATACGAAATATAACTTAATAATCATTCAAGTATATATAATAACATTTGACCATTGATTATAGAAAAAATTAACAAAGACATACCCACACACAGGAATAGGCAACGATTAGAAGAAATTAACAAAGACAAATCCACACACAGGGGTGGATTTAATTAAATACGCATGGACTTCTTTAATTTTGGTGTTTCAGTTCGTTGGGGTAAGCGATTGAAGGAGATATGGATTAATTAGTTTCTCTCTATCTTGTTGGATCGTGACTATATCTATAGTATATGAGGTGATGTTTTTAAAACTATTTTTAATATATAAAGAATTTTTTATCGATGAATATTACTTAAAATTCAAGATTAAAATAATTATTATGTATGAATACCAACTTTTTAAAACCTAATGTTTGTTTGAATTCATATGACTAATTACCAATTAATAAGTATAATAAACACCTCATTTTAGGCTATGTTTGGCAAAAAAAAAAAAAAACTAGTTTATAAGTTAGCTTTTTGTTTTGATATATGTTTGGATGACCATAAGTTAGTTTTTTGATAAGCTACTTGGAGTAGCTTATGAGGAGCTTTTTGTAAATATTCCAATTATGCCCCTCATTAATATTCATTATTATATATTAACTTTTAATTATAAATAAATAATTAATATCCTTTTTGGTAATTTAAATAATTATAAGCTAGTTTTTGTCAAACATGAATTTTTCATCAGCTAGTTTATCAGTCATCAGCTAGCTTATCAGCTAGTTTGCCAAACATAGCCTTAATATAAACATATAATAAAAATTTACTTCATCATTATCTTTAGAGTAAACTTCAATTTTGGTCCCTGACGTATAGTGATTTCTTTGAAAGCGGTCCCTATTGTTTCATAATTCAAGTTTACATCCCCAAGGTATGGATTTTGCTCTGAAAAAGGCCCTTGACCCCTAACGACGTTAAACTGGTGCGTTAGTGCCAGGGGTATTTTCGTCTAACCATATTTTTGTCCTCTTTTTGCACTTCTCTTTTGTTTTCTTTTATTTTTACAAAAACATTCAAAACATAGGGACCAAAAATGTAATTAGAAGAACAAAACAATACAAAAAAAAATCTAAAATGAAAAGAAAATGAAAATTTGAAATGCTTCTTGTTCACGCCATCTCCATCTCCATCTCCATCTCCTTTCTTCCCCAAAATACCCCACCAGTAAAATACCCCATCTTCTTTCTTCCCCAAAAACAAAAACACCATCTCCTTTCTTCCCAACAAAAAACCTCCATCTCTTCATCCTTTGAAGCAATCGCACCAACATCCATCGTCACACAAGAAAACGTCGATCTTCATCTTTTGAAAACATCGCACCAACCAATATCTTCTCGACGGTAAAACCCCATCCCCTTTTCTATGTCGCACCAGTGAACTCCGATGAGTAAAGAACGAGGAGAAGAAAGCTTTTTTGTTCAGGGTTTTGATATTATCGAATGCTTCTCGGTTGAGTTTCTGGGTTTCGATTTTTCAGTGTGATGCTTCCCTTTTCGATCGGTGGACGCTTCAGATTTAGATTTGGGGTTTTGTTTTAGATTTTTGTGATTAAGGGTTTTGATTTAGATTTTAGATTTAGGGTTTTGATTTGGATTTTTTTATTCGAATTTCATTGAATTAATTGATAAAAATTTGTAGTTTGTATTCTTCATATTACTCGTGAATTTGTTTGCATTCGAATAGATGGTTTATTGCCGGTTTTTGCTTCTGTTTATTCGTTGGTTGATGTTCATCTATTTTCTAGGCTTAAATGTGATGTTCATCTGAATTTTGGGAGATCTGTTGCATTTTCTGGGCTTGGATATTTTTTGTGGTTCTGTTTGGTCCTTCACATAACTGATAGGTATTTACTCAATAAAAAAAGCCCTTTTCATTCCTTGGAAGAAGGTCCTCTGTATATGTTCATATATAAACTCATCCCGTGTACTTTACGAAATTACCCCTCTACCTTCTATAGAGAAGACCACACAAGGAATTATCTGGTGCTTCGCAGTCAAAGCCGCAAATGTTGACCAGATGAATGACTAAGATTACTTCTCTATTTCTCATATATTTATCATTTCTCAAATGAACCTCTCCCTATATATATATATATATATATATATATTGTATATGTGTATGCATATAATTATATATGTATGAATTTAGATCTGTTTGATGGCAGTTGTCCTGGCATGTGTTGTTATTGCCTCTTGGATATATGCTTCTAAGAACTTGGTCGTTTGTTTCATATTTGTCTTGGTATTTATTTTTTGTTGAAATAAGTCTTAGTTCTAATTAATTACTTCAATATTGGTGTTTTTGTTCATAATTACATCTAAGAGATTTCTTGTAAGAAAACAACTGTTTTGTTTTGCTGCATCCAAGAAGTAAATTTTCATGTTCCCAGTTACATGAAATTATAACACTCTAAAATTTGGGGTAATTTTTAAAAATCGAAAATTCGACAACATAACATTTATAAATAGGGCAAACCATCCATAATGGCAAGTGTGAGCGTTTACAAAACCTGTAACAATAAATAGGGAAACGACAACAAACTAATCTAAACTACAACTGGCCAGATTACATTGGTTGTCAACCCAATACCAAAAGAATAATTGTTTAAATGTTACAGCTCCCAAAATAACTATCATCCAAAAATGCCCTCAAAAGACTATGCTCTTCGCTCAACCCCTTGACGACCCGCCGCTAAGGGAACCTGTTATACACATCGTTTGAGAAAAAGCGTTAGGCTTAAAGCCTAGTGAGAACATACAATTTATATGAATATAGAAAAGAATTAGTTGCAACGTAAATATTGTTTTCTTCAACATTCTTGTAAAAGGTTTGGTAAACGTAGAGTGACCTTTCGGTCCAGACACTCATCTTGCGACGACGGGTATAAACCCGAATCCAAGGATTGTGGCAGAACACTCAGTAAGCCACTTTCCAAGTTTTGAGCTCACCGTACTAGGATCAAGGCCGTGAACCTGCCGGTCCAAATAACGATGTGGGAGGGTGGCACCCGATGATCCAAGTCATGCTCATTCACTAGGATTTACATTTACGACCCACGGCTAGTATCCGGTCCCACATAACCGTACTAAGTTGCCCTCTAGGGTCCAATGTCTCAACTAGCTACATACGGGAGTTACCCCAAATAATAAGCCAACTAAATACCTATGGATCCATTAGTAATAGTCTAGACTCGTCACAATCACACATGTGACCAACTATAATCAAACATATAGTTCGTAAAACCATTTAATTTCCAAATCACTATTTAATGGTTAACTGCTGATAAGAATCACAAGCCCATATATAATCATCATAAGGCTAACATCTCGATCCCAAAATGTTTCTTTACCAAATAAACCTTTCCATAATGGAAACCATTTTATAAAAACATGAATTTCTTTATATTGTAACCATTTGTTTCCTTTCCACAAAATAACCTTTTTCACTAAAACCTTCTTAAAATGTTTAATCGTAAACTTGGCTAGAAGCCAAAAGTTAAACATTTATTCAACATAAGATAACAACAACACGTTTGTGGTACTAAGACATGTATTTAACCATCTTTTCACAAAAGGGGTGAGAAACCCTAAAAATCTCCTAAAGTTATCAAGTTAGGTCAAAACTCATCAACATTAATAATGTAAACAAGGAGATGTTTAGTAGTCAAAATATGCATTTTGATGTGTATAAAGTTTAGCAAAAAGGAAATATGAACTCACCTTGGGGTTAAACACCAAAACCCTAGAAACTTCTAGTTGGAGATCTTTACCAAAGCGCATAAACACCTAACCACCACCATTAATGAGGAGGGAGAAGGTTGGATGAAGTAATAAATGAAGAGGAAGTTTTAGGGCTGGAAACTTACCAAGAACAGCAGAGCAAAACGACCTAGACCTTTCCCAAAAATCAGATAAATGAAATAAATTCGGAGTTGTCCGATTTATAGGTCCGCCCCCGCTGGCGATAGTGACAGGCGATAGTGCCATTGGCACTATCGCGGGGCATACTCGCGCCGAATGTACCGTGACCCATAGGCCGACCGCGATTGTGCCCCCGGCGATAGTGACACTGTCACTATCGCGGGCATGATCGCGCAGAAGGTACAAGGCCTCAAAACTCCAGATTTCGACTCCGCGACTCACGAGCCTACGACGCTGGAAAAGATTCTACGGAAAGAATTGAAATAACCCGAAAAGTCGCAACCAGACGAGTTGGTAAACTAGATTATTACAAAACAAAAAAATACGGGTGTTACAGAAATCTTCTATGTCACTTATATGATGATGTCATTTATGGGCAAAGTCTCGAAACCATACTATTTGTGTATAAGACTAATAACAACTATGGTTATGAGAACCAAGCAGTTTCACTATTCTTCAGTAAGACCGACCGGATCATGAGACCGCTCAAACCACCAAAAATTGTCCGATTTTATCATGGTTCGACCGGTTTAAACGGTCGTGCGGTTTTTTTAACACCGTGAAATTACGAATGAAATACAGTCGAAATATGACAAATAACAGCAGAAATTGATTGGAGTTCGAGTTTATGCAATCAATCGATGGTGCAAATCTGAAAACGATGAATGCATATTCTTGAAGAACATGCAGAGGCGATTCATTAGTTTTTACAGAGAAATACATTTATCGATTCATACATGTTTGTATGAGACCTCGATTTAATCTCAATTGAATGTAAGTACAGAAAATTAATGGAGTTGTTGTTTTACATCGTCACGCAGATTAAATATGAATATCTTATATGTTGACAATTGAATATGAATGGTAGTTCTTATATGTTGACAATTGAATATGAATATGATAAATTGTGTTGAGCCAATATGCAATTTATCTGTTTTAATTACTTAGTCATTAGAGTGGGATTATAATTTTGCACATTAGTTTAAAAATCCCCTAAAACAATTTGAATTACACTTGCTAATTAAGCTTGCACAAATAATGGTTAGAATAGTCATTTAGGTGCAATTTGTGGATCTTCAAGAACTATATTACTTGATTGGACTTTAATACATTAAGTAGACAATTTTGTCCAAACATGCGGCTCACTGTGGAATCATGTCGTTGCCATTCTTAGCAAGCTGAAGTCGTAGTTGTTAGAATCTCACATCGGCTAGCTAGGCTTGGACTTATTCTCCTCAATATATGTTAATGTTGGAACCCCCTTCTCTCATCGAGGGGGTTCCACTTATTCTCACAATAGTTTATAAAGGTAAAGAGTGATAGTGGGGAAAATTATAAGAGTGGATAGACAATACTCAAATAGTATATATAATTGCATTAGATCATGATACAAGCATACTTTTGCAATCATCAACACTATATGATGTACTTGACACTCTACACATGGCTTTTGATGGAAGAACTATATCCACTGTGATCGTCTCTTAGTATTTAGACCACAGCATAACACCTTCATATATACTTTGCAGAACCTTTGATTGCTGGAAGAACTTGAGATGTTAGATCACCAACAGGGATATATCCACTCCCAAGAAAATTTCATGATTGCATCAACAAGTCTTCATACAAATCTTATATACATTATGGTTTATTCCTAATCACAACGGAGTGGAGAATTAAATTTCCAATTTTATTAGCTATTCTTTGTTTATTGACAGAAATCAACAGGTATTGATCACTTGGCACTGCAGGAAGGTTTTAGATTATGTTGGTAGTTTTAATATGCCAATTTGATTTAATGTAATTGTTTCTCCTTCTATGCAGACATGATAAGAATAAAACTATTGATAAAGCTGAGGTTTTAGATTATGTTGGGGAGGCGTGATGTTTACGGTACTGATACAGGTATCTCGGTTATTAATTGTAGGTATGTGTTAATTATGAGATAGAATAATTTTCCATCTTTGGTATGTTAGATTGTTGGGAACTGAAGATTCTACTAAGTGTAGTTACTACTGCTAGTACAAGTGTAGTTACTACTGCCAGAACAAGTTGAAGATTAATACTGCTAAGTGTTACTACTGCTAGTAGAATTACTACTGCTAGTTAAAGTTAGTACTGCTTATCTAGTTAGTACTGCTAGTAGTTAGTACTGCTTTCAGTTAATACTGCTAGATGAAGTTAATGCTGCTGAGCATTATTAGTGCTGCTAAAGAGATCCGGATGGAAAGAATGACAGCTGGATATACTGAAGATATACTTAGAAGATATACATGGAAGATATACTGAAGATTTGTTTATTCTTTGTAATTATCTTTCTATTAGTATATGTATAGAATATTTAGAATAGAGAAACAGAACTTTAAGATAACTGTTTTTCAAGAGAAAAATCGACCTCAAGGCATAGATCCTAATTCTAGAGAAGTAGAATTCGTATTGGTGAGCCTGTTCATCAATATTGAGGTTGAGTGTGTAACCTTGTAGCTTTAAGCATTCAATACAAGTTTACTGTTTGATCATTATATACTGTGTTTGATTACTGTTTTATTAAATATCAAAGTGTTTTTCCGCAACTTCTTTGATATTAGTTTCTGAGTATTAATTCTTGTTAAGAATTCGATCCTGACAAGTGGTATCAGAGCTTAATTCTCTCAGAAACAGTTATTCATCATGGAAAATCTTACAGAATCAAGCAGTACTTTGGTCTCAAAAGTTCCAATGCTCAGATCCAATGAATTTGACATGTGGAAAATCAGAATCAAGCAATATATTCTCCTCACAGATTATTCTATGTGGGACATCATTGAGAATGGCCCATCTGATGGAGGAAAGATTGGTGAAGATGGCAAAAGAACTCCTCCAAAGACAGATACAGATAGGAAATCAAGACAGACAGAGATGAAAGCCTTGAGCACACTGCTCTTGGCCATTCCAAATGAGTATCAACACCAATTCTGCAATTGTACTGATGCACAGATGCTCTGGAATGCTCTAGAGAAGAGATTCTCAGGTACTAAAAGTACCAAGAGAAATCAAAAGGCAATCTTAAAACAACAGTATGAAAACTTCATCTCAACTAAGAATGAGTCCATGACTCAAACTTTTGACAGGTTTAATAAACTAATTGGTGAACTAGCTACTATGGGAGTACAGATTGATCAAGATGATGTGAACAGAAAGTTCTTAAGGTCCCTTGGAGATGAATGGACCATGTACACTGTGTCATTCAGACAGAATGATCAGTTGGAAGACAAAGAACTTGATGATCTGTACAATGATCTTAGAGTTTTTGAAGCTGAGGTGGAGGCAAAGAAGAAGCCTTCTGGATATGTTCATAATGCTGCACTCCTATCAGCATCAATTGATTCTACTGCTAACTCTGAATCAGTTAATGCTACTAATGGATCAAATCTAGATAAAGGCACTGATTATGCATTTGAAGCTCTTCTTTCTAATCATGGAAATTCTTCTTTGATCAATGATGACTTAGAACAACTTCATCCTGATGATCTGGAAGAGATGGATATTAAATGGCAGATGGCCATGCTCTCCATGAGGGTTAAGAAGTTTATAAAGAGGACTGGAAGAAACAACTTCTCACAAAGAAGAGAAGATGGAGCAGGGTTTGATAAATCAAAGGTAGAATGCTACAAATGTCATCTTAAGGGACATTTTGCTAGAGAATGCAGAAGTGGAATGTCTCACAACAACAACCATCAACAAGCTCAATCTGGAAGCTTCAATAACAAAAGAAACTCTGCTCAAGCCCTTGTTTCTCAACAAGGAATGGGGTTTGATTGGAGTGATCAAGCAGAAGAAGCTATTCAGAATCAAGCTCTTATGGCTAAAGTATCTGATCTCCCATCTGAGGTAAGTTCTAATCTCTGCTCTAAAACTTGCATAGACACTGTTAAAAGGTACAGGGATCACAATCAGAAGATGAGTGATGACCTGAAGAGACTAGAAAAGGATATAAAAGACTATGTGAGGATAGTAGAGAGATTTGAAGATCAAATCAAAGGTTTTCAAGCCAATGAACTACAACACTCATATGATACCAATTACTGGCAGTGGGAGAAAAAGGATTTAGAACTTAAACTGACCAAATCTAAAGAGGAGAGTGAAAAACTGAAAGAGGAGTTAACCAAGGTTAAGCTTGATGTAGAAAAGTTTTCCAATGCTTCTAAAGCAATGGACTCCTTACTGCAAAATCAGATTCATGATAAATTAAGAAGAGGAATTGGGTATAATGCCACACCTCCACCATATAACAACAATTACATTCCTCCTACTTCAGACCTGTTAGACACCAAAGATAGGAAGGACTTGCCTGAGGGAGCCACTGAAATAGATCCCTTAGATGAGGTAATTGTTGAGGATAAGACTGAGAAAGAGGTTGGCAAGAGTAAGAAGAACAAGGTGAGTGGTGAGATTTCTATAGAAAACAACATTATCACCAATGAGGATTGTGGAAGGGCTTGGATCAAATCCAAGAACATAGAGAAGACAGAGGAAAAGTCTGATAAGGTCCATTATAAACAGACCACAGTTGTGAATCCAGGTCCTTGCAAACAGTGTACTTGTAAGAAAAATGAACCCCAAAAACAGGACAAAAAGAGGGGAAATCAAAGAAACTGGAATAATCAGTGGGCACAAAAACAAGGGGTTGATCTGAGTAAAATCAATAGACCAAAACCTTGTTTTATCTGTGGAAAGCTTAATCATGTTGCCAAATACTGTTATTTCAATCCTATGAACCAAAGAATGAATTTCCAAAGAGCCATGCAAAAACCCTTTGGTTATAAGAAAATTGAAAAGAACCATGTGGCTAAGAAAATTGTTAAAACTAAAAGCCACATGAAGAAAAAGTATTCTGTTAAAGAAAGTGTCAATATGTGGATTCCTAAAAGCACTAAAACTGTTAGTACTGCTACCACAAATAGTGCTGCTGACAATGATAGTGCTGCTAGAAGTAATACTACTGCTAACAATGTTAATGCTGCTAACAAGGTTAGTACTGCTAAACCTGTTAGTACTGCTACACCTGTTAGTACTGCTAACTCTGTTAGTACTTCTAAGGTTAGTACTGCTTCCAGTATTGATTCTGCTAAGCCAATCATATTGACAAAGTACTCTAATAAAGAGTGCTCTGAGTTTAAAAACCTCATTAAAAAGGAATGTAAATACTTTGATGAGAATGGCAGACCCAAGATCACTTTGGCTTGGGTCCCCAATCATACTAATTGATTTATTTAATGTGCAGGGCAACCAACAGCTCAAGGGAAAGAGCATATGGCATGTTGATAGTGGTTGCTCTAGGCACATGACTGGCAACATGTCATGCCTTCAGGATTTCAAGCAAATTAATGGAGGACATGTTGCATTTGGAGACAATCTTACTGGTGGTAAGATAAGTGGAAAAGGTAATGTCACCAAAGGTAAGATGACATTTGAGGATGTCTACTATGTTGATCAATTAAAGTACAACCTGTTAAGTGTATCACAGGTTTGTGACAAACAACATAGTATATTATTTACTAATACTGAGTGTATGATTCTTGCTCCAGGGTTCAAGGTAGTTGATGAAAGCATGATACTACTTAGAACTCCAAGGAAGGACAATGTTTACTGTCTTGATTTGGACAATGTTGATAGTGATTCATCTTTAAATTGTCTTGTTTCAAAAGCTTCTATAGATGAATCCTCCCTTTGGCACAGAAGGATGTGTCACATGAATTACAAGACTATGAACAATCTTGTTAAAAATAACCTTGTAAGAGGTTTACCTTCAAAAGTCTTTTCATGTGATGATCATTGTGTTGCTTGTCTCAAAGGCAAACAACACAAAACTTCTCATAAGACCAAAGAGTTAAATTCTGTTTCTTCTTGTCTCCAGTTATTGCATATGGATCTGTTTGGTCCTACAAATGTTATGAGTATAGGCAAGAAATCTTACTGCTTGGTTATTGTTGATGATTACTCCAGGTTTACTTGGGTATATTTTCTAAGGACTAAGGATGAAACAAGTGATCTTATCAAATCCTTTATTCTAAGAATTGAAAACCAAACTAATCAAAGAGTAAAAGTCATTAGATCAGATAATGGAACTGAATTTAAAAATCATGATTTAAACACTTTTTGTGAAGGAAAAGGTATTGAGAGACAATATAGTGCTCCTAGAACTCCTCAACAGAATGGTGTTGCTGAAAGGAGAAATAGGACACTAATAGAGGCTGCTAGATCTCTGTTGGCTGATTCAAAATTGCCAATTACATTCTGGGCTGAAGCAGTTAATACTGCTTGTTATGTCCAAAACAGAGTTCTAGTGGTCAAGCAAAAGAACAAGACCCCATATGAGCTTTTAAATCAAAGAAAACCTTTTATTGGTTTCTTCAAATCTTTTGGGTGTCCTTGTACAATTCTAAATACCAAATCTCACTTAGGTAAGTTTGATAGCAAAGCAGATGATGGATTTCTTGTTGGATACTCATCTCAGAGTAAGGCCTACAGAGTGTTTAACTCTTCTTCTAGAATAATTGAAGAAAGTGACAATGTCAAATGCAATGAGAACACACCAAATCCTGTTGGGTCTGGACCTCAATGGCTATTTGACATTGATTCACTAACTAACTCTTTTGGTTTCAGTAATGAGTATACAGGAACAGATGGTGGAGAATCAGAGATCCCACAAGTTCAAGAAAGTATATCTAAATCTGTGATTTTTCCCATACCCACAGTAAATGAAGACTGTGAAAAGGAATCATTTACTGAACCAAGTCAGAGTGAAGATGACACTAGAGATGAGGAGACTCAAGAATCAGAAGTGACATCTGAAGACACTTCAGTTGAATTGCATGACTCTAATCTAGAGGCTGGACTGAATGTAGAACCTAGTCATAACACAAGAGTTCAAAAGAATCATCCTCCACAGTTGATAATAGGTGATGTCTCTTCTCCCATGATGACTAGACATCAAAGCAGGCTCCAGGAAATGCAAGATCAACAGCATACAGTGCTCTCATGTTTTCTATCCCAGCTTGAGCCGAAAAAGGCACATGATGCTATGAAAGAATCTAGCTGGATAGAAGCAATGCAAGAAGAATTGTTACAGTTCAAGCTACAAGATGTGTGGGATCTAGTAGACCTTCCTAAAGGTCACAGAGCAATTGGCACAAAATGGATCTTCAGAAACAAGAGAGATGAAAGAGGTATTGTTATAAGAAACAAAGCAAGGCTGGTAGCTCAAGGCTACACTCAAGAAGAGGGCATAGATTATGAAGAAGTTTTTGCACCTGTAGCTAGGATAGAAGCAATCAGACTATTCCTAGCCTATGCTTCTTACATGAACTTCAAAGTCTACCAAATGGATGTAAAAAGTGCTTTTCTCTATGGGTCAATTGAAGAAGAAGTATATGTCTGTCAACCACCAGGGTTTGAAAACCCAAGCTATCCAGACAGAGTATACAAATTAAAGAAAGCACTTTATGGACTACATCAAGCCCCAAGAGCATGGTATGACACTCTGTCATCCTATCTCTTGGAAAATGACTTTGAAAGAGGAGTCATTGATAAGACTCTATTTATCAAAAGAAAGAAGAAGGATATCTTGCTGGTCCAAATATATGTTGATGACATTATTTTTGGTTCTACAAGAAACAATATGTGCAAGGAGTTTGAGGATTTAATGCATCAAAGGTTCAAAATGAGTTCCATGGGGGAACTTACTTTCTTCCTTGGACTCCAAGTTCAACAGAAGTCAGATGGCATATTTATATGTCAATCCAAGTATGTGCAGGATATTCTAACCAAGTTTGGTTTCTCAGAATCAAAACCTGCCAGCACACCTATGGAAACACACAAGCAGATCACAGCAGATCTTGAGGGGGAGGATATGGATGTGCATCTTTATAGATCCATGATTGGCTCTCTCATGTATCTCACAGCATCAAGGCCTGATATTATGTTTCCAGTCTGTGTATGTGCAAGATTTCAAGTTAGGCCAAAGCAATCTCACTTTCAAGCTGTTAAGAGGATATTCAGATATCTCAAAGGGCAACCCAGATTGGGACTTTGGTATCCGCATAACTCACCTTTTGACCTAATAGCATACTCAGACAGTGATCTAGGTGGGGCAAACTTGGACAGAAAATCTACTTCTGGAGGATGTCAGTTTTTGGGTGCTAGACTAGTCTCATGGCAGTGCAAGAAACAAACCACCGTATCCACATCTACAACAGAGGCAGAGTACATAGCAGCTGCAAGTTGCTGTTCTCAAGTCTTATGGATTCAGAATCAAATGCTGGATTATGGGGTAACCTTTCTACATACTCCAATCTTTATTGACAACAGCAGTGCTATTAGCATTGTAAATAATCCAGTCAAGCACTCAAAGACAAAGCACATTGAAATCAGGTATCACTTTATAAGAGATTGTAATGAAAAGAAACTTATTCAAGTTGTCAAAGTTCACACTGATAATCAGTTTGCTGATCTATTCACTAAAGCTTTTGATGTGGGTAGATTCACTTTCTTGGTAACAAGTGTGGGAATGATAAACTTTGAATAATCTTCTTCTCAAAAAGTGAGTTTATACCTGTATATTGTTATTCTTGGTGTTACTAATCTTCTTTTCAGGATATGCATAGCAGTACTCAGTATTTAGCAAGTTTAAAAGGAGTAAGTTCAGTTAATACTGCTAGTAGTTAATACTGCTATTTCAGTTAATACTGCTCGTGGTTAATACTGCTCGCGGTTAATA
Source organism: Arctium minus (assembly GCA_954870635.1). NCBI lineage: Eukaryota > Viridiplantae > Streptophyta > Magnoliopsida > Asterales > Asteraceae > Arctium > Arctium minus. Next base: position 76,810,814 of record OX941092.1, on the reverse strand, counting down.
CTGCCAGTTAGTTAATACTGCTAGTAGTTAATACTGCTTGCAGTTAATACTGCTAGTAGTTAATACTGCTATTTCAGTTAATACTGCTAGTTCAGTTAATACTGCTCGTGGTTAATACTGCTCGCGGTTAATACTGCTAGTTAGTTAATACTGCTAGTAGTTAATACTGCTTGCAGTTAATGCTGCTCGTGGTTAATACTGCTCGCGGTTAATACTGCTAGTTAGTTAATACTGCTAGTAGTTAATACTGCTTGCAGTTAATGCTGCTAGTGGTTAATACTGCTCTAGGTTAATGCTGCTTATATTCCGAATACTATAAATACCTTTTACCCGCCTAAAAGTTCATAACGACTCTTTGCATACTGTTCTCTTGCGCTCTAAACCCTTTCTCTCTCAAAGTTCAAAGTTTTCAGGCAAGAATCTTCAAGGTCTATGGCATCCATGGCGTTCATTGATGAGCACAATGAAATTGCGATGCTCCAAAAGCCAAAACAAGCTGAAGGTTTTCATCAGATAGTCGACTTTCTGAAGTCGAGCCACATTGCTCATGCTCTTACTGTATCACCTACAATCTACATTGAGCACCAAAGGCAGTTCTGGGCTAATGCAACCATTGTTGTGGAAAATGGGGTGCAAATGATCAAGACAAGAATCTGTGATCACTCACTTACAGTTACTGAAGAAGTCATTCGCATCAGTCTACGTCTAGACGATGCCTCTGGTATAATGTCTATCTCTAATGATGAACTGTTTTCTAATCTTACTAGAATGGGGTATGGAGGCCCATTGGGTGTTTTCAAATTCTCAAAAGCAAAGTTTTCACCCCAATGGCGTTTTCTTGTTCATACCCTGATGCATTGCATCTCCAAAAAGACCACTGGATGGAGTGAGTTCAGCAGTCCAATTGCATATGCTTTGGTATGCTTGGCTACATCCAGAAGGTACAATTTCTCAAAGATGATTTTCAGTGATCTTGTATCAAATATGGGAAACAAAAAGAGTTTCTTTATGTATCCCAGATTTGTTCAGGAAGTAATTAACCATGAATTGACGGATATACCTCAACCTGTTGGGGTATATGTACCTAAACCCCCAAAAGGCAAGGTTTTCTCAAATATGAGAAGATCTGCTGGGGACTCGGAAGGAGTTGACACACCATTGTTCTCTACAATGATGGTGGTGTCCCAAAACACTGAAGGTATGGCAGCAGGGTCAAGGCCCTCATTAGACCATCCCACTGCTAGCCAAGCCCAACCTTCTCACTCAAAAACAATTCCCCAGTCCATTCTTACAAAACCAAACTCTCCAATTACCCAAACTTATCAAAGAAAACAGGTAAAGAAGGCTCCTTCCCTTCTTGTACCATCACCCACACAGCCTTTAAGCCCTCTAAGTGAGAATTCTCCCCTAGAGAATATCCAAAGGGAAACCACAAGGGTGTCTCCCAACCCAAAGGAGGTGCTCTCTGAGGAGGAGGTAGAGCATATGGGTGATGAGGCTGCCACTACTCCTGCTAACACAGAGGAGGAAAGTGGTAACATCAATAAGACCTCCCCCATGGCAACTTTGAATGAGCAATCATTTGAAGGTCCCTGGTGCCAAGAAACCACAGGGGTGGATAGTGCTTCTGCTAGGCAGAAGACTTCCACTACTAAAAGATCCAATGATCCTTCAATAGGGGGTAACACTCCTGGAGAAGGTGAGGACAGATATAACTATGATGAATTGATGGAGGCAATGGGCAACATCAACATGGATGTACTCAAACAGGGCAAAGACATAGAAGAGCTAAAACTCATAGTACTGTCACAACAAGAACAAATCATCAAGTTGAAGCAAATGGTAAGGAAACTGATTTTGCAAAAGAAGAAGAAACAATTTGTGCTCAGAAGGAGGAAACCAGAGACTGATGCTCCCAAAAAGGGGGAGATCAACATGGAAGAAGCATCAAGGGAAGGGGAGATTGATAAAGAAAGAGTAGAAGTTGAGGGGGAGAAGGAAGCAGAAACTGTTAATGCTGCTGAAACCTCACAAGCAGCAGTAACAGAGTTAACACCAACAGAAATTGAAGTAGCTGAAGTGCTAATCAAAGCTAAGAATGACACTCCCAAAGCAAAGGGAGTGGTCATAAATGAAGGGAGAGACAAGAAATCAGAAAAGAAAGACATGGCTGCAGATATAAAAAGAAAAGGGAAAGAAAAGATGATAGAATCTGATCAACCATCTAAAAAGCAAAAGATGATTGAGTCAGATGAAGCATTAGCAAAGAAAGTGCAAGAAGAGGTAGATCTAGCAGAAAAGGAACAGGTTGAAAAAGACAGAGAAATGGCCAGAGCACTAGCAAATGAGTTAAATGAAGCATTCCAGAAAGGGTTGGAAACAGAGAAAGCCAAGCAAAGAGCAATAACCTTGAGAAAGGCTATGATGGCCAGATCAAGTGCAAAGAAGAGAAGACCTTCACAAACTTACCTTGCCACTCAGGAAAGAAACAAAATGATAACTTTCTTGAGAAGTGCAATTGGGGTAAAGAAAGAAATGTTTGTGAAGATGAATTTTGATCAAATCAAGGATCTATATGAGAAAGAAATGGAGAAGCTGAAGAGCAATGAAAAGGATAGAGTGGAGTTTGAAAAGAAGGCAAAGGAGAGACATGATATAGATATGAATCAACCATTCCCTGAAAGTGAAGAGGGAACTCCTATAAAAGAAATGGAAAGGGAAAAGGAAGAAAAGAAGAAGGAAGCTACTCTAGTACAGGTTCAAAAGACTTTGAAAAGAACCAAGATGATGGCCAAAAGAAAGAAAGATAAGAAGCCTAGAATAGAAGAAGAACAAAATGTTGCTGAAGAAGAAGGGGCACCTGAGTCATCAAGCCAGCAAGGGTCATCAATCAAAGATGATGTAAGCTTATATATGGTAGTGATGGACAAAGTGCCTGAACCAATTTCTGCAGAACCTGTTGGAGTTAAGCCACCCGAGATCATTCACTGGGATGTACTGACAATGGATGGGAAAGATTACATCAGACTCAAGAGGAAGGGTGATAAGTATGAAGTATTCAACACTTGGGTCAAGATTGTCAGAACATGCTCTAGATCTGATATAGAAGAGATGTTTGACATAGGAATTAAGCTGTATGCAGATCATCTGAATACTCCAGGAATTTCTCTTACAAAACTGGTGTTGGAGTATCTATGCATGATGTTCAAACCTGAAGAAGTGGACCAGGTCATCAAAAGTGTGTTTAAAGAAGTCACAAGTTGGACTCTATATGAAACTAGTGGAGTATATGCAGTGACTTTGGATAGAAATCACACAGAATACTTCCTAGTGGATAGAGTATATAATCACACCAGACTGAAGGTTCATGCCATGCTAAAGAAGAAGTTGGGTTGTGCACCAAATTCAGAAATGGCCAAGTATCTAATTCAGAGGATAATCAATCAGAGTTTGGGACTGAATCCAGACTTAGGAGCATGATCTTGGAAGTTTTGGGAGCATTAAAAAGAGCATCTGGAAGAATATCTGAAGAACTTGACTTCTCTTCTAAAAGTCAAGTTAGGGGGAGATTGTTGGGAACTGAAGATTCTACTAAGTGTAGTTACTACTGCTAGTACAAGTGTAGTTACTACTGCCAGAACAAGTTGAAGATTAATACTGCTAAGTGTTACTACTGCTAGTAGAATTACTACTGCTAGTTAAAGTTAGTACTGCTTATCTAGTTAGTACTGCTAGTAGTTAGTACTGCTTTCAGTTAATACTGCTAGATGAAGTTAATGCTGCTGAGCATTATTAGTGCTGCTAAAGAGATCCGGATGGAAAGAATGACAGCTGGATATACTGAAGATATACTTAGAAGATATACATGGAAGATATACTGAAGATTTGTTTATTCTTTGTAATTATCTTTCTATTAGTATATGTATAGAATATTTAGAATAGAGAAACAGAACTTTAAGATAACTGTTTTTCAAGAGAAAAATCGACCTCAAGGCATAGATCCTAATTCTAGAGAAGTAGAATTCGTATTGGTGAGCCTGTTCATCAATATTGAGGTTGAGTGTGTAACCTTGTAGCTTTAAGCATTCAATACAAGTTTACTGTTTGATCATTATATACTGTGTTTGATTACTGTTTTATTAAATATCAAAGTGTTTTTCCGCAACTTCTTTGATATTAGTTTCTGAGTATTAATTCTTGTTAAGAATTCGATCCTGACAGAGTGTTTCTGTTATAACTTCTTCAGGTTCTTGTCAATGGCCTTAAGCATTTTGTCACCGTTAGTGTTGAGCCGAAATTACAAACCGTCCGAAACTTTTATTGAGGTATTTGAAACTTTTATATAGGGAATTTTTTATTACGTTGCAATTGGTTTCAATCGAATGGTTTACAATGAGTCTGGATTACGTGATCGTTCCATTCACATATATAAATTGATTATTAATCTCATTGTGATTGTTGCAATTGATAAAGGTGGCATATGGATTAGATTTTCTGAAGCTTTCAGCACAGAAGTCCTGAAGCCGGTATGCAACTACATGCATTTACATAGTTTAACTCCAATTCATTGTTATCACTTTGTATTTGATACAGCATTTAAACCACAAGTCATAAATCATAAAACACTGTTTCAACATGGTTTTTTGTTGGTGTCGCATATCATATAATTATCATTGAAAATATTATGAAACAAATTTAGTATATCATATCTGGAAGTAGGATTTAAAAGAGTAGACTATATGTAGATGTTTTCCTCACATTCAAGTTATAAAAATAAATGTATATTAGATGTTTGAAAAATTGATTGTTATTTGGAGAAATTTTGGTAAACCATTAATAGATAAACTATTAGCAGCAAGTTAAATGATCTTTGTGGTGGTCGCATTTAGTTTTGATATCTCTTTTTGTCTGTTATTATCAATTATTTGTCCCCAAAACAGCGGCTATATAGTGTTGTTATCAAGTAAAGATCCATAGGGGCTGATTGGGCCTGCTTCGGAGTAATTTCGGGGCTATTTGAGGTCTGTTTCCTGGACGTTTAGAATCTGTTTAATTAGAAACTGATTTTGATCAGTCCTTTCGTCCCTGTCTAGAAGGATTGGGTAGGGCTACATTGTGAGATAGTAGGAGTCTTGGGGGTGCAATCGACTTAGGATAAAATCTTTGTCACATAAATTTATTCTCACATTCATCATATTATCGATATGTTCAGGTTGATAAATCGTAGCTTTGTCAGAGGTATGTTTTGGGACGTTTTCACTAGATTAAATAACTGGAATGGTAAAGATGGGTAATAAAACATAGAATACAATAAAAACACATAACTTTTGAAATGGTAATATCCAATAACTAAATTTAGATTAAAGTCATGTCGTTTACCAATCGATATCAGATTTTAACTCGAACGAACCCGATGATCAAGCTGCATTTTCACCCGGTTCGCTTAAAAACTCGAGTTTGAGATCACGAAAATCTTAAAATCGAGAAGGGGTAATCCTATTTCGATCGTTTATTTGCTTATGATCTATTATTAAAGATACGGAAGGACCTTCAAGCCGAAGGGTACCTAACCGAGAGTCGCACGGAAAGCCGGTTATAGTTTGACTAAGCTCCTTGCTTAATTGAAAAAAAGCATTCGGGAACGATGAAAAGACTGACCAATCAAATAACTGAATCTTGATTAAAGTCATGTTGTATAAAATAGAATAAATACGTACCAATTTTACTATATATATCTATAGCACATTGATAAACATTTATAACGGTTATTGTAGAAAGAAAATCAGGTATACAAATATATACATACCTATATTATGTATTTTTTTTTAGTTAGATTTATTTAAAATGTATAACCAGCTACATACAATGTATACAACTAACATTAGTATGGACAAAAAGAAGACAAAAATAAAATATGATTTATTTATTTTTAATGGAAGGTCTACAATTCTCCGGTGATACAGTTCACCTTTATTAAGCACTAAAACTACTAATGACATTTATAGAGTATTTTCTCGATGATGTACACATATATGTACACCAAGCGACTCAAGCACCATGTCTTCATATCCTAAGTATCGATAAGGACGAAGATTACAAACTTAACATTAAACATGGTTGGCATTTTGATTTCAAGATGTTTCGCGAGCGGATACGTACATTTGTCAATTGTTTTTTCGATTTCACGATACTTCACACCGCATTGCGTGCAGGTACATAACTAGTTATATTTAATAAAAATCAGTATGAATGTGGGTTGACTAGTTTAACTAGGTTCGAAGCCCCTTAAAAATAGTATGTTGTGTTACTAAAAAATCGACATCAGAAACCTCAAGATCGGCATATGTGTGTATCAGGTTGTTTGTGCCCAAACAATACCATTTTTATGATCTCATCCCATGACCATCATCCACAACTGCCAGCATTGGTATTTCCTTGCCAGCAATTCTCGAGTATATATATCATGTCAATAGAAAACATAAAAATAAAATCGACAAGTATAAAGAATATACAAAACATAATTAATTAATGGTTAAAGTTCTCGGCCTTTAATTTAAATCATTAGATCAATGTTAACTAAAATAAATATATATATATATATATATATATATATATATATAATTAATGTAATCGAACAATGATACCTAATGATAATTTTTTTTTAAAATAAACAAATAAACAATTGCAAAAACAAAAGAACAAAAAATCCCAAAAAACATAAAAACCTTTGATACCATCGTCATCTCCTCGTTTGAAGTCTCTTGTTTCCCCTTAAATCCGATCAACCCTAACCTACTGAAATACTTAGTCCTCCACTTATATTCCCCAGCAATCGGATTATACGAAACAAACTCGAAACCTTTATCCTCCACTGTTTTTTTAAAACTTAAAGAATTACTGTAGACCAGTGCTTGGATGTCGTGGCGGCACATCTCTTCGTGCGTGAACATCGTGGTCACCATCGTCGTCATTTCAGCCGTGTCCTTAAACCCCTGTCCACCCACCAGTTTAGTTTTATCAGGCTAAGGGGCCATTTACTTAATTAAACACTTATCCGGTAAGTGCTTACCGAATCAATCATTTAGCATATCGGATGAACATGACAATTCTTACCCGGTAAGCGTTTATCGGATAAAAATATTGAATAAAATTCATTTTAATGGACTAAAATCTTACTCGGTAAGTTAAGTGAAAGTGTTAACGATTGTCGGTAAGCGCTTACCGGATAAGAGTTGTGTACACAGCCCTTAAGAGTGATTCTTCCTCCAGGAACGATTTCAATGAAAGATTCAAGTTCGAGCCCTCTCAAGTCTATTTCCCCGAGAAATCTGATGCTTCCGGCACCATCACGCCCCACCACAAAGTCCTTTACACGACCAATGTAACCTGGGTCCGCTCGCTCTCTGGCTGCTAGTTGCTCGATCGTGGGTTTCATGTAGTAACATGAATGACATAGCTTCGGCATAAGTGCCTCGATATCATCGGACCATTCATTCATCACTTTCTGGCTCATCTTAGTTTCAATGCCATTTTTTCCTAAGCACAAATTAAGGTACAACAATTGATCAAGTATTTAATATTAATAATTTAATATTAGCAATTAAGACGTTTAATTACCATTAGCTTTTGGTTTCTCCGTATCTGATATTGACTCTGGTTTTGGTTTTCCAGTTCTACCACCGGCGGCTGCTGCGATAGGCTCTTCAAAAGCAAAAGCTGTTTAAGAAAACCAGAAAATTAAACAACAAGATAACAAGACATATATATATATACATATGTATATTTTAAGAAAACGACACAGAAAAGAATACAAACAACAAGCGTGAATTGAAGAAAAAAAAACTTACGATTGATATAACCAGACATAATTCCTTCGGATTAGTTCACAGTATGTATACAACGATCCAAATTCTGAAAGAACATCATGTTAATTGCAAAATATAACTCAATAATCATAATCAAGCATAAAAAGTGCACATCCATAATTATAAACCCTAGCTAAATCCATGAATATTACATTCAAGTATAATAATATGTATTTGACCATTGATTATAGAAGAAATTAACAAAGACATACGTGCCACACACAGGAGTAGGCGATTAACGATTAAGCTGCCTGCGATTCGATGGATTGAGTTGGAATGTGGGGTGGATTTAATTAAATAGGCATCGACTTCTTTAATTTTAGTGTTTCAGTTCGTTGGGGATAGCGATTGAAGGAGATATGGATTAATTAGTTTCTCTCTATCTTATTGGATATAGCTATATCTATAGTATTTGAGGTCAAGTTTTTAAAACTATTTTTTATATATAAAGTATTATTTATGAATACGTATTATTTAAAATTCAAGATTAAAGTAATTATTATGTATTAATAATTTATATTTAAGAGTTTTTTATCTTTGCTTTATAATAATAATAAAGTATAATAATATAAATAATTTTGTTTAATTATATTATTAAATATGTAATTGGTTATTTTTTCTAGATGTCATTAAAATATATAAGATAATCATTGAATTATAATAAAATACTTAATTTTTTTATATAAAAAACATCTATACTATATTATAAAGATGGCATAAAAAACTTTTAAATACAACTCACTAAGCTTTATGTACTATCATTTAAAGCTATCTACTTAAAATCTCCTAAAAATAAATATTAAAGCCTAATATACTACCTGTAAAGCTTTTAACCCTAATTAATATATTTCATCCTTATCTCCCAAAATTCTTATCTCTAATCCCTAAACCCTAAAATTATGAAATTTGAATTCTGATAAACATAATCAAAACAGGATAAACATCTCAATTTAAATATAAAAAATTTAAAATATATAAGATAATTAATGAATTTTAACAAAAAATAAAATAAAATATTAAAATCGTGATGTATCTCGCTGCATTACGCGAGTACACTTCTAGTAGTAATATAATATATATTAATTAATAGTGATACATGGAAAGGTCTGTATAAAAGGAACGCCATGCACATACCAAATTGGTGGGTGTTAGAAGTCTGCAATAGTAATATGTATTTTGTGTTTTGATACTTGTAAATTAAGATATTTTTAAAATATTACATAAAATGGTGGTACCTTGTACCTAATAATTTGTATTTAATAGTTTTTTATCTGTGCTTTATAATATAGTAAATATAGATGAGTATCAACTTTTTAAAACCTAATGTTTGAATTCATATGACTAATTACCAATAAATATAATAAACACCTTATTTTAATATAAACATCTAATATAAATTCACTTCATCATTATCTTTAGAAAATTAAAATTATATTATTAAAATTAAAATTTATTATATTTTATATTTGATTTCATACAACTACTCAATAAACATAATTAAATATAGGAAAAATTAACACCTCATTTAAATACGAACATTTAAACTATAATTAGGATAATCATCAAGATCTGACAAAATATTTTATCATTGTGATTATAAAAAAGTTATATTATTAAAATAAAAATAAACTACATCTTTATTTTTAAAAATAAACTTTCTTCGGTGATCTTTTAGCAGCTATTTATTTTTTAATTCTTCAAATTTTTTATTTCAATTTATTTGGTTATTGTGGGTGATCCGTGGATAAGTTTTACATCAAATCATCAGGTCCATTTATATCCACCAATCACATAAATACATGTCATCAGAAAGAGAATATTTTTTGAATTAAATAAAATCAAAAATATATAAAATCTAACGTGTCTTAATTTAATTGGTCGGACAGGAATGAAACATGGGATTTTGGGACAGGACATCTTCTTCTTCCGAACCCAACACCATTACCTCTAAACCCATCTCAAGGAGAGTGGTAAAGAAGAGAGGCCAGCCTTCCTCGATCGTGAGCAAGACAAAGACAAAGGCACGGGTACGGGTAGATCGAGTTGTGGGTGTGAGTCGATAGAGAGTGTATGGGAAAGAAGAGAGGTCTTCCTTGCGAGCTATATATGTATATATGTGTGTATATATATATATACGATCACTTTTGAGCCTCAAAATCCTTATAGAGAGAGTTGCATGTGTAGAGGATTATTAATCTGAAGAGAAGAGAGTTGTAAGTGTGGAGGGAGGGGTCTTGTAAAGGAAGATGGAAAGAAGAAAGGAAACTAGTTGCAGTTGTGCATGGGAGGTTCACCGGAAAAGGGGGGGGGGGAAGGGGGGTCACTATAGAGATGAGAGGGGGCGTCAGCGGTGGTTGACAGAGTAAGGTACCGTTTGTTTTTTAAGAGGTCTGAAGTCTTATTTTAGTTATGATTAATAAGAGGTGGTGTGTAAAAAGGTCAGAACGATTCAGACTTAAAGAGTCATTAAGAGAGCTTTTTTTTAAAAAAACCTAAGCGAGAAAAAGGAGGGGTTCACTAATGTATATATGGTTGGGTTCCGATGAGAAGTTGAGTTAACGGTGAGAAATGTAAGAAGTGGTTATCAAGTAAATGAAAAAGTGAGAAACACTCTGGTAGTCGTTCATCTAGACGGTGTGCACGTGTGTTTTTTGGTTTTTATGCATCCATACATTATGTACATTATGCACATATGCATGTTACAAATTACTTGTATGTACATGTGCATACCGTCTGAATAAACAGTTACCAAGGTGTTCTCAAACCTTCCTCATCAAGAGATGTAAGAAAATATGCACAACATCTCTCGAGCTAGACTCCACATGGAAAATAGGAATGAGGATGATGACTTTTGAGAAATGGTAGTAATGGACTTGTGTATGCTCTGTAAGGACTTAATAAGAGACTTGGACAAGTAGAATTGATCACGATGAAATAGTCTCTATAAAAAGGCTACAATTGGCCATCGGAGAAGAGTTCTCTTGCGGGTGAAAATAACACTCCATCCACAAATCATAAGACGATCTATTATGGTTTATCACAAATATAAAAAGAACCCTTGGTGTACATGATTCTATAGATAGATCTTTCATGTATGAAACAAAATATCAATTTTTTGAAGTTCAATCGAGTAATGACATGTATCCGAACAACATATAACATTCAACAAAATAAAGAATGCATCTTTGAGTTGTGTATAAATCAATTGCTATGCAACAATGCATACATAGCCAAAAGTAAACATCATATATGCATCAAGAATCATTGGTTCTTTCTACCCATCATGTACATGGAATCCATATACAAACAAAAATATTGCCATAATCACCACGGCATGCTGAACCGCGATTATCCAAGTAACCTCACCCGTGAACCACGAACTACACCTTACATACAACCTAAGAAGAAACAATGTAGTTAATTCTTTCTACTATCAGAATTCAATCCTCCCCTTCTAAGCCTTTTGAAACGCCATGTAACTTTTGCATCATCTTCAATCCTTTTGAAGTCGCTTCCTTCACCTACACGCACATAAACTACTCGTTTCAACTGATCTTTGCTATATATAAATCGTTTGCGGAAGAGAAGAAAACCAAAAAATGCATGATTACCTCGAGTTTGAGTTCGAGGTTGAGGTTGAAATTGAGGTTGCTTTTTCTTTTCTTTCGCCAAGTTGTTGCAGTTATATCCGGACCGTTGGGAAGATATTGTGATAACTCCACGTTCTAACTTTTGCTCCGGCATCTCACACTTCCCATTAATGGGCTTCACGTAGCAAAACCTTTTCAAATTTGCAAGACAAATAAAAAGGTAACAACGTATGCAAACAAATGTAACATCTCTACAAATTAAGATTAATAGCTAACACTATATAATTAACCCTCAAGTTTTGATGAATACGAATTACTTCACTCAAGGCCATTTTTGACTAAGAGTAATTAATAACGTGAGTTAGGTTTTCGATAATAATAATAGTTATCGTGAGAAGGGTAAGATGGGATCTTCCACCCTTGGATCAATCCTAATTGAGGATCAACTGAAAACTCCCTTCTAAGCTCATTCATGGGTTATTTAAGAGGCGATCTCTGAATCGCTATGAGGTGAATCTTGTTTGTCATAAAAAAGGTCTGCCTCTTAATAGTTTTAAAACCCTCTGAATGATTTTGTATCTTGGCCCTCCCTTAACCATTCAGAGCCCTAATTTCATTCTCAACACTTAGGGGTTGTTTGTTTTTTTTAAAAATCTCTTAATGGCTCTTAATCTGAATCGTTCAGACATTTTTACACACCACCTCTTATTAATCATAACTAAAATAAGACTTCAGACTTTAGACCTCATAAAAAACAAACGGAACCTTAGCAAACAACCGTATTTCAGTTTGCACTATATCATAAGAGCCTATTAATCATTTTGCACTAAAACATTCAGCAACTGCCAAACAGCCCCTTAATCTAAACCATTACATCAACACCGATTAAAAGTGATCAAGGGTCCAAATCCCTTCTTACACTTCTCACCTTAACTTCTATTCTCATACGATCCTTCGTCTTAATAATGAAGTGATTATTTATAATCGTGTTGAAAGAGTAAATATGTATTCATCCATTAAGATTAAGGGTCGTATTTCAACTCCAAGTTCATTAAAATATGAGTTTTTATCACATGAGCTTACAATTTGTAGTAAGACCCTATTCTTTTGCAACTATATATTATTTCTTTATATAACAAACTTGTTACAAAATTAAATAATTCTTGATAATACTCGAGAGTCATTCAACTTTTTCATGTATCAGTTTGTGATTTCTCTTCAAAAGAATTCACTCGGTGAGCTCAAAAATCTCTACACGAGCTCAAGAAGTGGTCCTATGAATGAATCACGATAAAAATTTTGACCCCCTAAATAAGTGCCTTTGACTCTATTTTCGTCATAGTGAATCAACATAGCAAGTACATTTATTTCACTAGCTCAATGGTAGTTTCTTCTACGAGAAGATAGCTTGGTTATATGCCTAATTCCATTCTTTCCAAGAAAGATGTTACATTTCTTGGCCAAACAAAGGTGCCAAAAGCTATCTTTGTGTTTTGGCCTTTATGCAGTTATTTTACAATTTATGTTTATGTATACATATTAGTCCTTGAGTCTATTTATAACATACATATATATATATATATATATATATATATATATATATATATATATATATATATATATGATTGGATATGAATACCATTCTTGAGGAAGTTGTTTGCTATCCTCCATTTTCTACACTTGTCCCATTGCACCCATTCATGATCCGGTTTATGCCGAGAACCACCTTTTGTCTGGGCACCAAAGTAACAACAAATAAAACCACATCTTTAAGACCATATATAACAAATAAAGTTGGATGGAGGGATGAAGATGGAAGCAAATAGAAACCACAGGGACTAAAAAAGCAGATTTAAAAGACCGAGGACGAAAATGCTTATAAACATCAAACGACAGGGACGAAAATCGTAGTTTACTAAAAAAAACTAATGTCTCAAAACCCGGACCATTCCATTGTGTCAAAAAGCCAATAGCTGGACATATCATCAGGTCAATCTAGGTCGAATCACTATGTTATGAACTGAATCGAACAATTGAAATAGAAACCAAGTGCGTTCTAATTTTCTGCATGCCTCTCCTACAACCAGACCCACTAGTTTATACTACTAGCATAATTGGATTATTTTAGACTTGACCCAAAATTACTAAAACACCTCTTCTAACCTCTTATAGAATCTATAAGGTACAATGGGCCTGCACGTGGGCCAATGCATAACACACTATTTACCCGTTACGTCAAATTCATATAGGATTAAAGCTATTGTATACAATAATAATTATGTAAATGTTTTAATCAACTTCTTAAAACAACATCCCAATTTGAAAAGTACCAAATTATAGAAAAAGTTGTATCGAATATTTCAAATTCTAACATAATAAAATGACAATCATTTAATGGTAATATGTAGAACAGAAAAAAGTAAGGCAAACAATTAACTAACAAAAACTAAATAACAAGAAAAAGAAAGAAAAGGTGTTGCAAAAACACAAATGGAAGAGCTTAAACCCTTCTAAGCACTATGAAGGTAAAGGGTTAAAACCAAAACCAAACCAAAGGGGTAGAGCGGTTGTTTCCGTAAAGACCCACGGCTAGTGAAAAGTGTGTGAATCAAAGGGAGAAAGACAAACAAGCTAAATTTTGAAAGTTGAGTGGGACTATTATCATTGAGTTGACCTAAAAAAGTTATTACAAGGTGGAGGGTCAACCATTTTAACCAAGGCAACTAGCCAAAGAATAAATAAACGTGGACATACCACATGAACTTTGTCGATATTGTTATTCAAGTACTCATCTGCCTTTTTACTAAGCCAATCTTCAAGTAAAGCATAAAGTTCACAATCCACGAATCCTTGTTTGTTGTTATGCACCCAAGCACGCCCACTAGCATCGTCCTACATATTAATAACCAAACCAACAAATCTTTCATAAAGAATGTAAAAAATAGGGTACAGACCACCCTCTAAGGCAACTCCACCGCTACGGTCCCACGATTATCATAGGGAAGGTAAGTCAGTGCATGCATCCATTGGCAGATTACCGGTGCCTAAGCTCGACCCCAGGACCTCCACTTATGTGTATTGCACTCATCCTTATGCATCGTGTTAGCTATAGTTTCTTTGTGTATTAAAAATATATCTCATGATTTGAACAAGACGAGCACAGATCATTATAGAATTATCAAAATTGGAAATTTAAAGCATAGAACATACCATCACATTGGTGACATCTATTACTCCAACAATGCCATGACTATTTTCTCCATTATAAATCTTGCTCCCAACTCTTTGTAAGCCCGTGAGCATTAAAAAGTTGAAGCAAAAAGTATTGGGCTCAAACTAGAAATGGCAACAATTGTTGTTGACAACAAACGTTATTGCTACAAACCGGAATGAAACTGTAACCATACAAGAAATTGATGACCATTTCAAATGAAGGGAGGTAGGCCGTTTACCAAATTATTATCGGGTAAGTGCTTACCGGCACAAGATTCACCTTTGTTTACCTTGTCGTGTAACATCCTTGGCCATGAAAACGGATTGTCGGAAAGCATTTAAACCCGATAAGTGCTTACCGGGTAAGAGCCATTTCCCACACTTACCGGGTAAGACTCTCAATCCTTCCCTTGTCTCTTATCGAGTAAGATTTTTAGTCCTCGCCATGCTCACTCAACAAGGTAAATGGTATTGGTAAGCACTTACCCGGTAAATGTTCAGTAAACGGCCCAAAGGTTATGTTTGGCAAACTAGTTGATAAGCTAGCTGAAAAACTAGCTGAGAAACTAGCTAGCTTATGAGTGTCCCACTCTAATGTAGCACCAAATGTGAGTGTCCTGTATACCAAACACACCCTGAAAAAACAACAAATCCATGATGGTTATCACATACATCGTTGTCTTCATTTAGCGATTGCGAAAGAAAAGCAATTGATCTGGAGTTTGTAGTCTGCGTAAGAACCAACGCATCCCTGCCAAGTCTCATGCTCCGGTCTAGGAAATAACATTAGGGTTGTTTACCGCCACTTACCGGGTAAGTGATGTACGGGTAAGAGAGCTGACCCGGGTAAGTGTTGTCTAGGTAAGGGGCTTGTAAGTGCTGTCCGGGTAAGTGCGTTTACCAAGTGTTTTGTGGTAAGCGCTTACCGACAACAAAATGACCATTTAAACCCTTTTTATAGTTATATGCTAAATAAAATCTAATTATTTCAATTATCGATCATTTAATGGAAGGAAAAAAAAGCGAATTTCATACTTCAATAACAGCTTATCAACATTATAATTTTTTTTATATAGTTAACTGCCAAATTAGACACCAAAATGCAATTTTCATACTTTAAAATAAACGACGAAAAATATTAATTGTCATTCATATTTAAATACAAACGAAATATGAAACACTAATACCAAAAAGAAATTGTTTGTTTTTCATCCAAGACAAAATAAAAATTAAATTGAACCATTTGAAAATAGTTGAGTCGCAATCTGATCCCGCAGATTAGCCATATATTTGTTGTCTTGAGAAGCCCCCCATGGTACTTCAACAATATCTTCTTCACTGCCTCCTCCATGATCCTCTTCAGCAGTAAACATGACACTCTCATCGTATTCCCTAAACAATTGATCTTGGATATTACATCTTCTTATAAAATTATGGATTGTAAAACAAGCAACCACAATCTCTATTTGTTTTGGAAAAGGATAACAAGCCATTTGCTTCAAAATCGGGAATCTTGCTTTCAAGACGCCATACGCACGTTCAATAACGTTTCTAAGTTGTGCATGTGCATGATTAAACTTTTCTTCTTTAGTTACTGCACGTCTTCATCGAAAATCACTAACCAATACCTCGTATTGCGATAAGGAGTCAAAAAACCACGGGTATTGGGGTATGTGGTATCACAAAGATAATATTTATTTGCATTTACAAATACAACTAAAAAATACAAAAAATAATAATCTCACTATTAGAAAAGGATGATATGTACTTGGTGGAGGAAACGGAAATCTCGAATTTGGGTCGAATGCAACTTCCCTTAATACTCTAGCATCATGTGCAATGCCTTCCCATCCGGCCCAAACATATGTGAATATCATATTAAAATCGCACATTGCTAAAACATTTTGAAAGCAATCACCTCTTCCTCTTCCTCTATATCTTGCTTGTTGTTTAAGGGCACAACTGCATGTATCAAAGTTCCATCTAGTGCACCTATAGTCCCCTGTAAGAAAACCATAGATTATATATAATTTATCATACGGACTTTTAATGTTTTACCAAGTATCAAATCAAATAACATACCGGTAATATTTCTTTGAGGTTTCTAACTCTCTCTGACATGTTCAAAGTTCCATCGAAGGATGTTGGCCTTATGACTTCTCTTGCGAATTCCATCATTCCATTTAATACTTCATGAAAACATGTGTGTATAGTTCGTGTGGAATGTTGAAATCTCCGTTTAACCATTTAAACTTTCATTATGACCAATAATAGTTAAAAACATTGACATCTTCTCTTAAACACTTATACGACTAGTTGATTGCAACCAATTGTTTTGTTTAAAATGGTTACACAAGAGTATATAAGCATCGCGAGATAGACGCATCAATTCATGACACTGTGTACTAGACCCACGTAATAATTCTTGTGTACACGCATGTCCAATCAAATTTGAATTGTTATCTCTTATTCTTTCTATTCTCGCTTCAACTCTTCTTCTCAAATACCAATCCATGACCTTGCAAATATAAAATACAAAAGATAAAATTAATTGTATGACATAAATCTTTAACATACATTTAGAACAACAAAAGCATCAAATTAACAATCAACATTAAAAAGTGACATATTAAATCATAACACCAAACTGAATATATTAAACATCAAAGTCACAAAATTCCATATACATCCATAAATAACACAAAGTTCCATATACGTCCATAAATAACATCAAAATGTCATAAAATTCCATAACCGTCCACATAAAACCAAAAGTCATAAAGTTCGATGACCCTCCACACAAAAACCAAAAGTCATAAAGTTCGATAACCGTCCACACAAAAACCAAAAGTCAGTCTAACTTAAGTTGAGTTGGCATGCCGTAAAGTTAATCCATGGCTCACACCTCTCATCCTTCAAACGCAGTCAGATTTTCTTATAGTCCACACCTTGGCTAAAGAGGTAAAGTGTGATGTCATACAATGATTTATCTTCCCAACCAATCCTATCCAATTTCATCATACAAGCATCCATATCACCGTCCTATGATGGTTTGTCAAAAATGGATTTCACATGTGCAACCACATGAGCCAACTCCTCTTCCCTTACCAATGGTTGGTTAGATTTTCGTTTTTTGGATTGAGAACGAGAGGAACATTCTTGTGTTGAGCAAGATGGTCCTTGATCTGAAACAGGTGGTGCATGATCTGAAACAAGTGGTGCATGATCTGAAACAGGTGGTGCATGTGTGGTATCCAAGCTTTGATCATCAACTACTAATGGCGGGTTAGAAACATTAGCAGCACGTGAAGGGTTCTGATTTTTAGACCACGATCCCCAACTCCCAACACCCGTGGCCGCCACTCCATCAAAAACTTGCATACAAAGATGAGGATAAAATAGTGGTGCATTCCTCAACTTGTCAGCATATTTACTTAACTGTTTATAAAAAAAATAATAACATATAACTAAAAGAAAAATATAAGAAAATGAAAATTAGAAAAGCAGAGAAGAAATTGACCTTCTCCTCTGCCTTTCATTCCTCTTCAGTTAGATTAAATGTGTTGGTCACTGGGTTATAGACATAACTAGTTCTATTTTTTAGCCTAGAATACACCGCATACTTCCCCCTCAGATAATCATAGTGATTCTTCATTTGCCTTTGATTCACAATGAAGTTATGAGTGTTTTTTAATGTTTCTGCTATATTATTCCATGAATGTATCTTAAGGCTACCGCCTTGGATTCCATTGATAGACATCTCATGTGTACAACATTCTAAGAATGTTTTTACCACATTATCTTTCCAACTAACCCTCGATTTTTTAGGTTCCGATGACTCGTCATACGATTCCATACCTATGTCAAAAAGATCGAACACATTTCAAGCTCTTCATTATGTATCATGTTTTTAATTACTAAACAAAGTGTACAACAACAAAACAAATTATGCCAAACTTCAATAAACAAAGTGTACAACAACAAAACATATAAGATAGAATGATGGAATGATGGAATTCGCAAAGTTACAAACACATATAACATAGATTATGCCAAACTTCAATTATGATAATGATTTCAGAAATCCAAATACAAAAGATAACAAGGCATTTGGGAATTGTTGGTGATGCATTATTTCCTCAAATCAACAAAAATTCAAAATAATTTCCTCAAACATTTGGGAATTGTTTCTCATTTTTCATTTTCTTCCTACAACCATAAATGTTTAGAAGAATGTTGCATTGAATAGATCTGTAAATAATGTGCATGGTTCTCAAAGTAAACAGAGGTTGCACAGAGGTTAGGCAACCTCTGTTTACCAATTAAGGAGCCAACTCAAAAAACTGTTAGGAATTTGGTAAGAACATAGGGGCTCTTTAAACCTTTATCCCCCATAAGTAGTTGATAGAACATAATGATTTACTTGGAAGCATGCTAACTATTCTGAAGTAGCATGGACCTAAAAGCACTCCATGGAACATTTAATTTGTTACTAACTAGATTTTTTTATTTTTAAAATTATCCTTATAACTTCTGCAGACAAACTCATCATCTAAAGCAACTTCATCAACCAAATCACGATCGGTCGGTACAGGTTGACAGAGCTAATAGTGGGTCAGAAGTGGTTCCGGATAGATTCCAATTATGTGAAATTCAGGAGGGATCTACCCCTATTGCAACTAAAAATCAAGCTCAACATACTGCAACAAGTTTGGTAAAGATTCAAGCATATCCAATGTTGGGAACTGAAGATGTGACCAAGTCATTAATGCTGCTAGTTCAGAGTTAGTACTGCCAGAGGATCTCAAAGTTAATACTGCTAGGTATTACTACTTCTAGTAGAATTAATACTGCTAGTCAAAGTTAGTGTTGCTTGAACAAAGTTAGTACTGCTTAGCTAGTTAGTACTGCTAGTGGTTAGTGCTGCTTAGTAGTTAATACTGCCAAGACTTAGTTAATGCTTCCAAGGTGATTAATGCTGCTTCTGAGATAATTTGAAGATAATGTTGAAGAGATCGCGTCTGGAGATAAACATGGAAAGCTTGAAGATAATTATGAAGATTATTTTGAAGATCTTTTTATGTTTAGTAATTATCTTTTATTATTCAATGATGTATAGAATAGAATAGAATTAAAAAGAAACAATTGAATAATTCTGAGTTTTTGTGTTAGAGAGAGAATCAACCTCAAGGCATCGTTCCTAATTCTAGAGAAGTAGAATTCGTCTTGAAAGAGCCTATTCTTCAAGATTGAGGTTGTGAGTGAAAAGCTTGTAATTTGAATCATTAAGTAAAGTTTGCAAGTTGTGATTCATACTGTTTTTCTGTTTATTGAATATTAAAGTGTTTTTCCGCAACTTCTTTAATATTGTTTCTGAGTATTTATAATTCTTGTTGAGAATTCGATCCTGACAAGTGGTATCAGAGCCTGTTCTCTCAGAAACATTCATTCATTCATAATGGAAAACTTTGCAGAATCAAACAGTACTCTTGTCTCTAAGGTTCCAATGCTCAAACCCAATGAGTTTGACATGTGGAAGATCAGAATCAGGCAATACATTCTCCTCACTGACTACTCAATGTGGGATGTCATTGAGAATGGCCCCTCTACTGAAGGTCAGATTGGACCAGATGGGAAAAGACCTCCACCAAAGACAGATGGTGAGAGGAAGATCAGGCAGACAGAGATGAAGGCCTTGAGCACTCTGCTCTTGGCCATCCCCAATGAATATCAGCATCAATTCTGCAACTGCACTGATGCTCAGATTCTCTGGAATGCTCTAGAGAAAAGATTTGCTGGAACTAAGAGCACCAAAAGAAATCAAAGGGATGTTCTGAAGCAGCAGTATGAGAACTTCACTTCTTCAAAGAATGAGTCTATGACTCAAACTTTTGATAGGTTCAACAAGCTTATTGGTGAACTGGCTACTGTTGGAGTGAAGATGGAGCAAGATGATATCAACAGGAAGTTCCTCAGATCTCTTGGGGATGAATGGACTATGTACACTGTCTCATACAGACAGAATGACAATCTGGAAGAGAAGGAACTAGATGATCTTTATAATGATCTAAGAGTTTTTGAATCTGAGGTAGCAGCTAAGAAGAAGCCCACTGGGTATATTCATAATGCTGCACTTCTATCAGCATCCACTGATACTACTGCCAACCCTGAAGCAGTTAGTGCTGCTAGTGGAGTGAATTCAGAAAAAGGCACTGAAACTGTCTTTGAAGCCTTTTTGTCCAGTCACAGCAACAACTCCTTGATTAATGATGATCTGGAACAACTTCACCCTGATGATCTGGAGGAGATGGACATTAAATGGCAGATGGCCATGTTATCTATGAGGGTGAAGAAGTTTATTAAAAGAACTGGGAGGAACAACTTCTCTCAAAGAAGAGAAGATGGAGCTGGTTTTGACAAGACAAAGGTGTAATGCTGTTGATCCAAACTCTCTCAGTGATTTGATAACGACCCTCTTCTATACTTAGTGAAAATTACGTTTTAATATGTATTAGTGTTTCACCTGAAGAAGAATCTTGTAAAAGAGTCTAAAGACTCCAAAAGCACTCCTTTTGCTTTAGTCTCTTCAGAGATAATTCCATCTCAGCGATCTACTCTCACCATCACTGAGTTAGATTCTGAATCTGAGGATCTATCAGACCCTGATCTTTCAGAGTTTGATGAGTCCTTAGCACTCTTGACAAACTCTTTTAAGAGATTTGCAAGAAAGAGAAACTTCCGAAGAAGTAAACCTCTCTCTCTTACTGAAAAACCAAAATCAACTCCGGTTGATAAGGCTACTGCCACTTGCTATAACTGCAAAAAGATTGGACATTTTTCTAGTGAATGCAGGTCGAAAAAGGTCTTCAAACCTTCTACCTCAAGAAGATCCAGTGATGACAAATACCATAAGCTGAAGAACAAATATCAAAAGCTGAAAATCTATCAGCGAAAAGGTAAAGGTCTCATCGCTGAAGAACACGACTGGGCTGAATCAGAAGAATCATCTTCTGATAAAGAAGAAGTAGCTAATCTTTGCCTCATGGCTGAGATTAAAGAAGAAGTGGAAGAACCATCTGAACCCTCTATGAGCTACATATCATCTCAGGTATCTATCTCTACAAATCCCTCTCTGCCTGAAGCTGAGAGAAGTCACGCTGTTGATGTGCTGACGATTGACCTTTATAATGCTCTAAACGACAAAACTCAAGCTGAGAATAAAAATGTTCATTTAACTCAAGAGCTAGAGAAATGTCATGAAAAGATCAAAGAACTAAATCTTTTAGAAGAAAAGTTAAAAGATCAAGTCATTATAAATGAAATCATCAGCATTGAACGCGAACAAGCCATCGCTGCTCTAAAAGCAGAAAAGGCTCATGTTGAAAAATGGTGCAAATCATCAACATAGATCTCTGAGATAATAAATGCTCAAACTTCTGAAAGTGATAGAACTGGTCTTGGTTTTTGGACACCACAGGATGATCCTAAAGAAGAAAGTTCCTCGCTTAAGTTTGGAACTTTTGTCACATCTTTCTTTGACACTTCTTATAATCAATTCTATCCCTGTTCTTCAAATCCCATCTCTGAGGAAAAATCCAAAGACACTAAGTCTACGGATAAAGGAAAGTCCATTCTCCTTCCTCAGAAAGCAACCAGGAAAGCAAAGCTGAAAGTTCCTTCTAAACCTTCAGCTAATCAATCCTCTAGCTCTGTGATAGAAATTTTTGATCTCTGTCCTCCAAAGCTAAAGATTGACCTTAGACCAATGAGATCTGAAGAAATGAATATTCCTCCCATATCTCATGAGAAAAGCCTTCTTGGACCTGGACCTCCTCATCTTAAACTTGTAAAACCTTCTACTTCTGGTCCTAAAACCATTTTCAAATACATAAAATGTTATCACTGTGGTTTTACTGACCATATTGCAAGTAAATGTCCAAATGCCACCAAAGCTGATAAAACAGCTAAAGTGAAGAAAAATGCCTCTAGAGCTGAAAAGGTCACCAAGGTTGAAAAATTAATCAAGGTAAAAAATACCACTAAGGTTAAGAAATTAACCAAAGTGAAGATTACCACTGAAGTTGAATCTTCATCAGCTGTGAAGACTGTTGAACCCTCCTTATCCACTAACTCTGAAGGACCCATTGAAAAGTGGGTACCAAACAACGCTTAATCTTTCTTATGTGTGCAGGGATCAAAGGGCATCTGGTATCTCGATAGTGGATGTTCTCGTCATATGACTGGACAAAGAGACCTGCTCACTGAATACAAGGAAGAAAAAGGTCCCTCTGTGACCTTTGGTGGAAATGGAAAAGGATTTACCCGACGGTTTGGTGTCCTCAGCAATGGGACAACTACCTTTCGAAGAGTCGCTTATGTAGATGGATTGAAGCACAACCTTCTAAGCATCAGTCAGCTATGTGACAAAGACTATGAAGTTCGCTTTTCTAAGAAAGCATGTTCAGTGGTAGATGAAAAAGGAAAACTTGCTCTCAGTGGTTATCGCAGAGAAAATGTCTATGTAATAGATATGGACTCTACTATCACTGAAAACTTATGTTTTCTCTCTAAGGCCTCTTCTGATGTCAACTGGCTATGGCATAAAAGGCTCTCTCATCTAAACTTCAAAACCCTGAATTCTCTCTCATATAAGGAACTGGTTTCTGGTCTTCCTCAGCACTCATATGCTAAAGAATCTCTCTGCTCAGCATGTGAAAAAGGAAAACAAACAAAAGCTAGTTTCAAGTCGAAACAAGTTTCCTCAGTGACAAGTCCTCTTCAGCTCTTGCATATGGATCTGTTTGGCCCTGTCAACATCCAATCAATAGCTGGAAAGAAATATACGCTTGTCATTGTAGATGAATATTCTCGCTACACCTGGGTTATCTTTCTTCCCTGTAAGAGTGATACTCCAGAAGAACTAATATCTTTTGTTAAAAAGATGGAAGTGCTGAACAATCTTACTGTTCGTTCAATAAGAAGTGATCATGGAACTGAATTCAAAAACAGTTCCCTGAACAATTTCTTTGAGAACAAGGGAATCTCTCACAACTTCTCTTCAGTAAGAACACCTCAGCAAAACGGAGTCGCTGAAAGAAGAAACAGAACGATCATAGAAGCTGCTAGATCAATGCTCAGCGATTCTCATCTCCCTACTCAATTTTGGGCAGAAGCTGTAAACACTGCATGTTTTACTCAAAATAGATCGCTGATAATAAATCGATTTGAGAAGACAGCTTATGAACTTTTTCTTGGAAGGAAGCCTTCTATCAGCTTTCTTCATATCTTTGGTTGTCAGTGCTTTATCTTAAACAACAGAGATCAACTTGGAAAGTTCGACCCAAAAGCTGATGATGGAATATTTCTAGGATATTCCTCCATCTCCAAAGCCTACAGAGTCTTCAACAAGAGAAGACAAACCGTAGAAGAAACAATTCACGTCACTTTTGATGAAACTCGCTCAGCGAACTCTAAACCAATCGCTGACAATGAAGAATTAAATGCTTGGATACTTTCTCACTACAGAGAAACAGAACCTTTCTTCACAAACCATCAGCATTCTGATCCTCCAACCACTGATAATGATCCGAACATTATACATCCTACCGCTGAATCTTACTGTTCGTTCAATAAGAAGTGATCATGGAACTGAATTCAAAAACAGTTCCCTGAACAATTTCTTTGAGAACAAGGGAATCTCTCACAACTTCTCTTCAGTAAGAACACCTCAGCAAAACGGAGTCGCTGAAAGAAGAAACAGAACGATCATAGAAGCTGCTAGATCAATGCTCAGCGATTCTCATCTCCCTACTCAATTTTGGGCAGAAGCTGTAAACACTGCATGTTTTACTCAAAATAGATCGCTGATAATAAATCGATTTGAGAAGACAGCTTATGAACTTTTTCTTGGAAGGAAGCCTTCTATCAGCTTTCTTCATATCTTTGGTTGTCAGTGCTTTATCTTAAACAACAGAGATCAACTTGGAAAGTTCGACCCAAAAGCTGATGATGGAATATTTCTAGGATATTCCTCCATCTCCAAAGCCTACAGAGTCTTCAACAAGAGAAGACAAACCGTAGAAGAAACAATTCACGTCACTTTTGATGAAACTCGCTCAGCGAACTCTAAACCAATCGCTGACAATGAAGAATTAAATGCTTGGATACTTTCTCACTACAGAGAAACAGAACCTTTCTTCACAAACCATCAGCATTCTGATCCTCCAACCACTGATAATGATCCGAACATTATACATCCTACCGCTGAATCCACCTCATGGGTCTCAGCAGAACCTCTAAACACACTACTACCATCAAATATGCCTTCGTCTGAAAACCTCTCTAGTGAATCTACTCAACAGTTAATCGCTGATGAACCTCAAACGTCCTCATCAGTAAACATTCCAATTGTTGATCCAACCTCTGAGTTAAGCAATCATGCTCCTGCTCAGCGATGGACCAGAGATCACCTAATAGATCAAATTCTTGGTGATCTCGAAGCAGGTATTCAAACACAACGAAGCTCAGGTAATATCTGTCTCTTTGTAAGCTTTCTCTCTTTAATAGAACCAAAGAAGACTGATGATGCCCTCAGAGATCCAAACTGGGTCAGAGCTATGCAAGAAGAGCTGACTGAATTTTCTCGAAACAAAGTTTGGAATCTCGTTCCTAGACCATCTGATAAAACTGTAATAGGCACCAAATGGGTGTTTAGAAACAAGTTTGATGAACATGGAACTGTAACCCGCAACAAGGCTCGACTTGTTGCTCAGGGATACAGACAAGAGGAAGGCATAGACTATGATGAAACCTTTGCCCCTGTGGCCAGGCTCGAAGCAATTCGACTATTCTTAGCTTATGCAGTCTATAAAGACTTCATCGTTTATCAAATGGATGTAAAATCAGCGTTCCTAAATGGAAAGCTGAATGAAGAAGTCTATGTAGAACAACCACTAGGGTTTTATGACCCTAAGTATCCAAATTATGTTTATAAATTGGATAAGGCTCTCTATGGTCTAAAACAAGCCCCTCGTGCTTGGTATGACACTCTCTCATCTTTTCTTATCTCTGAAAATTTTGAACGTGGAAAAATTGATAATACGTTATTTTTCAGAAAGATAAAAGGTCGTATAATTCTTGTACAAATATATGTTGATGACATAATATTTGGTTCTACTAACCCATCTCTGTGTACTCGCTTCGCGGAAAGAATGAAGAAAGAATATAAAATGAGTATGATGGGTGAGCTGACATATTTTCTTGGTCTTCAGATTAAACAATCTGACAAAGGTACTTTTATTTGCCAAGGTAAGTATGTTAAAGATATGCTGAAGAAGTTTGATCTCACACAAACTTCAGCGATGAAAACTCCTATGGCACCACCCCTGACACTTAACAAAGATCCTTCTGAAAACCTGTTAATGTCACTGCCTATAGAGGAATGATAGGCTCCCTGCTGTATCTCACAGCGAGCCGACCTGACATTATGTACTCAACTTGTTTATGTGCACGCTATCAATCTGAACCCAAGGAATCCCATCTGATTGCTGTAAAGCGAATTTTCAGATATCTGAAAGGAACTCCTAACCTCGGTATTTGGTATCCCAAAGACTCAGGGTTCGATCTAACTGGTTATTCTGATAGTGATTTTGCAGGCTGTAAACTCGACAGAAAGAGTACCACTGGTGGATGTCAACTCCTGGGAGGAAAGCTAGTAAGTTGGACAAGCAAGAAGCAAAATTCTATGTCCACTTCCACAGCTGAAGCTGAATACGTAGCCGCTGGAAGCTGTTGTTCTCAAATCTTGTGGATGAGAAATCAACTATTAGATTATGACCTTCAGCTGTCAAAGATTCCTATCTATTGCGACAGCACTAGTGCTATCGCTATAGCAAATAATCCAGTGCTACATTCAAAGACAAAACACATAGAGATCAGATATCACTTTATCAGAGATCATGTGATGAATGGTGATATTGAACTTCACTTTATCCCTACTGACTTTCAGCTTGCTGATATATTCACCAAACCTCTTGATGAGACAAGGTTCAACTTTCTCATCAGTGAGCTTGGAATGCTGAACCTTGAAGAATAATTCTTCAGCGTTCCTGTATTGTGTCAGTAATCAAAAGTTCCCCTTTCATCATTCTCTCTGATAAACATTCTGACTCTCAGGTATGTTTTTTTTACAACTGAATCTTCATTCAGTTGAGATGCTTTTTAAAAATATACACCTTAATCACTGAATCTTTCTTCAAATGATTAAAAGCTTTTTGAAATTAAATTTATCACTGATATTTCTTGTCAGTGATCCTTTTAAAAGAAAATCTATCCCCATCTTTACTATCAGGGATATTTTCAAAAAGAAAATCAATCGCTGATTTTTTCTTTAGTGATAAATTCAAAACGGAAAAATGAACAGTCTCTCCTCTATGACGTCATTTGAACCAACAATCCACGACATGCCTTTTTCTGACACGTTCATCCGTTGCCCTTCCATCCAATCAACTTCGTGGGACGTGTCCATGTCATGATGAGCATTTGTTTTCCCGCTTCACACATTCTCTCTCTCTCTCACATATAAAAAGAATGTTTTTCCATTCTTCTCAATTTACGCTTTCTGGAAATACTTTCAAAGCAAGAATACTCTCTCAAGCATTCTAGCAATTCTCAAGCATTTGCATCTTCAACCTCAAAGATCAACAGGTTATTCTTGATCTTCTTCTTCTTATTCTTTTCTCAAATCTCATTCATAAAATCATTTTCATTTTTTATTTTATTCTTTAAAAACCATTTTACTTTGATTTTCTCTATTCAAAATCTTTGGTTTTTCTTCTTGTTCTTAAATCTTGTTCTAAGATAAACTGTTTTCCTCTACAAATATGTTGATTTCCTACGTTTCTTTCCTCAAATAGAAACTAGCAAATCTTCTTTATTTTAAGACTAAAACCTTACTTCTACTCGTTTATCTACTCATCATTCAGAATGGCTCAATCTGCACTTGTCGCCTCAAAGAACGTCAAGTTCGCCATCTCCGATTCTGAGCTTCCAAAGAACAATCATCTCGCTCGTCTGGAATTTAACAACAACAAATACCCACATCTGGTGGAAGCTGCACAGTTTCTAAGGCAATCCTGCATTGCCTACGCTATCACTGTGGATCCCACACCTTCTAAAGCACTACTTCATCAATTCTGGTTCACCGCTGAAGAAACCTCCCTCACCAACAAAAAGGGTGAACTGGTTCCTGCCATCTCCTTCAGCACTCAACTGGGCTCAGGGATGATGACTGCTATAGGTCTAAGGAAAGCTCTTCGATTTCCTGACAAACCCAGGAATGGATTCGACGCATTGCCAACTGACGTTGAACTCATCCAATTCCTGGATGCCATGGAATACGCTTGGGAACCCAAACCAAGAACTACGATTCCCAACAAGAAGCTGACTCTTGTGAAGAAGGCACTGATGCCTTCCCAGCTCAACTACATCTTCTCCCACATCATTCAATGTATGAGTGGGAAGAGTGGGTCACTGGACCAAGCCAGCAAGGTTCAGGTCCAGATGGCTTACTCAGTGATCGTTGGACGCAACTTCGATTACTCCACAGCTATCTTTGACGACCTGAAGTCAAAGATAGAGAAGACTGAGAGGGATCCCAAAGTCCCTTACGTACGCTTTATCTGCGCGTACCTGAAGTTCCTCTACCCTTCTACTTACCCCACTGACGCGGATGCATCCTTTCCAAAAGTGGGACAGCGATCCTTGGAAGTCAAGCCTCTCCCCAACGAGGTAAGTATTTCTGAACTTCGCTCTCGACTCTCTCTCCTCACTTCTTCGACTTCAGCGGCCACGCAGGAGGTTCCTTCTTCTGCTATCCCTGCCGCTACCCCTTCCAAACGACCATCAACTGGTTCCCCTGGTCCTTCGAAGAAGGCCAAGGTGACCAAGGAGAAAGCTACTTCTAGCTCTATACCTAAGGATGTTTCTCTACAAACTTCCTTGGATGCTTTCGTGGGTCTCTCCTCCACATCCTCAGCAACAATCACTTCAACCGTGCCAGCGATCTCGGTCGCTGTCACAACAACAGTAACGCAACCTACGATCTCAGCTCAACAACCTGAGGTAACTACCCCTATCCCTACATCTTCTATCCCCATCTCTAGTCCTTCTATTTCTTTGATCTCTAACCTTCCTTCTATCTCTACTCCATAGTTTGGACCCATAGGACCTGAACATCAATCTTTTGAGGAATCTTTACAATTCTACAAAATGTTTGATAATTCAGGTATCCCTATAACCTTAAACACTTCTCCCAACTCACCATATAAGCCTGGTTCTGAAAAACTAACTTATCTTTCAGGTCCTAGCTTGGCGACTGTTGACAACAATGTCAACAATCTGAGTGCAAAGGTGGAATCCATGACTGCTTCTCTCAACACCACCACCAACGCTGTTCAATCAGCTGGTGAAGCGCTGAAGACGCTGACTGCCACCTGCGCCTCCAAAGCTGACATCTCTCAAATCGCTACTCTTCAGGAAGCGATTGTCAAAGTCAGGGAAGAATCCAAGCAGCAGTATGATGACCTGTCTGCAAAGATCGACTCCTGCACTGCTACTCTTCAGCAAGTCCTCGACAAGCTGAAGGCACCAGCTCCAGTTCCTGCTCCATCATTTACAGAAGATGATCGTTCCGCTCTGACCATAGCTGTGGAATTCATTCATCAAGCTACGTCCGACATCCCTGAACTTGAAGGACGTCTCACAGGACTGGAGGCTGAAGTCCAGAAGTTGGCTGCCGCAAAAACTTCATCTCCTTCCAAAGATCTCTCCCTTGTTGATAATGACAAAGAGGGGGAGAAGACCGCTGAAGAAAATACGGAGGTTGAAGTCGATGCTGAACAACTGAAGGAAACTCCCTCTCATGTTGAGGGGGAGAAAGCTGTTGAAAAAGTCCCTCCTTCCATCGCTGATCTTGTAGATGATGAAGAAGGGGAAGAGGAGGAAGAAGATGATGAAGCCCTTGATCTTGAAGATCAAGAGAATGAACCTCATCAAGATGATGATGATGATGACGATGAAGAAGATCAATCCTTATGGTGTTCTTCAGCCGTCACTTCATCAGCGATAGCTTCGAAATAAGTTATCAAAGCAGGGGGGAGACAAGAGAAACCTTCAAGAACCCCTTCCCAAAGCAAAGGTGCATCTGCTGAGGGAACCCTGAATATGATTTCACTACCTGAGGAGAATCCTTCTCAGGTATGCCTTACTCTTGTTCCCTTATCTTTTTATACAAATCCTACCCCTGTTTCTTTCTAGCCTTTATCTCTCTTCTTTCCCTAAAAATAATCTAACCCTTTTCATTTTCTGACCAGATAGTTCTCTCCCCTGCTTAAGGGTAAAGAACTCCAAATAATCCCAGCTGCTGAAGCTGATGACCAAATAATCCCAGTCTCTGTCAGAGAGATTGATGAAGAGGATGAAGAAGAAGAAGAGTCCCTGCAACATCATGGAAGGCCCTCTAGACCATCTCACTGGTCTGAGGAAGAGAGAAAGAAAAGAACAGAGATGATCTCTCATCTGGAGAATCAACGTCGAAAGATCCCCTCTCAATCATCAGAACTGCATTTCCTGACTGAAGCTGAAATTGAAGAATCCGTCAGGGCTAAGAAGCTGATTGTTGACTGTCAAAGAGATGCCTCTCTGGCTCTCAAAATTTAGTCTTCTCAAGTCAAAGACAAGAAGCTGAAACGCAAACCAGTAGAAGTCTAGGCAGCTCTGTTGAAAGAAATTGAAGAGGAACGCTCCAAAGAAAAAGCGATCAGCGATAATACAATCGATTGGTGCAAGCACAAAATCGACTATCGCTCTGACCCACTGAAGATCGTAGCGGTTGCTATCTCTGGAAGAAAGAAGAAGGATAAACTCTCTGTCACCATGGAGATTACCAGAGAGGATGGAAGCTGCAAGGCTATGTTCATTTCAAAGCTGGAAGACTTCGGCTACATGGAGTGGCTTGAGTTCAAAGATGCGCTGAAGAAATCAAAGTCTACATACAGAGGCTACGTTGAAAGGGTGAATGATGCTCTCATCAACAAAGTCGCTGCAATACTAAAGGTGCCATCTACTCTTCCCTCAAAATCCATGCAAGTCAAGAGAAAGCCCGTCTCCTCCTCGTCTGATAATTTCGCAGTGATAAGGAATGAAACCTCCATCAAATTCTCCAGAGAAGCTCTGTTCGGTCCTCCTCCTGATCTTTCAGTTCTGGATCTCTCTCTGCCTCCTGGCGGACCATATGCTGCAGGACAAGTTCTTGAAGAACCTTTTGGAATCTTCTTCAGAGATGACGATGAACAACTCAGATTTCAAAGGGTCTCTGAAATCCCTATCTGTCCCCTCGCTCTTCTCAAGGATCTCATGTGCCTATGGTGTACTCTCTCTCCTGCTGCTGAGCCAATCATAGCGATTATCTACAAAGAATCTTTAGAGCGAAGGCAAAAAGGAGAAGAAATACCTGAGTATTTGATTAATCCTCCTAAACCCTCTTTAGATAGCTGATAGATTAGTTTTCTTACTTGTAATCTATTAGTTTAACTTACAGTAGTTAGTACATCACTTGTACTTGTAATTTTCATTTCTTGTAATTCTTTTCTTGGATTAATGAAAATTTCAGTGAAGTACTTAACTCCATCAGTGTTGTAAAAGATCCCTCAAAATAGTAATTGGGACATGTATGTTATGAGTCCTGATTATTCCATCATTTTGAACTATAAAGTAATTTTCTTCAGTTACTTTGTCATTATCAAATAGGGGGAGATTGTTGATCCAAACTCTCTCAGTGATTTGATAACGACCCTCTTCTATACTTAGTGAAAATTAAGTTTTAATATGTATTAGTGTTTCACCATCAGCGATCAGACTGAGTCTGTTCAGTTATCGCTGATAGTCTCTCTCATAAACATTTCTATGTATTAGTGTTTCACTATCAGTGATCAGACTGAGTCTGTTCAGTTATCACTGATAGTTTCTGAAGTAAACAGCCAACGTAATCCCTGAAGACAAGTCTCGCGTCAACATATGTTCACAGCTGAATCGAAGACGAAGCTGCTGAACAAAGAGAAGTCTACTAGTGACCTGATGCGGATATCAGTGAAGCAAAGACAACTCTACATATACGCGAAGGAACATGAGGAAAAGCTTCAGCGATAGCTGAACCTCTTTATCTCTGAAAGAAGAGATACTCAGCGATCAATCGATCACAAAGCTTATGCCTCAAGTTTCCTTTTGTCTATCCTTGCACAACCTAGTACAATGGGTCAGAACGGACATGTCTCTGCAACCATTCGTACAACAACTCTGTCAACTACACTGTTCATGACCCGGCCGAAAGCATGTCTCCCAAAAGTCAGACTCCCAAAGCCAATCAGTGAACGCCACGTGTAAAGTGCCCTGCCATGCATTTAATGCAAAGGGTATAAATAGGACGTTCACCCTTTCATCTGAAAAGGGTGCTAAACTCCTTGAACCCATATAGAAACCCTTGCTTTCTATATCTCTAAATCCCCCATTCTCTGAATTTCTAGTGCAACCATCTTAGTGTTTCTTAAGTTTGTTTAGATTGAGTTTGTCTTAATCTTATTCCGCAACAAACTTGTAAATTGTATTTGATTTATCAATAAACAATTTATTAAACCTTAATTTATGTGTTTGTATTCAACCCCCCCCCCCCCTTCTACAAACTTGTTAAGCACCTTCGGGACCAACAAATGCTATAAGTGCCACATGAAGGGACACTTTGCTAGAGAGTGCAGAAGTGGTGTGCCAAATAACAACCACCAACAAGCTCAGAATGGAGGCTACAATCAAAACAAGAACTCTGCTCAAGCCCTTGTTTCTCAACAAGGAATGGGGTTTGACTGGAGTGACCAAGCTGAGGAAGCCATTCAGAATCAAGCTCTTATGGCAGAGGTGTCTGATCTCCCCTCTGAGGTAATTTATAATCTTTGTACTCAATCTTGCATAGACACTGTCAAAAGGTACAGGGATCACAACCAAAACATGTGTGATGACCTCAAAATATTAGAAAAGGACATAAGAGATTATGTGTTGATAGTTGAGAGGTTTGAAGAACAAATCAAAGGCTTCCAAGCCAATGAACTTCAACACTCTT
The DNA here is from genome assembly GCA_954870635.1 of Arctium minus. Taxonomy (NCBI): domain Eukaryota; kingdom Viridiplantae; phylum Streptophyta; class Magnoliopsida; order Asterales; family Asteraceae; genus Arctium; species Arctium minus. Next base: position 76,777,980 of record OX941092.1, on the reverse strand, counting down.
ATGACACAAACTACTGGAAGTGGGAAAAGAATGAGTTAGAGACCAAACTGTCTAAGTCCAAAGAAGAGAATGATAAGTTGAAAGAAGAACTAGCTAAGGTTAAGCTTGATGTAGAAAAGTTTTCATATGCTTCAAAAGCAATGGATTCTCTTCTAAAGGCTCAGATTCATGATAAGATGAAGCCTGGTGTTGGATACAACAACACACCCCCTCCTTACAACAACAACTACATCCCTCCTACATCAGACTTGTTAGAGACCAAGGAGAAAAAGGACTTGTCTGAGGAAGCCTTTAAGATAGATCATTTGGATGAGGTGGTTGTTGAGGATATGACTGAGAAAGAAACCAGTGAGGATAGGAACAATGTTGTGAGTAAAGAGATACCCTTAGAAAACAACATTGTTACCAATGAGGGTGGTGGAAGGATCTGGGTCAAGTCTAAAGAGATAGAGAAGACCAAAGGAAAGGCCAACAAGGTCCATTACAAACAGACCACTGTTGTGAATTCTGGCCCTTGTAAACAGTGTGCTTGCAATAAAACTGAGAGCCTAAATTCTAGTACAAAGAGAGGTAATCAAAGAAACTGGAATAATCAATGGGCTCAGAAACAAGGAGTTGATCTGAGTAAAATAATCAGACCAAAACCTTGTTTCATATGTGGCAAGTTGAATCATTTGGCTAAGCACTGTTTCTTTAACCCTATTAACCAAAAGATGAACCTTCAAAGATTTGTGCAAAAACCTGTTGGTTATAGGAAGATTGGAAAGAAACATGTGGCTAAGAAATCTGTTGAAACCAAAGGCCACATGAAGAAAAAGGTTTTAAAAGAGAGTATTAAAATGTGGGTGCCTAGAAGCACTAAAACTGTTAGTACTGCTACATCAAATAGTACTGCTGACAGGGATAGTGCTGACAGAAGCAATACTTCTGCTACCAGTGTTAGTACTGCTGAGAATATTAATGCTTCTAACACTTTAGTACTTCTTCAAAGGTTACTACTGCTAACACAGTTACTGCTGCTGACACAGTTACTACTTCTAACAAGGTTAGTACTGCTAAGCATGCAAGTGCTGCTAATGCAGTTAGTACTTCTAAAACCAGTACTGCTTCTAGCAAATGTGCATCCAAACCCATTATTGTGACAAAGTACTCCAGCAATGAGGTGTCAAAGTTTAAAAATCTTGTCAAGAAGGAATGTAAATATTTTGATGAGAAAGGGGTACCCAAGACCACTTTGGCTTGGGTTCCTAATCAATACTAACTGATTTATCTTATGTGCAGGGCAACCAACAGCTCAAGGGGAAGAGCATCTGGCATGTTGATAGTGGTTGCTTTAGGCACATGACAAGCAACATGTCATGCCTTCAGGATTTCAAGAATATCAATGGAGGACATGTTGCATTTGGAGACAATCTTGCAGGTGGAAAAATAAGTGGAAAAGGTAATGTTACAAAAGGTAAGATGACATTTGAGGATGTCTACTATGTTGATCAGTTAAAGTACAACCTGTTAAGTGTGTCACAGGTTTGTGACAAACAACATAGTATATTATTTACCAATACAGAATGTATGATCCTTGCTCCAGGATTCAAGGTAGTTGATGAAAGCATGATACTACTTAGAACTCCAAGAAAGGACAATGTTTATTGTCTCGATATGGACAATGTTTCAAGTGATTCATCCCTGAACTGTCTTGTTTCAAAAGCTTATGTGGATGTATCCTCTCTTTGGCACAGAAGGATGTGTCACATGAACTTCAAGACAATGAACAAACTTGTTAAAAACAACCTTGTAAGAGGTTTACCATCAAAAGTCTTTTCATGTGATGATCATTGTGTTGCTTGTCTTAAAGGCAAACAGCACAAAACTTCTCATAAGTCCAAAGAGTTAAATACAATTTATTCTTGTCTCCAGTTATTACATATGGATCTGTTTGTCCCTACAAATGTTATGAGTATAGGCAAGAAATCATACTGCTTAGTTATTGTTGATGATTACTCTAGATTTACTTGGGTATATTTTCTAAGGACTAAGGATGAGACAAGTGGACTGATCAAATCCTTTATCCTAAGAATTGAAAACCAAACAAATCAAAAAGTAAAAGTCATTAGATCAGACAATGGAACTGAATTTAAAAATCTTGATCTAAACACCTTTTGTGAAGAAAAAGGCATTGAGAGACATTATAGTGCCCCTAGGACTCCTCAACAGAATGGAGTTGCTGAGAGGAGGAATAGGACACTAATAGAGGCTGCTAGATCTCTGTTGGCTGATTCAAAACTGCCAATTACTTTCTGGGCTGAAGCAGTTAATACTGCCTGTTATGTCCAAAACAGAGTTCTAGTGGTCAAGCCAAAGAACAAGACCCCATATGAGCTTTTAAACAATAGAAAACCATTTATTGGTTTCCTTAAACCTTTTGGGTGTCCTTGTACTATTCTCAATACCAAAACTCACTTAGGAAAGTTTGATACCAAAGCAGATGATGGTTTTCTTGTTGGGTATTCATCTCAGAGTAAGGCTTACAGAGTTTTTAATTCTTCTTCTAGAATAATTGAAGAAAGTGACAATGTCAAATGCAATGAGAATACACCAAATTCAATTGGTTCAGGTCCTCAGTGGTTGTTTGACATTGATTCACTAACTAACTCTTTGGGTTTCAGTAGTGATAATAATGCAGGATCAGGAAGCTCAGATTCAGGAATTACACAATCACACAGCATCATACCTCAATCTGTGATTTTTCCCATACCTAGAGTGGATCCTGTTGAAGACTGTGAAAAGGAGCCATCTACTAAACCAAATCAGAGTGAAGAAGAAAGAAGAGATGAGGAGAGTCAAGAAAATAAAGAACCAGAAGTAGCTGCTGAAATCACCTCAGTTGAGTTGAATGACTCTAATCTAGAGGTGGGACTCAATGAAGAACCTAGTCATCAAACAAGAACACAAAAGAATCATCCTCCTCAGCTGGTAATAGGAGATATCTCTTCTCCTATGATGACTAGAAATCAAAGCAGGCTGCAAGATATGCAAGACCAACAGCATACAGTGCTTTCTTGCTTTCTATCCCAGCTTGAGCCTAAGAAGGCTTATGATGCTATGAAAGATTCCAGTTGGATAGAAGCCATGCAAGAAGAGCTGCTACAATTCAAGCTGCAAGATGTTTGGGATCTGGTAGACCTTCCTAAAGGTCAAAGAGCAATAGGCACAAAATGGGTCTTCAGGAATAAGAGAGATGAGAGAGGAATAGTAATAAAGAACAAAGCAAGGTTGGTGGCACAAGGGTATATACAAGAAGAAGGAATAGATTATGAAGAAGTATTTACACCAGTGGCTAGGATAGAAGCAATTAGATTGTTCCTGGCCTATGCTTCTTATATGAAGTTCAAAGTCTATCAAATGGATGTAAAAAGTGCATTTCTATATGGCTCAATTGAAGAAGAAGTATATGTCTGTCAACCACCAGGGTTTGAAAACCCAAGCTATCCAGACAGAGTATACAAACTGAAGAAAGCACTTTATAGACTGCATCAAGCACCAAGAGCATGGTATGACACTCTGTCATCCTATCTCTTGGAAAATGGCTTTGAAAGAGGAGTCATTGATAAGACTCTGTTCATCAAGAGAAAGAAGAAGGACATCTTGCTGGTCCAAATCTATGTGGATGATATCATCTTTGGATCCACAAGAGACAATATGTGCAAGGAGTTTGAGGAACTAATGCATCAAAGGTTCAAAATGAGTTCCATAGGGGAACCTACTTTCTTCCTTGGACTCCAAGTCCAACAGAAGTCAGATGGTATATTTATCTGTCAGTCCAAGTATGTGCAGGACATTCTAACCAAGTTTGGTTTCTCAGACTCAAAGCCTGCCAGCACACCTATGGAGACACACAAGCAGATAACAGCAGATCTTGAGGGGGAGGATATGGATGTTCATCACTATAGATCCATGATTGGCTCTCTCATGTATCTTACAGCCTCTAGGCCAGATATAATGTTTCCAGTCTGTATGTATGCAAGATTTCAAGTTAGGCCAAAGCAATCACACTATCAAGCTGTTAAGAGGATATTCAGATATCTCAAAGGGCAACCTAAATTGGGACTTTGGTATCCTCATGACTCATCATTTGACCTACTTGCATACTCAGACAGTGACCTAGGTGGAGCAAACTTGGACAGAAAATCTACTTCTAGAGGATGTCAGTTTTTGGGTGCAAGACTAGTATCATGGCAGTGCAAGAAACAAACCACAGTGTCCACATCTACAACAGAAGCAGAGTACATAGCAGCTGTAAGTTGTTGTTCTCAAGTCTTATGGATTCAGAATCAAATGTTGGACTATGGGGTAACCTTTCTACACACTCTAATCTTTATTGATAATAGCAGTGCTATTAGCATTGTTAATAATCCTGTCAAGTACTCAAAGACAAAGCACATTGAGATTAGGTATCACTTTATAAGAGACTGCAATGAAAAGAAGCTTATTCAAGTTGTAAAAGTTCATATTGATAACCAGTTTGCTGATCTATTCACCAAAGCCTTTGATGTGGGTAGATTCACTTTCTTGGTAACAAGTGTGGGAATGATCAACTCTGAATAAGCTCTTACTTAAAAAGTGGTTCAATACCTGTATATAGTTTATGCTTGGTGTTACTAATCTTCTTTCTCAGGAAATGTATAGCAGTACTCAGTTCATCACAAGCTTAAAAGTGTAAGTCTGGTTAATACTGCCAGTACAGTTTTAGTACTGCCAGTACAATTTTACTACTGCCAGTGTTCAGTTAATACTGCTTTCAGTTAATACTGCTCTCAGTTAATACTGCTTTCAGTTAACACTGCTCTCAGTTAATACTGCTCACTGTTAATACTGCTTTCACTAAATTTTTATGGTTAATACTGCTTATAATCCACAAGCTATAAATACCCTTTCCCCGCCTAAAAGATCATAACGACTCTTTGTCTACTGTTCATCTTCTCTCTCACTCTTTTCTCTCAAGTATCCAGTGCTCGCTAGTCAAGAATCCTTGCGTACAGATGGCTTCAATGGTGTTTATTGATGAGCACAACGATATAGCCATGCTCCAAAAGCCAAAACAAGCCGAAGGTTTTTACCAGATAGTCGATTTTCTGAGGTCAAGCCACATCGCTCATGCTCTCACTGTGTCTCCTACCATCTACATAGAGCATCAAAGGCAATTCTGGGCCAATGCCACTACTAGCACTGAAAACGGAGTGTCGTGCATCAAAACAAGGGTTTGTGACAAACCCTTGACAGTTACTGAGGAGACCATTCGCATCTGTCTACGTCTAGACGATGCTTCAAGTATATCTTCTATTCCAAATGAGGATCTGTTTTCAAACCTCACCAGAATGGGGTATGAAGGCCAAATGGGGATTTTCAAGTTTTTCAAAGCTCAATTTTCACCCCAATGGAGGTTCTTTGTTCATACCCTGATGCACTGTATTTCCAAGAAAACTACTGGCTGGAGCCAATTTAGCGGAGCCAATTTAGCAGTACCATTGCCTATGCTTTGGTATGCTTATCTACTGCTCGAAAATATAACTTTTCTCTGATGATCTTCAACGATCTTGTCTCAAACCTGGACAACAAGAAGAGTTTCTTCATGTATCCCAGGTTTGTACAGGCAGTTATAACCAATGAATTGACGGATATACCTCACTTTGATGAGGTATATGTACCTAAACCCCCTAAAGGCAAGGTCTTCTCAAACATAAGAAGATCTGCTAGGGACTCGGAAGGAGTTGACACCCCATTGTTCTCAACAATGATGGTGGTGTCCCAACCACAAGAAGGTATGGCCTCAGGGTCAAGGCCCTCATTAGACCAACCCACTGAGAGCCAATCCCAACCTTCCCTCTCTCAAATTTTTCCTCAGTCCTTTGCTGCTAAACCCACTCCTATGATATCCAAGACTTATGTCAAGAGAAAGGTACACAAGGCTCCTTCCCTTGTTGTACCTACTATTAACCAAGAGCCTCAAAGCCCTCTATTGGAGCATTCTCCAATAGAGAATATCCAAAGGGAAACCACTAGGGTGTCTCCCAACCCTGAGGAGGTGCTCTCTAAGGAGATGAATGAGCATATGGGTGAGAAGGCTGCCACTACTTCTGCTAGCACAGAGAAGGACAGTGGTAACATCTCTAAGACCTTCCCCATGGCAACTTTGGGTGAGAAATCAACCAAAGGACCCTGGCGCCAAGAAACCAAGGGGGTAGTTGGTGCTTCTGCTAGGCAGAAGGCCACTACTAAAAGATCCAAGGATCCCTCAAGGATGGGCAAAACATCCAACAAGGGTGAGGACAGAACTGAAACTGATGAATTGATGGAAAAAGGTTCCAGTGATCCTTCAAGGGTGGGTAAAACACCTAAAGAAGGTGAGGATAGCTATACTTACTTGGAATTGATGGAAACAATAGCCAACATCAATGTTGATGTGATTAATCAAGGAAAGGAAATCAAGGCATTGCAGCAAGTGGTCATCTCCCAACGAAAGCAGATTTCAAAACTCAAGCAATTGGTGGGAAAACTCATTGCCAAGAAAAGAAGAAAGCAGTTTGTTCTAAGGAGGAGAGAGGGGGCAAACAAAAAGGAGGAGGAGAATGCTTCCAAAAAAGGGGAGAGTTCAAGCTCAAAAAAGATGGATCAACAGATTGAGGGGGAGAATGTTGAAGCAAGGGGAGAGCTTGCTAAAGAGAGGGCTGAAGAAAAAGCTGAAGGTGTGTTAGAAACAGAAATACTTGTTGAAGCAGCAGAAACAACACCAGCAGCAGTAACAACCCCAGCAGTAGAAACTGTTACTACTGCTGAGCCAAAAGGAGCAGCAGAAACTGTTAGTGCTGCTAAAACTACACAAGCAGCAGTAACTGGGTTAACACCTGAAGAAGTTGAAGTAGCAGAGATGCTTGTAAAAGCAAAGAATGACACTCCCAAAGCAAAGGGAGTGGTCATAAATGAAGGGGGAGCAAAGAGAACAGAAAAGAAAGACATGGCTGCAGATGCAAAGAGAAAAGGGAAAGAAAAGATGATAGAATCTGATCAACCAACCAAAAAGCAAAAGATGGTTGAGTCAGATGAAGCATTAGCCAAGAAACTGCAAGAAGAGATAAATCAAGCAGAGAAAGAGCAGGTTGAGAAAGACAGAGAGATAGCCAGAGCACTAGCTAATGAATTAAATGAAGCATTTCAGAAAGGTTTGGAAACAGAGAAAGCAAAGCAAAGGGCAATAAGCATGAGAAAGGCTATGATGGCCAGATCAAGTGCAAAGAAGAGAAGGCCTTCACAAACTTACCTTGCAACTCAGGAAAGAAACAAGATGATAATTTTCTTGAGGAGTGCAATTGGTGTGAAGAAAGAAATGTTTATAAAGATGACTTTTGATCAAGTCAAGGGCTTATATGAGAAAGAAATGGGAAAACTGCAGAGTAATGAAAAGGCCAGAGTGGAGTTTGAAAAGAAAGCGAAGGAGAGGCATGATGTGAACATTAATCAACCCTTCCCTGAAAGTGAAGAGGGAACTCCAACAAAAGAAAAGGCAGAGATTAAGGAAGAAGAGACTTTAGCTCAGAAGATCAAGAAAATAAAAATAGTTAAGTCTATTGCTTCTAAAGGTCCTAGATCAGAGGAAAGGAAAAAGGAAGAAAAGAAGAAGGAAGCTACTATAGGGCAAAGTCAAAGGATTCTGAAGAGAACCAAGATGATGGCCAAAAGAAAGAAAATTGACAAGAAGCTTAGAGTAGAAGAAGAGAAAAAGGTTGCTGAAGAAGAAGAGGTACCTAAGAATGAAGAAAAGAGAGCTGAATCTCAGGAAGTACCACAGAGTTCAGATGTAAATATGTACATGGTGGTAATGGATAAAATCCCAAAGCCTATCACAGCTGAACCTGTTGGATTTAAACCTCCTGAAGTTATCCACTGGGATACTATGGAGGTGGATGGTAAGGAGTATATCAGGCTGAAAAGAAAGGATGAGAAGTATTATGTGTTTTCAACATGGAATAAAATTGTCAGAGAATGTTCAAGATCTGATTTAGAAGAGATGTTTGAAGTTGGTATGAAATTACATGCAGATAAGTTGAAAGCTCCAGTGTTACCAATTGTGAAGCTGGTTATGGAGTATTTGTGTATGTTATTCAATCCAGAAGCAGTAAAGCATATAATCAGAGATGTATTTGAAGTTGTTAGAGGATGGACTTTGTATGAAAGGAGTGGAGTCTATGAATTGGCCATGGATACTTTTCACATGGAGTATTAGTTGGTGGATAGGGTCTACAATCACACAAGTCTGAAGCTTCATGCCATGTTAAATAAGAAGTTAGGTTGTGCACCAAATTAAGAACTGGCAAAGTATCTAATTCAGAGAACTATCAATCAGAGTATGGGACTGGATCCTAACATTGGATTGAATCAATGAAAGTTTTGGAAGCATCTGAAGAACTTGACTTCTCTTTCTAAAAGTCAAGTTAGGGGGAGATTGTTGGGAACTGAAGATGTGACCAAGTCATTAATGCTGCTAGTTCAGAGTTAGTACTGCCAGAGGATCCCAAAGTTAATACTGCTAGGTATTACTACTTCTAGTAGAATTAATACTGCTAGTCAAAATTAGTGCTGCTTGAACAAAGTTAGTACTGCTTAGCTAGTTAGTACTGCTAGCGGTTAGTGCTGCTTAGTAGTTAATACTGCCAAGACTTAGTTAATGCTTCCAAGGTGATTAATTCTGCTTCTGAGATAATTTGAAGATAATGTTGAAGAGATCGCGTCTAGAGATAAACATGGAAAGCTTAAAGATAATTATGAAGATTATTTTAAAGATCTTTTTATGTTTAGTAATTATCTTTTATTATTCATTGATGTATAGAATAGAATAGAATTAAAAAGAAACAATTGAATAATTCTGAGTTTTTGTGTTAGAGAGAGAATCAACCTCAAGCCATCGTTCCTAATTCTAGAGAAGTATAATTCGTCTTGAAAGAGCCTGTTCTTCAAGATTGAGGTTGTGAGTGAAAAGCTTGTAATTTGAATCATTAAGTAAAGTTTGCAAGTTGTGATTCATACTGTTTTTCTGTTTATTGAATATTAAAGTGTTTTTCCGCAACTTCTTTAATATTGTTTCTGAGTATTCATAATTCTTGTTGAGAATTCGATCCTGACATCCAATCTTTATCTTTCAGTATATGTTGTCAAACTTCTACTTCTGAATCGTATTTATGCAATCATGAAATGAAGTAATTTGGACTTGTAATTGCTAGACATATTTCTATCTCAGCACTAACTAGGAGGTGGCAACTTTTTCATCCTAATATATACAGAATACCTCATTAAAAAAAATTATTTCCTGAAATCAACACATCAAGGGTTTCAAGAACTTTCCCGGTATAAATTTCATTAAAAATCTGAAAATTAACAAGAATTCAAGAAACCCATCTCACAATCTCTTCAAATTTAATCCCACGTCACACAATTTCCAAGAAACCCCATGTGATAATTTCAAGAAACCTCATTTGTCTTGCTTATAAAACACTAAAAACCACCCTAAATTTCTTGAAGAAAATTGAACCTAATCAGCACATAAATCCAAGTACCAGAAGAATGTGATCAACCTCAAAATCACTTGCAACCCCATTAACAATCCAAAATGAACATGAAAAAAACCCTAAAAGGGTTTCATTTTTTGATCAACCCGCATCAAGAGGGTTAAGTGGGGGGAAACTTATTTATATACCAAACCCAAAAAAAATACATCCAAGGGAATCAAACCTGCAGAAATTGATTGAATAAAACCCAAAAAAAGTACATGTCAGGGACACGTCTTATTTATATATCAAATCTCAAGTGTAGTATAGTAAACAGTTGAACAAAACCAACATAATAGACCATTCACAAAAAAATCGATTGAGCAGAGGAACACGTCTTTTCAACAAAATCGACAGGAGCACAGTTCTTTTCAACAAAATCGATAGGAATCATACCAGCGATGGGAGGAGCGACGATTGAGCAGCGGAGGAGGAGCGATAGGAGGACAACGAGCGGCGGAGGGGTACGTGCGACGGGGGGTGGGGGAGCGATGTGAAAACTGAAAAGCCCTAATTGCACATTTTTTAGGAGGGTAGGGATTGGAAACATGAATCTCGGTAAGTGTTCGGTCAGCACTCGGGTCAGATTTCGGTCAGTTTTGATATTTGGTAAAATTTTGACCGCTGACCGAGTCAGCCCGGTCAGCAGTTAGTAAATAGCCCCTAAGTTTCACGAATTAAATGGAAACAAAATAATAAATGTCAAAATGTGTAGTGGTTATTCAAACAAGGAAGATACCTTAAATCCAACACCATATCTCTCAATATACTAGGAATCATTTGTATCAGGTTGTTTGCGCCCAAACGATACCATTTGCATGATCTCCTCATGGCTCATCCCATTACCATCATCCACAACTGCTAGCATCGGAATTTCCTTGCCAGCAATTCTCGAGTATATCATGTCAATAGAGATATCCAACCTGAAGAACACACCCCAATTGTTATAAGACATTAAAGTAAGAATAATATATATAACGATACTATGATATTCATGAAATGGACCACGGAAGGCCTACTTTGTTGCTTTGGCGTCTCTAGAATTGTCCACACATTCAGTAACAACACCAAAAATCCAGTCGGAATGGGTTTGACCAAGGATTTTCAAATAAGTAGTATGGGCACACACATAATTCTTCCCTGGGCCAGTTTGCACTGTTGCACTACATCTCGATCTGCTATAAGTTTCAACTTTCGACTGAAGAGATTGGTTATCTCCAACAATCTTCTCAGAGTTGCAATCAGGAGGAGGGTTCCGATTGTCATTTTTGCAATTAGCCAACTCACCCATGAAATTATCTTTAGAAACTCTTTTAGGATGTTCTAATTGAAATCCATCATTTTCTCTTTTAATCTTTGTACAAAAACAAGGAGAAAAAATATATGAAATTTGTCCTCTTCTAAGTTTTCACAAGATCAACCAAATCAAAGCCATATTGTGTTATAATATTTAATTATTTATTATATATTGGATGCTACATGTGGACCAACTTGGACCACTTGGTCATAACTCACTTGGTCCCTACTCCTCTTCCATCCTATAAATACCCCTTCCCCTCCAACCATTTTCTTCATCCTTTTCTTGAGCTTTCTCTAGATAAACACCAAATACTCTCCCTAATATATTCTTGAGGGTAAGAGTGTTCTTGATATTCGGTAGTGTTCATGAAAGTTTCGTTAGGTGATCGTGGATCTTAAGATCCTTGAACAAGAACTTTGTAATCTCCTTGGTTGGTAATAATATTCTTGCTCTCTCTCTTTGGTGGATGTACACTATCACACCGATAGTGGAACCACGTTAAATCATGGTTTTTTTTGTTTTGAACTTGTTATAATTATAGATAATAACGTTTTTGTTACTATCTATATTTCGTGGGTTTATTTTTCCTACGTTAGAAAATTATTGTGCAACATCTAGATTATTGTTATCCGCGTTCGTTGTTGGGATAACTGTGCACTTGGATTTCTACCCGTTTGGGACCTTAGAAATTACTTGCTAGCTTTTGCATTTGTGAGGCACAATTTTTATCTAACAATTGGTATCAGAGCTTTCGGATCTAGATTTGGGTTTGTGTAGAAAATATACATAAACCAGTTTGTACATTTTTTCTCTATGGCTGACGTAGAAAACCCATTTGGTACCGGTTCCTCCAACCAGTCCCAAAAACCGTACCAAGAAGGTACAATTAATTTGTCTGGGGTTGGGATTCATATACAGACTTGGAATGGTCACGGTGACTTTGGTAAATGGCAGTTCACAACATCTGCTGCACTTAGGAAAAATGGAGTCCATACCGTAGTATTTGCTAAAGACGAGTTAGACCCTAATATGTCTGACCTTAAGGCTAAAGAAATGGAAGCATCGGCATTTGCTACTTTGCAGATGGCTATGAGAGAAAATGTTATAACTGAGATTGTGTCTGAAAAGACAGCTGCAGGTATTTGGAGCAAGCTTGAGAATCTATATCTCAAGAAAATTTTGAACAACAAATTATTACTGATGCGGTCGTGTCTCTTCTTCAAAATGAAGGAATGCACAACCATTAAAGCTCACGTGACTGAATTTGAAGATATCATTATGAAATTGAAGGCAACAGATGCGCTTCTTGCTAAAGATGAAGAAGCACTTGCTATGATCCTGTTGTATTCACTTTCCGAGAAATATTCCCAATTCACTAACAGTTTTATTTATGGAAGAGGAACTCTTTCTTTGTCTGATGTGAAAACAGGAATGATTTCTGAAGATCAAAGAATTCAGATGAGGATCAGTAACAATCTCAAGGAGAACAATTGCAGTCAAGGCCTATTTGCTAAAAGAGGCCGAGACGATCAACAGTCTTCAAGAGGAAGAAACCATGGGCGCTCTCAGTCCCGTCGGCCTAGCTCTCATGGGAAATCAAACACACGTGGCAACTGTAACTATTGCCACAAGCCAGGTCATTGGGTGAAAGATTGTCTGAGTCTTAAAAACAAAAACAAAGACAAAGACAACGCCGAATCATCAGCCGTTGCAGCTAAAGAGGAGCAAAATGGCTTCTCTGCCACATGACACCATTCCGAGACTGTTTCTCTACCTTCGAAAAAGTTGAAGGTAACAGAATTTTTATGGAAACAGTACTTCGTATGTTACTAAGGGTATCGATACTATGCAGATCAAGATGTTCGATGGGTGTATCCGAAAATTGAATAATGTCAAGTTTGTTCCATCCATGACTCGTTCCTTGATCTCTGTTGGACAACTGTCCAAACTAGGTTGTAAGATTCGAATTGACGACAGGAGTTTGCGCATCTCCCGAGGGAGTATTATCGTAATGAAAGGCGAACGGGCGGAAAATAAACTTTTCCACTTGATTGACGAAACTATTGCTTCTGAATCGTGTGTGGCCGAAAGCTCAAAGAATCTTGATGTTGCTCGCTTATGGCATCTTCGTTTGGGCCGCACATCTGAGAAGAACTTGAAGATTTTGCGCAAGCGAAAACTCATTAAAGTCGTCGTACCTGCCAGCCTGGAGTTTTGTTCGGGATGTGTCAAAGGACAGCATACGCGTATTTCTTTTGGTGTTGGAAAACACAACACTAAAGGAATCCTCGATTATGTTCATACAGACGTCTGGGGACCATCCAGTACTCCATCCCTCAGTGGAGGTAAGTACTATGTTTCGTTTATTGATGATTTCTCACATAAGCTTTGGGTGTATGTGTTGAAGTTAAAGTCAGATGTCTTCGATACATTCAAGACTTTGTTGGCACGAGTAGAGGTCGAGACTGGCAAGAAGTTGAAAGTGCTGAGATCTGACAACGGTGGAGAATTTACTAGTGGTAACTTCAAAGATTTTGTTTGCGTACATGCATCCATTGTCACTACACCATACCTGGTGACCCTCAATCAAATGAGGTTGCCGAGCGGATGAATAGGACTTTGCTTGAAAATGTCCGATATATGTTGTCGACATCGGGATTCCCAAAATCTTTTTGGGCCAACGCACTTTACACTGTAGTGCACATTATTAATAAGTTACCTTGTTCGGCCATCGTGGGAAAGATTCCGGAAGAGGTTTGGAGAGGTAAAAGAAACATTTATCTGAAATATATACGTGTATTTGGTTGTCCTGTTTATTTTCATGTTTTAGGCCAGGACAAGTTGAATCCTAAAGCCACCAAAGGATTCTTGCTCGGCTATACAGATGGTATCAAGGGTTACCGAATCTCGAACCCCTTGACTCGTAAAGTGATTCATTCTCGACATGTCACATTTAATGAATCAGTCCAGTTGAAGTCACACAATCCTCAGTCCTCTCAATATCCGGAAGTCGTTACTATTGTTGCTCCTACTCCTGATGATATGGAGATAGTAGACAATCCTTATATTCCCGATTCATCCACTATTGATATTAGCTCAGAATCACCCGTTAATGTTGAAGAAGTCATTCCGCCAATGACTTCTACTAGTGATTCTGTAGAAGAGATTTTGAATGATGGTGGAGACGATGGCGATACAATCCCAGTTATTGCGCCTACCAGACATAGTCAAAGAACTATTCGTCCGCCTAACAGGTATGGAGATCGGGATTTTGCTAACATGAGTTTTACAAGTCAGCTGGAGTTTGCTTTGCATGTAGGGAAAGATGAGTCGCTCGATATAAAGGAGGTGTTGGCCTCGACCCACAGTTCTAAATGGCTTGGAGCCATGCAAGACGAGATGGAAGCTCTCTCAAAGAACTGCACTTGGGACTTATGTCCATTGCCGAATGGCAGCCGTGCTATTGGTTGCAAGTGGGTTTTCAAAGTCAAAGATGATAATCGTTACAAGGCTCGTATCGTTGCTAAAAGCTTTGTACAACGGAAAGGTATCGAGTATGACGATATTTTTGCTTCTGTTGTATGTCATACATCTATTCGTGTTCTTTTGGCGATCGTGGCTATTCACGATTTTGAGCTAGAACAGTTAGATGTGAAGACCGCCTTCCTACACGGAGACTTGGAGGAAACTATCTATATGAAGCAACCTGATGGTTTCATTTCCGAAAGCAAACCAGAATATGTATGTAAACTCAAGAAGTCCCTTTATGGACTTAAACAATCGCCTCGTCAATGGTATAAGAAGTTCGATTTGTTTATGCTCAATCTAGGATTTGAGCGAAGTGAAAAGGACGTTTGTGTCTATCATAGACAAAGCGGTGGCATTTTTACTTATTTACTTCTTTATGTAGATGACATGTTTATAGCCTGCAGGGACCGGTTAGAGATCAAACGTCTGAAAGATAAGTTGAGTTCAAAATTTGAAATGAAAGATCTTGGTGCAGCGCTGAAGATTTTGGGCATGGAAATCATGCGGGACAGAAAGTCCCGAACACTTAGATTGACACAACGGGCGCATATCCAAAAGATATTAAAGTGGTTCAATCTTGATCGTGCCAAGACATCTAACAATCCGCTACCGAAGCACATCAAGATTACAAGTAATGATTGTCTGAAGGATGAAAAGGGAAAGGCCGAAATGTCAAAAGTTCCATATCCCAGTGCGGTCGAAAGTCTCATGTACGCCATGGTGTGTACTCGTCCTGACCTTGCACATTGTGTCGGAGTGGTGATTCGGTTTCTTGCAAATCCGGGCCGATCACATTGGGCAGCCATTAAAATGACATTCCGATATTTGAAGAGATCCGAGACACATGGTCTTATATTTGGTTTGCACAATGACTGTGAAATTGTTGGATTTTGTGATTCTGACTATGCAGGTGATCGAGTAGGTTGGAGATCCACACCCGGTTATGTATTTACATTCGGTGGAACGGACGTCAGTTGGAGATCACGTTTACAGTCCATTGTTGCATTGTCAACCACAGAAGCCGAACTTGTCGCGGCGGTTGAGTCTGCAAAGGAAGCGGTCCATTTGAAAGAATTAATGAATGGCTTAGGCTTCGAGCAACCTTCCGTGCATATTTTCTGTGATAATCAGAGTGCCATCCATTTGGCAACTAATTTGGATTTCAGCTCCCGGACAAAGCACATAAATGTGTGTGATACATATCTCGTGAGATTACATGAAGCGAAGATTGTCTATTTGAAGAAAGTCCTGACAGATGACAATGTTGCTGATATATTTAGCGAGTCGCTACCACCAGCTAAGTTTAAGCATTGCTCAAACTTGATCCAGCTTCGTTTGTGTTAGTGTCGTTGGGCACTTTGCTCGAGAGAGAGAAGATATTACCACAAGTGACAAAATGACATCTTTGAAACTATTACTTTGTTAAGTGCTTAGAGCTTTGCTTATGCTCTACCTTGTTTAGTTTATTGTGCATTTAAGGTTATTTGTTTGCTTGTAACTTTGACGAGTGATGGCCATGTCGAAGATCGTCATGGTTAGAATACATTTTGCTACCTCGTGCCAATTTACTTTGCTATCTACTTGTTATGATCAACCGTCGGAAGAACTCGTATTGGTTGGATTGGGATTTGTTTCGCTATCGAGGATCACATGCATCATAGTGGAGTGTTATAATATTTAATTATATATTATATATTGGATGCTACATGTGGACCAACTTGGACCACTTGGTCATAACTCACTTGGTCCCTACTCCTCTTCCATCCTATAAATACCCCTTCCCCTCCAACCATTTTCTTCATCCCTTTCTTGAACTTTCTCTAGATAAACACCAAATACTCTCCCTAATATATTCTTGAGGTTGAGAGTGTTCTTGATATTCGGTAGTGTTCGTGAAAGATTCGTTAGGTGATCGTGGATCTCAAGATCCTTGTACAAGCACTTTGTAATCTCTTTGGTTGGTAATAATATTCTTGCTCTCTCTCTTTGGTGGAAGTACACTATCACACCGATAGTGGAACCACGTTAAATCACGGTGTTATTTGTTTTGAACTTGCTATAATTATAGATAATAACATTTTTGTTACTATCTATATTTTGTGGGTTTATTTTTCCTACGTTAGAAAATTATTGTGCAACATCTACACTATTGTTATCCGCATTCGTTGTTGGGATAATTGTGCACTTGGATTTCTACTCGTTTGGGACCTTAGAAATCACTCGCTAGCTTTTACATTTGTGAGACACAATTTTTATCTAACATATTGTACCAAATATAGTGGTAATCATTAATGAAATTAAAAAGAATAAAATGCTCGTTTTTTCGGTAACAAATTTTGGCTCCAATTTTAGTTATAAGTTGGCTATTTTTATATAAAAACAGGGGAATCTTTCTTGTTTTGAAAAAAGGTTGTAACCGCCTTTTTAATCAATTCACTTGGATCATCTTATTTGTTGATCGTTGAGATCTATTCATACCTTTCTCAACCTTTTTGTCATTCTCATCTGAACCTCCCGGTATATGTATATAAATAGAGAGAGAGAGAGAGAGAGAGAGATGATCAAAATACACAATTTATAGACAACTAATCGGATCTGACATGATTTTGGTATTTGGGGACAGTATACATCACCACAGCACGACTAAATTCTCCATCTGGATGGGGAGGAAGAATGTAAAACTGACAATTATCAGTTTCGGCAAGAGCAACCTTCAAAAGCATTATCAATTAGTTACAACATGATAAAAGAAGTAAAATGTAAATATTTTGGAAAAAGTTGTGAGTGGGCTACAGATCCTTAACCATAAAATGTAAATATTTTGTAGAATGCAGAATGTAAAATGGTTGACCCTCCACCTTGTAATAACTTTTTTAGGTCAACTCAATGATAATATTCCCACTCAACTTTCAAAATTTAGCATGTTTGTCTTTCTCCCTTTGATTCACACACTTTTCACTAGCCGTGGGTCTTCACGGAAACAACCGCTCTACCCCTTTGGTTTGGTTTTGGTTTTAACCCTTTACCTTCATAGTGCTTAGAAGGGTTTAAGCTCTTCCATTTGTGTTTTTTCAACACCTTTTCTTTCTTTTTCGGGTTATTTAGTTTTTGTTAGTTAATTGTTTGCTTTCCTTTTTTCTGTTCTACATATTACCATTAAATGATTGTCATTTTATTATGTTAGAATTTGAAATATTCGATACAACTTTTTCTATAATTTGGTACTTTTCAAATTGGGATGTTGTTTTAAGAAGTTGATTAAAACATTTACATAATTATTATTGTATACAATAGCTTTAATCCTACATGAATTTGACGTAGGGTAAATAGTGTGTTATGCATTGGCCCACGTGCAGGCCCATTGTACCTTATAGATTCTATAAGAGGTTAGAAGAGGTGTTTTAGTAGTTTTGGGGAATTTTGGGTCAAGTCTAAAATAATCCTATTATGCTAGTAGTATAAACTAGTGGGTCTGGTTGTAGGAGAGACATGCAGAAAATTAGAATGCACTTGGTTTCTATTTCAATTGTTCAATTCGGTTCATAACATAGTGATTCGACCAATATTGACCTGATGATATGTCCTGCTGTTGACTTTTTGACACAATGGAATGGTCCGGGTTTTGAGACATTAGTTTTTTAGTAAACTACGATTTTCGTCACTGTGGTTTGATGTTTATAAGCATTTTCGTCTTTGGTCTTTTAAAACTGCTTTTTTAGTCCTTGAGGTTTCTATTTGCTTCCATCTTCATCTCTCCATCCAACTTTATTTGTTATATATGGTCTTAAAGATGTGGTTTTATTTGTTACTTTGGTGTCCAGACAAAAGGTGGTTCTCGGCATAAACCGGATCATGAATGGGTGCAATGCGACAAGTGTAGAAAATGGAGGATGCTAGACCCTGATTTCGATAGCAAACAACTTCGTCAAGAATGGTATTCATATCCAATCTTTATATATATATATATATATATGTTATAAATAGACTCAAGGACTAATATGTATACATAAACATAAATTGCTAAAATAACTGCATAAAGGCCAAAAAACAAAGATAGCTTTTGGCACCTTTGTTTGGCCAAGAAATGTGACATCTTTCTTGGAAAGAATGGAACTCGGCATATAGCCAAGCTATCTTCTAGTAGAAGAAACTACCATTGAGCTAGTGAAATAAATGTACTTGCTAAGTTGATCCACTATGACCAAAATAGAGTCAAAGGCACTTGTTTAGGGGGTCAAAATGTTATCGTGATTCACTCATAGGACCACTTCTTGAGCTCGTGTAGAGATTTTTGAGCTCACCGAGTGAATTCTTTTGAAGAGAAATCACAAACCGATACAGGAAAAAGTTGAATGACTCTCAAGTATTATCAAGAATTATTTAATTTTGTAACAAGTTTGTTATATAAAGAAATAATATATAGTTGCAAAAGAAGAGGGTCTTACTACAAATTGTAAGCTCATGTGATAAAAACTCATATTTTAATGAACTTGGAGTTGAAATAGAACCCTTAATCTTAATGGATGAATACATATTTAGGAGTCATTTGTTTTATAAGAGGTCTAAAGTCTAAAGTCTTATTTTAGTTATGATTAATAAGAGGTGATGTGTAAAAAGGTCTGAACGATTCAGACTTAAGAGCCATTAAGAGGTTTTTTTAAAAAAACAAACAACCCCTTACTCTTTCAACGGGATTATAAATAATCACTTCATTATTAAGACGAAGGATTAATGAGAATAGAAGTTAAGGTGAGAAGTGTAAGAAGGGATTTGGACCCTTGATCACTTTTAATCGGTATTGATCTAATGGTTTAGATTAAGGGGCTGTTTGGCAGTTGTTGAATGGTTTAGTGCAAAATGTTTAATAGGCTCTTATGATATAGTGCAATATGAAATATGGTTGTTTGCTAAGTGTTGAGAATGAAATTAGGGCTCTGAATGGTTAAGGGAGGGCCAAGATACAAAATCATTCAGAGAGTTTTAAAACCAATAAGAGACAGACCTTTTTTATGACAAACAAGATTCACCTTTTAAAGATTCAGAGATTGCCTCTTAAATAACCCATGAATGAGCTCATAATGGAATTTTCAGTTGATCCTCAATTAGGATTGATCCAAGGGTGGAAGATCCCATCTTACCCTTCTCACAATAACTACTATTATTATTGAAAACCTAACTCACATTATTAATTACTCGTAGTCAAAAATGACCTTGAGTGAAGTAATTTGTATTCATCAAATTTGAGGGTTAATTGTATAGTTTTGCTATTAATCTTAATTTGTAGAGATGTTACATTTGTTTGCATATGTTGTTACCTTTTTTTTTTTTGTCTTGAAAATTTGAAAAGGTTTTGCTACATGATGCCCATTAATGGGAAGTGTGAGATGCCAGAGCAAAACTTAGAACGTGGAGTTATCACAATATCTTCCCAACGGTCCGGATATAATTGCAACAACTTGGCGGAAGAAAAGAAAGAGCAACCTCAATTTCAACCTCAACCTCCAACTCAAACTCAAGGTAATCATGCATTTTTTTGGTTTTTTTCTCTTCCGCAAACAATTTATATAAAGCAAAGATCAGTTCAAATGAATAGTTTATGTGCATGTAGGTAAAGGAAGCGACTTCAAAAGGATTGAATATGATGCAAAAGTTACTTGGAGTTTCAAAAGGCTTAGAAGGGAGGATTGAATTCTGATAGTAGAAAGAATTAACTACACTTTTTCTTCTTAGGTTGTATGTAAAGTGTAGTCCGTGGTTCACGGGTGAGTTTACTTGGATAATCGTGGATCAGCATGTCGTGGTGATTATGGAAATATTTTTGTTTGTATATGGATTCCATGTACATGATGGGTATAAAGAACCAATGATTCTTGATGCATACTCTTTGTTATGCTTCCGCCATTAATCGTTTTTTGTTGTTTTTCTTATAAGGGACACTGATATCACCGGGTCCAAAAAATCAACATAGAAGGAAAGTAGAGGAATATATTGAACTCAATTTGTTTACCTAATATAGTTCCTAAAGTTCCTAAACTCTCTCCTGTCTAATTACTCAGTTACCTTGTTGTAATGTGCCTATAAATGGCTCGATATTGTAAGCAATACAAAACAATTCACAACAATCTTTTCTAAATCACCATATGGTATCAGAGCCCTTTTTGCTCCTCTGAGCTCTCACGATCCAAAACTCATCAATTATCTCTTTAGTTTTCAATCATGCCCACCATTGTTGAGATCACTACACACACTCACTTTCCTATCAAACTCACATCAACCAACTTTCTTGTATGGAGAAAACAAGTTCTATCCACACTCATTGGTCTCGATCTTGACGAATACGTCGACGGCTTAACCGAACCACCACCAAAGACCTTTGACGGCAAGCCCAATCCACTTTATCAATCATGGTACCGTCAAGATCAAATCCTTCTTGGTGCTTTTCTCGGCAGTTGCTCCGACACCATTCAACCCATCATCTCATCCGCTGAGACCGCCCATCAGGTATTCCAATGCTTGACTGACAGTTATGCTAGCGTTTCCAGATCCTGTATCATCTCCTTAAAACCAAAACTTGTTAAGAAACCCAACGGCACAAGACTGGTGGCTGAATTCCTTCACGAGATGAAGGGTATTGCTGATGAATTAGCCTTGGCACAGGCTCCAACTAGGGGACGACTACAAACACATCACCGCTGCCCTAAAAGTGAGGGAAACACCGCTTACTTTTTCAGATCTTTTTGCGAAACTTATGGATTATGAACGGTCTTTACAAGAAACCGAATCGGCACCCATCATCGCTACGGTTAATCACACACATAAACAACTCTATCGCTACACGGGACGTACGGGTTATGACTCACGAAATCCCAATTGGCCCACTAACTTTGGGCCAAGGAATAACAAATCCCAAACTCAAAATAGTGGGTCTAATCTTAGTTCACGTGGTAACCGTAACTCTTTGTTTTGTCAATTATGTAATATTCCAGGACACGACACTAAAGACTGCAGAAAGTTGGCACGGTTTCTTCAAGAAAACAACATTACTACCTCCTCAATTCTACCATCGACTCCAACGATCAACTACTCCACGGCTACTATACCTTCACCGACATCACCGTGGATGTTTAACAGCTGGGCATCCCATCATGTGACCTCCGACCGCTCCTCTTTACACACCCTATCAGAATACGGAGGGCCGAATGAAATTGTGTTAGGAAATGGTAAAAGTCTACCCATCTCTCACACCGGTCACACCTCACTTCCCACTCATTCTCGTTCATTAAACTTACAAAATGTCTTCCTTGTTCCTCAATTACGTAATAATCTTATCTCCGTGGCAAAGCTTTGTAAATCTAACAATGTCTCGGTTGAATTTTTCTCTTCTCATTTTTTGGTTAAGGATCTGCGCACGGGGGCGCATCTCATGCGGGGAGTGAACGTTAACGATGTCTACTATGCCGCCATCAATTCTCTTCGTTGTCTGCCGCAAATCAATTCCACCACAAATTCCGCAAATCAATTCCACCACAAACTCCACCGGGTTGATTCTCTCGTGGCATCACAAGCTTGGACATCTCTCACTCAAAGTTCTCAAACTGTTACTTAAGAAGTTAGGACTTTCTCATAATAAAATGTCCAGTACTTTGTTTCATTGTGATGCTTGTTCCATTAATAAAAGTCATAAAATGCCCTTTGGTGAGAACTCTTTTAAAATCTCCAAACCTTTGGAACTTGTGTACTCGGATGTTTGAGGCCCGGTCCAAACCTCAAATGATGGTTATACCTACTATGTCATCTTTGTCGACTTTTATTCAAAATACACTTGGCTTTACCCAATGAAACGGAAATCAGATGTTTCTATCTTATTTCCTCAATTCAAAACATTTGTAGAAAAGTTTTTTCGCACTCCCCTAGTCTCACTTTTCTCAGACAACGGCGGCGAGTATAATGGACTTATTCCTTATCTTTAACAAAATGGAATCACTCACTTTACAACTCTCCCACATACCCCGGAACAAAATGGTTTCGCCGAAAGACGCCATCGCCACATTGTAGAAACCGGTTTATCCCTTCTCCATCACGCAAATTTTCCGCTAACATTTTGGTCCCATGCATTCCAAACCGCGGTACACCTCATCAACCATATGACTAGTTATACAATACTTTGCCAACATACACAAAACTAAAACCATTTGGTTGCCTGTGTTTTCCGTGGTTGCGTCAATATGCTTCATCCAAACTACATCCCCGATCCACCAAGTGCATCTTCTTTGGATACTCCACCTCCAAATCCGCATACAAGTGTTATGATCCCACCTCATACCGACTCTACCATTGCCGTCATGTTGAGTTTGTTGAACATGTGTTCCCATTTAAAACAGAATTACAACCACCCTCTCCACTACCCACAACCGACTCCTTTCTATTCACTATATATTCCACACCACAATCCTATAAAACCTCACCCCCTGCCATTCACGTCTCTCTATTTCCCACCCATGCAAATACCACATCTACACCCACTCCCATGCACCAATCCTCTATCCCTAACTCCCCTAACACCACACTATCCACCTCCACCCAAACTCCGAACCCTTAATCGATTCTTCTCCTCCTAACCTCATCGATATCACCTCCGTTCCCTCACCAGCCACTCCATCATCCCCATCCACACCCACTATCTTATCGCCAACCGATACCACCTCCACCTCTACTACACCCTCACCTCCCCCTCAATCCAATCCTAGACTACAAAGAACAAGAAAACTAAATACCAAATACTTAAATTCCAACCTTGTTAACACCACCACTCTCCACCCCTACCACCTACCCTTGAACCCACAATTCACACCCAAGCATCCAAAGACCCTCAATGGCGAAGTGCTATGGATTTAGAGTTTAACGCTCTTATCCAAAATCAAACTTGGGAACTTGTACCTCCCACCTCTGAAACACCGATTGGTTGCAAATTGGTGTTTCGCATAAAACGTAATCCTAATGGTTCCATTGCCAAATACAAAGCTTGTCTCATAGCAAAAGTCTTTCTTCAACAATATGGCAAAGACTATTTTGACACCGTTAGTCCAGTCACAAAACCCGTCACCATTCGTACCATTCTTTCCATTGCTCTCTCCAAAATTTGGCCGTTACGGCAATTAGCTGTCAACAATGCTTTTATCCATGGGACACTTCATTAGGATGTCTTTATGTCTCAACCACCGGGATATGTTAACCCTCAATTTCCTCATCACATTTGCAAACTAACAAAATCCTTATATGGTCTAAAACAAGATCCTCGAGCTTGGTACATTGAGCTCACCACCTTCCTTCTTCGATTTGGTTTTCGAAAGTCTTTGGCCGATGCATCCCTCTTCATCTATCAACACCAAAACATAACTTGCTATTTTATGGTTTATGTTGATGATATTGTCCTCATGGGCTATGATCCCAAGTTCCTTGACCACTTTATCAAGGCTTTAAGCAACCGGTTTTCGGTTAAGGATCTAGGCCTGCTCCATGACTTTCTAGGTATTGAAGTAATTCCTACACCTACGAGACTCTTCTTATCTCAACATCGTCACATTCAATACATTCTACACCAATTTAGCATGGATGGTGTAAAAGATATTATCACCCCTCTTTGTGCCACGGAACCCTTGTCTCGTAACGATCCATCTCCTTCGGTTGATGCTACTCCCTACCGTAAGCTTGTTGGGTCTCTCCAATACCTTGCCTTCACTCGTCTCGATATATTTTTTGCTATCAAAAAACTCTCTCAATTCATGCATGCTCCTCGCCAAACACACTGGCAGGCTCTAAAACGTGTCCTTCATTACCTAAAAGGCAACATCCATCGCGGCCTCTTTTTTAACCATAACTCTCCTCTCACTCTCTCGGCTTTTTTAGATTCTAATTGAGGTGGGGTTAATGATGTTGGTCGGTCCACTACTTCTTATATCCTCAACCTTGGCACCGATATCACCGGGTCCACAAAATCAACATAGAAGGAATGTAGAGGAATATATTGCACTCAATCTATGTACCTAATATAGTTCCTAAACTCTCTCAAGTAATTACTCAGTTACCTTGTTGTAATATGCCTATAAATGGCTTGATATTGTAAGCAATACAAAATAATTCACAACAATCTTTTCTAAAGCACCACATTTCTAACGATGAATTCATTGTTTACAGAATGTGTAGACGATTCTCAATGTTTTGTTACATTAATAGAGGATGATAAGATCATTTGTAAAGTCAAATGCACAAAACCATCGATTGCAATGTATGCTTGATCTCGTCACTGTATCTTTTCTTGCTTTGACATTATGGAATCTTCTAGAATAAATTTCTTCACAAGTAACTTGCATTCTGCCGAGGGTTCGAATCCAGGCGTACAAAACAATTGTGGCCACTGAGTTTATCAGGGGATTAAGGACTGGCTGATTTCTTACGGTCATAATTTGTCGGGATTAGTCTAGGCATAGCCCAGGACACCCTTCCAAAAAAAACTTGCATTCTGCAAAATATTTACATTTTACTTCTTTTATTCATTTGCCTTTGATTCACAATGAAGTTATGAGTGTTTTTTAATGTTTCTTCTATATTATTCCATGAATGTATCTTAAGGCTACCGTCTTGGATTCCATTGATGAACATCTCATGTGCACAACACTCTAAGAAAGTTTTTACCACATTATCTTTCCAACTAACCCTCGATTTTTTAGGTTCCGATGACTCGTCATACGATTCCATACCTATGTCAAAAAGATCGAACACATTTCAAGCTCTTCATTATGTATCATGTTTTTACTAAACAAAGTGTACAACAACAAAACAAATTATGCCAAACTTCAATAAACAAAGTGTACAACAACAAAACATATAAGATAGAATGATGGAATGATGGAATTCGCAAAGTTACAAACACATATAACATAGATTATGCCAAACTTCAATTATGATAATGATTTCAGAAATCCAAATACAAAAGATAACAAGGCATTCGGGAATTGTTGGTGATGCATTATTTCCTCAAATCAACAAAAATTCAAAATAATTTCCTCAAACATTTGGGAATTGTTTCTCATTTTTCATTTTCTTCCTACAACCATAAATGTTTAGAAGAATGTTGCATTGAAGAGATCTGTAAATAATGTGCATGGTTCATAAAGTAAACGGGGTTAGGCAGCCTCCGTTTACCAATTAAAGAGTCAACTTGAAAAACTGTTAGGAATTTGGTAAGAACATAGGGGCTCTTTAAACCTTTATCCCCCATAAGTAGTTGATAGAACATAATGCTTTACATGGAAGCATGCTAACTGTTCTGAAGTAGCATGGACCTAAAAGCACTCCATGGAACATTTAATTTGTTACTAACTAGATTTTTTTATTTTTAAAATGATCCTTATAACTTCTGTAGACAAACTCATCATCTAAAGCAACTTCATCAACCAAATCACGATCGGTACAGGTTGACAGAGCTAATAGTGGGTCAGAAGTGGTTCCAGATAGATTCCAGTTATGTGAAATTCAGGAGGGATCTACCTCTATTGCAGCTAAAAATCAAGCTCAACATACTACAACAAGTTTGGTAAAGATTCAAGAATATCCAATCTTTATCTTTCAGAATATGTTGTCAAACTTCTACTTCTGAATCGTATTTATGCAATCATGAAATGAAGTAATTTAGACTTGTAATTGCTAGACATATTTCTATCTCAGCACTAACTAGGAGGTGGCAACTTTTTCTTCCTAATATATACAGAATACCTCATTAAAAAATAATTTCCTCAAATCAACAAATCAAGGGTTTCAAGAACTTTCCCGGTATAAATTTCATTAAAAATCTGAAAATTAACAAGAATTCAAGAAACCTATTTCACAATCTCTTCAAATTTAATCCCACGTCACACAATTTCCAAGAAACCCATGTGATAATTTCAAGAAACCCCATTTGTCTTACTTATAATACACTCAAAAACACCCTAAATTTCTTGAAGAAAATTAAACCTAATCAACACATAAATCCAATTACCAGAAGAATGTGATCAACCTCAAAATCACTTGCAACCCCATTAACAATCCAAAATGAACATGAAAAAAACCCTAAAAGGGTTTCATTTTTTGATCAACCCACAATCAAGAGGGTTAAGTGGGGGGAAACTTATTTATATACCAAAACCCAAAAAAAATACATCCAAGGAAATCAAACCTGCAGAAATCGATTGAATAAAACCCAAAAAAAATACATCTCAGGGACACGTCTTATTTTTATATCAAATCTCAAGTGTAGTATAGTAAACAGTTGAACAAAACCAACATAATAAACCATTCACAACAAAATCGATTGAGCAGAGGAACAGGTCTTTTCAACAAAATCGACAGGAGCACAGTTCTTTTCAACAAAATCGATTCGATAGGAATCATACCAGCGATGGGAGGAGCGACGATTGAGCAGGGGAGGATCAAAGGAGGAGTGACGATTGAGCAGCGGAGGAGGAGCGATAGGAGGACGACGAGCGGCGGAGGGGTACGTGCGATGGGGGGGAGCAATGTGAAAACTGAAAAGCCTTAATCGCACATTTTTTAGGAGGGGTAGGGATTGGAAACATGAATCTCGGTAAGTGTTCGGTCAGCACTCGGGTCAGATTTCGGTCAGTTTTGATATTTGGTAAAATTCTGACTACTGACCGAGTCAGCCCGATCAGTAGTTACTAAATAGCCCCTAAGTGTCACGAATTAAATGGAAACAAAATAATAAATGTCAAAGCCACATAATAGACATAAAAATCAAGCACTAAACTGAAAAGAAAAAAGATTTATGATTTCTCCTATTTTTGGCATGTTATTTGAAATTTTCATTGTATCAAATATATGTATGTATATATATATATATATATGCAAATCAAATTTGTAGTGGTTATTCAAACAAGGAAGATACCTTAAATCCAACACCATATCTCTCAATATAATTTGAATCATTTGTATCAGGTTGTTTGCGCCCAAACGATACCATTTTCATGATCTCCTCATAGCTCATCCCATTACCATCATCCACAACTGCTAGCATTGGAATTTCCTTGCCAGCAATTCTCGAGTATATTATGTCAATAGAGATATCCAACCTGAAGAACACACCCCAATTGGACCCCAATTGTTATAAGACATCAAAGTAAGAATAATATATAAAACGATACTATGATATTCAAATGGACCACGGAAGGACTACTTTGTTGATTTGGCGTCTTTAGAATTGTCCACACATTCAGTAACAACACCAAATATAGTGGTAATCATTAATGAAATTAAAAAGAATAAAATGCTCATTTTTTCGGTAACAAATTTTGGCTCCAATTTTAGTTATAAGTTGGCTATTTTTATATAAAAACAGAGGAATCTTTCTTGTTTTGAAAAAAGGTTGTAACCGCCTTTTTAATCAATTCACTTGGATCATCTTATCTGTTGATCGTTGAGATTTATTCATACCTTTCTCAACCTTTTTGTCATTCTCATCTGAACCTCCCGGTATATGTATATAAATAGAGAGAGAGAGAGATGATCAAAATACACAATTTATAGACAACTAACCGGATCTGACATGATTTTGGTATTTGGGGACAGTATACATCACCACAGCACGACTAAATTCTCCATCTAGATGGGGAGGAAGAATGTAAAACTGACAATTATCAGTTTCGGCAAGAGCAACCTTCAAAAGCATTATCAATTAGTTACAACATGATAAAAGAAGTAAAATGTAAATATGTTGGAAAAAGTTGTGAGTGGGCTACAGATCAGTAAGCAGGCTTACAAGTCGATAACATTCAAAAAACATAATGACAAACGCACAAAAAACACAAAAACAGTAACTCCGCACCTTTTCACATTGTTTTAGGAAGCGCAAGAATTTTCGCCACTCTTCTTTTTGCCGCCTATCCTCGTAAGTTGGGTGTATATGAAAGCAATGTAATCGAAACGGAAGAAAATATTTCTTTATGAACTTGCCAATATCCCATGTCTCACGACTTCAATACATTCATCGATCACTAACCAACAAAAATACTAGTATTTGTATGAAAAACAACCCTTTCGATAATATAATTCGTCTTTCTAGAAGACGGGTGAAACTACATGCAATAAAATATGTACACATAGAGGATGCAGAATGCAAGTTTTTTTTGGAAGGGTGTCCTGGGCTATGCCTAGACTAATCCCAACAAATTATGATCGTAAGAAATAAGCCAGCCCTGAATCCCTGATAAACTCAGTGGCCACAACTGTTGTGTACGCATGTATTCGAACCCTCGGCAGAATGCAAGTTACTTGTGAAGAAATTTATTCTAGAAGATTCAATAATGTCAAAGCAAGAAAATATACAGTGAAGAGATCAAGCATACATTGCAATAGATGGTTTTGTGCATTTGACTTTACAAATGATCTTATCATCCTCTATTAATGTAACAAAACATTGAGAATCGTCTACACGTTCTGTAAACAATGAATTCATCGTTAGAAATGTGGTGCTTTGAAAAGATTGTTGTGAATTGTTTTGTATTGCTTACAATATCGAGCCATTTATAGGCATATTACAACAAGGTAACTGAGTAATTACAAGAGAGAGTTTAGGAACTATATTAGGTAAATAGATTGAGTGCAATATATTCCTCTACATTCCTTCTATGTTGATTTTGTAGACCCGGTGATATCGGTGTCCCTTATACGCCCCCGCAAGATGGAGGATCCATCGGATACGCCAATCTTGGAACGGTTACGTAGAAAGGGTGCTTTTGTCAACGGTTTAGTGAGCATATCAGCAAGTTGATCGTGCGAGATGACGTGAAGAACACGTAGGAGGCCGGCGGATACATGTTCCCTTACGAAGTGATAGTCAAGAGCAACATGCTTTATGCGTAAGTGGTAGACCGGATTTGCACACAGATACATAGCACATGTGTTGTCACAAAATAAGGTCGATATGTGGTTATTAGTGACACCCAGTTCTTTAAGTAAGTTTTTAATCCACATGAGCTCAGCGGAGGCATTGGCTAAGTCCTTATACTCGGCTTCGGTAGATGAACGAGAGACCGACTTTTGTCGTGTAGCTTTCCATGAAATGATGTTGGTGCCAAGGTATAGGATATAAGCAGTAGTGGACTGACCAATATTATTAACCCCACCCCAATCAGAATCTGAAAAGGCTGAGAGAGTGAGAGGAGAGTTATGGTTAAGAAAGAGGCCACGATGGATGTTGCCTTTTAGGTAATGAAGGACACGTTTTAGAGCCTGCCAGTGTGTTTGGCTAGGAGCATGCCTGAATTGAGAGATTTTGTTGATATAAAAGGATATATCGGGACGAGTGAAGGCAAGGTATTGGAGAGACCCAACAAGTTTACGGTAGGGAATAGCATCAACCGAAGGAGAGGGGTGATAACATCTTTTACACCATCCATGCTAAATTGGTGTAGAATGTCTTGAATGTGACGATATTGAGATAAGAAGAGTCCCGTAGGTGTAGGAATTACTTCAATACCTAGAAAGTCATGGAGCAGGCCTAGATCCTTAACCGAAAACCGGTTGCTTAAAGCCTTGATAAAGTGGTCAAGGAACTTGGGATCATAGCCCATGAGGACAATATCAACATAAACCATAAAATAGCAAATTCTGTTTTGGTGTTGATAGATGAAGAGGGATGCATCGGCCAAAGATTTTCGGAAACCAACCGGTGGTTGAGACAAAAATACATCCTCATGAAGTGTCCCATGGATAAAAGCATTGTTGACAGCTAATTGCCGTAACGGCCAAATTTTGGAGAGAGCAATGGAAAGAATGGTACGAATGGTGACGGGTTTTGTGAATGGACTAACGGTGTCAAAATAGTCTTTGCCATATTGTTGAAGAAAGACTTTTTCTACGAGACGAGCTTTGCATTTGGCAATGGAACCATTAGGATTACGTTTTATGCGAAACACCCATTTGCAACCAATCGGGTTTGAGAGGTGGGAGGTACAAGTTCCCAAGTTTGATTTTGGATAAAAGCGTTAAACTCCAAATCCATAGCACTTCGCCATTGAGGGTCTTTGGATGCTTGGGTGTGAATTATGGGTTCAAGGGTAAGTGGTAGGGGGTGGAGTGTGGTGGTGTTAACAAGGTTGGAATTGAAGTATTTGGTGTTTAATTTTCTTGTTCTTTGCAGTCTAGGGTTGGATTGAGGGGGAGGTGAGGGTGTAGTAGAGGTGGAGATGGTATCGGTTGGCGATAAGATAGTGGGTGTGGATGGGGAAAATGGAGTGGCTGGTGAGGGAATGGAGGTGATATCGATGAGGTTAGGAGGAGAAGAGTCGATTAAGGGTTCGGAGTTTTAGGTGGAGGTGGATAATGTGGTGTTATGGGAGTTAAGGATAGGGGATTGGTGCATGGGAGTGGGTGTAGATGTGGTATTTGCATGGGTGGGAAATAGGGAGACGTGAATGGCAGGGGGTGAGGTTTTATAGGATTGTGGTGTGGAATATATAGTGGATAGAAAGGAGTCGGTTGTGGGTAGTGGAGATGGTGGTTGTAATTTTGTTTTAAATGGGAACACATGTTCAACAAACTCAACATGACGGCAATGGTAGAGGCGGTTTGAGGTGGGATCATAACACTTGTATGCGGATTTGGAGGAGGAGTATCCAAGGAAGATGCACTTGGTGGATCGGGGATGTAGTTTGGATGGAGCATATTGACACAACCACGGAAAACACAGGCAACCAAATGGTTTTAGTTCTGTGTATGTTGGCAAAGTATTGTATAACTAGTCATATGGTAGATGAGGTGTACCACGGTTTGGAATGCGTGGGACCAAAAGGTTAGCGGTAAATTTGCTTGATGGAGAAGGGATAAATCGGTTTCTACATTGTGGCGATGGCGTCTTTCGGCGACACCATTTTGTTCTGGGGTATGTGGGGGAGTTGTGAAGTGAGAGATTCCATTTTGTTAAAGATAAGGAATAAGTCCAATATACTCGCCGCCGTTGTCTGAGAAAAGTGAGACTAGGGGAGTGCGAAAAAACTTTTCTACAAATGTTTTGAATTGAGGAAATAAGATAGAAACATCTGATTTCCGTTTCATTGGGTAAAGCCAAGTGTATTTTGAATAAAAGTCAACAAAGATGACATAGTAGGTATAACCATCATTTGAGGTTTGGACCGGGCCTCAAACATCCGAGTACACAAGTTCCAAAGGTTTGAAGATTTTAAAAGAGTTCTCACCAAAGGGCATTTTATGACTTTTATTAATGGAACAAGCATCACAATGAAACAAAGTACTGGACATTTTATTATGAGAAAGTCCTAAATTCTTAAGTAAGAGTTTGAGAACTTTGAGTGAGGGATGTCCAAGCTTGTGATACCACGAGAGAATCGACCCGGTGGAGATGGCGGCATAGTAGACATCGTTAACGTTCACTCCCCGCTTGAGATGCGCCCCCGTGCGCAGATCCTTAACCAAAAAATGAGAAGAGAAAAATTCAACCGAGACATTGTTAGATTTACAAAGCTTTGCCACGGAGATAAGATTATTACGTAATTGAGGAACAAGGAAGACATTTTATAAGTTTAATGAACGAGAATGAGTGGGAAGTGAGGTGTGACCGGTGTGAGAGATGGGTAGACTTTTACCATTTCCTAATACGATTTCATCCGGCCCTCCGTATTCTAATAGGGTGTGTAAAGAGGAGCGGTCGGAGGTCACATGATGGGATGCCCCGCTGTCAAACATCCACGGTAATGTCGGTGAAGGTATAGTAGTCGTGGAGTAGTTGATCGTTGGAGTCGATGGTAGAGTTGAGGAGATAGTAATGTTGTTTTATTGGAGAAATCGTGCCAACTTTCTGCAGTCTTTAGTGTCGTGTCCTGGAATACTACATAATTGACAAAACAAAGAGTTATGGTTACCACGTGAAGTAGGATTAGACCCACTATTTTGACTTTGGGATTTGTTATTCCTTGGCCCAAAGTTAGTAGGCCGATTGGGATTTCGTGAGTCATAACCCATGTGTCCCGTGTAGAGATCGGGTTGTTTCTGTGTGTGATTAACCGTAGTGATGATGGGTGTCGATAGGGTTTCTTGTAAATACCGTTCATAATCCATAAGTTTCGCAAAAAGATCTGAAAAAGTGAGCGGTGTTTCCCTCACTTTTAGGGCTGCAGTGATGTGTTTGTATTCGTCCCCTAGTTGGGTTAGGATGTGAATGATTAGGTCTTCATCATCAATTGGAGCCTGTGCCAAGGCTAATTTATCAGCAATACCCTTCATCTCGTAAAGGAATTCAGCCACCGGTCTTGTGCCGTTGGGTTCCTTAGCAAGTTTTGATTTTAAGGAAATGATACGGGATCTAGAAACGCTAACATAATTGTCAGTCAGGCATTG
The DNA here is from genome assembly GCA_954870635.1 of Arctium minus. Lineage (NCBI taxonomy): Eukaryota > Viridiplantae > Streptophyta > Magnoliopsida > Asterales > Asteraceae > Arctium > Arctium minus. The sequence continues at coordinate 76,745,151 of OX941092.1, read as the reverse complement.
GAATACCTGATGGGCGGTCTCATCGGAGGAGACGATGGATTGAATGGTGTCGAAACATCTGCCGAGAAGAGCACCAAGAAGGATTTGATCTTGACGGTACCATGATTGATAAAGTGGATTGGGCTTGCCATCAAAGGTCTTTGGTGGTGGTTCGGTTAAGTCGTCCACATATTGGTCAAGATCGAGACCAATGAGTGTGGATAGAACTTGTTTTCTCCATACAGGAAAGTTGGTTGATGTGATTTTGATAGGAAAGTGAGTGTGTGTAGTGATCTCAACAATGGTGGGCATGATTGAAAACTAAAGAGATAATTGCAGAGTTTTGGATCGTGAGAGCTTAGAGGAGCAAAAAGGGCTCTGATACCATATGGTGATTTAGAAAAGATTGTTGTGAATTGTTTTGTATTGCTTACAATATCGAGCCATTTATAGGCACATTACAACAAGGTAACTGAGTAATTACAGTAGAGAGTTTAGGAACTTTAGGAACTATATTAGGTAAATAGGTTGAGTGCAATATATTCCTCCACATTCCTTCTATGTTGATTTTTTGGACCCGGTGATATCGATGTCCCTTATAAGAAAAACAACAAAAAACGATTAATGGTAGAAGCATAACAAAGAGTATTCATCAAGAATCATTGGTTCTTTCTACCCATCATGTACATGGAATCCATATACAAACAAAAATATTGCCATAATCACCACAGCATGCTGATCCATGATTATCCAAGTAACCTCACCCGTGAACCACGAACTACACTTTACATACAACCTAAGAAGAAACAGTGTAGTTAATTCTTTCTACTATCAGAATTCAATCCTCCCCTTCTTAGCCTTTTGAAACGCCAAGTAACTTTTGCATCATCTTCAATCCTTTTGAAGTCGCTTCCTTTACCTACACGCACATAAACTATTCATTTGAACTGATCTTTGCTTTATATAAATTGTTTGCGGAAGAGAAAAAAACCAAAAAATGCATGATTACCTTGAGTTTGGGTTGGAGGATGAGGTTGAAATTGAGGTTGCTCTTTCTTTTCTTCCGCCAAGTTGTTGCAATTATATTCGGACCGTTGGGAAGATATTGTGATAACTCCACGTTCTAAGTTTTGCTCTGGCATCTCACACTTTCCATTAATGGGCATCATGTAGAAAAACCTTTTCAAATTTTCCAGACAAAAAAAAAGGTAACAACATATGCAAACAAGTGTAACATCTCTACAAATTAAGATTAATAGCTAAACTATATAATTAACCCTCAAATTTGATGAATACGAATTACTTCACTCAAGGCCATTTTTGACTATGAGTAATTAATAATGTGAGTTAGGTTTTCGATAATAATAGTAGTTATTGTGAGAAGGGTAAGATGGGATCTTCCACCCTTGGATCAATCCTAATTGAGGATCAACTGAAAACTCCCTTCTGAACTCATTCATGGGTTATTTAAGAGGCAATCTATGAATCTCTAAGAGGTGAATCTTGTTTGTCATAAAAAAAGGTCTGCCTCTTAATAGTTTTAAAACCCTCTGAATGATTTTGTATCTTGGCCCTCCCTTAACCATTCAGAGCCCTAATTTCATTCTCAACACTTAGCAAACAACCATATTTCATTTTGCACTATATCATAAGAGCCTATTAATCATTTTGCACTAAACCATTCAGAAACTGCCAAACAGCCCCTTAATCTAAACCATTAGATCAATACCGATTAAAAGTGATCAAGAGTCCAAATCCCTTCTTACACTTCTCACATTAACTTCTATTCTCATACGATCCTTCGTCTTAATAATGAAGTGATTATTTATGATCATGTTGAAAGAGTAAATATGTATTCATCCATTAAGATTAAGGGTTCTATTTCAACTCCAAGTTCATTAAAATATGAGTTTTTATCACATGAGCTTACAATTTGTTGTAAGACCCTCTTCTTTTGCAACTATATATTATTTCTTTATATAACAAACTTGTTACAAAATTAAATAATTCTTGATAATACTTGAGAGTCATTCAACTTTTTCCTGCATCGGTTTGTGATTTCTCTTCAAAAGAATTCACTCGGTGAGCTCAAAAATCTCTACACGAGCTTAAGAAGTGGTCCTATGAATGAATCAAGATAAAATTTTGACCCCCTAAACAAGTGCCTTTGACTCTATTTTGGTCATAGTGGATCAACTTAGCAAGTACATTTATTTCACTAGCTCAATGGTAGTTTCTTCTACTAGAAGATAGCTTGGCTATATGCCTAATTCCATTCTTTCCAAGAAAGATGTCACATTTATTGGCCAAACAAAGGTGCCAAAAGCTATCTTTGTTTTTTGGCCTTTATGCAGTTATTTTAGCAATTTATGTTTATGTATACATATTAGTCCGTGAGTATATTTATAACATATATATATATATATATATATACATAAAGATTGGATATGAATACCATTCTTGAGGAAGTTGTTTGCTATCGAAATCAGGGTCTAGCATCCTCCATTTTCTTCACTTGTCGCATTGCACACATTCATGATCCGGTTTATGCCGAGAACTAGGGCACCAAAGTAACAAATAAAACCACATCTTTAAGACCATATATAACAAATAAAGTTGGATGGAGGGATGAAGATGGAAGCAAATAGAAACCACAAAGACTAAAAAAGCAGTTTTAAAAGACCAAGGACGAAAATGCTTATAAACATCAAACTATAGTGACGAAAATCGTAGTTTACTAAAAAAAACTAATGTCTCAAAACCCGGGCCATTCCATTGTGTCAAAAAGTCAACAGCACGACATATCATCAGGTCAATCTTGGTCGAATCACTATGTTATGAACCGAATCGAACAATTGAAATAGAAACCAAGTGCGCACTAATTTTCTGCATGCCTCTCCTACAACCAGATCCAGTAGTTTATACTACTAGCGTAATAGGATTATTTTAGACTTGACCCAAAATTCTACAAAATTACTAAAACACCTCTTCTAACCTCTTATAGAATCTATAAGGTACAATGGGCATGGGTGTGGGCCAATGCATAACACACTATTTACCCGTTACATCAAATTCATGTACGATTAAAGTTACTGTATACAATAATAATTATGTAAATGTTTTAATAAACTTCTTAAAACAACATCCCAATTTGAAAAGTACCAAATTATAGAAAAAGTTGTATCGAATATTTCAAATTCTAACATAATAAAATGACAATCATTTAATGGTAATATGTATAACAGAAAAAAGGAAGGCAAACAATTAACTAACAAAAACTAAATAACAGAAAGAAAAGGTGTTGCAAAAACGCAAATGGAAGAGCTTAAACCCTTCTAAGAACTACGAAGGTAAAGGGTTAAAACCAAAACCAAACCAAAGGGGTAGAGCGGTTGTTTCCGTGAAGACCCACGGCTAGTGAAAAGTGTGTGAATCAAAGGGAGAAAGATAAACATTCTAAATTTTGAAAGTTGCGTGGGACTATTATCATTGAGTTGACCTAAAAAAGTTATTACATGGTGGAGGGTCAACCATTTTAACCAAGGCAACTAGCCAAAGAATAAATAAACGTGGACATACTACATGAACTTTGTCGATATTGTTATCCAAGTACTCATATGCCTTTTTACTAAGCCAATCTTCAAGTAGAGCATAAGGTTCACAATCTACGAATCCTTATTTATTGTTACGCACCCAAGCACGACCACTAGCATCGTCCTGCATATTAATAAGCAAACCAACAAATCTTTCATAAACAATGTAAAAAAAGGGTACACACCACCCCCTGAGGCAACTCCACCGCCACGGTCCCACGATTATCATGGGGAAGGTAAGTCAGTGCATGCATCCATTGGCAGATAAATGGTGCCCAGGCTCGACCCCAGGACCTCCACTCATGTGTATTGCACTCATCCTTATGCATCGCGTTAGCTATAGTTTCTTTGTATATTAAAAATATATCTCATAATTTGAACAAGCCTAGCACAGATCATTATAGAACCATCAAAATTGGAAATTTAAAGCATAGAACATACCATCACATTAATCATGTGAGCATTAAAAAGTTGAATCAAAAAGTATTGGGCTCAAACTAGAAATGGCAACCATTGTTATTGACAGCAAACGTTATTGCTACAAACCGGAATGAAACTGTAACCATACAAGAAACTGATGACCATTTCAAATGAAGGGAGGTAGGTCGTTTACCAAATTCTTATCGGGTAAGTGCTTACCGGCACAAGATTCACCTTTGTTTACCTTGTCGTGTAACATCCTTGGCCATGAAAACGGATTGTCGGAAAGCATTTAAACCGGGTAAGTGTTTACCGGGTAAGAGACATTTCCCACACTTACCGGGTAAGACTCTCAATCCTTCCCTTGTCTCTTACCGGGTAAGCTTCTTGGTCCTTGCCATGCTCACTCAACAAGGTAAATGGTATTGGTAAGCACTTACCCGGTAAGTATTTAGTAAACGGCCTAAAGGCTATGTTTGGCAAACTAGTTAATAAGCTAGCTGAGAAACTAGCTACATTTGGTAAAAAACAGTTGATAAGCTAGATGACATTGTAAAATGACATAGAAGGACATGTTGAAAATTTGATTGGAAAAACATAAAAAACTTGATTGAAAAAAGTGGAAAAAACCCAAGGAGTTTATTGAAACACTACTTGAAGTAGTTTTTCTGACTAACCAAACGGATCTTTTTCAATAAGCTCAAAAGATGAGCCAAACATGGCCTAAAAGAAGAAAAATTTGCAATTGATAACTAAAATGAAAAACCACATAACATCAAGAATCACCTCGATCAATCGCCCATGCCAATATAAAAAAAAAATCCACAATTTCCTTACTCCAAGTCCAATTGAGAGTGTCCAAGAATGAGTTGTACTGGTTTTCCCAAAACAAAACCATTTTCTGTTGTGGTCTTCTATAGAAATCTTGCTAAAGGCCTACTTTTAACCTGTTGCAAGTTTCAACCTCTGAAGTGATCTCAATTGGTGCATGAAAAAGAAGCAAAAGTAAGTTTAGAATGTATTTTGTTGATATTACCAAAGACCCTTGAACATATATCTTCATCCATGGATCTAAGAAGATGACTTCCAAATAGGATCTCAACGAATAGTCTAACGGAACCTAAAAAATAATAAAACAGATTACACTGACTTTCATATTTCATAATGAATCTTTATACAAAAATTAGATATTTCATAACGATTCAAACATGTTGAGTCATCTGGCTGAGGCGGGATCTGACGTCCCTTCGTGAACAAATAAATATGTCACCTTGATGAAATGAACTACCACCACTCATCTCGTTCACCCATTCCAAAGAATACTTTGATCCTCATTCATCCAATTTCCATATGTATATCTGAGTTCATGTACCTTTTCTCTGAAACAAGCCTTCTTTTTCACCGATAAAATATTTATTGAATGGAGAAAACTTCATTATGGCTTTCAAGTTGCTCTTTGCTAAAGCTTCAGTCTCGACATTTGTATCAAGTTCCATAAATTGTCCTTTACGAGAATAGGTTACAATTAGGATCTCTATATTATGTGGCAAGACGATGAGGAAAAAAATGGTGAGAGGTGACAATAATAGATGGTTTTTAAAGGTGCGTTTGGTACCCAGACAAGACTAGACTAGACTCGGCAAGACAGGAAGCAAAAGTGAGGTAGGCAGGTGGGTTATAATTTGATGTGGGTACTTTAGTAATTTACCAATCTTGTCTGTCTCCCTGATTTTTGTTTTTTGTTCCAACTATTTTGATTGGACAAAAAAATGCATTTGTGTCCCACTCTAATGTAGCACCAAATGTGAGTGTCCTGTATACCAAACACACCCTGAAAAAACAACAAATCCATGATGGTTATCGCATACATCGTTGTCTTCATTTAGCGATTGCGAAAGAAAAGCAATTGATCTATAGTTTGTAGTCTGCGTAAGAACCAACGCATCCCTGCCAAGTCTCATTGCTCCAGTCTAGGAAATAGTATTAAAGTTGTTTATCGACACTTACCGGGTAAGTGTTGTCCGGGTAAGAGAGCTGACCCGGGTAAGTGCTGTTCGGGTAAGGGGCTGGTAAGTGTTGTCCGGGTAAGTGTGTTTACTAAGTGTTTTGTGGTAAGCACTTACCGACAACAAAATGACCATTTTAACCCTTTTTATAGTTATATGCTAAATAAAATCTGGTTATTTCAATTATCAATCATTTAATGGAAGAAAAAAAAAACAAATTTCATACTTCAATAACTGCTTATCAACATTATAATCTTTTTTTATATAGTTAACTGCCAAATTAGATACCAAAATGCAATTTTCATACTTTAAAATAAACGACGAAAAATATTAATAGCCATTCATATTTAAATACAAACGAAATATGAAACACTAATACCAAAAAGAAATTGTTTGTTTTTCATCCAAGACAAAATAAAAATTAATTTGAACCATTTGAAAATAGTTTAGTCGCAATTTGACCCTGCAGATTAGCCATATATTCGTTGTCTTGAGAAGCCCCCATTGTACTTCAACAATTTATTCTTCACTGCCTCCTCCATGATCCTCTTCAGCAGTAAACATCACACTCTCATCGTATTCCATAAACAATTAATCTTGGATATTACATCTTCTTATAAAATTATGGATTGCAAAACAAGCAACCACAGTCTCTATTTGTTTTGGAAAAGGATAACAAGCCATTTGCTTCAAAATCGCACATTGCTAAAACATTTTGAAAGCAATCACCTCTTCCTCTTCCTCTATATCTTGCTTGTTGATTTAAGGGCACAACTGCATGTATCAAAGTTCCATCTAGTGAACCTATAGCCCCCTGTAAGAAAACCATAGATTATATATAATTTATCATACGAACTTTTAATGTTTTACCAAGTATCAAATCAAATAATTAACATACCAGAAATATTTCTTTGAGGTTTTTAACTCTCTCTGACATGTTCAAAGTTCCATCGAAGGATGTCGACCTTATGACTTCTCTTGCGAATTCCATCATTCCATTTAATACTTCATGAAAACATGTGTGTATAGTTCGTGTGGAATGTTGAAATCTCCGTTTAACCATTCTAAAATGTTCATTATGACCAATAATAGGTAAAAACATTGCCATCTTCTCTTCAACACTTATACGACTAGTTGATTGCAACCAATTGTTTTGTTTAAAATGGTTACACAAGAGTATATAAGCATCGCGAGATAGACGCATCAATTCATGACATTGTGTACTAGACCCACGTAATAATTCTTCTGTACACGCATGTCCAGTCAAAATTGAATTGTTATCTCTTATTATTTCTATTCTTGCTTCAACTCTTCTTCTCATATACCAATATCCCGTCACCACAATCATCATTAACTGATTACGATCCATGACCTTGCAAATATAAAATACAAAAGATAAAATTAATTGTATGACATAAATCTTTAACATACAATTAGAACAACAAAAACATCAAATTAACAATCAGCATTAAAAAGTGACATATATTAAATCATAATACCAAAATGAATATATTAAACATCAAAGTCACAAAATTCCATATACGTCCATAAATAACACAAAGTTCCATATACGTCCATAAATAACATCAAAATGTCATAAAATTCCGTAACCGTCCACAAAAAATCCAAAGGTCATAAAGTTCGAAGACCGTCCACACAAAAACCAAAAGTCATAAAGTTCGATAACCGTCCACACAAAAATCAAAAGTCAGTCTAACTTAAGTTGAGGTGGCGTGCCGTAAAGTTAATCCATGACTCACACCTCTCATCCTTCAAACGCAGCTAGATTTTCCTATAGTCCACACCTTGGCTAAAGAGGTAAAGTGTGATGTCGTACAACGGTTTATCTTCCCAACCAAGCCTATCCAATTTCATCATACAAGCATCCATATCACCTTCCGATGGTTTGTCAAAAATGGATTTCACATGTGTCACCACATGAGCCAACTCATCTTCCCTTACCAATGGTTGGTTAGATTTTCGTTTTCTGGATTGAGAACGAGAGGAACATTCTTGTGTTGAGCTAGATGGTCCTTGAGTTGAAACAGGTGGTCCTTGATTTGAAACAGGTGGTCCTTGATCTGAAACAGGTGGTGCATGATTTGAAACAAGTGGTGCATGATCTGAAATAGGTGGTGCGTGTGTGGTATCCAAGCTTTGATCATCAACTACTAAAGGTGGGTTAGAAACATTAGCAGCACGTGAAGGGTTCTGATTTTTAGACCACGATCCCCAACTCCCAACACCCGTGGCCGCCACTCCATCAAAAACTTGCATACAAAGATGAGGAGGATAAAGTAGTGGTGCATTCCTCAACTTGTCAGCATATTTACTTAACTGTTTATAAAAAAAATAAAAACATATAACTAAAAGAAAAATATAAGAAAATTAAAATTAAAAAAAGCAGAGAAGAAATTGACCTTCGCCTCTGCATTCCATTCCTCTTCAGTTAGATTGAATGTGTTGGTCACTGGGTTATAGACATTACCCGTTCTATTTTTTAGCCTAGAATACACCGCATACTTCCCCCTCAGATAATCATAGTGATTCTTCATTTGCCTTTGATTCTCAATGAAGTTATGAGTGTTTTTTAATGTTTCTGCTATATTATTCCATGAATGCATCTTAAGGCTACCGCCTTGGATTCCATTGATGGACATCTCATATGCACAACACTCAAAGAATGCTTTTACCACATTATCTTTCCAACTAACCCTCGATTTTTTAGGTTCTGATGACTCGTCATACGATTCCATACCTATGTCAAAAAGACCGAACACATTTCAAGCTCTTCATTATGTATCATGTTTTCACTAAACAAAGTGTACAACAACAAAACAAATTATGCCAAACTTCAATAAACAAAGTGTACAACAACAAAACATATAAGATAGAATGATGGAATGATGGAATTCGCAAAGTTACAAACACATATAACATAGATTATGCCAAACTTCAATTATGATAATGATTTCAGAAATCCAAATACAAAAGATAACAAGGCATTTGGGAATTGTTGGTGATGCATTATTTCCTCAAATCAACAAAAATTCAAAATATTTTCCTCAAACATTTGGGAATTGTTTCTTGTTTTTCAATTTCTTCCTACAGCCATAAATGTTCAGAAGAATGTTGCATTGAAGAGCTCTGTAAATAATGAGCATGGTTCTCAAAGTAAAGCAAAAACGGGGTCAGGCAGCCTCCGTTTACCAATTAAAGAGCCAGCTTGAAAAACTGTTAGGAATTTGGTAAGAACATAAGGGCTCTTTAAACCTTTATCCCCCATAAGTAGTTGATAGAACATAATGCTTTCCTTGGAAGCATGCTAACTGTTCTGAAGTAGCATGGACCTAAAAGCACTCCATGGAACATTTAATTTGTTACTAACTAGTTTTTATTTTTATTTTTAAATGATCCTCATAACTTCTGCAGACAAACTCATCATCTACAGCAACTTCATCAACCAAATCACGATCGATACAGGTTGACAGAGCTAATAGTGGGGTTACAAGTGGTCCAGATAGATTCCAGTTATGTGAAATTCAGGAGGGATATGTCCCTATTGCAGCTAAAAATAAAGCCCAACATACTGCAACAAGTTTGGTAAAGATTTAAGCATATCCAATCTTTATCTTTCAGTATATTTCGTCAAACTTCTACTTATGAATTGTATTTATGCAATCATGAAAATAACTAATTTGGACTTGTAATTGCTAGACATATTTCTATCTCGGAACTAACTAGGAGGTGGCAACTTTTTCTTCCTTGTATATACATAATACCTCATTAAATCGGAGGAGGAGCAACGATTGAGCGCGGATGAGGAGCGATGGGAGGATGACGAGCGGCGGAGGGGTACGTGCGATGGGGGGGAGCGACGTGAAAACTGAAAAACCCTAATCGCACATTTTTTAGGAGGGGTAGGGATTGGAAATATGAATCTTGGTAAGTGTTCGGTCAGCACCCGGGTCAGATTTCGGTCAGTTTTGATATTTCGTAAACATTCTGACTGCTAACGGAGTCAGATGTGTTGACCGAGTCAGATGTGCTGACCGACTCAGCCTGGTCAGCAGTAAGTAAACAGCCCCTAAGTGTCACGAATTAAATGGAAACATAATAATAAATGTCAAAGCCACATAATAGACATAAAAATCAAGCACTAAATTGAAAAGAAAAAAGATTTATGATTTCTCCTAATTTTGGCATGTTATTTGATATTTTCATTGTATCAAATATACATATATATATATATATATATGCAAACCAAAATTTGTAGTGGTTATTCAAACAAGGAAGATTCCTTAAATCTAACACCATATATCTCAATATAATTTGAATCGTTTGTGTCAGGTTGTTTGCGCCCAAACGATACCATTTTCATGATCTCCTCATGGCTTATCCCATTACCATCATCCACAACTGCTAGCATTGGATTTTCCTTGCCAGCAATTCTCGAGTATATCATGTCAATAGAGATATCCAACCTGAAGAACACACCCCAATTGTTATAAAACATCAAAGTAAGAATAATATATATAATGATACTATGATATTCATGAAATGGACCACGGAAGGCCTACTTTGTTGCTTTGGCGTCTCTAGAATTGTCCACAAATTCAGCAACAGCACCAAAAATTCAGTCGGAATGGGTTTGGCCAAGGGTTTTCAAATAACTAGTATGTGCACACACATAATTCTTCCCTGGGCCAGTTTGCACCGTTGCACTACATCCCGATCTGCTATAAGTTTCAACTTTCGACTGAAGAGCTTGGTTATCTCCAACAATCTTCTCAGAGTTGCAATCAGGAGGAGGGTTCCGATTGTCATTTTTGCAATTAGCCAACTCACCCATGAAATTATCTTTAGAAACTCTTTTAGGATGTTCTAATTGAAATCCATCATTTTCCCTTTTAATCTCTATACAAAAACAAAGAGAAAAAATATAAGAAATTTGTCCACTTCTAAGTATTCACATAATCAACCAAACCAAAGCCATATTGTTTTATAATATTTAATTATATATTATATATATTGGATGCCACATGTGGACCAACCATTTTCTTCATCCCTCCAACCATTTTCTTCATCCCTTTCTTGAGCTTTCTCTAGATAAACTCCAAATACTCTCCCTAATATATTATTGAGGTTGAGAGTGTTCTTGATAATCGGTAGTGTTCGTGAAAGTTTCGTTAGGTGATCGTGGATCTCAAGATCCTTGTACAAGCACTTTGTAATCTCCTTGGTTGGTAATAATATTCTTGCTCTCTCTCTTTGGTGGATGTACATTATCACACCGTAGTGGAACCACGTTAAATCACAGTGTTATTTATTTTGAACTTGCTATAGTTATAGATAATAACGTTTTTGTTACTATCAATATTTTGTGGGTTTATTTTTCCTACGTTAGAAAATTATTGTGCAACATCTAGATTATTGTTACCCGCATTCGTTGTTGGGATAATTGTGCACTTGGATTTCTACCCGTTTGGGACCTTAGAAATCACTCGCTAGCTTTTGCATTTGTGAGGCACAATTTTTATCTAACAATTGGTATCAGAACTTTCGGATCTAGATTTGGGTTTGTGTAGAAAATATATATAAACCAGTTTGCACATTTTTTTTCTATGGCTGGCGTAGAAAACCCATTTGGTACCGGTTCCTCAAACCAGTTCCAAAAACCGTACCAAGAAGGTACATTTAATTTGTTCGGGGCTGGGATTCGTATAGAGACTTGGAATAGGGACGGTGACTTTGGTAAATGGCAGTTTACAACATCTGCTGCACTTAGGAAAAATGGATTTCATCCCGTAGTATTTTCTATAAACGAGTTAGACCCTAATATGTCTGACCTTAAGGCTAAAGAAATGGAAGCATGGGCATTTACTACTTTGCAGATGGCTATAGGAGAAAATGTTATATCTGAGATTGTGTCTGAAAAGACTGCAGGTATTTGGAGCAAGCTTGAGAATCTATATCTCAAGAAAACTTTGACCAACAGATTGTTACTGATGCGGTTGTGTCTCTTCTTCAAAATTAAGGAAGGCACAACCATTAAAGCTCACATGACTGAATTTGAAGATATCATTATGAAGTTGAAGGCAACGGATGTACTTCTTGCTAAAGATGAAGAAGCACTTGCTATGATCCCGTTGTATTCACTTCCCGAGAAATATTCTCAATTCACTAACAGTTTTATTTATGGAATTGAAACTATTTCTTTGTCTGATGTGAAAACATGAATGATTTCTAAAGATCAAAGAATTCAGATGAGGATCGGTAACAATCCTAGGGAGATCAATTGCAGTCAAGGCCTATTTGCTGACAGAGGCCGAGATGATCAACATTCTTTAAGAGGAAGAAACTATGGGCGCTCTCAGTCCCGTCGGCCTGGCTCTCGTGGGAAATCAAAGACACGTGGCAACTATAACTATGGCCACAAGCCAGGTCATTGGGTGAAAGATTGTCCGAGTTTTAAAAACAAAGACAAAGACAACGCCGAATCATCAGTCGTTGCAGTCGAAGAGGAGCAAAATGGCTTCTCTGCCATAGTTACACCACCGCAAGGTGACAGGCGATGTGTGTTAGATACCGGGGCATCTTGCCACATGACACCATTCCGAGACTGTTTCTCTACCTTTGAAAAAGTGGAAGGTAACAGTATTTTTATGGAAACAGTACTTCGTGTGTTACTAAAGGTATTGGTAGTGTGTAGATCAAGATGTTCGATGGGTGTATTTGGACATTGAATAATGTCAATTTTGTTCCATCCATGACTCGTTCCTTGATCTCTGTTGGACAATTGTCCAAACTGGTTTGCAAGATTCGGATTGACGACGGGAGTTTGCGCATCTCCCGAGGGAGTATTATCGTAATGAAAGGAGAACGGGCGTAAAATAACCTTTTCCACTTGATTGGCGAAACTATTGCTTCTGAATCGTATATGGCCAAAAGCTCAAAGAATCTCGATGTTCCTCGCTTATGGCATCTTCGTTTAGGCCACACATATGAGAATAAGTTGGAGATTTTGCACAAGCGAAAACTCATTAAAATCGTCGTACCTGCCAGCCTGGAGTTTTGTTCGAGATGTGTCAAAGGAAAGCAGACGCGTGTTTCTTTTGGTGTTGGAAAACACAACACTAAAGGAATCCTCGATTATGTTCATACAGACGTCTGGGGACCATCCAGTACTCCATCCCTCAGTGGAGGTAAGTACTTTGTTTCGTTTATTGATGATTTCTCACATAAGCTTTTGCTGTATGTGTTGAAGTTAAAGTCAGATGTCTTCGATACGTTCAAGACTTGGTTGGCACGAGTAGAGGTCGAGACTGTCAAGAAGTTGAAAGTGCTGAGATCTGACAACGGTGGATAATTTACTAATGGTAATTTAAAGTCTTTTGTTTGCGTAAAGGCATCCACCGTCACTACACCAAACCTGGTGACCCTCAATTAAATGGGGTTGTCGAGCGGATGAATAGGACTTTGCTTGATGAGGTACGATGTATGTTGTCGACATCGGAATTCCCCAAATCTTTTTGGGCTGAAGCACTTTACACTGCAGTGCACATTATTAATAAGTTACCTTGTTCGACCATTGGGGGAAAGATTCCGGAAGTTTGGAGAGGTAAAAGAAACATCTGTCTGAAATATATACGTGTATTTGGTTATCCTGTTTTTCTTCATGTTTCAGGCCAGGACAAGTTGAATCCTAAAGCCACCAAAGGATTCTTGCTCGGCTATACAGATGGTATCAAGGGTTACCGAATATGGAACCCCTTGTCTCGTAAAGTTATTCATTCTCGACATGTCACATTTAATGAATCAGTCCTGTTGAAGTCACAGGATCCTCAGTCCTCTCTAGATCCAGAAGTCTTTACTATTGTTGCTCCTACTCCCGATGATATGGAAACAGTAGACAGTCCTTATATTCCCAGTTCGTTCACTCTTGATATAGCTCAGAATCACCCGTTAATGTTGAAGAAGTCATTCCGCTAGTGACTTCTACTAGTGATTCTGAAGAAGAGATTCTGAATGATGGTGGAGATGATGGCGATACAATCACAGTTATTGCGCCTACCAGGCATAGTCAAAGAACTATTCGTCCTCCTAACAGGTATGGAGATTGGGATTTTGCTAACATAAGTTTTACAGATTAGCATAAGTTTGCTTTGCATGTAGGGCAAGATGAGTCGCTCGATATAAAGGAGGCGTTGGCCTCGGCCCACAGTTCTAAATGGCTTAGAGCCATGCAAGAAGAGATGGAAGCTCTCTCGAAGAACAGCACTTGGGACTTATGTCCATTGCCGAATGGCAGCCATGCTATTGGTTGCAAGTGGGTTTTCAAAGTCAAAGATGACAATTGTTACAAGGGTCGTCTCATTGCTAAAGTCTTTGCACAATGGAAAGGTATCGAGTATGACGATATTTTTGCTCCTGTTGTACGACATACATCTATTCGTGTTCTTTTGGCAATCGTGGCTATTCACGATTTGGAGCTGGAACAGTTAGACGTGAAGACCACCTTCCTACACGGAGACTTGGAGGAAACTATATATATGAAGCAACCTGATGGTTTCATTTCTGAAAGCAAACCAGAATATGTATGTAAACTCAATAAGTCCCTTTATGGACTTAAACAATCGCCTCGTCAATGGTATAAGAAGTTCGATTTGTTTATGCTCAATCTGGGATTTGAACGAAGTGAAAAGGAAGCTTGTGTCTATCATAGACAAAGCGGTGGCGTTTTCACTTATTTACTTCTTTATGTAGATGACATGCTTATAGCCTGCAGGGACCGGTTAGAGATCAAACGTCTGAAAGATAAGTTGAGTTCAAAATTTGAAATGAAAGATCTTGGTGCAGCGCTGAAGATTTTGGACATGGATATCATGCGGGACAGAAAGTCCCGAACACTTAGGTTGACACAACGGGCGCATATCCAAAAGATATTAAAGTGGTTCAATCTTGATCGTGCCAAGACATCTAACACTCCGCTACCGAAGCACATCAAGATTACAAGTAATGATTGTCTGAAGGATGAAAAGGGAAAGGCCGAAATGTCAAAAGTTCCATATCCCAGTGCGGTCGAAAGTCTCATATATGCCATGGTGTGTACTCGTCCGGACCTTGCACAATGTGTCGGAGTGTTGAGTCGGTTTCTCGCAAATCCGGGTCGATCACATTGGGCAGCCGTTAAAACGACATTCTGATATTTGAAGGGAACCGAGACACATGGTTTTATATATGGTTTGCACAATGACTGTGAAATTGTTGGATTTTGTGATTCTGACTATGCAGGTGATCGAGTAGGTTAGAGATCCACATCTGGTTATGTATTTACATTGGGTGGAACAGCCGTCAGTTGGAGATCACGTTTACAGTCCATTGTTGCATTCTCAACCACAGAAGTCGAACTTGTCGCGGCGGTTGAGGTTGCAAAGAAAATAGTCCATTTGAAAGAATTAATGAATGGATTAGGCTTCGAGCAACCTTTCATGCACATTTTCTGTGATAATCAAAGTGCCATCCATTTGGCAACTAATTTGGCTTTCAGCTCCCGGATAAAGCACATATATGTGCGTGATGCATATCTCGTGAGATTAGATGAACCGAAGATTTTCTATTTGAAGAAAGTCCTGACAGATGACAATGTCACTGATATGTTCAGTAAGTCGCTACCACCAGCTAAGTTTGAGCATTGCTCAAACTTGATCCAGCTTTGTTTGTGTTAGTGTCATTGGGCACTTTGCTAGAGAGAGAGAGAGAGAGAGAGAGAGAGAGAGAGTATTACCACAGGTGACAAAATGACATCTTTGAAGGAATTACTTTGTTAAGTGCTTCGAGCTTTGCTTATGCTCTACCTTGTTTAGTATATTGTGCATTTGAGGTTATTTGTTTGCTTGTAACTTTGACGGGTGATGGTCATGCCGAAGCTCGTCACGGTTAGAATGCATTTTGCTACCTCGTGCCAATTTACTTTGCTATCTACTTTCTATGATCAACCGTCGGAAGAACTCGTATTGGTTGGATTGGAATTTGTTTCGCTATCAAGGATCACATGCATCATGGTGGAGTGTTATAATATTTAATTATATATTATATATTGGATGCTACATGTCGACCAACTTGGACCACTTGGTCATAACTCAATTGGTCCCTACTTCTCTTCCATTCTATAAATACCCCTTCCCCTCCAACCATTTTCTTCATCCCTTTCTTGAGCTTTCTCTAGATAAACACCAAATACTCTCCCTAACATATTCTTGAGGTTGAGAGTGTTCATGATATTTGGTAGTGTTTGTGAAAGTTTTGTTAGGTGATCGTGGATCTCAAGATCCTTGTACAAGCACTTTGTAATCTCCTTGGTTGGTAATAATATTCTTGCTCTCTCTCTCTCTTTGGTGGATGTACACTATCACACCGATAGTGGAACCACGTTAAATCACGGTGTTATTTATTTTGAACTTGCTATAATTATAGATAATAACGTTTTTGTTACTATCTATATTTCGTGGGTTTATTTTTCCTACGTTAGAAAATTATTGTGCAACATCTAGATTATTGTTATCCGCATTCGTTGTTGGGATAATTGTGCACTTGGATTTCTACCCGTTTGGGACCTTAGAAATTACTCGCTAGCTTTTGCGTTTGTGAGGCACAAATTTTATCTAACATATTGTACCAAATATAGTGGTAATCATTAATGAAATTAAAAAGAATAAAATGCTCGTTTTTTCGGTAACAAACTTTGGCTCCAATTTTAGTTATAAGTTGGCTATTTTTATATAAAAACAGGGGAATCTTTCTTGATTTTGGTATTTGGGGACAGTATACATCACCACAGCATGACTAAATTCTCCATCCGGACGGGGAGGAAGAATGTAAAACTGACAATTATCAGTTTCGGCAAGAGCAACCTTCAAAAGCATTATCAATTAGTTACAACATGATAAAAGAAGTAAAATGTAAATATGTTGGAAAAAATTGTGAATGGGCTACAGATCAGCAAGCAGCAGGCTTACAAGTTGATAACATTCAAAAACATAATGACAAACGCACAAAAAACACAAAAACAATAACTCCGCACCTTTTCCCATTGTTTCAGGAAGCGCAAGAATTTTCGCCACTCTTCTTTTTGCCGCATATCCTCGTAAGTTGGGTGTATATGAAAGCAATGTAATCGAGACGGAAGAAAATTTTTCTTTATGAACTTGGCAATATCCCATATCTCACGACTGCAATACATTCATCGATCACTAACCAAGAAAAATACTAGTCTTTGTATGAAAAAACAGCCCTTTCGGTATTATAATTCGTCTTTCAAGAAGACGGATGAAACTACATGCAATAAAATATGTACACATAGAGGATGTAAAATGCAAGTTTTTTTTTGGAAGGCTGTCCTGGGCTTTGCCTAGACTAATCCCGGAAAATTATGACCGTAAGAAATCAGCCAACCCTGAATCGCCTGATAAACTCAGTGGCCATAATTGTTGTGTCGCCTGGATTCGAACCCTCGGTAGAATGCAAGTTACTTGTGAAGAAATTTATTCTTGAAGATTCCATAATGTCAAAGCAAGAAAAGATACTGTGACGAGATCAAGCATACATTGCAATCGATGGTTTTGTGCATTTGACTTTACAAATGATCTTATCATCCTTTATTAATGTAACAAAACATTAAGAATGGTCTACACGTTATGTAAACAATGAATTCGCCGTTAGAAATATGGTTCTTTAGAAAAGATTGTTGTGAATTGTTTTGTATTGCTTACAATATCGAGCCATTTATAGGCACATTACAACAAGGTAACTGAGTAATTACAGGAGAGAGTTTAGGAACTATATTAGGTAAACAAATTGAGTGCAATATATTCCTCTACATTCCTTCTATGTTGATTTTGTGGACCCGGTGATATCGGTGTCCCTTATACGTCCCCGCAAGATGGAGGATCCATCGGATACGCCAATCTTGGAGTGGTAACGTATTAAGGGTGCTTTTATCAACGGTTTAGCGAGTTGATCGTGCGAGCTGACGTGAAGAACACGTAGGAGGCTAGCTGATACTTGTTCCCTTACGAAATGATAGTCAAGAGCAACATGCTTCATGCGTGAGTGGTAGACCGGATTTGCACACAGATACATAGCACATGTGTTGTCACAAAATAAGGTAGGTATGTGGTTATTAGTGACACCCAGTTCTTTAAGTAAGTTTTTAATCCACATGAGCTCAGCGGAGTCATTGGCTAAGGCCTTATACTCGGCTTCGGTAGATGAACGAGAGACTGACTTTTGTCGTGTAGATTTCAATGAAATGATGTTGGTGCCAAGGTAGAGGATATAAGCGGTAGTGGACCGACCACTACCCCAATTAGAATCTGAAAAAGCCGAGAGAGTGAGAGGAGAGTTACGGTTGAGAAAGAGGTTATGATGGATGGTGCCTTTTAGGTAACGAAGAACACGTTTTAGAGCCTGCCAGTGTGTTTTGTTGAGGAGAATGCATGAATTGAGAGAGTTTGTTGATGGCAAAGGATATATCGGGGTGAGTGAAGGCAAGGTATTGGAGAGACCTAACAAGCTTACGGGAGGGAGTAACATCAACCGAAAGAGATGGATTGTTAGGAGACAAGGGTTCTGTGGCACAAAGAAGGGTGATAACATCTTTTGCACCATCCATGCTAAATTGGTGTAGGCCTAGATCCTTAACCGAAAAACAGTTGCTTAAAGACTTGATTAAGTGGTCAAGGAACTTGGGATCATTGCCCATGAGGACAATATCATCAACATAAACAATAAAATATCAAGTTATGTGTTTGGTGTTGATAGATGAAGAGGGATGCATCGGCCAAAGACTTTCGAAAACCAAATTGAAGAAGGAAGGTGGTGAGCTCAATGTACCAAGTTCGAGGAGCTTGTTTTAGACCATATAAGGATTTTCTTAGTTTGCAAATATGATGAGGAAATTGAGGGTTAACATATCCCGGTGGTTGAGACATAAAGACATCCTCATGAAGTGTCCCATGGAGAAAAGCATTGTTGACATCTAATTACCGTAACGGCCAATTTTTGGAGAGAGCAATGGAAAGAATGGTACGAATGGTGACGGGTTTTGTGACTGGACTAAAGGTGTCAAAATAGTATTTGCCATATTGTTGAAGAAAGCCCTTTTCTACGAGACGAGCTTTGTATTTGGCAATGGAACCACTAGGATTACACTTTAGGTGAAACACCCATTTACAACCAATCGGTGTTTGAGAGGTGGGAGGTACAAGTTCCCAAGTTTGATTTTGGATAAGAGCGTTAAACTCTGAATCCATAGCACTTCGCCATTAAGGGTCTTTGGATTCTTGGGTGTGAGTTGTGGGTTCAAGGGTAGGTGGTAGGGGGTGGAGAGTAGTGGTGTTAATAAGGTTAGAATTGAAGTATTTGGTGTTTAGTTTTCTTGTTCTTTATGGTCTAGGGTTGGATTGAGGGGGAGGTGAGGGTGTAGTAGAGGTGGAGGTGGTATCGGTTGGCGATAAGATAGTGGGTGTGGATGGGGAAGATGGAGTGGCTGGTGAGGGAATGGAGGTGATATCGGTGAGGTTAGGAGGAGAAGAATCGATTAAGGGTTCGGAGTTTTGGGTGGAGGTGGATAATGTGGTGTTAGGGGAGTTAGGGATAGGGGATTGGTGCATGGAAGTGGGTGTAGATGTGGTATTTGCATGGGTGTGGCAGGGGGTGAGGTTTTCTAGGATTGTGGTGTGGAATATATAGTGGATAAAAAATGAGTCAGTTGTAAGTAGTGGAGAGGATGGTTGTAATTTTGTTTTAAATGGGAACACCTGTTCAACAAACTCAACATGACGGGAATGGTAAAGGCGATGTGAGGTGGGATCATAACACTTGTATGCGGATTTGGAGGAGGAGTATCCAAGGAAGATGCACTTGGTGGATCGGGGATGTAGTTTGGATGAAGCATATGGATGCAACCACGGAAAACACAGGCAACCAAATGGTTTTAGTTTTGTGTATGTTGGTGAAGTATTGTATAACTGGTCATATAGTTGATGAGGTGTACCGCGGTTTGGAATACGTGGGACCAAAAGGTTAGCGGTAAATTTGTGTGATGGACAAGGGATAAACCGGTTTCTACAATGTGGCGATGGCGTCTTTCGGCGACACCATTTTGTTCTGGGGTATGTGGGGGAGTTGTGAAGTGAGAGATTCCATTTTGTTGTAGATAAGGAATAAGTCCAATATATTCGCCATTGTTGTCTGAGAAAAGTGAGACTAGGGGAGTGCGAAAAAACTTTTCAACTAATGTTTTGAATTGAGGAAATAAGATAGAAACATCCGATTTCCATTTCATTGGGTAAAGCCAAGTGTATTTTGAATAAAAGTCGACAAAGATGACATAGTAGGTATAACCATCATTTGAGGTTTGGAACGGGCCCCAAACATCCGAGTACACAAGTTCCAAAGGTTTGAAGATTTTAAAAGAGTTCTCATCAAAGGGCATTTTATGACTTTTATTAATGGAACAAGCATCACAATGAAACAAAGTACTGGACATTTTATTATGAGAAAGTCCTAAATTCTTAAGTAAGAGTTTGAGAACTTTGAGTGAGGGATGTCCAATCTTGTGATGCCAGGAGAGAATCGACCCAGTAGACTTTGTGGTGGAATTGATTTGCGGCAGAGAATTATGGTGGCATATTAGACATCGTTAACGTTCACTCCCTGCATGAGATGTGCCCCCGTGCACAGATCCTTAACCAAAAAACGAGAAGAGAAAATTTCAACCAAGACATTGTTAGATTTACAAAGCTTTGCCACGGAGATAAGATTATTATGTAATTGAGGAACAATAAAGACATTGTGTAAGTTTAATGAATGAGAATGAGTGGGAAGTGAGGTGTGACCGGTGTGAGATATGGGTAGACTTTTACCATTTCCTAACACGATTTCATCTGGCCTACCATATTCTGATAGGGTGTGTAAAGAGGAGAAGTCGAGGTCACATGATGGGATGCCCCACTGTCAAACATACACGGTGATGTCGGTGAAGGTATAGTAGCCGTGGAGTAGTTGATCGTTGGAGTCGATGGTAGAGTTGAGGAGATAGTAATGTTGTTTTCTTGGAGAAACCGTGCCAACTTTCTGCAGTCTTTAGTGTCGTGTCCTGGAATATTACAAAATTGACAAAACAAATAGTTACGGTTACCACGTGAAGTAGGATTAGACCCATTATTTTGAGTTTGGGATTTGTTATTCCTTGGCCCAAAGTTAGTGGGCCGATTGGGATTTCGTGAGTCATAACCAGTGCGTCCCGTGTAGCGATAGGGTTGTTTCTGTGTGTGATTAACCGTAGTGATGATGGGTGCCGATTGGGTTTCTTGTAAAGACCGTTCATAATCCACAAGTTTCTCAAAAAGATCTGAAAAAGTGAGTGGTGTTTCCCTCACTTTTAGGGCACCAGTGATGTGTTTGTAGTCGTCCCCTAGTTGGGTTAGGATGTGAACGATTAGGTTTTCATCATCAATTGGAGTCTGTGCCAAGGCTAATTCATCAGCAATATCCTTCTGCATTTGGGGTTCTTAGCAAGTTTTGATTTTAAGGAGATGATACGGGATCTGGAAATGCTAGCATAACGGTTAGGCATTGGAATACCTGATGGGCGGTCTCGGGGGAGGAGACGATGGGTTGAATGGTGTCGGAGCAGCTGCCGAGAAGAGCAGCGAGAAGGATTTGATCTTGACGGTACCATGATTGATAAAGTGGATTGGGATTGCCGTCAAAGGTCTTTGGTGGTGGTTCGGTTAAGCCGTTGACATATTGGTCAAGATTGAGACCAATGAGTGTGGATAGAACATGTTTTCTCCATACAGGAAAGTTGGTTGATTTGAGTTTGATAGGAAAGTGAATGTGTGTAGTGATCTCAACAATGGTGGGCATGATTGAAAACTAAAGAGATAATTGCAGAGGTTTGGATCGTGAGAGCTCAGAGGAGCGAAAAGGGCTCTGATACCATATGGTGATTTAGAAAAGATTGTTGTGAATTGTTTTGTATTGCTTACAATATCGAGCCATTTATAGGCACATTACAACAAGGTAACTGAGTAATTACAGGAGAGAGTTTAGGAACTTTAGGAACTATATTAGGTAAACAGATGAGTGAAATATATTCCTCTACATTCCTTCTATGTTGATTTTTTGGACCCGGTGATATCGGTGTCCCTTATAAGAAAAACAACAAAAAACGATTAATGGCAGAAGTATAACAAAGAGTATGCTCACTCTTAGGTTGTGGCTCGTCTAACTTTCAGCACGAATCTGCCATGAAGGAAACTACAAGTCTGCAACATGGTATACAGAAAGGAAATGTATTTGAGAATAACATACCAATAATAAAATAGACAAAAATATATCAAGTACAAAAGAAATAGCAACATATCTAAACTATTTATCCCTTCATGATCATCTACATTCACAGTGCCACATAAGAAGCACTTGTAAAATATGACGATGAGTTTTTGTTGAATACTAACTTATTAATCCATATAAGTCAAGAATATTTAGTTTATGTATGTTTATATAAAGTTAAAGGGTCTAGTGTAATTAGTTAATAGACAATAATCGAATGGCAGTTAACTTCGGTTATAGCAGTAAAGATTGAAAGGTTGTGTCTGTAGGAAAAGGCATGATGATAGTTATACCAATTAGTGAACCAGTGTAATGTTTCGTAGGTGTCTGTTGATTGGTTATAAATACCCATGTAATTAGCCTGTAAATTAATGGTTGTTTATCAATAAAATTAGTGTGATTATTATTGTTTATTCGATCGTTCATAGACACACACACACACATATATATATATATATATATATATATATCCAACAGTGGTATCAGAGCAAAGGCTCGATCCAGAGAAGAAAGAGAGGAGAACCGATCAGGATTATATCGTTTTTCAGAAAGGGTTAGAGAAACCCAAGTTCGAATCATAAAAATCGAATAGAGAGAGAAAGAGACAGATTGCATGTTAGGAACAAGAGCAGAACTAGGAATGTTCTTGAGTTCTTAACAACGCAGAGAAGAGATAAACATACCGGTTGCGCGAAGGAGAAACCGCCGCCGTTAGTTTGCCGAAAAAGAGAAAACCGCCGCAGTCGCCGGAAAAGAAGGAAGAGACCGCCGCCGCCGTCATCGGAAAAGAAATAGGAACCACCATTGATTGCAACAGGAAGAAGGGAATTGATTTAGCCCTAAGTTGCATAAAGAAAGAAGCGTATTTTTTTAGATAAAAAGGGGAAAGAACGTAGATCAGAAGGAGGGGAAGAAGGATTTTGTGTTGGGTTTTGGTGTTTTGGGCCTGACAAAACAAAAGTGCTTTCTTAAAGGGATTAAAAAAAAAGGGCAGCCACAAGGGATTAGATATACAGGTAATTTTATTTTTTTCTATTAGGAGAATAGATTAAAAATTAAAATTTTCCCATTACAATTCGCGTTAGGAAAACGTTAGAATTGTTTGAGAATTATTGTGGTTAGACAGAAAAAGTTAATTTATTATTAGATTTATATTGGTTTTAGAAGAAAAGCAAATCAAAAGGATATGTCGGGAGATAAAAAAGAAAACAACAATGTTATTTATAGAGAAGTCGCCACACCGTTATCATCATATCAATGCCCTGTTCTAAACAATACGAACTATACATTATGGGCATTAAGAATGAAGAAGATACTAGTGGCAAATGGAGTATGGGATTTAGTAGAAGGAACAAGTACATCAAAAGAGATTGATGTAAAAAAGGATAGTTCTGCATCAGCATACCTATTTCAAGGGTTACCAGAAGATTTGCAAATGCAAGTCGCGGGATGTGAAACAGCAAAAGAAATTTGGAATTCCCTGAAGTCCAGATTTATTGGGACAGAAGATGTACAACAGGCACACTCGCAACAACTTAAATCAGAATTTGAGAGACTTATAATGAAAGAAGATGAATCAATAGATTCATATGCCGGGAAGTTAATGAGTATTATTACAAAGGCTGCCACATATGGATTAACATTTGATGAGCAAACGAAAGTACGGAAGGTACTTAATGCAGTACCAGATAAATTTATAAATTTGTACCAGTAGTAGCAACCATTGAAATGATTGTTGATTTCAAGACTGTAAAGTTAGAGGAGATTATCGGGAAACTTAAGACTTATGAAGAAAGGATTAAGTTTAGAAAAGAAAGTCAGGAAGATAATAGTGAGAAGTTGTTGTTCACACGTCAAGGGAATGACAGAAATTATGAACACAACTATGGAAATGGTAGACGAGGAGGTGGTAATCAGACACGAGGAAGAGACCGAGGAAGATTCGCAAGAGATAGTAAGAATGAAGATAGTTATGATAGAAGAAGGAAAAACCCTGGAGATCAAAATTACCATAGAAGAGATATTAGAGAAATAGAATGCTATAATTGTCATAAGTTTGGACACTATGCTGCAGATTGTCCAAAACCAGACCATAGAAAAGAAATATCAAACCTTGTGTTCGAAGATGACGAACCTACGTTATTGATGGCTATGAGTAAAGATGAAAACGAGATGGCATCCTTAGAAGAAGAACCAAGATGGATTGGAATTGTCATTGAGAAGGATGAAATTCCAAAAGAAAGGTTAGAAGGCATAAGGTCAAAGATAGAAATAGATTTGAAAGGCAAACTAGAGTTATGGAAGTTAGAAATACTTCAAGAAATAGAAATGGAGAAACAAGAGTTTGAGAAGAAAATGAGAAATAGAGAGATAGCATTTGAGAAGCAAATGCAGAGACAGTTAGAGAACCTGGAAAAGTTGAGAGATTGCACAAGCAAAGAGATGAAAGAGTTAAAGTCAAAAGAAGAACAGACTGAGAAAGAAAATCATGAAGTTGTTTTAGAGAAGAAACATCAAGAAGATAAACCAAGCGTTGACAAGGGCAAATACAAGAAGCATCATGAAACACTATTTCCAAAGGAAAGCCAAATTGAGAAAGACATCAAGAAAGTTGAACCAGAAGAGCATGATACAAGTACTACAAGAAACAAATTGTTGAAGATTCAAGATTATGAAATAATACAGGAAGATACTGACAAAGCTGACAAATATGATCGAGATGAGATTAAAGACAAGGAAGAAAGAAGTCAAATCAAAGAGGAAGTTCAGGACATAGTTCGTGTTAAAGACAAAGACAAAGGAAGTGGAAACAAGCCAAAGTTCAGAGAGCAAGACTTGCTGCAATCTGCCCAAGATAAAGATGATGGAGCTTGAAGATATCGAAGGCATGGATTAATAAATTAGGGGGGAATGTTGAATACTAACTTATTAATCCATATAAGTCAAGAATATTTAGTTTATGTATGTTTATATAAAGTTAAAGGGTCTAGTGTAATTAGTTAATAGACAATAATCGAATGGCAGTTAACTTCGGTTATAGCAGTAAAGATTGAAAGGTTGTGTCTGTAGGAAAAGGCATGATGATAGTTATACCAATTAGTGAACCAGTGTAATGTTTCGTAGGTGTCTGTTGATTAACGGTTGTTTATCAATAAAATTAGTGTGATTATTATTGTTTATTCGATCGTTCATAGACACATATATATATATATATATATCCAACAGTTTTCACCACGAGGTAATTGTGGGTAGTATGAGAGTTATTTTTCTTCTATTGTTCATCATTACTGAAGGATAAGGGCTACCAAGTGTCACCTTACTGTAAATGGCTAGGCCGTGACATCTTGTACAATGTATGAATGTATTTTCACTATAAAACGTCGAATAAAGCTTAGTTCAAAACTGCAAACATAGACTCCTAATATTGTAGCCTTAATAGTTGAAACCATTTTTCAAGCATGATAGTGTCAAGCCACTTGTTAGAGGGCAACGAAATCAATCTTAGAAAAAGAATAATTAATTATAAAACTTACCAAACATAAAAGGTAAATGCATCACTATGACCACACTGAAACCCTCGTTGCGTTGAAACACAAACCAAGGATACCAAAAAATGCAAAAGAAAATAAGGGGCCGTTTACCAACGCTAGATGGGTAAGCGCTTACCGGGCAAGAGTTGGGGTGGTTACACTCACCTGTTAGCGCTTATCGGGTTTACGAACAATCTTAATATGTCATTTTGATAAGGCAAGTGAGGGTGGTGACTCTTACCCGCTAAGCATTTTTGGTAAACGGCCCCTAACAAGGGTCGTCCCTCGGGAAGGCAGGCCAAGCGTACGCCCAAGGCCTACGAGAAATAGGGGCCCAAATTTTTTAGTATATAGTGGTGGTAAAAAAAATTAGTAAATAAAATAGACAAATTCTTTTAGCATCTAATAGGACCCAAAGAATTTCATATTATGTTAAAGACCCAAACATGTATTAATAATTTAAAAAATAAAATATGTAAAAAGCTAATTGGTCGTTCATTTTATAGTATTGCTTATTATTTCTCTAGTTTTTTATCTAGTACCAAAGTCTAAAACTACTTAGCCTAAAAAAACCTTGATACATTATCCATCATTCATCTCATGCTTGTCCTATTAGAAAATCGATAGTCTAATAGGACCTAAATAATTTTGTACTAAATTAAATGCCCAAACATGTATTAATTGATTATATTGGAAAAGAAAATATGTAAAAAGTTAATTGGTCATCATTTTATAGTATTGTTTATTGTTCTGTAAGGTTTTTTATCTAGTACCGAAGTCTAAAACTACTTACCTAGAAAACCTTGACATATCCGTCATTCATCTCCCACTCACTCTTTTGATTATTCTATCCACATGAATTCTATATTTGTTTTAGAATATAGTAGATTTCTTGTTATTAACTAAGAAAACTTTTGCCTTTTGAAAGATTACCAACCATATGAGACGGTCTAACTATGCCCTCGTTTTTTCAAACATTATTATTGACTCTTTATTACCTAATATTGAGTGCATGAATCTTAGGTAATCTCATCTCTAAAACAATAATAAATTTTCAAGCTATAACCAACATCGACTTTTTATCTAAGATTGGTGGTTCCGCAAAAGTTTGTCTTAACCCTAAAAGTTTAAAACATGACATGAGGTACGATCAATGTTTTAAAAACCCGGGTCGAACCGGTTGAACTGAGAACCGGTGAAGAGACCGGGTCAATTACGACCGGGTTGATGCCATTTTACGACCCGATCGGTTCTATTAAAAAACCGGTTGAACCGGTCATAATGAACCGTGGAACCGGTTGACCCGGTAACAAAAGTTAAAAACCAATAGTCCAATAGGCAATACATATTAGCGTTAAAAACCAACACACCAATGTCTCAAGATCCATGATTTGGTTTGATGAAAACTTATGCTTATGTGTGTTTATTTAATGTTTTTGGATTGATGTAAAACTTGTTGTTATGTGTTTTTTTTAATGTTTTTGGATTGATGTAAAACTTGTTGTTATGTGTATTTTTAATGTTTTAACTTATGGACATCAAATTTTTGGTTTTATATATATATGTATGTAGGAAAATAAAAAATACATAGAAATTCTTGAAACCGGGTTGACCCGATGATTGAACCGGTTGAACCGTTTATGCATTGTGCATTTGAAAAGCCTCTTTTATGGCTGCAATTTCCATCACTTAGACTCTGTTCTTGAATCATTGCTTGAAAAATTACACCTTTTGGATTATGTATTATTTACCTCCAATGCAAATGGGAACAATGCCACTCCACCGATGATGCTAAGCCCAATGAGATAAGTACTGCGCCCATGTCCTCTTGAATCTCGATAGTACCGTAGTCTATAAGCAAAAGATGAATAATCGGCAAGCAAATGGCAACCACAAATCGACCTTCAGCAGCACTAGTTGCAACACGGCTGGGATCATTAAGAAGAAATAGGGAAATATTGGAAGCAAAAGGTTGATAAACGCTAGCAGCGTTGACATATATAAGAAATGAAATAAGTAATTATGGCCAAATTCAGCCTTCTCAAGGTATACCCCCTTCCCCCATCCACCCCACCTATGACCCAACCCCCTTCATTTATGTTTTTTGTAAGTTTCAAACATCTAATCTCTTGGTTCCTATGTCTTTTTACGTGTCTGAATGGTAGTATTTATCTGTTTCACACAAACCACTACTCATTCCAAAATAAATATGTACAGTACATGTATATATATATATATATAGACGGAGGTTTAAGGGAAAATCTCAAAAAAACGGAAAACTGAAGAACACCCTGGTAGCCTTCCATCTGGACGGTATGCACTTGCAGGTAAATTATGTTGTTTTTTGGTTTTTTATGCACAATTGCATTATGCACTTGTGCATATGCACATGTGCATATGCACATGTGCATATGCACATGTGCATGTTACAAATTACCTGTATGCACAAGTGCATACCGTCCAGATAAAGGGCTACCAGAGTGTTCTTCAGTTTTCTGTTTTTTTTAGGTTTTCCCTGAACCTGACCCTATATATATATATATATATATATATATATATATATATATATATATATATATAGCCTTAGGTTCATTTGAGAAATGGTAAATATATAAGAAATAGAGAAGTAATCCTAGTCATTCATACGGTCAAGATCGGATTTAACTAGTCAAATATTTCGGTTTTGACTGGTCAAAAGTTGCGGCTTTGACCGGTCAAAAGTTGCAAGTTGCGCCTATTCCAAAAATAGAAGGACACTTTCGTAATTTTTACAAAATACACGGGTTGTGTTCATATATGAATCTGTAAGTGTAATTCACATCTGAACTCTTTTAACTGATTCATATATAAACCTTTGTGATTCATATATGAACTAATTAACTGATTCACATATAAACTAATTAACTGTAAGTTCATATATGAATCCGTTGAACTAATTAACAGATTCATATATGAACTTTTGTGATTAATATATGAACTAATTAACCGATTCTCATATGAACTAATTAAGTGATTCACATATAAACGTATAGTTCATATGTGAATCATATAGGTTCATATATAAACCCATTCCGCGTATTTTACGAAACTACCCCTCTACCTTCTATAGACCATGCAAGGAATCATCCAGTGTTTCGCGGTCAAAGCCGCAAATGTTGACCTGAATGGCTAAAATTACTTCTCTATTTCTCATATATTTACCATTTCTCAAATGAACCTCTCCCTATCTATATATATATATATATATATATATATATATATATATTGTATATGTGTATGCATATAATTATATATGTATGAATTTAGATCTGTTTGATGGCAGTTGTCCTGGCATGT
Organism: Arctium minus; assembly: GCA_954870635.1. Taxonomy (NCBI): domain Eukaryota; kingdom Viridiplantae; phylum Streptophyta; class Magnoliopsida; order Asterales; family Asteraceae; genus Arctium; species Arctium minus. Next base: position 76,715,886 of record OX941092.1, on the reverse strand, counting down.
GTTGTTATTGCCTCTTGGATATATGCTTCTAAGAACTTGGTCGTTTGTTTCATATCTGTCTTGGTATTTATTTTTTGTTGAAATAAGTCTTAGTTCTAATTAATTACTTCAATATTTCTTGTAAGAAAACAACTGTTTTGTTTTGCAGCATCCAAGAAGTAAATTTTCCTGTCCCAGTTACATGAAATCTTCTATGTCACTTATATGATGATGTCATTTGTGGGCAAAGTCTCGAAACCATACTATTTGTGTATAAGACTAATAACAACTATGGTTATGAGAACCAAGCAGTTTCACTATTCTTCAGTAAGACCGACCGGATCATGAGACCGCTCAAACCACCAAAAATTGTCCGATTTTATCATGGTTCGAGTAGTTTAAACGGTCGTGCGGTTTTTTTAACACCGTGAAATTACGAATGAAATACAGTCGAAATATGACAAAAGTTCGAGTTTATGCAATCAATCGATGGTGCAAATCTGAAAACGATGAATGCATATTCTTGAAGAACATGCAGAGGCGATTCATTAGTTTTTACAGAGAAATACATTTATCGATTCATACATGTTTGTATGAGACCTCGATTTAATCTCAATTGAATGTAAGTACAGAAAATTAATGGAGTTGTTGTTTTACATCGTCACACAGATTAAATATGAATATCTTATATGTTGACAATTGAATATGAATGGTAGTTCTTAATTACGTGATCGCTCCATTCACAATTGAATATGAATGGTATGCAACTACATGCTTTTACATAGTTCAATTCCAATTCATTGTTATCACTTTGTATTCGATACAACATTTAAACCACAAGTCATAAATCATAAAACACTGTTTCATATAATTATCATTGAAAATATTATGAAACAAATTTAGTATATCATATCTGGAAGTAAGATCTAAAAGAGTAGACTATATGTAGATGTTTCCTCACATTCAAGTTATAAAAATAAATGTATATTAGATGTTTGAAAATTTGATTGTTATTTGGAGAAATTTTGGTAAACCATTAATAGATAAACTATTAGCAGCAAGTTAAATGATCTTTGTGGTGGTCGTATTTAGTTTTGATATCTCTTTTTGTCTGTTATTATCAAGTATTTCTCCCCAAAACAGCAGTTATATAGTGTTGTTATCGAGTAAAGGTCCATAGGGGCTGATTGGGCCTGTTTCGGAGTATTTCCGGGGCTATTTGAGGTATGTTTCCCGGACGTTTAGAATATGTTTAATTAGAAACTGATTTTGATCAGTCCTTTCGTCCCCGTCTAGAGGGATTCGATAGGGGTACATTGTGAGATAGTAGGAGTATTACTTGGGGAGCAATCGAGTTAGGATAAAAATCTTTGTCACATAAATTTATGCTCACATTCATCATATTATCGATCTGTTCAGGTTGATAAATCGTAGCTTTGTCTGAGGTCTGTTTTAGGGACGTTTTCACTAGATTAAATAACTGGAATGGTAAAGATGGGTAATAAAACATAGAATACAATAAAGAAACATAACTTTTGAAATGGTCAATATCCAATAACTAAATCCAGATTAAAGTCATGGCGTGTACCAATCGATATCAGCTTTTAACTCGAATGAACCCGATGATCAAGTTGCGTTTTCACCCGGTTCGCTTAAAAAACTCGAGTTTGAGATCACGAAAAACTTAAAATCGAGAAGGGGTAATCCTATTTCGATCGTTTATTTGCTTATGATCTATTATGAAAGATACGGAAAGACCTCAAGCCGAAGGGTAACTAACCGAGAGTCGCACGGAAAGCCGGTTATAGTTTGACTAAGCTCCTTGCTCAATTGAAAAAAAGCATTCGGCAACGATGAAAAGACTAACCAATCAAATAACTGAATCTAGATTAATGTTGTATAAAATAGAATAAATACGTACCAATTTTACTATATATATCTATAGCACATTGATAAACATTTATAACGGTTATTGTAGAAAGAAAATCAGGTATACAAATCTATACATACCTATATTATGTATTTTTTTAATTAGATTTATTTAAAATGTATAATCAGCTACATACAATGTATACAACTAACATCAGTATGGACAAAAAGAAGACAAAAATAAAATATGATTGATTTATTTTTAATGGAAGGTCTACAATTCTCCGGTGACACAGTTCACCTTTATTAAGCATTAGAACTACTAATGACATTTATAGAGTATCTTCTGTATGATGTATACATAATAGATGAAAATGCATACCAAAGTACTTCAAAGTCGATGCATGATTCACATATATGTGCACCAAGCGACTCAAGCACCATGTCTTCATATCCGAAGTATCGATAAAGACGAAGATTACAAACTTAACATGAAACATGGTTGACATTTTGATTTTCGAGATGTTTCGCGAGCGGATACGTACATTTGTCAATTGTTTTTTCGATTTCACGATATTTCGTACCGCATTGCGCGTGGGTACATAACTAGTTATATTTAATAAAAATCAATATGAATGTGGGTTGACTAGTTTAACTAGGTTCCAAGCCCCTTAAAAATAGTACTGTTATGTTGCTAAAAAATCGACATGAGAGCATTTTATAATTAATCTTCATGTACAGGACATCAGAAACCTCAAGATCGGCATGTGTGTATCAGGTTGTTTGCGCCCGAACGATACCATGACCATCATCCACAACTGCGAGCATTGGAATTTCCTTGCCAACAATTCTCGAGTATATCATGTCAATAGAAAACATAAAAATAAAATCAACAACTATAAAGAATATACAAAACATAATTAATTAATGGTTAAAGTTCTCGGCCTTTAATATAAATTATTAGATCAATCGGATTATACGAAACAAACTCAAAACCTCTATCCTCCACTGCTTTTTTAAAACTTGCAGCGTTACTGTCTTAGCGGCACATCTCTTTGTGCGTAAACATCACGGTCGCCTTCGTCGTCATTTCAGCTGTGTCCTTAAACCCCTGTCCACCCACCAGTTTTATCTATCAGGGTAAGGGGTCGTTTACTTAAACGCTTATCCGGTAAGTGCTTACCGAATCATTCAGCATATCGGATGAACATGACAATGATTGAGAATCTTAGCCGCTTATCGGATAAAAATGTTGAATAAGATTCATTTTAATAGACTAAAATCTTACTCACTGGCATGGACTCCTTGGTGTTTCAGTTCGTTGGGGATAGCGAATGAAGTTCTAATCCCTTGCGTCGCGTTCCCCCTCCGGCAACCATAAAAAAAAAGTCAAGATTCTACGCATCCTCAAACCTACACCAAACCCAACAGTAAGGAAGTAAAGAACCCTACCCATCACTAAAAGAATCCCAAATTTTGGAAGAATTAGGTCCTACTTTTTAAAAATTATTAACAGAGCAAAATAGTTGGAACCATCTCTAGCCATCACCCCCTTTTCTACTCTATCAACATCTGTATCACTACCCATCCTCCAACCACACCAAACCCAACAACAAAAATAGAAAACCAAATCACTCTTCCCTAGCTAAAAGAGACCCATCTAATTTAAATAACCCTCCACAAGAAGAAATCCCGACCCAGACACATCACCTTCTTAATTTGTCCAGATTCAGGGTTTGGGGATATTAGGAAGGAGGAGACAGAGTTTATTCAGAAATGGTCAAGTTGCTTCGTATTTTATCTTCAAGGGAAGAAGATGAAGATGGTCTAGATGCGATGAAATGGGGAATATGACCTCCGTTTACAAATGCATATATGTATATGTATAAGGAAAATAATATATTAAATTAATTTCTTTAAAGAAAATTATGGAAATGGACAAAAAAAAGACCGAAGTGCCCCTTATTTAACCAACAATTTTTAACGGAGTTAGTGGCAAAGGATTATTTTCAGACCAAAATGCAAACCATAAGGATGATCTATAGATTTATCAAAGTTCAGGTCCCACTTTCAGACTTTTCACTAAACCTCAAGGACTAAAATTAGAGTTTACTCTTAAAACTAAAATAAATTACGTCTTTATTTTTAAAAATAAATTAGAAGCATACTCGCGCAATGCAGCGAGATACATCATGATTTTAATGTTTCATTTTTTTTCGTTTTTTTTTGTTGATTTACAGTACGATTTTGGATGGTTTTGAGAAAGTGATAATGTTTTTTTATAAATTTTTTTAATTTAGACTTAATAATATTATGTTTTTTATATAAAAAAATTACGTATTTTGTTAGAATTCAATGATTATCTTATATATTTTAATGACATCTGGAAAAAATAACCAGTTACATATTTAATAATATAATTAAAATAAATTTATAATAATATAATATATTAATTAATAGTGATACATGGAAAGATTTGCATAAAAGAAAGATCTTGCACATACTAAATTGGTGGATGTTAGAAGATGCAGTACTAATACGTATCTTGCGCTTTGAAACTTGTAAATTAAGAAATTTTTTAAATCTTGCATAAAATGATGGTACTTTGTGCCTAATAATTTGTATTTAAGAATTTTTTTATCCGTATTTTATAATATAGTATAGATAATATACCATATTTGAATAAGTCTGTATCTCCAATAAATAAAGCCTTTGTAGTATCGAGGCGAATCCATAGAAATTTTTTACTCATGATTTGCAGAAAAATTCACATCCCGCTACATTTGCAATAGGTATATATAACATATGCGGTGGGTTTAAATGAAAACTCATATTTCATTGTGCACATGAGGATAAATCTTAACCATTGATCAAAACTTAGAAAACTAATCAATGGTTAATACATAATAAGGTTAATTGGAAAGTGATTAAGGACAAAATTGTAATTTTGAATCAACGCCTACCTTCTTTGACTTTTTATTTTTATTTTTAATTAAAAAAAATTTACCCCCTTAAATTTTAAAATAATTTATCTTAAAAAATTACTAATATTTTAATCAAACAAATTACATCAAAAAAACAAGAATTTCGTGTTCTTCGATATGACATCCATCTCGATATAGTTTTTTTCGTTTTAACCGTTTCTACGTGAAATTCTATATAAGTGTTATATTCATTATGAATATGCATGCACGTCTTCGGGTGTCCAAATTCAGTATGAATAACAAAGGTGGACGTTCATTCACTATTCATGATGAATAATACTGTATGCAGGATGAATAATACATTATTCAGGATTTTTTTCGTTTTAACCGTTTTTTACGTGAAATTCTATATATGTGTTATATTCATTATAAATATGCATGCACGTCCTCGGGTGTCCACATTCAGTACGAATAACAAAGGTGAACGTTCATTCACTATTCATGATGAATAATACAGTATTCAGTATGAATAATGCAGTACTTGGGATGAATAATGCAGTAATCAAGATGAATAATGCACGAATCCATGATTCATGTATTATTTATCATGAATCGTGTATTATTCACCCTGAATGTTCTATTATTCATTCTGAATGATACATTATTCGTGATGAATAATATATGAATGACTCGTGAAGAAGTAGACACATAGCGCACTCTCTTTTGTTTCCCAATTCACAACCGAAATTTGGTTTAATTCATTATGAATATGTATGCGCATCCCCAGATGTCCCACATTCAGTATGAATAACAAATGTGAATGTTCAATCATTATTCATGATGAATAATATAGTATTCAGGATGAATTACACAACATTCATGACGAATAATACACGAATTCATGAATCGTGAATAATTCACCCTGAATGTTGTATTATTCATCCTGAATGATACATTATTTATGATGAATAACACATGAATGACTTGTGAAGATGTGGAGACGTGACACACTCTCTTTTATTCCCCGATTCACAATAGAATTACTCGATAGGTTCCCGATTCGTCTTGATGGGTGTTGGGTTACGGTACTGAAGAAACGTAATGCCTTACGACGTTGAAGAAAGTGTTGAAGAAGGTAATGTTGAGTTACATACTTACGGTGTCACGACATCGTACAAATTTGAACTTACATAAATATTCATAATGAATATAACACATATATATCATTTCACGTAAAAACGGTTAAAACGACAAAAAAAACTATATCGAGATGGATGTCATATCGAAGAGCACGAAATTCTCGTTTTTTTGATGTAATTTGTTTGATTAAAATATTAGTAATTTTTAAGATAATTTATTTTAAACTTTAATTGGGTAAAAAAATTTTAATTAAAAAATAAAATAAAAAGTCAAATATGGTAAGTGTGTGTTTAAATTTTATTCCATTCTTACCCCTAAACATTTTAAAATTAAAAACTTTATTTAATATGAGTTGTTGGATCAAAACAGATTGAGTGGTTGAGATTTGTCCTCACGTGCACAATGAAAAATGAGTTTTCACTTGAACTTTCCTCTATAACATATATATATATATATATATATATATATATATATATATATATATATATATATATATATGAGTGGGTTCAAATGAAAATTCATCTTTTATTGTGCATATGAGGACAAATCTTAACCATTGATCAAAACTTAGAAAACTAATCAATGGTTAATACATAATAAGGTTAACTGGGAAGTGATTAAGAACAAATTTGTAATTTTGAATCAACGTCTACCTTCTTTGACTTTTTATTTTATTTTTAATTATAAAAATTTCTCCCTTAAACTTTAAAATAATTTATCTCAAAAATTACAAATATTTTAATCAAACAAATTACATCAAAAAAACGATAATTTCGTGCTCTTCGATATGACATTCATCTCAATATAGTTTTTTTTTTCGTTTTAACCGTTTTTTACGTGAAATTCTATATACGTGTTATATTCATTATGAATATGCATGCACGTATTCGGGTGTCCACATTCAGTATGAATAACAAAGGTGAACGTTTATTCACTATTCATGATGAATAATACCATATGCAGGATTAATAATACAATATTCAGAATTTTTTCGTTTTAACCGTTTTTTACATGAAATTCTATATATGTGTTATATTCATTATGAATATGCATGCACATTCTCGGGTGTCCACATTCAGTATGAATAACAAAGGTAAACGTTCATTCACTATTCGTGATGAATAATACAGTATTCAGGATGAATAATACACAAATCCATGATTTATGTATTATTTATCATGAATCGTGTATTATTCACCCTGAATGTTCTATTATTCATCCTGAATGATAAATTATTCATCATGAATAATATATGAACGACTCGTGAAGGTGTAGACACATGGCGCACTCTCTTTTATTTCTCAATTCACAACCGAAATTTGGTTTAATTCATTATGAATATGTATGTGCATCCCCGGATGTCCCACATTCAGTATGAATAACAAATGTAAACGTTCATTCATTGTTTATGATGAATAATATAGTATTTATGATTAATTACACAACATTCATGACGAATAATACACGAATTCATGAATCGTAAATTATTCACCCTGAATGTTGTATTATTCATCATGAATGATACATTATTCATCATGAATAATACATGAATGAATTGTGAAGATGTGGAGACGTGACACACTATCTTTTGTTCCACGATTCACAACAGAATTACCGATAGGTTCTCGATTCGTCTTGATGGATGTTGGGTTACGGTGCTGAAGAAACGTGATGCCTTACGACGTTGAAGAAAGTGTTGAAGAATGTGATGTCGAGTTACATACTTACGATGTCGAGGCGTTATACAAACTTGAACGTACATAAATATTCATAATGAATATAACACATATATAGCATTTCACGTAAAAAAACGGTTAAAACGATAAATAAAAAAAACTATATCGAGATGGATGACATATCGAAGAGCACGAAATTCTCGTTTTTTTGATGTAATTTGTTGATTAAAATATTATTAATTTTTAAGATAATTTATTTTAAACTTTAATTGGGTAAAAAAAATTAATTAAAAAAAGTAAATAAAAGATCAAATATGGTAGACGTGTGTTTAAATTTTCTTCCATTTTTACTCTTAAACATTTTAAAATTAAAAACTCTATTTGATATGAGTTTTTTAATCAAAAGAGATCGAGTGACTAAGATTTGTCCTCGTGTGCACAATAAAAATGAGTTTTCATTGTGTACATGAGAAATTTTTTTAACCATTGATCAAAATTTAGAAAACTAATCAATGGTTAATACATAATAAGGTTAATTGGGAAGTGATTAAGAAAAAAATTGTAATTTTGAATCAACTTCTACCTTCTACCTTCTACCTTCTTTGACTTTATTTTTATTTTTAATTAAAAAAAATTTACCCCCTTAAACTTTAAAATAATTATTTTAAAAATTACTAATATTTTAATCAAACAAATTACATCAAAAAAACGAGAATTTTGTATTGTTCGATATGACATCCATCTCAATATAGTTTTTTTTCCGTTTTAACCGTTTTTTACGTGAAATTCGATATACTTGTTATATTCATTATAAATATGCATGCACGTCTTCGGATGTCCACATTTATAATGAATAAAAAATGTGAACGTTCATTCACTATTCATGATGAATAATACCGTATGTATGATTAATAATATAATATTCAGGATTATTTTCGTTTTAACCGTTTTTACGTGAAATTCTATATATGTGTTATATTCATTATGAATATGCATGCACGTCATCGGATGTACACATTCAGTGTGAATAACAAAGGTAAACATTCATTCACTATTCGTGATGAATAATACACGAATCCATGATTCATGTATTATTTATCATGAACCGTGTATTATTCATCCTGAATGTTCTATTATTCATCCTGAATGATACATTATTCATGATGAATAATATATGAATGACCCGTGAAGGTGTAGACACATGACGCACTATCTTTTGTTTCCCAATTCACAACCGAATTTTGGTTTAATTCATTAATGTATGCGCATCCCCGGATGTCCCATATTCAGTATGAATAACAAATGTGAACGTTCATTCATAATTCATGATGAATAATATAGTATTCAGGATGAATTACACAACATTCATGACGAATAATACACAAATTCATGAATCGTGAATTATTAACCCTGAATGTTGTATTATTCATCCTGAATGATACATTATTCATGATGAATAACACATTAATGACCTGTGAAGATGTGGAGACGTGACGCGCTCTTTTTTATTCCCCGATTCACAACAAAATTACTCGATATGTTCTCGATTCGCCTTGATGGGTATTGGGTTACGGTACTGAAGAAAAGTGATGTCTTACGACGTTGAAGAAAGTGTTGAAGAATGTGATGTCGAGTTACATACTTACGGTGTCGAGACGTTGTACAAACTTGAACGTACATAAATATTCATAATGAATATAACACATATATAGTATTTCACGTAAAAAAACGGTTAAAACGACAAAAAAAACTCGAGATGGATGTCATATCGAAGAACACGAAATAATCGTTTTTTTGATGTAATTTGTTTGATTAAAATATTAGTAATTTTTAAGATAATTTATTTTAAACTTTAATTGGGTAAAAAGTTTTTCACTAAAAAATAAAATAAAAAGTCAAATATGGTAGGTGTGTTTTTAAATTTTCTTCCATTTTTACCCCTAAGCATTTTAAAATAAAAAAAACGCTATTTAATATGAGTTGTTGGATTAAAAGATATCGAGTGACTGAGATTTGTCCTCACGTACACAATGAAAAAATAGTTTTCATTTGAACTTTCCTCTCTCTCTCTATATATATATATAGAGAGAGAGAGAGAGGGGTGTTCAAATGCAAACTTTTTAATGGTGCAAACTTATGCAACCCACTTATCTATCACATATTTTATTTTCCCATTTTTTTATTAAAAAGGTAAAAACAAAATATGTGGTAGATAAGTGGGTTGCATGGTTTGCACCATTAAAAAGTTTGTATTTGAAGATGCCTCTCTCTCTCTCTATATATATATATATATATATATATAACGGTAATCAAATGAGAACCAAAAAAATATTGTGAACCGTGAAAACCAATCTAAACTGTTTATTAATTTGAAGAGTAAATTACGCTTTTGGTCCCTATGGTTGCCACCCACTATCAATTCTAGCTCTCTTTTAAACTAATTACAGGTTTGGTCATTATGGTTGCCATTTTATTTCATTTTTGGTCCTTAAGCTAATTTCTGTTAAATATGTCCGTTAACTTAGAGGGTATTTTTGTCTTTCTATTATTTTTTTAATTTTCAATTAAAATAAAACGAAAATATTATTATAATATTATAATTTGTTATTATCATATATAACTAAAAATATACTCGTGCAATGCAGCGAGATACATTACGATTTTAATGTTTCATTTTTTTGTTGATTTATGGTATGATTTTGGATGATTTTGAGAAAGTGATAATTTTTTTTTATAAATTTGTTTAATTTAGTCTTAATAATATAATGTTTTTTATATAAAAAAAATTAAGTATTTTGTTAGAATTCAATGATTATCTTATATATTTTAATAACATCTAAAAAAATTTAATAATATAATTAAAACAAAAATTACTGTATAAAAGGAAGGTCTTTATACATACCAAATTGGTGGATGTTAGAAATAGTAATATATATCTTGGACTTGATACTTATTAATTAAGATATTTTTAAATATCGCATAAAATGATGGTAATAATTTTTATTTAAGAGTTTTTTATCTTTGCTATATAATATAGTATAGATATACATTATATAGAAGTCTCCACCCTTACACCCATCGTCTCCAACACCGCCTTCACTGTGATGCTCCATCTTGCAATCGTACCTGGCTCCTTCTCGATCTCTTTTATTTCTTTCTTTCTTTCTCATTGTTGTTAATCAAATCCAACAGTCCCTTTTACTGCTGTCGTGGATGGCAAATGGAGGGTGAAATTTTACCGATGATGGTGGGTGATGTAGTAGTAGATCCAAAACCCAGATCGATGGTGCCACAACCTGATGGTGATGCAGTAACAGATCCAAAAACAGATCGATGGTGAATCGTACCATTGTTGCTAATGGAGGTTGTCGGTGGAAGATATGGTGGTATGAGATATTTACGGGTGATGTTTACCCTTTTCCCTCACCGCCCTTCGTCGGAGGAGATGGTTTGTCGGAAGATGATGATCGGAGCAAATGGTTTGCCCTCACCACATCAGATCTTGTGGGTTACCGGGTTTTGTGAGACCTCCATCCTCACCACACCAGATTTTTGAACCCAGATGTATATCGTTGACGATGGTTTGCTTCACCCATTAACCTATTTCTTTGCTCTTTTTGTTCCCACTTCTTTACGGCAGAAAACACTCCGACAGTACCCCACCCACGACAGAAAGCAAGCTCCACCAAGGTCGAAGCCCAACCTTATCTGAATCGATACTTGCTCTACCATCGGCTATAAAATAAGAAACGTCTCGTTATTTCTTATTTTTTATTTGCTCTACCATCGATCTGGGTTTTGCTATTTATGTTACTCCCCAAAACCACAAACTTGTTATTTATTGTTTTTTATTTGTAGGTGGGGTTTTTTAAGATGGTGGCTGGCAGGTGGGGGAGGAGATAAATAAAGAGAGAATAAAGGGAGGTTGGTGTCTGCAGGAAAGAGATAGCCAGAGAAGATGCATTATTAATGGGGTGGGTGTATAGGTGTCTCTATTTTCTTGTTTTTTAAATTAAAAATTAAAGAAATATTAAAAAGACGAAAATACCTCTAACTTAACCAACCTATTATCTAACCAGGGCGGAGCCAAGAATTTGTATGAGAGGGAGCACCAAATAAAATAGAAAAAATAAATCATAATAATGTAATCCAAAATCCTGATCTGCAATCCCGAGTCAATGGGAAGATAAGATAAGTTGATTTTCATACAACTTTGTTTTACGGTTATTAGTATAGTTTTTATCTTGCATAGATGATTAATTACCGGTTGTTTATTCTCTTTATTAAATATAGAACAAACGAAACTCAACAGTTTATGATTAACGATATCTATAAGTATGTAAGGTTGTGTTTAACAAACTAGTTGATAAGCTAGCTTATGAATGCTAAACAATCCTAAGTCAAGCTAATTCATAATTGCAGTCTTCAGCAAATCTAGGAGGATTAATATAATCTAATGTTTCTAAATCATGAATAATCTTTATGAATAATTTTACATAATCATCAAGTAAATGAATAATCTGTAATTGATCATTCTGTTCATAAAATCATACATGTTTTCATTTCTAATCAATCATTGTGTCTATATACGTTAATTCACTCATTCAGGCAAATTACACTTTATAAAAACATAATATAAACATTTATGCACTTAAATATTTAAAATGATTGTAAAAGAAAGTGATCAAAATCAACACAAATAGCTCATTCACAAAATGAGTGGACTATTATTACACATTATTGGGCCTCACTTGTTGTTAATGTTAATAATCAATTTAAGGGCCTCGTTGGTGGATGAAAGTCTAAGAGCATCTCCAACAGTTATGCTAAAGTTTTTCTATAATAAAGTAAAAAATATCAAAATCTCTAAAAAAATTTGCATTCAACTCCAACAGCTATGCTATTTTAGCAACTCTAATATTAATTATATTATTAAAATATTTAATTTATTTAAATATATTATTAAAATATTCAATATATAGAAAGTTGGGAGAGGAAAATTTTGTTTTTTTTGGTGTAATAATTAGTTTTGGGAGAAACTTTCTTTTTAGAGATTTCTCTAAATTTAGAGATTTTTACAATCTCTCTCTTCTTTTCTCTATTTTAGCATAGAGGATAGCATAGTTGTTGGAGCAATAAAAATGCTAAAATTCCAAATTTTCCATTTTAGCATAGCTGTTGGAGATGCTCTAACATGCTAATGCTAATATTCAATTTAAGGGTCTCATTGGTGGATGAAAGTCTAATAGGAAGAGCCCAACCCATCCCAAGGTCAATTAGAGGGCTATTATTATACATAATTGGCTATTATTCCTACATCACAAAATTTATTTTCAAGTGGAGGGGGAGCCCATGCAGCCTCTAGTGCTCACGTGGCTTCGCCCATGTATCTAACATAACTTAGTTTGAGGGACCAAAAGTGAAACAAAATCGTAACCACAATGACTAAAATTGTAATTAATTAAAAAAAAGAACCGAAGTTGATAGTGGATGTCAACCACAGGGACCAAAAGTGTAATTTACTCTAATTTTAATCTAAGGACATTAAAAACAATGGTATTTTTGAGATATTTTTAAAACTTGAATCTATTTATTACTCTCTTCGTCCCAAAATAAATGTCCACAATGAAAAAAAGTATATAGTTTTAGGAGTGTGTAATTATTACATTATTTAATTAATCAAAGTACAATTTTACCCTTAATTATAAAGAGTGAAATTTTATCCATCACATAATTAAGGGTAGAATGGGAAAGTGAAAATTTACTTTTGAAAGTGGACACTTATTTTAGGACGGAGAGAGTAATAAATGGCAAATTCAAAGGGCATTCACGTCCATTCATATCTCATTCCACTTTTTCGGATCCTCTTCTTATTCACTTAAATCAATCTTTTCTAGATCCCTTCTTCTTCACCTATTCAATATTTTTCAGATCCCCTTCTTCTACATCATTCCTTTTTCCATATCTTATTCCTCCTCCTTCTCCTACACCACCACCACTTCCGCCATCACCAGAAACAACTCAACCGCAACCAACATCCCCTCCCCAATTTACTTCCACACCACCCTACAGACGCCTCCTCAACATTAACTTCTTCAATCGATTCTTACACTGCCACAACAATGGTGATCAACCGACTCCTCTACTCCCCGACTCATCCCTTTCGCTTTCAGCAAGAATTTTCACCCTCACCGTCTCCACAACTCGGTTCAGACGACTCGCCTCTACTCCCCGACTCATCCCTTTCGCTTTCAGATTCAACCGGTCTCCATCATTCGATGTATCTTCGCCTCCGACTTTATTTACCGTCACCGTCTGAGGATGGTGATCTATCCGCTGATGTGAAGAGTATTGACAAAATCAGGGACTTGTCCCCTTGTGGTGATAGTGGTATTTCAATTTTTGTTTGGTTTTGTAGGGTTTCATATGGACCAGAAATTCATGAGGATTTTGGGTGGATTTAGACGGAATAGGTTTAGACTCCAGCAATTTTCATCAAATGATGATCACTGGTTGTTGTAAAGCTACAAAGTTCACCATTTTTTTGAAAATGTAATTTGAGAGGGGAGAGTATAGACTAGAGAGATAGATAAAGTGAGAATGTGATTTGTGATTTGATTTCATGTGGTGAATCTTTGTGTTTCATATGATGAATCTATGTGTGAATCTGTAGGTTTCATTTGATTAATAAATCTATGTTTCATTAGGTGAATTTTGTCACCAAAATGACAATTATGCCCTTTCATGTGATGAAGCAGTTTTTAATTAAAGCCATAGGATCAAACCGCTTAGATTGGTTATCAAGGTTCTCAATCTTTTTTTGGTTCTCACATAATTTAACCCACATATATAGTGTGTGTATATATATATATATATATTCAAGATATTCATCTTTGTTCCATATCAACTGTAATCTAAAGTCTATCTAAGATTCATCATCTCCATTAGCTTTGAACTGTGGATGAAATGGTGCAAAATCTCGCCATTTCGGTTTCATAATCACCATCGTTGAAACACGAATTATTGCTCTTTTTCCTAAACTGCACCTCCGAACCCAACACCATCACCTCTAGACCATCTCAGGGAGAGTGGTAAAGAAGAGAGGCCTGGAAGGCACGGGCACAGGTAGATCGAATTGTGGGTGTGATTTGATAGAGAGTGCGTGGAGAATTAAAGAAGGGAGGGCTTCCTTGTGAGATATATATTCAATCACTTCTCAGCCTCAAAATACTTAGAGAGTTGCATGTTGTGGAGGATTATTAATCGGAAGAGAGTTGTAAGTGTGGAGGGAGGGTGTCACTAGAGATGTGAGGGGGTGTCGCCGGTTGATGGAATAAGGGAGAACGGAGGGGTTCACTGATATTATAAATGCATATATATATATATATATATATATATAGAGAGAGAGAGAGAGAGAGAGAGAAAAAGAGAAAGAAGAAGGTTCAAACGAAAACGCTAACTATTTAAGAAAACAAGAAAATCATGTGCAAAATCAAATATGATTTGGCATTAATGGCCAAAAAAATAAACCCGTGTGATTAGTTATGATTCACATATGAACTATTTAACTAATCACAAGCGTTCATATGTGAATCACAATGGTTCATATATGCACAGATAGTTCATATGTAAACACACGTGTTCACATGTGAACCCTTTTGCCGCATATTTATAAAAGTTACGAAATTACCCCTCTATTTTTTGCATAGCCACAAATTTTGATCGGTCAAAACTGCAATTCTTGACCAATCTTGACTGAATGAAATGTTAGAATCACTTCTCTACTTCTCACACACTTAGTACTTTTCATTTGAACATCTCCCTATATATATATATATATAGGTGAAAAATTGTGTGTGAAGTTGAGGTTAACGTGAGAAGTGAAAATAAATCTTTGATCACTTTTAATCAAATGTCCTCCCATGAATTGCAGCTTACAAAGGAATTGATTTGGTGCATCTTATCTCGATGCATCTCATCCTAATGTGCATCCATTTCTCATCCAACATTTGATAATCACTTCTCACTTTAACTGCAACATATATATATACACACACACACATATATATATATATACACGGTTAATTATTTGAAAACTCCAAAATCGTGGTATCCATGAGAACTTTTACCTTTAAGGTATTGTTTCATATGATTTTTTTCCATCTAGGGCTAGCATTTAATATATTGGTGAACATATATTTCAATGTGTTTGCTTCATATTTATTCGGTTCACAATGTGAAACTTTTTTATGTGTAACTTTTGTTTCACAAACAGGCTAAAAAGATGCACATTATGAAACAAATACATGTGAACCAAACACATTAACAAATATATGTTAATCAATATTCAAAATGTTAGTCTTACATGAAAAAAAATCATATGAACTAACACATGATGTACTAGTTCTCAACGTTATCACAAATTCACGAGTTTTCAAAAAGACCCCTATATATATAGGGTCAAGTTCAGGGGAAAATCTCAAAAAAACGGAAAAACTGAGGAACACTCTGATAGTGTTTCATTTAAACGGTATGCACTTATGCATACAAGTAATTTGTAACATGCACAAGTGAATAATACACATGTGCATAAAAACCAAAATAACAACTTAATTAATTTGTATGCACAAGAGTGTTTCTTAGTAGTCTATTTTTTAAAAAAATTCCCTTGAACCTATATATATATATATATATATAGAGAGAGAGAGAGAGAGAGAAGGGGGAAGATCATGCGAGAAGCAAACTAATTTGCAAGAAGGTGAGAATGAATATGGGCCACATAATCTATTAATTAAAAATACCATAAAAAAAATGAAAAATAATTTTAGAAATTAGGAAATTATCATTTTGAATTGAATAAATCTTTAAAATTCTCATTAATCTTTAAAATTTATTTATTTTTTAATTTGAGTTATTTCATAAATTTCTTATTAATTTTTTTGTCTAAATATACTTTTAATTAAAAAAAATCACAATTTTGACCAGATATCACATGTGATATCACATATCATTTAATCACATGTGAAAATTGTATATATTTTAGTTAATCATATGTGATTATATATATTTATATTTATCATATAATCAAATGTGATTATGCGTCACTTATATTCAGACATATATTATCATATTTGACATATACAAAAATTCACCTAGTGGAATCATATGTGATACATAATAGTAGATCATATGTTAAACAAAGTTAATCACATTTGATTCAAAAAGAAAATCCAAAAAATAAAGAAAAAATGTGAAATAAATAATGAATTAATTGTGGATATCACATTTGATATTTGATCAAAATTATGATTTTTTTTATCAAAAATATATCTACAAAAAACTTATATAAATTTGATTAAAAAATTATGAATTTATTAAAATTAAAAAATAAATAACTTAAAAGATAAAATGAGATTTATATAGATTTATCCAATTCAAAATTGCAATTATGTTAATTTTTAAAATTAATTTATATTTATTGTAACACCCCGTTTTTATTATTTTAATAATGACAAGATTATGACGATTTAGGAATCTTAAATCTTTTAGATAAATATTAAGCATGATGATATATAACAGTGTTGATATCTTATAGATAATTTAAGATATTTATCTGGTGAAAATATATTTACATCGGATACAAAAATTAAGCTTTTAATATCAAATATCGATATAATTGAAAGGGATAATTCGAAGATTTAGGAAATATCTATGTTAAAAACAAATAAGAGAAAAATATATCTGATTAATAATTTAGGAAGATAAAATAATAATATAATTTAAAATATATTAGATTTATTACTAGTTAAACATACACGATATCATATATATATATATATATATATATATATATATATATTAATATTTTAATATTATTTCTATTTAATATGTTGTATCGTTTTACTCAAATTAGCTAGTCTAATGGATTTTTATGAAATGCGACTAATATGTTTTTGTGACCAGCGATTTACGATCACGATGAAACTTTCAGATTTGAAAAACGACAAAGTTTTATTTATAGGACTGATTCGATATTAAATATATCGTTTTTATTAGTTTCAGTACTCAAATTGATTTATAAGTTATACAATACATATATATTTGGACTCAGCGATCTACGTAGATCATAATGACACTTTCAGATTTGGAAAAGGATAATGTTTTTATTTTAGGATCACTTGAGCAAAATTATAGAAATGTGTGATTTATGGATTATAGAACTATCAGATTAATACCAAATTTCATATTTAAATACGTTGAAATGTCTAGATAACGTAAATGTCAAAAAGATCAAAATATGATTATGGAAATCTGTATAACTCAGAAAAAAGTATAATAATAGCATGTCTATCGGTAGGTACTATCGCATAGGTCGCATATATATGTTTATATTAAGGTTTGGGGTTACGTATGCAAAGTTATACTAAATAAAGGTAATAGTATAAAAACAAATATTTTTATTTTTAATATATATATATATAAATATATATATTTAAAAGCAAAGTTTTATTACCACCCAAAAAGCCTCAGGGTACAAGAAATATAGGCCATAAACAGAATGGCACCAAACAAACAACAAGTTTGCAAGATGCAAACCAAAAAACAACAAAACACAGCACCATCCACTTAAAGTACTCAGAACAAGAACAAGAACAAGCCAAACTAACAAACACGCCCAACTACCTCAAAATGACCAAAAGACCAAGACGTTGCAAACGAATGAACTCGCTACATCGAACCGACCAAGAACATAGAAACGCACCAACATCGCCGCTCGAAAATGCTGCATTTGGGTCCTCGAACAGTTCCAGGCATCCTCACCGTGACCACCCTCTTCTGTTGCGGCTTCGATCTGTATTACACCGAGACATCCAATTGCAGGTCTGCATCTGTAGATGCAGTGTCTGTTGCGGTTCAGCTTTGTTGACTTTATGTCGTTGCTATGGGATCTGCAAGCCATCGATTCCATTCCAACTTCCTGCCATGACACCTCCTCGAGACCCATTCGAAGCTTTTCCGTTGGAATTCAAAGAATAGGTCCGCCACTTTTGTTTTGTCCTCTTTGTATATGACCCGGTTCCGATGATTCCAAATTAGATAAAGAAAACTCCATACCGTTTCTTTCCAAAGCGAAGGTTTATCATTACTATCCACCAATTCATTGAGCGACTCGACCCTTCCGTTGTCCACATTCCACCACCGCGCTACTCCTTCCCACAGCTTTTAAACCTCTTCACATTCGACCAAAGCGTGATTAACCCTCTCCACCATTTTCCTGCATCGCGGGCATAGTATTGAAGGGATATCCAGCCCCATCTTGTCCAACACTTCTTTACACGGAAGCCTTTCAAGTCTTGTCCTCCACATAAAGATGTTCCCCATTTTCGGAACCACCGTTGACCAATTCGTTTCCCTTGTTTGCTCTCCATCTACCGCCAAACCTTCCTCAATGAAAGTTTTGAGTTCTTGAAACGTAAACTCGCCAGTTTCACGAAGCATCCATTTGTATTTGTCTCTCGAGTTCGCCTTTTGGGCCCAATATTCCACAAGGCCTATTAACAATTCCAATTCTCCCTTCTCCCTCCCCCTAGGTTCCCTTCTCCACGCCCACTTCCACACTCATTTGTCTTCTACCCACTCCCCTCTATCCACAATTGTCGCATCTTTCTTTGTCTCTAACTTCCATAATCTCTCGAACTTTTCCTTTAGAACTTCATCCACTATCCACCTATCCGACCATAATGATGTCTCACTCCCACTCCCTACTTCTTTCCCAAATGAAGCGGCCAAATTAATCCCCCACTTTATCTAGGTCATCCTTTATTTTAATGATGTTGCTGCAAACCGAACCCCCCCCCCCTTTTGAGATCCCGTACCACTTTTGCCCATTTGACCCACGCCACCCCTTTAGATTTTGAACCATTCCCCCTACCCAAAAGAAAGAACTTCTCACCCTCTCTAGCTCTCTAATCACTCCACTCGGGGCACGAAAAAGCGAAAAAAAAAAAGTACAAAGATAGACTACCGAGTACAAATTTTACCAATGTATGTCGACCTCCGAATGAAATCAATCTTGCTTTCCAAGCCGCCAATTTGTTTTTCATTTTTTCAACCGCCACCTTCCAATTTATTTTGCTCATTACCGCACCTACCGGGAGCCCAAGGCACATAAAAGGTAAAGACCCATGTCCACATCCAATTCCTCACACCCATGCTTGTGCTTCATCTTCCCCCACGCTGACACCATAGAGCTTGCTTTTACTAATGTTGATCTTTAATCCCGTTGTCTCATAAAAACATTGAATAATCTTCATTAAGTTTTTAACATTCCTTATATTCCATTTTCCGAAAAATATGGCGTCGTCGACATATTGGAGGTGGGAAATCACCACTTCTTCCTTCCCGACCTTGATACCTTCAAATATACCTTTTTCTTTTGCTTCCATCATGAGCGTGTTGAGGCTCTCCGCTACAATTAGGAATAAGAAAGGTGCTAATGGATCCTCTTGCCTAAGGCCTTATTTCATTGGAAATTCCTTTGTCGGTGACACGTTGACCAAGATCGATATGGTGGATGCCACCAAGCATGCCTTAACTCACTTCCCCATTTAGTTCTGAACCCCATCTCACTCATCGTATGTACTAGAAACTCCCATTCGACGCTATCATATGCTTTTTCGAAGTCCACCTTAAATTCCAACGCTTTCTTCTTTGTTTTTTGGATGTACTCCACCACTTCGTTCGCGATAAGCACCCCGTCAAGTATGAGCCTTCCTTTTGTAAAGGCTGTTTGTGTGTCTCCGATTATACCTCCCAATACTTTTTTCATTCTCTCCGAAAGTACCTTGGAAAGAATTTTGTAGAAGATGCCGATCAAACTTATCGGCCTAAATTCATTGAGACTGATTGGGTTTTGATTATTCGGAATGAGAGTTAAAAACGAGGCATTGCACCCCCCACTAATCTCCGCCTTTCCCCGAAGTTTGCTATGGCCTTCACCAAGTCATCTTTGATAATCTTCCAAAATTTCTTTATAAATGCGATCGTGATACCATCCGGGCCGAGAGATTTATTGCTCCCACATGCTTTAACTGCCTCCCAAATCTCCTCTTCCGTGAACCTCCTCTCCAAGTTCTTCGCCTCCTCCCTCGTTATTTTCTTAATCTTTCCACTTTTTAGTTTCGGCCCATCCGTCTTGTCCGATGTGAACTTCCTCTTGAAGAACTCAAAAACACCCTCTTTAATCTTTTCCGGTTCTTCCGTCCATTAGGAATTAACATTCAATCCCCGGATTCCATTTTTTCTTTCTCTTTCGTATCATCGCATGGAAAAATCTTGAGTTTTCATCTCCTTCCTTCATCCATTTAATTTTTGCTTTTTGCCATGCAATTTCCACCTTTCTTTTTCTACGTTTAACCAATTGTTTTGAGCCTTTAACCATCTTCTTCTTTCGTCTTCATCTAAGCCTCTATTTACGGTTATTGCTTCCACATTTCTTATCTCTACCTTGTATTTCTCCAAGTCTCCCTCCAACTTCCTAAACTTTTCCCGGCTTATTTTCTTCAATGCCAATTTCACGTTTTTAAGTTTATCCCGGAAAATGCAATTCGGGGCCTTTGAAGTCACACCGATGTTCCATGCATCTTTAACCGCCTCTTCCACTCCCTCTTCTTCCAGCCACGTGTCGAAAATTTTGAACGGCTTCGGTCCATACCCACAAGTATTCTCGTGTAGCATAATCGGATGATGGTCCGACCACTTTCGTTCAAGTGTCTTCACCCTAAGACTTCTCCATGCCATACAAAAGTCATTTGATGTGCATAAAGCGGTCCAACCTACTACATTCCGTCGATCCTAACCCTCTTATGTTAATTGAGACTACTTTCATTCAACTTTTTTTAATTTCGATCTACGCATACCTGACTTGGCTATCTTACCGTGTTGTTTCCTTCTCCCAAGATAGGCCAATTCTCCCGACAAACACCCTGATCGATTTTTCCTCATACTCTTATCTGAAATTCCTTGTCCTTGCTTCTTCTGCCCACTTGATCTGGCCATTTTCTTCAGTATGTGAAATCTTACTTTTCCCCTACCGAAACCCACATTTTCCACTTTCTTCAATTTTTTCTCTCTTACAATCAATTTTCTGCGTTCCATAGTTTTTGTCCTCACTAGATCACCTGCGTGTGAGTGAGGACCTTCTGTATCCTTATTTTGTGAACTACTCCTTTTTCGATCTTATTTTCCATGCTCAGATCCTCCTCTTTGTGATGTTACATTCCATCTGATTAATTTGGAGACCAACTTTTTGCGTGGGTTGTGATTGGCCTCCACTTTTTGGGCTGCCTTGTGAGAGCCTTCAATTGGCCCAATTTTTTGGAGGGCCCTTGAATTGAATATCCATCTCCCAATGGCTCCACCTGATTTCCACTTCTCTTCTCCTCTAGAATGACAGTCGCCATTGATTCTTTTTTAGCCGACCCCTTTTCCGGCAAGTCCCCAACTTCGTTGGCGCCATGCATTTCAAAGTGAATTCCACATTATTTTCCAATCTGCACAGGTTTTGGATAGTTTTGGTGTTATGCAGTGAGTTCACATTACCTATTAGACACTTTCTCATCCTCATTTTCGACTTCTCATCCACAGGCCAACTTCCAGTTATCTCCTTATTCCGTTCCTCTTCTATCTTGGATTGTTTGTTTATTCCTCTGTCACCACACTCCTCCTTGTTTCTCCCCTCTTTTACTAACTCACTAAAAGATCTCTTGTCGTTCGAGTTCGTCGACTTCCATAATTTGTATACGTGTTAGCTGTCATTCTCCTTCTATGGTCCTCCTTTCTTGTTCCGTTTTCTTTGTTTGCCACAAAGACCGATTCTGTAAGTCCCAATCCACATGCCATTTAACTTTTTCTCCAGGTCGCTGCAGTTTCTAACATGTTTGAACCTCACGAATCCAAACTTCTTCCCACTCCTCATTTTTCTTCTTTCCATGTAAATATCAGCCACATCCCCATAGCGTTTGAATGCTTTCCACGGTACTCACTTTCTCTCTTCATCTTCGTATGTATGGATAAAGAAAAAAATGAATTTTGAGACTTTTATCAATTTCAAATCCACCGTCTTCGTCTTCGTGACCGCCTTATCATTTCATATGCTTTCAATTCAACTATAAAGACACACATACATTTCATTTCATAATACACGTTCAAAAATACCAATAATAAATCAGAGAGTTACATCCACTTTAGGGTGGTAATCAAGCATTTTGGTTAAGCATTATGAGATTTAATGGGATACATATATCTATACTATATTATAAAGATCGCATAAAAAACTCTTAAAAACAAGTCTTAAAGCTTAATGTACCGCTATTTAATGTTAATTACTTAAAAAACAACCAAAAGCTGTATGTACTACATTTTATGTTATTCATTAATTTTCAATCATTATCTCTAACAATTTTAACTCCCCTAAAATCATTTCCTACTTTAACTCCCCTAAAATAACTCTCAGCATATTTTAGATATAAAAAATCTAAAATATAATTAAAAAATCTTACATAATATTTTATAAAAAAAAATTATATTATTAAACCAAAATAAATTACATTATATTATTAAGTTTAAATTAAACAAATTTATATAAAAAAATCATTATCACTCTTTCACAACCATCCAAAATTGTAATGTAAATCGACAAAAAACAGAAAATAAAATGAAACATTAAAATCGTGATGTATCTAGCTGCATTGCGCGAGTACACTTCTAGTGTTATATAAATGTTTTTATGCATGATTAATATTTGAAATGATGTTTTGGCATTCTAGCCTTGCATGAGATAAGGTTATGCTTATAATGCATTTTATGAGAAAGACATGTATTTTACATATGGCATATGAAATGTTTTGTGCATGTTAAAGTATGGCCATGTTAAATACCCGACGGGGTATAGGAAATGAGGACGTCTTGCAAAAAGGATGTCAGGGGGAAGATCCTTCGCGGAACCCCAGGGGGAAGATCCTTTGTGGAACCCAGGGATCTAGGATCCTGTTGAGAATGTTTGGCATATTTACACATATGAGATCTTGCACTAAAAGATGGTGATGTTTTCACATAAATGGTTTTATGCATGATTATGAAAAGTGTAGTGAATTGTTATCCATGCACTAAAATGATATGTTTTATGAAAGATGAATTCTTCACGAAACCATAATTGTTCACTAAGCATAAAGCTTACGTATTCCATATATGTATCTCAGGTAAGATCAGGATAAGACATGAAGGGATTGCATGAAGAGTTATAGTTCTTAAAATAGTCATTATAAATGTTAGGATATTGAACTGTTGTTAGAACGCTTCCGCAGATGTAAAGTTTATGATGTTAATGGGAAAAAATCATCAGGGCATCACATTTATGGTATTTTTTTAATTAATAAATTATGTGGCCTATATTCTTTCTCGCAAATTGACCACCTTCTCATTTAAACATGCCCATATATATAGGAGAGGTTCATTTGAGAAATACTAAATGTATAAAAAAATAGAGAGACAATCCTAGCCATTCATCCACTCAACATTTGCGGCTTTGACCATGAAGCACCGGATAATTCCTTGCATGGTCTGTATAAGATAGAGGGGTAGTTTCGTAAAATATGCGGAGACCAATTATCCAACCAAAAAAACTACTTGTTACAAATAGAGGATCTATTATCTTTTCTCGTTTTCCTTTTTCAAAAAATGATCTTTATTTTGAGACGTATGGGATTGATTGATTCCATTTCTCCATTTTTGTGGGTTATCGTGCCCACGGTAAACGCTGGGTAGCCAAGTGCGGAGCGGATAACTGCTGAAAAGGAATTGACGGGGGCCCGCACAAGCGGTGGAGCATGTGGTTTAATTCGACGAGTTCATATATGAACCTGTATGATTTACATATGAATTACGTTCATATGTGAATCAGTTAATTAGTTCATATGAGAATCAGGTACTTAGTTCATATGTGAATCACAAAAGTTCATATATGAATCTGTTAAATAGTTCAACTGATTCACATATGAATCTACAGTTAATTAGTTCATATTTGAATCAGTTAATTAGTTCATTTTTGAATCATAAAGGTTCATATATGAATCAGTTAAAAAAGTTCATATGTGAATTACAATATATAGTTCATATGTGAATCATACAGGTTCATATATGAATCAGTTAATTAGTTCATATGTGAATTAGTTAAAAGAATTCATATGTGAATTACACTGATTCACATATGAACATATAGTTCATATGTGAGTCATACAGATTCATATATGAACTCGTCCCGTGTATTTGTAAAAATTATGAAATTGTCCTTCTACTTTTGGAATAGCCGCAATTGTTGACCGGTCAAAGACACAATATTTGACCAGATTATCCGATCCTGACCGAATGAAAGGCTAAGATTACTTCTCTATTTCTCATATATTTACCATTTCTCAAATGAACCTAAGGCTATATATATATACATGTCTAGAGGAAGGATAATGCGAGAAGTTAAACATTTTACGAGAAGACGAGAAGTATGATATCATATATGATTACACGGCCCGTAGATGTGTTTAATCATATATGATTAACCTTGTGTATCATATATGATTAAACAATTATCGCATTCTCGCAAAATGTTTAGCTTCTCGTTTGAACTTGCCCTTATCTATCTATCTATATATGTAAGGTTAGGTTCAGGGAAAACCCGCAAAAATTGAAAAATGAGGGACACTCTGGTAGTTATTCATTTGGACGTTATACATATATGCATACAAGTAAGTTGTGGCGTGCATGTGCACAATGCAAGCGCGCATAAAATTAAAAAAAAAAACGTCAATTACTTGTATATACTGATACATACTGTCTAGATGAATGTAAAAGAATACGAAAAAAAATATGTACACATTATGGTTTATCACAAACATAAATAGAACCCTTGTTTTACATGATCCTATAGATCTAATCAGGCATGAAAGAAATATCAATTATTTGAAGTTCAATCGAGTTAACGTGTATCAGAAAGTCGTATGACATTCAACAAAATAAAGAATGCATCTTCGTCTTGTGTATAAATCAATTGGTATGCAGCAATGCATACATAGCCAAAAAGTAAAACATCATGTACAGTATATGCATCAACAAGCATAGGTTCTTTCTATCCATCATGTACATGGAAACCATATACAAACAAAAATATTGCCATAATCATCGCAGCATGCTGATCCACGATTATCCAAGTAACCTCACCGGTGAACCACAAACTACACTTTACATACAACCTAAAAAGAAGCAGGGTAGTTAATTCTTTCTACTATCAGAATTGAATCCTCCCCTTCTAAGTCTTTTGAAACGCCAAGTAACTTTTGCATCATCTTCAATCTTTTTGACGTCGCTTCCTTTACCTACACGCACATAAACTACTCGTTTCAACTTTCAACTGATCTTTGCTTTATCTAAATCGTTTACGGAAGAAAAAGAACCCCAAAAATGCATGATTACCTTGAGTTTGAGTTTGCGGTTGAGGTTGCTCTTTCTTTTGTTCCGCCAAGTTATTGCAATTATATCCGGACCGTTGGGAACATATTGTGATAACTCCACGTTCTAACTTTTGCTCCGGCATCTCACACTTCCCATTAATGGGCTTCATGTAGCAAAACCTTTTCAAATTTTCAAGCAAAATAACAAGGTAACAACATATGCAAACAAATGTAACATCTCCACAAATTAAGATTAATAGCTACATTATATAATTAACCCTCAAGTTTTGATGAATACGAATTACTTCACTCAAAGGCCGTTTTCGACTAAGGGGTTGTTTGGCAGTTGTTGAATGGTTTAGTGCAGAATGATTAAGTGGTTCTTATGACACAACACAAAATGAAATATGGTTGTTTGGTAATTGTTCATAATGAAATCAGGGCTGGTTAAGGAAGACCTAAGATACAAAATCATTCAGAGGGTTTTGGAACCATTAAGAGTCAGACTTTTTTTTGCCAAACAAGATTCACCTCTTAGCGATTTAAAGGTTGCCTCTTAATGAAACCATTAAGAGGTAAACAAACAGCCCCTAAGAGTAATTAATAATGACTAACCGACGAGAATAATAGTTTTCGTAAGAAGGGTAAGATGGGATCTTCCACCTTTGGGTCAATCCTGATTGAGGATCAACTGAAAATTCCCTTCTAAGCTATTTCATGGGTTATTTTGAAAGTTAATATAAACCATTAGATCAACACTAATTAAAAGTGATCAATGGTCCAAATCCCTTCTTACACTTCTCACCTTAACTTCTATTCTCATACGTCCTTCGTCTTAATAATGAAATGATTATTTATAATCTTGTTGAAAGAGTAAAAATTAAGAATACTCTTTCAACTCCAAGTTCATTAAAATTTGAGTTTTTATCACACGAGCTTACAATTTGTAGTACAATCCTCTTCTTTTGCACCCATATATGATGTCTTTATATAACAAACTTCACAAGTAAAATTTGTTACAAAATTAGATAATTCTTGATAATAAATACTCGAGTCATTCAACTTTTTCCTGTGTCGGTTTGTGATTTCTCTTCAAAAGAATTCCCCCGCTGAGGTCAAAAATCTCTACATGAGCTCAAGAAGTGGTCCTATGAACGAATCACAATAAAACTTTGACCCCCTAAACCAAGTGCCTGTGACTCTATTTAGCTCATAGTGGATCAACTTAGTAAGTACATTTATTTCCTAGCTCAATGGTAGTTTCTTCTACAAGAAGATATAGCTTGGTTATATGCCTAGTTCCATTTTTTCTAAGAAAGATGTCACATTTCTTGGCCAAACAAAGGTGCCAAAAGTTCTCTTTGTTTTTTTGGCCTTTATTCAGTTATTTTAGCAATTTATGTTTATGTATACATATTAGTCCTTGTCTATTTGTAACATTAATATATATATATATATATATATATATATATGAAGATTGGATGTGAATACCATTCTTGAGGAAGTTGTTTGCTATCGAAATCAGGGTCCAGCATCCTCCATTTTCTACACTTGTCGCATTGAACCCATTCATGGTCCGGTTTATGCCGAGAACCACCTTTTGTCTGGTCACCAAAGTAACAAACAAACCACATCTTTAAGACGATATATGACAAATAAAAAAAATTAGCCACATCCAAATCATTGTTAATTATTGCAACATGAAGGAAATACCAATCAGGCGTAGAAACTAATGTCTCAAAACCCGGACCATTCCATTGTATCAAAAACTCAACAATTGGACATATCGTCAGGTCAATCTTAACCGAACCACTATGTTATGAACCGAATCAATTGAACAATTGAGATAGAAACCAAGTGCCCACCAATTTCCTGCATGCCTCGCCTACAACCAGACCCACTAGTTTATACTACTAGCATAATAGGATTATTCTAGATTTAACCCAAAATTCCCCAAAATTACTAAAACACCCCTTCTAACCTCTTATAGAATCTACAAGGCACGATGTGTATGGGGTTCGGTCAATGCATAACGCACTATTTACCCGTTACGTCAAATTCATGCAGGATTAAAGCTATTGTATACAATAATAATTATGTAAATGATTTATTAACTTCTTAAAACGTTGAAAAGTTCTACCAAATTATAGAAAAAGCTATGTCGAATATTTCAAATTCTAACATAATAAAAATGACAATCATTTAATGGTAATATGTAGAACAGAAAAATGGAAGTCAAACAATTAACTAACAAAGACTAAATAACAAGAAAGAGAAAGAAAAGGTGTTGCAAAAACACAAATGGAAGAGCTTAAACCCTTCTCATCACTACGAAGGTAAAGGGTTAGAACCAAAACCAAACCAAAGGGGTAGAGCGGTTGTTTCCATGAAGACCCACGGCTAGTGAAAAGTGTGTGAATAAAAGGGAGAAAGACAAACATGCTAAATTTTGAAAATTGAGTGGGACTATTAAAAATGAGTTGACCTAAAAATTATTACTAGGTGGAGGGTCAACCAGTTTAATCAAGGCAACTAACCAAAAAATAAATAAACATGGACATACCACATGAACTTTGTCGATATTGTTATCCAAGTACTCATCTGCCTTTTTACTAAGCCAATCTTCAAGTAAAGCATAAGGTTCACAATCCACGAATCCTTGTTTGTTGTTATGTACCCAAGCACGACCACTAGCATCGTCCTGCATAATAACCAAACCAACAAATCTTTTCATAAACAAAGTAAAAAAAGGGTAGACACCACCCTCTGAGGCAACCCCACCGCCACGGTCCCACGATCATCGTGGGGAAGGTAAGTCAGTGCATGCATCCAATGCATCCATTGGCAGAGGAGTGGTGCCCAGGCTTGAACCCATGACCTCCACTACACACCACTCATGTGTATTGCACTCATCCGTATGCATCCCGTTAGCTATAGTTTCTTTGTGTATTAAAAATATATCTCACAATTTAAACAAGCATAGCACAGAGCATTATAGAACCAAATTGGAAATCTAAAGCATAAAACATACCATCACATTGGTGACATCTATTACACCAACAATGCCATGACTCTTTTCTCCATTATAAATCATGCTCCCAACTCTTTTGTAAGCCTGTGAGCATTAAAAAGTTGAAGCAAAAAGTATTGGGCTCAAACTAGAAATGGCAACCATTGTTATTGACAGCAAACATTATTGCTACAAACCAGAATGAAACTGTAACCATACAAGAAACTGATGACCATTTCAAATGAAGGGAGGTAGACTAAAAGGGGCCTTTAACAAATTCCTACCGGGTAAGTGCTTACTGGCAAGAGATTCACCTTCGTTTACCTTGTCGTGTAACATCCTTGGCCATGAAATGGATTGTTGGTAAGCATTTAAACCCGGTAAGTGATTACAAGGTAAGAGCCATTTCCCACACTTACCGGGTAAGATTCTCAATCCTTCCTTTGTCTCTTACCGGGTAAGCTTCTTGGTCCTCGCCATGCTCAATAAATAAGGTAAATGGTATTGGTAAGCACTTACCCGGTATGTTTGGCATACTAGTTGATAAGCTAGCTGAGAAACTAGCTACGTTTGGTAAAAACCAGTTGATAAGCTAGATGACATTGTAAAATGACATAGGACATGTAGAAAAATTGATTGGAAAAATATAAAAAACTTTTGGATTTTTGGCAGTTGCTGAATGGTTTGGTGTAGAATGAATAAGTGGTCAGAATGATTAAGAGGCTCTTATGATTTAGTGCAAAATGAAATATGATTGTTTGCTAATTGTTCATAATGAAATCAGAGCTCTGAATGGTTAAGGCAGGGTCAAGATACTAAATCATTCAGAGGGTTTTGGAACCATTAAGAGACTGACATTTTTTTTGCCAAACAAGATTTACCTCTTAATGATTCAGAGGTTGCCTCTTAATGGAACCATTAAGAGGTAAACAAACAACCCCTTAATTGAAAAAAAGTGGAAAAAAACCCAGGAGCTTACTGTAACACTACTTGAAGTAGTTTTTCAGAAAACTAGCTTATGGCCTGCTAACCAAACGGATCTTTTTCAATAAGTTCAAAAGATAAGCCAAACATGGACTAAAAGAAGAAAAATCTGCAATTGATAACTAAAATGAAAAACCACATAATATCAAGAATCACCTCGATCAACCGCCCATGCCAATATAAAAAAATTCCACAATTTCCTTGCTCCAAGTCCAACTGAGAGTGTCCAAGAATGAGTTGTACTGGTTTTCCCAAAACAAAACCATTTTCTATTGTGGTCTTGTGTAGAAATCTTGCTAAAGGCCTACTTTTAACCTGTTGCAAGTTTCAACCTCTGAAGTGATCTCAATTGGTGCATGAAAAAGAAGCAAAAGTAAGTTTAGAATGTATTTTGTTGATATTACCAATGACCCTTGAACATAGATCTTCATTCGTGGATCTAAGAAGATGACTTCCAAATAGGATCTCAGTGAATAGTCCAATGGAACCTAAAAACAATAAAACAGATGACACTAACTTTCATATTTCATAATGAATCTTAACTTATCAAAAAATAGAATATTTCATAACGATTTGAACCTGTTGAGTCATCTGGCCGAGGCGGGATCTGACCCTTCGTGAACAAATAAATATGTCACCTTGATGGAACGAACTACCGCCACTCATCCCGTTCACCCATTCCAAAGAATACTTTGATCCCCATTCATCCAAATTCCATATGTATATCTGAGTTCCTGTACCTTTTCTCTGAAACAAGCCTGCTTTTTCACCGATAAAATATTTATTGAACGGCGAAAATTCCATTATGGCTTTCAAGTTGCTTTTTGCTAAAGCTTCAGCCTGGACATTTGTATCAAGTTCCATAAATTGTCCTTTCCGAGAATAGGTTACAATTGGGATCTCTATATTCTGCGGCAAGACGATGAGAAAAAAAACGGTGAGACGTGACAATAATAGATGGTTTTTGAGGGTGCGTTTGGTACACAGACAGGACGGGAGGTGAAAGTGAGGTAGGCGGGTGGGTTATACTTTGATGTGGGTACTTTAGTAATTTACCAATCTTGTCCCGTCTCCCTGATCTTTGTTCCAACTATTTTGGTTGGACAAAAAATTGCATTTTTGTTCCACTCAGTCTAATGTTGCACCAAACGTGGGACAAGAAGTTCTTGTTTTGTCCTGTATACCAAACACACCTTGAAAGAACAACAAAACCATGATGGTTACCGCATACATCGTTGTCTTCATTTAGCAATTGCGAAAGAAAAGCAATTGATCTGGAGTTTGTAGTTTGCGTAAGAACCAACGCATCCCTGCCAATTCTCATTGCTCCAGTCTGGGAAATAGCATTAAATGTTATAAATTAAATTGAAACAGAATAATAAATGTCAAAGCCACATAATAGACATAAAAATCAAGCACTTACTTGAAAAGAAAAAAAAAATGATTTCTCCTAATCTTGGCATGTTATTTCATATTTTTCATTGTATCATATATATATATGCAAACCAAAATTTATGGTGGTTATTCAAACAAGGAAGATACCTTAAATCCAACACCATATCTCCCAATATAATTTGAATTGTTTGTATCAGGTTGTTTGCGCCCAAACGATACCATTTTCATGATCTCCTCATGGCTCATCCCATGACCATCATCCACAACTGCCAGCATCGGTATTTCCTTGCCAGCAATTCTCGAGTATATCATGTCAATAGAAATATCCAACCTGATGAACACACCCAATTGTTATAAAACATTAAAGTAAGAATAATATATATATATATAGAGAGAGAGAGAGAGGTTCAAGGGAAAACCTCAAAAAAAAATGGAAAACTAAGAAACACCCAAACACCCTGGTAGCCTTTCATCTGGACGGTATGCACTTGTGCATACAAGTAAATTAAGTTGTTTTTTTGGTTTTTAGGCACATGTGCATTATGCATTTGTGCATATGCACATGTGCATATTACAAATTACTTGTATGCACATGTGAATATTACAAATTACTTGTATGCACAAGTGCATACCGTCAGATAAAGGGCTACTAGGGTGTTCCTCAGTTTTACGTTTTTTTGAGATTTTCCCCTGAACCTGACCCTATATATCATTTGAAAACCAAGCAATTCGTGTAAACTTTGCAAACCAATCTTAGCCGTTCATCAAGTCTAATAAATATCTTATTTTCTTATGTTTCCTAATCTAAAGACTAAAGTCATAATCATGAACCCTATCATCTTCCATATATCACAATCATTATTAATGAATCATAATAATTATCCATAAATATATATATATATTGTTTCCTAAAATAGTGGTTTGCAAAGTTTACACGAATTGCTTGTTTTCAAATGAAACGTACCCTATATATATATATATATAAATAACGATACTATGATATTCATGAAATGGACCACAAAAGGCCTACTTTGTTGCTTTGGCGTCTCTAGAATTGTCCACAAATTCTGCAACAGCACCAAAAATCCAGTCGGAATGGGTTTGACCAAGGGTTTTCAAATAACTAGGATGGGCACACACATAATTCTTCCCTGGGCCAGTTTGCACTGTTGCACTACATCCCGATCTGCTATAAGTTTCAACTTTCGACTGAAGAGCTTGGTTATCTCCAACAATCTCCTCAGATTTGCAATCAGGAGGGTTCCGATTGTCATTTTTGCAATTAGCCAACTCACCCATGAAATTATCTTTAGAAACTCTTTTAGGATGTTCTAATTGAAATCCATCATTTTCCCTTTTAATCTCTGTACAAAAACAAGGAGAAAAAAGATATGAAATTTGTCCTCTTCTAAGTTTTCACTTGATCAACCAAATCAAAGCCACCTTTTACCAAATATAGTGGCAATCATGATGATCGTTTTCTTTGGAAGGGTGTCCTAGGCTATGCCTAGACTACTCCCGACAAATTATGACCGCAAGAAATCAGCCCTGATAAACTCAGTGATAAACTTGCCACAATTGTTGTGTACGTCTGGATTCAAACCATGGGCAGATGGGATATTCCACCACATCCCTCAGAGCCTTAACTATGATGATCATTAATGAAATTAAAAAGAACAAAATGCTCGTTTGGTAAAAAAAAATTGGCTCCAATTTTCGTTATAAATAGACTATTTTTTATATAAAAACAGGGGAATCTTTCTTGTTTTGAAAAAGGGTTGTAACCTCCTTTTATATCACTTCACTTGGATCATCTTATCTGATTGTTAGATCTATTCTTACCTTTCTCAACCTTTATGTGTATATAAAAAAGAGATGAAGAAAATACACAAATTATAGACAACTAACCGGATTTGACATGATTTTGGCATTTGGGGACAGTATACATCACCACAGCATGACTAAATTCTCCATCCGGACGGGGAGGAAGAATGTAGAACTGACAATTATAAGTTTCAGCAAGAGCAGCCTTCAAAAGCATTATCAATTAGTTACAACACGATAAAAGAAGTAAAATGTAAATATGTGGGGAAAAAGTTGTGAGTGGGCTACAGATCAGCAAGCTACAAGTCGATAACATTCAGAAAACAGTAACCCCCGCACCTTTTCCCATTGTTTCAGGAAACACAAGAATTTTCGCCACTCTTCTTTTTGCCGCCTATCCTTGTAAGCTGGGTGTATATGAAAGCAACGTAATCCAGATGGAAGAAAATCTTTCTTTATGAATTTGGCAATATCCCATGTCTCAGGACTGCAATACATTCAACGATCACTAACCAACAAAAATACTAGTCTTCGAATGATAAAATAGCCCTTTCAGTAATATAATTCATCTTTCTAGAAGACGGATGAAACTACATGCAATAAAATATGTACACGTAGAGGATGCAGAATGCAAGTTACATGCGAAGAAATTTATTCTAAAAGATTCCATAATGTCAAAGCAAGAAAAGATACAGTGATGAGATCAAGCATACATTGCAATCGATGGTTTTGTGCATTTGACTTTACAAATGATCTTATCATCCTTCATTAATGTAACAAAACATTGAGAATCGTCTACACGTTCTGTAAGGAATGAATTAGTCGTAAGAAAAACAACAAAAAACGATTAATGGCAAAAGTATAACAAAAAGTATGCTCACTCTTAGGTTGTGGCTCATCTAACTTGCAGCACAAATCTGCCATCAAGAAAACTGCAACATGGTATATGAAAAGGAAAATTATTTGTGAATAACATGTTGAAGTATTATAATAAAATATACCAATAGTAAAATAAAGACTAAAAAATATATCAAGTAAAAAGAAGAAATAGCAACATATCTAAACTATTTATCTCTTCATGATCATCTACATTGACAGTGCCACATAAGAAGCACTTGTAAAACCTGAGGATGAGTTTTCACCATGAAGTAATTGTGGGTGGTGCGAGTTATTTTTCTTCTACTATTCATCATTACTGAAGGATAAGGGCTACCAAGTACCAACTTACTGTAAATGACTAGGCCGTGACATCTTGTACAATGTATGAATGTATTTTTCACTATAAATACTTCGAATAAAGCTTAGTTCAAAACTGCAATCGTAGACTCCTCATATTGTAGCCTTAATAGTTGAGACCATTTTTCAAGCATGATAGTGTCAAGCCACTCGTTAGAGGGGCAAGGAAATCAATCTTAGAAAAAGAATATTAATTATAAAACCTACCAAAAATAGAAAGTAAATGCATCACTATGACCACACTGAAACCCTCGTTGCGTTGAAACACAAACCAAGGATACCAAAAAATGCAAAAGAAAATAAGGGGCCGTTTACAACGCTAGATGGGTAAGCGCTTACTGGGTAAGAGTCGTCATTCTCACTTACCTTACAGGGTGACCAAAAATCTTACCCGGTAAGTAGGGTGGTGACACTCACCCGGTTAGCACTTACCAAGTAAGAGACGTTTACCAACAATCTTACTATGCCATTTTGATAAGGCAAGTGAGGATGGCGACTCTTACCTAGAAAAGCACTTTTGGTAAACGACCCCTAACAAGGGTGTCTCTTGTGGAGGGTGGGGCCCACGAGAAATAGGGGCCCAAATTTTTGTAGTATATAGTAGTAGTAAAAAAATTAGTAAATAGAATAGAGAAATTCTTTTTGTATCTAATAGGACCCAAAGAATTTCGTATTAATAATTACATTGGAAATAAAATATGTAAAAAAAATAATTGGTTGTTCATTTTATAGTATTGCTTTTTGTTTCTCTAGGTTTTTTATCTAGTTTCAAAGTCTAAAACAACTTTGCCTAAATTCATCTGTTTCTCTAAGGTTTTTTTATCAAGTACCCAAGTCTAAAACTACTTACCTATAAAACCTTGATATATTATCCATCATTCATCTCCCACCGACTCTTTTGATTATTCCATCCGCATGAATTCTATATTTTATTAGAATATAGTAGATTTCTTGTTATAACTAAGAGAACTCCTACCTTTTGAAAAAAGTTACCAAGCATATGAGACGGTCTAGCTTATATCTATACCTTGTTTCAAACATTATTATTCTACTCTTTATTACCTAATGTTGAGTGCATGAATCTTATCTCTAAAATAATAATAAAATCTCAAGCTATAACAAACATGGACTTTTGATTCTAAGATTAATAGTTCCAAAAAAGTTGTTTTAACCCCAAAAGTTTAAAGCATAGCATGAAGTGAGATTGGTTTGGAAACCCAACTGATTTATATTGATTTACATAAAGTATTACTCTGAATACTCAACATTGTGACTCCAAATGATCTAAATCTATATATTAAATGCATATCATAAGAATGTTTTTGACGGTGGAACAGATTAACAATACTATGTAAAAATGATATGATAGATAATATTAATTTAGAAATAGTTATGGATTGATTTTGCGTCTACGAATACTCGGGAAAACGGCCTTATATTAATTATCAGAATTTTAGAATTCAATGTTATTTCTTATGATAAAAACGAACCTATCATTTGGAAAAGAAAATATGTAAAAGGCCATCCCCCTACTAAAACAACTACTTATATTTTCACTTTTCGTGCATCAAATATGCAACTTTTCAACTTTAGATTTGATATAATTTATTTGAGATCTAAAATAGTACTAAACAATCACCTAGGAACCATTGTGATTGCAATAACTTTTTTAAATTGAAAGTAAAAATTCAATGTTGAAATTTAAAAGGTCTTATGTATGAATCATGTAAGCAAATATAAAATAATACTAGGATCTTGAGATCCTAGACAATGAGTAGTGCTTGATAAGACTCGGACATAAAGTATGTGAATAGTGAAGAGTAAACAAAGTTAACAAACAAGATAACCGCCTACATTTGAGATGTAAGCTAGCTCTCCTAAATATCAATCTACTTTCAAGAGGTAGACTATAAGGGATTGTTTGGTAGTTGCTGAATGGTTTGGTGCAGAATGATCAAGTGGTCAAAATGATCAAGGGGTCAGAATGATTAAGAGACACTTATGATATAGTTCAAAGTGAAATAGAGTTAGTTTGTAATTGTTTAGAATGAAATTAGGGCGCTTAAAGACTTTTTTTGCCAAACAAGATTCACCTCTTTAGCGATTCAAAGGTTGCATCTTAATAGAACCATTAAGAGGTAAACAAACAGCCCCTAACTCTCCTAAGGATGCTCACTCCTTCAATTCACTTTACTAGTGATAATAAGCGTGCCAAAAACATTTCTTAGCTCGACTATTCATAGACCACTTAATTAAAATACCAAAACTACCATTCTCAAACTAATTTAGGTCTAACATTATTCCCCTCCTACTAAAACACCTTGTCTTAAAGGTTTAATTGTTGTTGTATGGAACTGAAATAGTTACAACATAACCTCATATTTGGGTCGGTTCATCCACGGATTAACATCTTGTTGTTAATAATTTAGCTTGACACTCCTTGTCACGCTCCATGCATGCACTTCTTCTAATTCCATGTGGAAATGTTTTATGTGTCCCTTCGACCATTTAGACACTTATCCGGTATTGGCCTCCTCTCTTTCCTCATCTACTAGGACCTATAACACGTCAACAATGACTAGGCAAAATACTTGGACACCACAATTTTATACATAACCCATTAACTATTGTGACACCGGTCAAGTGATGCATCTCATTGTTCCTCAATAGATTGGCATTGTGGTTGTTCCGATGCTTGATTCGGTAGCTTGCTTTGCTTGGCTTACCCCTGAACCTTTTGATGTGGTGTCGATTGAAGAGAAAACCCGCCAAGTGCTCTTTATATGCTCATTCCACCATGTTTTTCTCCTCTGTCTATTGAGCCAATTTCCTCCAACCCTTCCAGGTTTATAGTTTAATGAGTTAACAAGCTCCACTACTCCAAATCTTTTGCTTATGGCCTTGACCATAAACCTTGAGCACATTTTCTCACCCCCCCCCCAATTGAGAACACAAGAACGCCATGAAACACCTTAAAGAGTATAGTATAACAAAATGGATGTCAAATTAAAGAGAATAAAATGCTCATTTTTTGGTATAGTTTGTTTGGCTCCAAAATTTTTTATATTTCAATTCTTCTAGATTAAAAAAATAAGGGTGCTTATTTTATTTAAAATTATGGTTGTAACCATCCTTTTAATCACATTTGTTGGATCATCTCATCTTACATTTAGATCTATTCTCATTTGAACCTCCACCTATACATTAATTTTAACAAAGAAAATAAGCGATCAAAATATAAGAGGAAAAAGTTGGAAAGTAAAATACGCCCCTACCACTCCTACTTGCCTACGGCTACCCCATGCATGCTCTCAAAGAATACAAACCCCCTTCCCCCTTTTAAATGCAACGAGTATATATATATATATATATATATATATATATATTATACCCGTCTTATTATTAATATTAAAATTAATAATAATATTTAATATTTATATATATGATAACAAATTAAAACCGTCCCAAACCATTCCTTTAAGCAGTCATGACAAAAAAAAAATTAGGCCTAAGGTGGACTAATTAAGCATAATCGGTCCTTAACTATGCCCATTAATCTTGTCGGCTCGTCCATTTTTGACCAGTTTCTTGCCAAACTAAATTACTCCTCTTTGTCATGCACCTCGAGTTGGCATCGTGGTAAAATCATCGTCATCCTCAACTCTATTATCGAAAAAATAAGGAAAGGGGCGACGATTTGGCACCAGATATCCGGAGGTGTGGAAAGAGCAGCTGTGAGAAGTTTGTCAAAGTCAAAATTGCTTTTAGTTGGGTCTTCACAAAATCTTGCATACTGATTCGGCAAGTTATGCCCATTAATCTTGTCGGCTCGTCCATTTTTGACCAGTTTCTTGCCAAACTAAATTACTCCTCTTTGTCATGCACCTCGAGTTGGCATCGTGGTAAAATCATCGTCATCCTCAACTCTATTATCGAAAAAATAAGGAAAGGGGCGACGATTTGGCACCAGATATCCGGAGGTGTGGAAAGAGCAGCTGTGAGAAGTTTGTCAAAGTCAAAATTGCTTTTAGTTGGGTCTTCACAAAATCTTGCATACTGATTCGGCAAGTTATGCCCATTAATCTTGTCGGCTCGTCCATTTTTGACCAGTTTCTTGCCAAACTAAATTACTCCTCTTTGTCATGCACCTCGAGTTGGCATCGTGGTAAAATCATCGTCATCCTCAACTCTATTATCGAAAAAATAAGGAAAGGGGCGACGATTTGGCACCAGATATCCGGAGGTGTGGAAAGAGCAGCTGTGAGAAGTTTGTCAAAGTCAAAATTGCTTTTAGTTGGGTCTTCACAAAATCTTGCATACTGATTCGGCAAGTTAGGCTACATTAGGCCTAGAGACTATTGTCATTTGTTGGCCTAATAAGAATAAAATCCATCTCCTTTTTGGACCCATTACCAAGCCCTAAAAATCAACCCAATTTTCTCAACAAGACCCATGTCGAATCCCTTATGTTGACTCCACATGTGTTACCCAAACATTAGAGTTGTGTTCCATGTGCTACCCCTGCATAGCTTCAACATTTGTCTGACGTGACAATCTGCTAGTCATCACCAACATACCAACATACTCTCGATTAAAAAAAACATGATTCCTGATCAATGCACTCCCTTCCCTTCCCTTCCCTTCTCGACCACATCTCCCATATGTTGTCATACCTCTCCTAACTCCCTTTTCCAGTTTTTTCAATGCATTTACTCTTTTGGTTGCCGTTTCTCACAATATTGTTAGAACTCGAAAAAAAACTACGTGGATATTCAACCGTAATTGATTGATACTCCATTTGTCCCAAAATAAATGTCCACAATGAAAAATGCACACAGTTTAAGAAACATGTAACTATTACACTTTTTAATGAACTAAAAAACAATTTACCCTTAATAATATAGAGAGAAATTATCTTCATCTAATAATTAAGAAAAGAATGAGAAAGTAGACACTTACTTTTGAAATTGGACACTTATTTTGGAGCGAAGGGTGATGGATAGGTGGTTAAATAGATGATATTTTCTTTACTCATACCCTTATCCAATACGTCGAAACATAACGATTGTCCATTGTCTGCCCTACTGTTAAGCATGGTTCTACTATAGATCCATCCAAGCAAGCTTATTTCAGCAACATTTATGTTCCTCTCATGGGCCTTCCTTATCGGCCCACTCTATAGGTCTAACCGATACCATAGTTGGTCTGACTGCTACCCCTGTAAAAAATTTCATTCAGTTTAGTTTTAACAAGACCTTGTCACACATCATCCTTCTTGTCACACAACATCCTCCTGGCAGCTCTCCACTTTAGCACCCTTTGTGTGATGTGTTATGTAAATTCGAAAATAGTAAACTTACTAATTTAATATAATAATTTTACCAATAAATGATTGTAGCAACATAAATACGTTAACCATGTTTTAAACTATTATATATAGTTTTTAACATATGCTTATCTCTGGAAGATAAAAAATTACTAGTATATTTGATTCAATAATCTCACTCAAATTATTTCTTAAAACATGAAATCCGTAAAATTTAAGTAATAAAAATGTTAGTCACAAATGATGAAATCTCAACAATCATTGGGTTGCAACGTAGAGATTAGAAACAAGATACAACTAGCTAAATAGCGAGTGAAATATATTTTCCCCACACACAAGCCATGATAACTCTTTTGACGCAAATCAAAAGTCGGGTATTAGACCTAAATTGGGTTTAAAAGAAATGGAATGATTACGATAGGTTTCTCAGCTTTCGAGAGGCCGAGT
Source organism: Arctium minus (assembly GCA_954870635.1). Taxonomy (NCBI): domain Eukaryota; kingdom Viridiplantae; phylum Streptophyta; class Magnoliopsida; order Asterales; family Asteraceae; genus Arctium; species Arctium minus. Next base: position 76,675,576 of record OX941092.1, on the reverse strand, counting down.
TCTCTCCCACACGCCTACATCCCAAAACAACCACATAACTAATTGATGCCCTCTCACAATCCCAGACCTCTCATTTATACTAACGGGTTAACCACCCTGTTTACCTACTTGTACCACAATGCCAAACACTTGTACATTCCTACCATAGTCCACTATATCTGACTAATTAACCTCAAATAATACCAAGGTATAACAAATTAATAATACCCTACCCCAAACTCTCGCCTTGTCCTCAAGGTAGAAAGAAATAAAAATTCCAATGCAACCGTATTACATTGATGACTGCTGAAGGTGGTGGAGGTAGTGGTGGCAACGATGGTTCCCTATGAACATCACTTAACCAAACCCTTTTAGATTGCATCATTTTTATCCCCAAATTACCGACCCTGGGCTTAAAAGGATATAAAAATTCCACTTGTTACCAGCAAGTTTTGCCTTTTCATCTCAGCAACCTTCACATGTATCCCACTTTGAAAACTCATGCAGATGTGCCATGGACCTAACTCATAAACGAAAATCTTTAAAACTCGTTTCATTGGCGATTGCGATTTCTTGTAGGTGAGCCTCCCAAACTCAACCTGCTTCTATCTCATTGCCGTCACAAGAAAGTCGGTTGTCTTCTTCCGGTTTGACTCCTGTTTCCAAATAGGAACAATCAAACCAAGCTACTCTTGCCTCCACAGTCAAACAGGGAATCAAAGAGGGGTGATGAAGGTTAAACAACGATAGCGGTGGTAACGGCCAGGGTGGCGATTCACTATGAATGTCACCAAAGAAAGTTCTCCTGAAACTGTGATTTCTCCTTTTCTTTCTTTATGCAAGTTTTCTTCTTTCTTCTCTTTCCTCTCATCATCAAAATAGTCTCCTTCAATTGCTTCCTCATTCATAGCCATTTCAGACTCAAAATTCGGATCTAATTTTAGATTCAGGTTTGGATCTGATTTTGGATCCATTTTTGGACCTGGATTCAGATATAGATCTGGATTCGGATTTAGATTCAGACACATCTGGATTCGAATTTGGATTCAGATACAAATCTAGATTCATATTTGGATTCAGATATAGATCTGGATTCGGATTTAGATTCAGACACATCTGGATTCGAATTTGGATTCAGATACAAATCTAGATTCATATTTGGATTCAGATACAAATATGGATTCGGATCTGATATTGTACTCATTCTCATATTTGGATTTTTGCATATATCAAATATGTCATTTCAAATCACCATGTTCCTTCCACGACATGAATATGAATCATCTTGACTTGTCTTCTTCAACTTGCCTTCCAGCAATTTGATAAGCTTTTCCATCATTTTCATCATTGTTTGCATATCTTTATTCATGAATCTTAAATGTTCTTGAATTTTTACTATTCTTTTTTTTGGGAAGGAGTATCCCAGACCACATTGGGCCCAGACTAATCTCCGGAAAACAGGCCTTTGGCCCACGGGCATTCATCCCGTGGCCACAAGGATGACACCCGTGCCAATATTTGGCACAAATGTTGCGTGTGAAGCTCGAACCCGGGCAACCGCTATGAAGTCCCCAGGCTCTTACCACCACGCCACACCCTTGTGGTTAATTTTTTTTTTTTACTAATTTTACCTCCACGTATCCAAGATCTTCGCTACTCTCCAAATCTTGCTTTGAGATGTAACACTTCTAGTTGCCATCTTTCCTGGAATCGCACGCACCCACGCACTACTCTGATACCATTTGATGTACTCTGACCAATTAATAGTAAAATTGAAGCACTCACAGTAAATCGATTGTTATTTGAGAACAAATTGAACAAAAGAAATGGGATGATTACAGATAGGTTTCTCGCTTTCAAGGGGCCGAGTTCTCTCCCACAGGCCTACAGCCCAAAAAAACCACATAACTAATCGATGCCCTCTCACGATCCCAGCCCTCCTATTTATACCGACCGATTCACCACCCTGTCTTACCTACTGGTACAGCACTAAACACTTGTACACGCCTACCATAGTCCACCATATTTGACTAATTTGACCTCAAATAATACCAACGGTATAACATCTTTTCCTTGGATTTGATATTATTGCTAGGTCCCTTACTATTATTATGTACATTAGCGCGTTAGACCTTCACCCTTTTCATATAGACATATACATATACTTTAAATCTCTTATTTTCTCTATATAACTCTTACATTTATTTTCGTATATCTGTTACATAATGTGATCATATATGGAAAAAACAACATATTCACGGTAACAACCATACATGAATCTTGATGCAACAAAGTATCAACCTGACGAACCCAACCTAACCCACATGGTTTGGGTTGGGTTGTACTTCCGCTTGAGTTGGGTTAGATTGAGATTTTTCAAACCGCAAACATTTGGTTGGGTTGTCCAAATGCCTTCAACCTGATAAACTCAACCCGTGTACACCTCTAATTTAATTGGCTCAACGTACAAACGTGTAGATTAAGGTAAGAAGATTAAAATTAAAACAACAAATTCAAAACAAGTTATTTAATAAAAAAAAGCCATAATAGACAAGTTACAAGTTAAAAAGAAAAAGATAATCAAATGTAAAAGGTCATGTCAATCTTCACAATATAGTCTATTTAACAATAAGCATATCCTTGCCTATCACATAGATAGTTTACCATGTTTATAGGTTGTGTACCTTGTAAAGTTCTATAAACATGGTAAGCTATCTATAAGATAGGCATGTTATCTCGTGTAACAATAAGCATATCCTTGCCTAATCAAATAGATAGTTTCCCATATTTATAGATTGTCTACCTTATTAAATTCCATAAACATGGTAAGCTATCTATAAGATATGCAAGTATATACCTATTGTTGGAAAAGATAACATGCACCATATTATGAAGAATACACATGAAAAGACTAATTCAAGCAATGATTAACAAGCAAGCAGTTAGCAGTAACAATTAATGCTTTAAACCCTTCTTCCAAAAAGTTTAGGGCAACCGAGAGGCCAGTGTTTGGAACAATCATGATTTAATAAATTGACAGATATTACAAAATTTGAAACTGCTACAAGAACTATCCCACACCATTGGACAACTAAAAGGCTGTTGCTATTTGAACCCTTACTGGTCAAATCAAAACAATAAGAATGTACAAAAGAGTAATCTGATTTTGATATAGGAAGCAATAAGAGGTTCAATTAGAATCGCCCAAACTAATACAATCTCAATGATGCTAACCAAAACGAAAAAGTATAGAGCCTAAAAAAGTCAGAATTAATGCACCAAAACAAACCTTCTAAAGAACACATTTAAAATAAATTTTAAAAAAAACGACGATTCTTCACCTTCCTTTCAAAATTCAAACCATAATCTAACAAGAAACATTTAAAAGAAGACCGATACCGATACCGATACCGATACAGCAGCATTCATAGAGACACAAACAAGGATATGTAGGTATATTGGGTGTAAAAGTAAAACCCTCGCAAAAACAGAGCATAAGAACGTGAACATAGAATGAACGGATATACAAATAAATAGTAGAAGTAAGGAGCGAGTATGTGAGTTTTATGTGTTTACCGTAGGAGTGTGATAGAAAAGCAGAGAAAGAAAGAAGAATGGCGGTGGGAAGGTGATGAGTATGGGAGTAGTAGAAAAGATAACCGGCATGAGAATCGGAGTAGACGGATGGAACTGGTGGCATGCGCATACAAGTAGTAGGCGACTAGACCGCCACCCATCACTCATTTCACAAAATAGCCCCTCCAACTTTCACAAATTACGTTTGGCTCAATTTTTATCTATAACTACTAGGAATATACTCGCACGATGCAGCAAAATGTAAGTAAAGAACGAACAATTAATACTACTTTCTTATAGACATGTCATCAACCATAACCTAAGAATCATAATTTATAAAACTCTACACCCATAAAGATATTCAATAATTAGTTTATATTACTATTATAGACGAAAAAAATTATAATAATATAATTTAGAGTAAATTACATATTTGGTCCCTAACGTTTGGCGTTTGTTACGGAATTGGTCCCTAAACTTCAAAAATGACAAATAAACCCTCCACGTATGCATTTTGTGTTGGATTTGGTCCATCGAGCTAACGGTCGTCTATTTCCTCCGTTAAGCATGAGGGTATTATGGTCATTTTACCTATTTTTTTTATTTTTCCATTTTTTATTACTTTTCTTGAATCTTCATCTTCAACCTCCAAGAACACCAAGAACAAACCCAAATCAAACCTATATTCAAAACCAAAAACACAAATCAATCAAAAAGATGTTAACATTTGTTGGATCAAAACCAAAAGTTCTTCTTTATCACCACCAAATGCACATTCAAAAAACAAAGAAACCAAAATCAAATTCACTTAAAAGATAAGAGAGAGATATGAGAGAGAGAGAGAGAGATCTAAGAGAGAGAGAGATCTGAGTTAGAGAGAGATCGAGAGAAGTCGTCGACGACGACGTACTCGCCGGAGAAGAATCAAACCCATAACATTGTTTTGTCATGCTTGCTTTAACTCCAGAGAAGAGAGAGAGAGAGAGAGAAAGAGAACCTCGTCTTCTCCGGGTACCTAGTCTTCTCCGGCGACCTTCGACGACCTCGTCTTCTCCCTCTTGTTTGCATCTTCTCTCGATCTCTCTATCTATCTCAGATCTCTCTCTCTTTCTCGATCTCTATATCTATCTCAGATCTCTATCTCTCTCTTCTCTCTCGATCTCTCTATATATCTCAGACCTCTCTCTATCTCTTTTCTCAATCTCTATCTCTATCTCTCTATCTATCTCAGATGTCTCTCTCTCTCTTATTTTTTAAATCTAACATTTATTTAGTTTTTTTTTTAAATCTAGGTTTTATTTAGGGTTTTTAAATTTGGGTTTGATTTAGGTGTTTGAATATGGATTTGATTTACATTTTTGGTTTTGAATATAGGTTTGATTTGGGTTTGTTCTTGGTGTTCTAGGAGGTTGAAGATGAAGATTCAAGTAAATTAATTAAAAAATGGAAAAATAAATAAAATAGGTAAAATGACCATAATACCCTCATGCTTAACGAAGGAAATAGACGGTCGTTAGCTCGAGGGACCAAATCCAACACAAAATGCATACGTGAAGGGTTTATTTGCCATTTTTGAAGTTTAGGGACCAATTCCGTAACAAACACCAAACTTTAGGGACCAAATATGTAATTTACTCTATAATTTATAATAAGAATGAAACTTATTTTACGATTATGTATTTTTAATTTGCTAACGGTGAAAAAAAATAAAACGTATGGATATTAAACAAATTAATTCGAAGATATTCATAATATTTAATAGTACGGTTAAATTAAAAAATATTCAATATTGGACTCGTTTTGAAGGTATTGACGAGACGATTATAATGGTATAATTTGTAAAAAAAATAAGCGTATTTTTTCATTGCATTTTTAGTTCATATACGATTATTTGTGTTAATATGATAATGGTGTAAAATGAAAAATGAAAAAACAAGGGATATAAAGTAAATTAAATAAGTAAGTGTAAGAATGGTAAATGTAACATTGTAAGGGTGGTAAATGTTATTGTACAAAAGATTGTACAATAACCGTTTTAAAATTTTTATATAATAGTATAGATAATAGTATAGATATACTATATTATAAAGTATTTATAAAAAAATTCTTAAAAACAATTGTTAAAGCTTAATATACCAATATTCAATGTTAATTACTTAAAAACAACCATTAAAGCTTTATATGCTACATGTAATATTATTTATTAACTTTCAATCATTATCTCTAACCACTTTAACTCCCACATAATTAAATACAGGATAAAACTCTAATTTTAAATATAAAAAATCTAACAAAATATTTAATGTTTATTTTATAAAACCGATCATATTATTAAACCTAAAATAAGTTACATTATTATTAAACTATCGAATAAACTCTTAAAAACAAGCTTTTATGTATTAAATACTATTTATTGATACGCATTACTTAAAATTCAATATTACAAGTCATGATGCATGAGTACAAATTTCTAAAACTATATGTTTGAATTTATAAATAACTGATAAACATAATCAAAACAGGATAAACATCTCAATTTAAATATAAAGAAATTAAAATATATAAGATAATCATTGAATTCTAACAAAATACTTAAAATTTTTTATAAAAAAATTATATTATTAAGCCTAAATTAAGCAAATTTATAAATTAAAAAAAAAACACTATGACTCTCTGAAAACTATCCAAAATCTATTGTATATCGACAAAAAATAAAATAAAACATTAAAATCGTGATGTATTTCACTGCATTGCGCGAGTACGGTTTTGTCTAATTTTTTCTATAAGTGTCATTTTGTCTAATTTTTGCCCTTTTATGATAAGAAAAATAAAAAACAATAATTTTATACACACAAAAACATGCGTGTGCACACACACACACACACATATATATAATGATATTAAAATAAATAAAATAAGATATTATTGTATGATTTGATTGTTTAATTTTTTTTTAAAAATAATTATATTAAATATGATTTAATTTTATTATTTTATTATAATTGTGGAAAACGATATAGTTTTGTTGTTTTAATGTAATTAAATTTTTAGTTTAAACAAATCAGATCATAAAAATATATATCTTATTTTATTTAGAGCGAATAAAATAAAATATAGTTTTATGATTTGATTTATTGAATTAAAAATTTAAGTAAGTTAAAGATGATTTAATTATATTGTCAGTTTACTATTATTGCAACAAACAAGCTTATTATTGATATTTTAACACCAAAAATTATTGAAAACCGTTGAGAAATGACTCTAATTTTATCATTCTAAAATTAGAGATTCCAATTGTCATATTGTTTTTTTAGTAAAAAACTCAAAATCAACTATTTAAATTTTAACTAAATAAAAGATCCATACATAATATTATCTTTGTAACTTTAAATTGAACAAATCATTTTTATAAACTTCAACCATGTTTTCATACCTAAATAGACAAAAGTACTAAAACAATAAAATTAAATCATATTTAATATGATTGATTTTTTTAATTTAAACAAATCAAATCATAAAATAATATCTTATTTTATTTATTTTGATGTTATATATATATACACATATACTAGAAGCGTACTCGCGCAATGCAGCGAGATACATCACGATTTTAATATTTCTTTTTATTTTTTGTTTTTTTATTGATTTACAGTACGATTTTGGATGGTTTTTAGAGAGTGATAATGGTTTTTTTTTATAAATTTGTTTAATTTAGGCTTAATAATATAATGTTTTTTATATAAAAAAAATTAAGTGGTTTTTTAAAATTCATTAATTATCTTATATATTTTAAATTTTTTATATTTAAATTGAGATGTTTATCCTGTTTTGATTATGTTTATCAAAATTCAAAGGGTTTGGGGATTAGAGATAAGGATTTTGGGGGATAAGGATGAAATTTATTATTGAGGGCTAAAAACATTTAAAAGTAGTACATATTGCTTCATTAGTTATTTTTTAAGAGATTTTAAGTAGATAAACATTAAATAATAGTACATAATGCTTAATGGGTAATTTAGGCTTAATAATATAATGTTTTTTATATAAAAAAATTAAGTAGTTTGTTAAAATTCATTAATTATCTTATATATTTAAAAAAAATTATATTTAAATTGAGATGTTTATTCTGTTTTTAAAATTTTTTATATTTAAATTGAGATGTTTATTCTGTTTTGATTATGTTTATCATAATTCAAATTTCATAATTTTAGGCTTAATAATATAATTTTTTTATATAAAAAAAATTAAGTAGTTTGTTAAAATTCATTAATTATCTTATATATTTAAAAAAATTTATATTTAAATTGAGATATTTATCCTGTTTTGATTATATTTATCAGGATTCAAATTTCATAATTTTAGGGTTTGGAGATTAGAGATAAGGATTTTGGGGATAAGAATGAAATTTATTAATTAGGGTTAAAAGCATTTAAAAGTAGTACATATTGCTTCATTAGTTGTTTTTTAAAAGATTTTAAGTAGATTAACATTAAATAATAGTACATAATGCTTAATAGGTTGTTTTTAAGAGTATTTTATGTCTCTTTTATAAAAATTAAGTAGTTTGTTAAAATTCATTAATTATCTTATATATTTAAAAAAATTTATATTTAAATTGAGATGTTTATCCTGTTTTGATTATGTTTATCAGCATTCAAATTTCATAATTTTAGAGTTTGGGGATTAGAGATAAGGATTTTGGGGATAAGGATGGAATTTATTAATTATGGTTAAAAGCATTTAAAAGTAGTACATATTGCTTCATTCGTTGTTTTTAAGATATTTTAAATAGATTACCATTAAATAATAGTACATAATGCTTAATAGGTTGTTTTTAAGAGTATTTTATGTCTCTTTTAATATGTTGTTTTAGAAGATTTGTGTGGGTAAAATATTGTTTTTATTTTTTTATAAGAAAAAGACAAGAATATGCAAAAATGCTAAAATAACTCTTGATTTAACGAAGTTAACGGAGGCGTTAGTCAGAGGGACCATGACCAAAACAAATTGAATACCACAAGGACCAAATCCACAATAAACATACTATATGGACTCTAGTCACAAATAACATCAAAACACATAACCAAATCCATAATTGACTCATATATATATATATATATATATATATATATATATATATATGTATATATATATAAGGGTATTCAAAGGAGAACTAGGTTGTTTGTGATAATTGTGAGATCCAATATAAGCCACATATTAAAGGATAAATTAGAAAATTATTAATTTTGGTAATTTTGACTAAAATTTAATTTAAAGAACATTTTAGGTATTTAATTTTTTTTATCTCTACTCTCTCCTGTCTCCCCTCTCCGACGGCCGGCTTCCGGTGAATCTTATTCTGACGGATACACAGTGTGATACATAAAAAAGGGACACTGTTAAAAAAATATACATACAACGATCATGATTGCAATACCCAAAAAACATTGTGTAACAATGTGATTACCATTGAGATACACTTTATGAACCATTATGATACACTCAAAATACATTATGTTACACTGTGATACCATTGTGATACCACATGTAATTACCATTATGATACACTCAAAATACATTGTGCTACACTGTGATACCATTTGATTATTGAAGTCAGAATCGAAAACTCACAAGATAAATATGCAGGTTTTTGAACGATGGTGGACATGGCTACCATTATTCCATTACCATAAGATAAATATGCAGGTTTTTGTCAATATTGAGATTCTTTAAAAGGATGGAAATTGTCTCCATGATTTTAGGAATGATTTTAGGGATTGAGTTGTAATTTTTTAAATTACCAATATAACCTTTTATATTAATTATTAAATAAAATCAATAAAATTAAATGATTGGTCCATATTGGATCTCACGGTTATCACAAACTACTTAGTTCTCATTTGATTAGACCCCTATATATATATATATATATATATATATATATATATATATATATATATATTTAAACGGGTTATTAGGGTCATCTTCGAGTTGAATTTTTTGACTCTGTCCTTACCCGTTTAATTTATGTGTCGTGTTGTGTCAACCCGTTTACTTAAAAGGGTTGAAATGTATTACCCAAACCCGTTTATTTCGTGTCGAGTTCGTTTCAGGTTAGCGTGTCATGTCAGTTTTTACCAGGTTTATATCAAACCGAACACTAGTAGTGTGCATAAAGTCATCCGATCCAGTCAGAACCAATTGACCATAATTGGATCATATTGGATAAAAATTTTCCACATCCAAATTAGACCAGTCGATTCTTGCATGATAGTTCAAAATCCAATAAAACCAAACAAATCCAATCAAATTATCATTTAATTAACATGCAACTGATAATGAATTATTGGATTGGATTGATCTGTTGTACACTATTAATTGGAGTGAATTTATGACAAAATCTAATATTCAACGGATAACTGGATCAGATAGGTCCACTCAAATTCTTCGGATTTCAATCGATGAACACCCCTACCGAATTATACTTAATTTTCGTATTTTATAGGTTCAAAGCAAGTTTCAACAAGTGGATTTAGGGGTTGAAAAAATTATAAGTAGGGGTGTTCATCGGTTAAAATCTAATTAGGTGGATCCGATCCGATCATCAAATGGATGTTGGATTTTGTCATCCGATCCAATACACAATTTCAACAAATTATTCATATGTTTTCTTAATTTTATCAAAGAAAAAAAAAACTACGTATGAATACCAACTAAAAAACAATTTCATAAAATGTTAATAATTATATATACATATTGGATGTTCACTAGATTGGATTTATTTGGTTTTAATGGATTCTGATTGTTATCAAAGAACCGATCAATCCAATTTATATGTTGAAAAATTGGATAAAATCCGATCAAATTACAATTGGATATTTGAGTATGGGCGATCAATTCTAATCATATAAGATGAGGGTTGTGTTCCGGTGAGAAGTCGAGATTAACGGAGAAGTGGTTATCAACCATTAGATGAGAAGTGAATGTACATTAGAATGAGATGCACTGAGATACGATGCATCAGATCAATTCTCTTCCAAGCCACATGTAACACCCCAAAATTTATTATCGTAAGTAACTGCATTGGTTTAAACTCCAATTATGATTTCCAATCAAATGTTAAGAATTTTATCTACGTCATCACCCCTTGTAAATTATGAGCCATCTAAGTAGGTATATGGCTCGATCTAGGAGGTTTAGGGCTTGACTTGGGAAATTTACAGCAGGTGGTACCCACCCGACGACTATGACCGGCGAGATTGCCATGGTCATAGTCGCAGGGGTCATTGTCGCGCCTGGACTCGACCTTGGACAATTCGGGCAGAAGGTGGGGGTCGGACGACGACTATGACACGGCGACAATGCCACATCATAGTCGTTGTGGTTATGTCGCGAGCAGGGAAAGAGATGGCAGGTCTTAAATGCAATTTTAGGGTTGTTGTTCTCATTATCAAACCAGAAACTCAGATTGATCCCTATATCTCTATTGGGCGATTTTCACCCTTCTTCTCTCTCTTCATTTAACTCTTGACCTAAAACCTCACCAAGTGCATTCAATAGGATTCAACCACCATCTCCATATCCTTCAAGTGAGCATTCAAGTGCCATTAAATCCCCTAGTGGAGATTTACTTTATATGGTTCCTCCATTTTGGGGTTTTTACTTTACAAACCCTATAGGTGAGTTTTCTACTAACTTTCACTTGTTAATGCTTTGTTGATACATGCTTGAACTACTCATAACTTGTTGATTTGTAAATGTGACCTAACTGCTGATAGGAATGAATACTCATTTAATTTCTTTTTGGAATGAATATTGTAAATGCTAAATGTTTTATGAAAGCATGATAGTAAGTATATGGTGATATTAATAAGTTATTTGTGAATTTACTCCATACGTGATAATTAATGTATGGGAACCCGACTCTTGTGCACGCGAGTTTGGGTGGTTGTTGGTTGATTTTGGAACCTTGATCAATGATTTGTGGGTAGACACTAAAGGACTGATTCCTTGAGGTGAAACCCTATAATCGAAGGGATAGGCACTAAGGCTCGACGAACCTTGAGGTGTAGCTCGACGGAGTGGGCACTAAAGGTAGTTTAGACGCTTGAGGTGACACCGAATACGGTGGGCACTAAAGTAAGGGTCTGAGGTGTAAATTCCCCAATTATAAACTTAAGTGTCTCCATCCACGGATCCAGTCACTTGAGAGGGCACGGGTTGTCCCGCGTAAAGAACTTGTTATGTTTCATGATGTATTGTGAACAGGTTATATGGTTAAGTCTATGATGGACTATACTTGGAATATCTTCACGGTTGCGGTAACTTGGGGCTTTCCACTTTGCAATTTCTAATATATATATTGTAACACCCGTAATTTTGGTAAGTAAATGTCACCCGGACGTTTCTGTGACTCGTAAACCTTGGGGTTTTGTTGGGAAATGCTTCGTTTAAAGTTCCTAAGGGTTTCGAGAGTGTTGACATGAAAGAAGTCAAGTTTTGGGACTTGAAGAAGTTGGGCGACTATGCCCCGCGACTATGCCCGCCGTGTCACTCTCGCGGGAGAGGTACCGCGACCCATATGGAGCGGGCGACTATGCCCCGCGACTATGCCAAGGGCATAGTCGCCGTGGCAATGTCGCGGACGGGGGCTGAGAGGCTGTTAAATCCGAACTTCTCACCATTCTCCTCATTTCTCACTTCTATCTTCTTCCCTTTTCTCTCCCAAACCCTAAAACCGAACCCTAACCCATTTTGGAGGCTTTTCTTCTTCCTATCACCTGATTCTTAATCATCTAGCTAGTTGGAATGATAACCCACAAAACCTTCATCTTCATCTTCCTCGTCAAGTTCAACGGTTGGGAGCTCGGGTTGAAGTGTTGGATTGGGTGTTCTCGGAAGCCTCTTTGTCTTCAAGGGTAAGTTTTCTTGTAATAAGGTTATAAATGCTCCAATGGTAGTTTCTTAAGGTTCAATATCTCAAATCTCGGATTTGATGGTTTTGGAGAAATTAAGGTTTTGATCTTGTTTGGGATCTTGGTATTTTTATGTTGGAGAACGTTTCCTTATGGTTGACTATGGGTATTTATGGGTTGAAATGTTCGGATCTAGGTTTTGGAAGATTTCGGCTTGAGGATTCAAGTGGTCTTCAAAAGAGCTCGTTGGGTGAAATCTAGATTTAGCCTAAATCTAGCAAGGTGAGTTCAAGTTGATTTGTGAAAACGGTGTACATGCCAAAATGTGTATTTTAAAGTGTTTTACATAAAATGGTTAACTGCTGATAAGTTTTGAGCATTTAGAAGTAAAATGTGTTTTACTTAGTTATTTGTCAAAGTGTGAGTATTTTGATAAGTTTTCATATTTGGTAAACTTGGAATGTGTTAACCTCTTAAAATGCTTCTATTGGGTTTTGAACGTTTCCAACAACTAAATAACATGAATTACGTATTCTTGGTGATTTTGTACAAGTAAAGTCTAATTCATGTTATATGCATTTGGTCTATTTGCATTCATAAACATTTTGGAAATCTTGAGTTCCATCTCGTATGGAGTTTTGGGTAAATCAAGTATTTGAAGTACGTGTCTTTATAAACGGTATTTAAAGACATTTCACTATTGTGGAGACCGGTAATTATTGGTTAAACGGATTTTGAGCTCTTTAGCTCGGTATTGGCTTAAACGAGTCGTGTGGACATTTGTCCGGACTTTTAAACCGTTGTGGGTTTTGGATATGAGGACACTTAATTTGTGTCATTGGTGAGTTACATGTTTTGGGAGCTTTGGTCTTTCAATTGGAATTATGTAACGTTAGACAGTGTGTAATGGATCCATAGGCACGTGAGTCAGTCTGTTTTGGGATGGTCAATTGGGTATTGCGGGGATAAACTTCGGTACCCATGTTTTATGACCGGAAACTTTACAAGTGATCGCTAGGAGGGTTGAGTCGGCTAGTGCTACCAGAGTAGTAGGCGCTAGGACCTCCACCGCTTGAAGTAATGCCTGGGAGGTAGTCTTTAAGTGTGTCGGGCCTTCGGGATGGAGTTCTTCGGAATGATCCATCAAGGTCAACTGACTTGGGGTGACACTTGTAAAGAAGTCGTAGGGACACCGGGCTGGGATGCCGGGAGGTGTCATGCGATAACGTTGTTTGGGTGGTATACTTTTGTGTTCCCTCCACTCTCAACGGATACAGGTTTCCCCCGTTGTTGGCTATCAGTATGTTAAATACAAGAACGTCTTATTTTGTTGTCATTGGTTCCTTACGGACGCGTGAGTATTGGACCAAGTGTCCATGTTTTCGGACGTACGGTATATGTGGTATTGGTAGCGATTTATGGGTCGAGCACTCTGTCCCGCCTATGTTTTGGGTACTTTGGGTTATAAATGGTTATTCATGTTTTTACCAAATAAGTGACGAACTATGATCCCATTTGGGTGAGTTATACGTTGCACCATTTTATAAGAAACGTGTGTTTTGGGAGCATTGTCTTTAAAAGGGTATATTATGGGAAAATGTGTCGTTTCCATTTTGAAGTATAATATTTCGAAGAACCTTGATTTAAACTGAATTCCTTTCTTTAAAGATATATTCGTTTATGTTAACACTCTTGAGCTCATTAGGCGTTAAGCCTAACCTTTTTATTTGTCGGCATGTGCATCAGGTTCCTAGCGGGGGGTTCAGTTATAGCGGTGCTATGAAGAGTTGAGCCTTAGCGTTATAAACGTAAGTAATTGGTGAAGTCTTCCGCGAATTGGAGATAGTGACATGTTTTGGGTTTTAGTAACACCCGTCCTTATTGTTTACTGTATGTATAGATAGAAGGTGTGTATTGTAGCAAAATCTGAATTTGTGGTTGTAGATGATTCATTTATGGATGTATTTAGAAAATTTTAAATAAGTTGCTATTTCCAGATTTGAGAATGTTACATATATATATATATATATATATATATATATATATATATATATCTTGTGGAATCTCACTAGGCTCCTAGCCAAACACTTGATGTTGTGTTTGACTTCAGGTTCCCTAGTGGTGTAAAGAGGGCATCTTGACCTCCAGTTTCAAGATTAGGACTTTTGGCGGGCCGGGCTTTTGGGATATCATTGTGAAGAGCGTTTTGAAGTCATAACAACACCTACCTTAATCTAGTCATGTCAATTAATCTAGATTAAATAGGTTGTTGTAAATCATGTCATATTTTGTCGCTACTATATTCATTACAAACTACCCCGAACTTTGGGTTTTAGTTGTTTATCTTTACAGGAATGGAAATATTGGTATTTTAGACGTCATATTGCAGAATTTTTATTTGGCCCTATTTTTAGAGTGTTACACCACAATTAATGAGAGATAATGAGATTAAAAGTGATTAATGGCTCAGATCCACTTATGACGTTAACCTCAACTTCTCACATGATCATTCGATGAATTTCTATGTGGATATCCTACTAAAAGAAATTAAGAGTAAATTACATTTTTGGTTCTTGTGGTTATCATTCACTATTAAGTTTGGTTCTTCTTTTAAATTAATTATAATTATTGTCCTTATGGTTGTCATTTTGTTTCATTTTTGGCACTACCTTTAGTTAAAATGCTAGTTAACTATTTTTGTTTTTTTCATTTTTTTTGTTTTATTAGATCATATAATACTTACGATTTTAGTCCATATAATAATAATTATAATTTTAACTAAATATACATTTAAAATACATATTTTATTTTGTAAATTACACTTTTAGAAAAGTTATTTTGGTACCTTTAAAATGAGTTAAACATTGATTTTTTTTAAATTTTGTAATTATCCGATATATATTAGTAAATTCATCTACACTGATCCCCCAAAAATAACATTTTCTATTTTAAGTTGGGTTCAAAAAACGTGTCAGATAAAAATCAAAATTTATTTATTTCTATTAATAATAAATGTATAGTTTAAGATATTTTGTTTAATTAAATATTTTTTAAATGCGTATTAAATAAAAAAACTTTATAATTTAATTGTTATTTTTTTTAAACATCAACTTAAATTTATCACAAATGAAAAATAAATAACCAATTAACAACCACACATTTATATATATACTTAATCTTCAGTAAATAGAAAATAGTTTTAGTAATTTAATTAAAATATAAAGTTTAATAATTAAACTATATTAACTAAATAATTTCAAAAATAGTATAATACTTAAACTATATTAAATTTAAATATTTTTTACTAATTAAACCATATTTGTGATTAAAAATTATATTTTTTTCAAAAACAAAGGAATGTAGACAAACATTTAGTATAAAACAACAAAAAAAATTGTTGTTAATTGGTCGTTTATTTCTTATAACGATAAATTTATGTTGATATTTTGAAAAAAAATATTATATTTTTTATTTGATACATATTAAAAAAACATTTAATCAAATGAAGTATTTGAAAATGTTATATTTTTTTATTAATAGACATAGATAATTTTGGTTTTCATTTTACATAAATAAGAAAAAATGATACGTTTTTCATATCCAACTTAAAATAGATTTTTTTTTATTAGTGTAAATGGATTTGCGAATATATATCTGATAAATTGCATTAAAATTTAAATTTAACTCACTTTAAAGGTACCGACAAAACTTTTTTAAAAGTTAATTTACAAAATAAAATATGTATTTTTAATGTATTTTTTTTAAAATTATCATTAATATAATAAGGGTATAAAATCAAATGATAAAAAACACAAAAATGAAAAAAAAGACAAAAGCATAGGGACTAAATTGTAATTACTATATGATTTAATAGGGAAAAAGACAAAAATAGCTAATTTGCATTTTTAACTAATGTTAGTCAGAGAGACCAAAAGTGAAACAAAGTGACAATCACAATGACCAAAAATGTAATTAATTTAAAAAAAAAACCAAACTTGATAATAAGTGAAAACTACGAGGAACAGAAATGTAATTTACTCAAGAAATTACATTTTTAGGGTATATGTAATTTATCGTAATCGGGTCAAAATCTCATATTTTTAGGGTATATGATATAAACCCTTTTATTCGTCTTAAACCCTCAGGCCTCACGGCGGCGACTCACGACGGAGACACCCTCGCCTTCACGATTCAGTCACTCTGTCTCTCTCGGTTGAAGACTCTGAACCTCAAACTCTCAGTCCCTCACTCTTTCAATTGAAGACTCGAACTCTCCTCTCTCGAAAGTCGAAGACTTTTCAGTCTTCACTAGTCTTTACTCTTCAGTCTTCTTCCGGTAAGTCTTACATTTTAAAATTTAATCCTAACGTTTATATCTTTATAGATGAACTGATTTAGGTTTATTTTTCTAGGGTTTATATTAGGTTTATCTTTCCTGTTTAACTTTTAGATTTCAGATTAAGTTTTAAATTAACGTTTATAATTTTATTGTTGTTTTAGTTGCTCTATATGTCACCGATTTGCTGCCCTTAAGTCTCAATCAGTGTCTCGCCATCGTCCTAATCCCTGCTCTAAATCGCTGCTAAAATCCTAAATCGATTGCTTCTAAGATCCACAACCGGTCTCACTTTTTGCTGGTTGCTGCCCTAAATCTCACAATCTGCTATCGTTCGCTTTAATGGAGTTTTTGGGTTTCTTTTCGATTTTGCACAAGTTTTTGGTTTCTTTCTTCTTCAATTTTGTGTGTCTTCTCCGAGCTTGTAACCCTTCCCATTTCAATGGTTTGTTATAGGACTTCTTTTTTATGCAAATATCTTCTGCACATGGTTTTCAATCGATTTTAACCAACGGTGTGAGGTACCTTTTTAGTGAATTCCATTCATTAAATTAGTTTAAGTTATGTTCAAGACTTAAGATGATATTTCATTCGTAATGAATTAGTAAAGAATTAGTTTGAGTGGATTAAGTTTTTGCCTATGCAGTTAATTGCGGCGAAATTGCGGATTGCGGTCTCAAGGAAAACTGCGGTCCAAAATTGCGGCGCTATTCACCGCTATTGCACCGCAATTTGGGTTTACAATGTCGGTCCGCTATATCACAATAAGTATGTTAGGAGAGCCTTTTGAGTTTTTAGAACGTTTGGACCTTTTTTCCATGGCCTTTTAATTTAATATGTTTGAGCTTTCTTTTTATAGGCTTCTAATAAATTATGGCCTTTTACTTTTAGACTTTAGTTGGACCTAAATTAACTCCATCTCCCTACATTTCTCATCTTCATCGATCGACTACCAAGTACCAACTCTAAACTCTCAACTTCATACTTGAAGTTGTGAACGACGACTCCAGACTTCTTGACTCCTACTTGATTGCTACTCCTCGACTCCTACTCGATTGCTACTCCTCAACTTGGAGTTGGAGATGAAGAGGAAGAAGGGGAAGATAGGGATGATGACATAAATGAAACAATCAATGTACTAAATGATGTCGATTCAGATGCAGAGCCGGTGGATTACAATTAGCTCATTTAATCATCTACAAGTTTTATAAACTCTATTACAATGTTGCTTGTGTGGTTTGACACTTTTTGAATTAATGAATTGTTTGACTTGATATGTATTAGGCATACAATATATTAAGTTATATGTAACACCCTAAAAATCAGGTTAAATTAAAACCTGAAAAACTTGGCAACATGACATTCGTATTGATAATAAACTCCCAAGAAGGGGATCAGTCCTTAAGACTTTACAAAAACCTGTATCGATATAGAGTTTGTCAACAAACTAATCTAGACACCTTATATCAAGATTACATTAGTTGACGATCCATAAATGTACCAAAAGAATGGGACTTAACAAATGCCTGAAACAATACTAGTCATCTCAAAATGCCTCGAGACCAAACCCGTCTCTCAAAACCCCGACAACCCACCGCTAAGGGAAACCTGTTATACACATCATTTGAGAAAAAGTGTCAGACTTAAAGCCTGGTGAGAACATACAGTTTATAAAGCTCAAAAGATATAAACATCAGTATCATAAGGAAATCTTTTCATAAAGGTTTAATCCATAAAGATAACATTTCGCCACAACCGGGCCTTTTCGGTCCAAAACTCGTTAAACGATGACAAAAGGACCATTTTACCAAGGATTGTGGTGTAACACAAAGTAGACCACAAATCCGTGTTATGAGCTAAACAATTGGAATCCGAGGATACGAACACATAAGTCCGTGCTACGAAGTGAGATCTAGTCCCAAGCAAAACCAATGTATACTCCTTCACTAGGATCACTATGAACCATGGCTAGTATCCGACCTCACATAACCGTACCAAGTTGCCCTCTAGGAACATATGCATCCATAGTTACAAAATGGGGAATATGACATCCCAATAATACAGTCGACTCAAAACCTAGGGATCCACTAGTAATGGTACAAACTCGTCACAACAACATATGTGACCAACCATAAATAAACATATGGTATTAACACATTTTATAAACAAAATGCCATTTCCAGTTCAACTTTTGGTAAGAATGAAAATCATTAAAATGAGTTCATAAACATTCTTTTCACATATCCACATAATGTGCAAGTAAAACATCATTTTACTTTAATAAGACAGAACCAGTCATTTTAGTCAAAACTGATCGGGAACCCCGAAAATCACCAAAAACTTCATTTATATCAAAATGTAGAGAACATAAAATCATACCGTAGAAATACTTCAGATTTCGCAAATAAGAGTTTTGACATGTATAAAGTTTGTAAAATAGTAGTAGGAACTCACCGATAGGTTTTCAGAATAAAACCCGGAAAACCAGATAACGATCACGACGAAGAGGTGAAGCTTAAAACACCAACCCCTCGCTAGAAACGCCGAAAACTAGCAACCAAACGAGCCTTAGAAGATTGAAAGAGAAAAGAGAGAAAAAGGATGAGAGAGAGAAAGAAATCTGAGATTTTAGAAAATTTCAACAAAATGAGATATTTTATCAAAGTATCTCACGCTTCCCAACACAGCGCACGACCCGTGCGTTTTCAAAGGGGGATGGCGCATGGCCCGTGCGAAAGTCACTGCCTCGCACCCTGATCCATGCGCACGACCCGTGCGTTTTTTCTGAAGGAGGGCGCACGACCCGTGCGCCCTGTAGACAGAAACAGGAACTTCTTTTTCCTCTAACATCTTCGCAAAACAACGAAATTTGGGGTGTTACATTATATATATATATATATATATATATTCATATTTTATTTATGAACCTATTTTTTTTACCGCTATTGCACCGCTATCTCACCGCGATAACCGCTATTGCAAATCAAGGTCCCAACCGCAATTTCCGCAACCGACCGTGTTACTGCTTAGGTTTTTGCTTCATGTTACCCTTATTGATCCCATCAAATTGTGAAAAAGCTGTTTTTATTTTAAAAGCATAGAGTTGTTTCAAACCCACCATACAACTTCGAGGTTGCAGGAACTTGATAAACTCCGAAATTCAATGAAGGTTGGGGTAACCCAACGAGTGATTGAAGCTCCAAATCAGGAAAATCAAAGTAAGAATGATCTTCGAGATAGAAGAGCTGGGTGATACAAACTGGAAGAAAATTTAGCAGAGGGAAAAGGTGTATATTCTATTCACACCTTTTCAGAGAAAAAAAACAGACTCTATATAGTGCATAACAACCGAAAATAACAAACTCTACCAGATGATGACATCTGTCCTTTATCATCAGATCTACCACAAGGTTTATTTAGGCACTAAATGTGCTGATTTGGCCACGTAACCCAGGTTACGTATCATTACCCCCCTCTTGAAAATGATCCTTGTCCCCAAGGATCAAATGTCGGATAGGCCCTGTCCATAGCCAATGCGTCTTCCCAGGTGGCATCTTCAACCGGACGATCTTTCCATTTAACTAGCCATTCAATGACGGGTCTGTTCTGCCTTTTGATAGTTCTTTTATCAATCACTTGGTCAGGAATTTTGTCCACAACACTTCCAGGTGCAACTACTGTCATGATGGTTGTAGGAATCGGACCATGGTGTTTCTTGAGCAGTGAGACATGAAACGTAGGATGAATGCTAGATCCCTGTGGTAGTTTAAGTGTGTATGCTACCTGTCCCACTTTAGCACGAATCTGATAAGGGCCAAAGTACTTGGCTGATAGTTTCATGTTTTCCCTATCCACAACTGAAGTTTGTCTATACGGTTGCAACTTGAGATAGACCCAATCCCCGACTTCAAATGTTCTTTCAGATCGATGTTTGTCAGCCACTTGCTTCATTCTGTTTTGTGCCTTGTGTAGGTTATGCTTCAATAGCTTAATAGCCTCCTCTCTTGCTATCAAGCTCCTATCCACCGAATCCACCTTGCTTTCCCCCGGTAAATATGGCAAATGTAAGGGGGGTGGCTGCCCGTAAACCACCTCGAACGGGGTACAATTGATGGATGAATGAAAATTGGTGTTATACCAATACTCGGCTAAGGGAAGCCACCGTGCCCATTCTTTAGGTGCATCGTGACACATCCATCGTAGGTAACCTTCCAAACATCTGTTTAAGACTTCAGGTTGGCCGTCTGATTGGGGATGATAGCTGCTGGACATATTTTGATCGATGCCCTGCAACACTAGTAACTCTTGCCAGAATTTGCTAACAAAAATCTTGTCTCTGTCCGAGACTATGGATTTGGGAAATCCGTGTAATTTGTAAATGTTGTCCATAAACACGCGCGCCACATCTATCGCAGAAAAAGGGTGACTTAAAGCAATGAAATGAGCATACTTGGGATTTGGGAAGGCCTTCAATGAAGTCCATGGCTATGTTCTCCCACACACCATCAGGAATGGGTAAAGGCTGTAATAGCCCTGGTTGAGCTGTTGTCTCAGTTTTACACCTCTGACAAATGGCACAATTTCTGATGTAGGACACCACACCCTTTTTCATTTTCGGCCAAAAAAACAAGTTCTTTAGCCGTTTGAGAGTAGCCGTAACTCCCGAGTGACCCCCTTGAAACGAATCATGCATCCAAAACAATATTTTTGTTTTAAGATCCTTGATATTACCAACCACCAACTTGCCCTTCCTTCTTAATTCTTGACCATGCCAACTGAATTTGGGATTTGTTTCCCCCTTGCTGGATTTCCGAGATAATCGCCTTTAAGTTAGAATCCTAGACCCATGCCTCCTTGATTAGGTCATACAAATCCGAATGAATGTTGGACATAACGATTTGTAATAATTCCCCGTGTGTTGCTCTTGATAGCGCATCTGCTACCTTGTTCTCAGCTCCTTGTTTGTAGCAGATTTCATAATCATATCCCAACAACTTTGATAACCACCGTTGTTGGAACGAGGTATTTACTTTGTTCTCCAACAAATGCTTCAGACTCTGTTGATCAGTTTTGATCACAAAGTGTCTATCTAACAGATAAGAACACCACTTTTGCACAATGTGTATTACAACTAACAACTCCTTTTCATAAGTCGATAGAGTGGTGTGTCTCGGGGATAATGCTTTACTGATAAAAGCAATGGGGTGATCCTTTTGCATAAGGACAACCCCGATTCCTTGGTTGGATGCATCTGTTTCTATCACGAATGGCTCGTTGAAGTTTGGTAAGGCCAACACCGGAGGGTTTGTCATGGCTTGTTTTAATTCCAGGAATGCTGTATTTGCCGCCTCATCCCACTGGTACGAATCTTTTTGTAAAAGATGAGTCAATGGCTTTGCAATCACCCCATACCCCTTTATAAACCGTCGATAGTACCCCCGTAAGGCCAAGAAAACCCCTTAGCTGTTTGAGGGATGTTGGCACAGGCGACTCCATAATGGCAGCGATTTTTTGCCGGATCAGTAGCCACTCCTTCTTTAGAAAGAACATGTCCCAACTCCCAAATACACACTTACTGCTTTTAGCCAATAGAGAATTAAGCCGTAAAATCTCCATCACCAACTTCAAATGTTGTAGACGAGCATTCCAGTTTGGGCTGTAGACTAGAATGTCATCGAAAAACACGAGAACGAACTTCCTCAAGTAAGGTTGAAACAATCTGTTCATCAAACTTTGGAAGGTAGAAGGAGTGTTAGTTAGGCCGAATGGCATAACTAAAAATTCAAAATGTCCACAGTGCGTTTTAAAGGCGGTTTTGTGAACATCTTGATTAGCAACTCGAATTTGATGGTACCCGACTCTTAAATCTATTTTGGAGAAACACTGAGTGCCATATAACTCGTCCATGAGTTCTTCAATCAACGGAATAGGGAATCGGTCGGGGATTGTCATTTTGTTTAAAGCACGGTAATCCATGCACATTCTCTAGCTACCGTCCTTTTTAACCAACACCATCAGGGATGCAAAAGGGCTATTGCTGGTTCTGATCACTCCTTGATCCAGCAGTTTCTGGGTAAGATTTTCAATAACATCTTTTTGTAACAACGGATATCGATAGGGTCGTAAGTTCACTGGGTTTGACCCATCTTTGAGGGGTATCGCATGATCAAACCCATGTCTAAAGGGAGGTAACCCCGTTGGCTCTTGGAACACATCACTGTAATCTTTCAGAAGCCTCAACAATTCAGGGGGTTGTTGGTCATTAAGTTGGTTCACACCTATTTGAAAATTGGGCAACTGTTTATCAAGTTGAATGGCCATTAGTTGCATCATAGATAGCTGCCCTCCTTGCTATAGCATTTTACTCATCTTCATGGTTCTCACTGTTTTAACCCTCTTTCCTGTTGCTCCTCTTAACATTATCTTTGATCCCTTAACCATTAATTCGATGGTGTGATTCACAAAATCAAAGTAGACCTTACCTAGTGATGTAAACCATTGGATGCCAAGTACCACATCGCAGCCTCCCAATGGTATCAGGTAAAGGTCACCGTGAACGTGATGGATTGCATCTTCCATTGAAACCCCTCAATCATCACATCACAAGTAACCCGTCCTCCATCAACAACTCTAACCATCATGGGTGGCTTCGACACCAGCTTGCAACCCAATTTTTTTGCTAAAGTCGCGTCAATGAAATTATGAGTGCTTCCCGTATCAAGCAACTTCTGCAACGATTTCTTTCCATAATGCCCGGTTACTCTCATTGACTTGTAATCAGTGATGCCAACCATAACATTAACTGAAATCTAAGAAAATTCGTTGTCTGTATCCGGCGACCCTTCATCATCACCATCATTCCCCAAATCCTCCCATTCTAAATGAAATTACTGCGACCGCTTACCCTTGCACTGATGCCCATATTCGTATTTCTCATCACAAAAGAAACACAACCCTTTTGATCGCCTTACATCGAGTTCAGCTGGGGACAAGGTTTTTCAGTTGGAATTTGGTTTGAAGGGAGCTATATGTGGTTTTGGTGCGTTGTTCACAAATTTGTTAGTGAAATTGGGAGTTTTCATGGGTAGAGGCAATATACGTGGTTGAATTGTTTGTAAAGGGAAGTTTAGGGACCGACTTACTCTTTGCGTTATTCAGGTTAGCCTCCTGAATTTTGGCCAGAGCGTGCGCCTGAGATATTGTAGTAGGATTAAACATCCTAACCAGGCTCCTCAAATCTTCATTCAACCCAGTGATGAAACAACTCAGAGTGTTTTCCGGGGATAATTGTAACCTACTGATTATACTGTCGAATTCATCATGATAATCCTTAACCCCCTTTTGCTTCAATTCCATGAGCTCTGCCATAGGATCATCAAACGGCTCCCCGAAACGTCCCGTAATATCGGTTACATACTGTTCCCATGAGGGATTGACATGATTTCGCCGTTTCATGTATCCAAGATGCCATTGCAGAGCTCTGCCTTCTAGATGTATGGAAGCCAAAGGAACCTTAGTGCTGTTCTTAACCATATCTAATTGGAAAAAATGATCTACCTTGTATAACCAAGCTTTTAAATCATCCCCACTAAAACGAGGAAAATCGATTTTTGTCAATCGGGAAGAATACTGATGAGGATTCCCAATTACTTCCCCCAATTTCGGGCCTGGGGTTAAACTAGAGTTCAAATTCGACTGGTTCTGGGTTTTAGGACTATCAGTCATTGTATCCTCGACATTTCCCTTCCGAATTCGATCTGCCATGAGTTGGTTCAGTTGCAATGATAACCCAGATAAGAGATCGCTAATCTCTGAAATAGCTCTAGTATTTTCAGCAACTCTCATGCTTTGTTGCTGGTGATAACATTCAATTCGAGTACCAAAATCAGAAATAACAACTTTAAGCATTACCTTCAAATCGGAATTACTTCCCTGATCCGGTGGACGAGTCTGGGTGTTGATGGATGATGCTTCAGTGGAGCTGATTGGTTCCTGCCATTGATCGAGTAATAGCAATGATCAGAGCTCCCAGAGCCGAATAGCTCTGATACCAATGATAAACTCCAAAATTCAATCAAGGTTGGGGTAACCCAACGAGTGATTGAAGCTCCAAATCAGGAAAATCAAAGTAAGAATGATCTTCGAGATAGAAGAGCTGGGTGATACAAACTGGAAGAAAATTTAGCGGAGGGAAAATGTGTATATTCTATTCATACCTTTTCAGAGAAAAAAACAGACTCTATATAGTGCATAACAACCCAAAATAACAAACTCTACCTGATGATGACATCTGTCCTTTATGATCAGATCTACCACAAGGTTTATTTAGGCACTAAATGTGTTGATCTGGCCACGTAACGTATCAGAACTTAAATCCGATGTGGGTTGTAGGATTTCAGCTCTTTTATACTTGTGTTCAAAACTACACAACTATGGTCATGGTCATAGTTTTAAAAATCCCAATTGGGACTCGAGGCGTTTTCCCTCTGCGAGGCGAGGCGTAAGCCTCGAGGCGGTCTGAGGCGTAAGCCTCGAGACGTGTATATGTATATAATATATATATATATATATATATATGTGTGTGTGTGTATAATACAAGGTGGAAAAATAATTCCATACCAAATAAAATTCATAAATACAAATAAGAAGCAAAACATAATTCCATACCAAATTTTAAATGTCATAAGCTCATAAAATTACTAGTTATAAGGCTAAAAACATAATGAAAATATGACAGCAAACATTTGGCCATTTAGCTGCTTTAGTCTGATGAAATCGGACCTCCAATGGTCAGAAATCACAAACATTTGGCCATTTGGCTGTTGTAGTCTAATCTAAAATGCTGAGCATAATCAACATGGTGATCAAAACAGTAGCTAAAAGTGAGAAAACAATAGCTAAAAAAAGAGAAAACAATAGCTAAAAAATGAATAAACAGTAGCAAAAAATGAGAAAACAATAGCTAAAATAACTAGCAAAAAAGATGAAGTGGTGCATAAAAGAAAGCCAACCTCTTTCTTTCTTCCTGAGAAGAGGGAAGGACACCCCAAAATGGTTTTTTGTACTTTAAAATTACTAAAAAGTACAATTGCTTTTGTTGTTTGACTAGCTCTTACCTTTTTTAAATATACAAAAGGTAATAAAAGTACAAGTCACTTTAAAAAAAACATCAGCCTCCCCAAAAACATCCCAAAAACATAATAATAGCTGAGGCTTACGCCTCACCAGCGCCTCACCGCCTCACAGATTGAGGCGTAAGCCTCGTCCAAGGACTATGAGGCTTAAGCCTCAGGAGCGGTTTTGGACCGCCTCGCCTCGAGGCGTACGCCTCAAGCAATTTTGAAAACCATGGTCATGGAAACTTGCAAGAATATTGGTATTTTCTGGTTTTTATGATCATACATTGGGGGGCATTTTTTTGCCTTTCTGCCATGGGCATTCGAAATCTCAGGACCGGCCCTGCGCATACCATTCGATCAAACTGCAATAGCCTAATCAATTTGTTATCTCGAATCATCATGTGGAAAAATTATAACAGGATGTTAAAAAGGGGTAATTAATTTGTAGCAAGGTGTGTTCATATTTATGATTGATTTTCTTTCTTCAAAATTATGTAGATTAAGGTGAAGAATATAGCATACTGAAAAGTGTGTCAATCCATATGGAGATTAATGTGAAGAATATAGCATTCGACCTCGATTTTCATCCCTCTAACCAGCTGGTTGCTGCTGGTTTAATCACCGGCAACCTTTTTGTGTAAGTCCATCCTTCCATATATTGTTCATCTTTATTTGTTTTTGCATTAATGTGCAAATACTAGGTACTAGCTGCTGAATGTTAACTAACTGAACAATATATACTTTACAGATATCGTTATGCTGAAGATTCTGAACCACAAAGGTCAGTATATGATTCCAAGATACACACATTTCAGTGTGTGAAAGTTGTTTGAGTTTTGTGAAAATGATTGTCAACCACGCTTATTGCTTGTGGAAAATGTGTATGATTCTTATTTGTGAAAACGATTAATCAAGTGAACACTGCGACAACACATGTTATGCTTGTGAGAACACATTTTAATTCAAGTAGCATGTGGGGGCCATGAAATTTGAGTTTTGCAGTTAGTCTAAATGCCCATCGAGTTTCAAATTTGAAAGTAATGTTGCTTCAATTCAATTTGGATTCCAGATCCAAGCCTTGAATTAGAAATTCCCAAATGTAACCTCAAGCTGGGCTTGTATCCGAAAACTGATTAAAGATCAAACAGGGATCATTGTAGATAAAGATCTTGCATGAGGTGGTGCAATGATGAAATCAAAAATGTGTCGAAACCATTTTTATTCATCTTTTTTTCTTCTTGTGATCTGGGTTTCTTGATAACTATCATTGTAGGGTGTTGAAGGTTCGTGCCCACAGTGAATCTTGTAGAGCTGTTAGATTCATCAATGAAGGACGTGGTAATGGACAACACTGTTTATATACTATAAAACCATGATTTGAATATTTATTTCCTGAATGAAGAGCTTAATGCCTTCTATTCCTCATAAATTTTTTTTATGCTTATGGGCATGCGCTTTCCTCAGTAATCCTCACGGGCTCACCAGACTGTTCGATCCTAGCCACTGATGTTGAAACAGGATCTCCAGTTGCTCGTCTTGAAAGATCTCATGAGTAGGTGTTTTTGTTTTCTATAAGAGGTGATGATGGTTTTAGTCATTACCAAGAATTAATTGTCCAAAAAAATTATCTTCTATGCAGGAAAGCTGTCAACCGGTTGGTTAATCTCACAGAAACAACAATTGCTTCTGGAGGTGACGAAGGGTGCATAAAGGTTTGTAATTATTTCCTGAATGAAGATCTCTATTGTGTTTTGTTCAGACTTGTGATGAAGTGAGATTTGGGGAACTAGCATACGTCTCTTGTAAAATTCTTATTTGAAGTAGTGTAGTTAACAGCTCATGTTGATGCTGCTAGACATCATGCTGCATATCTAGAAAAGAAAATTTTCCAATCAAATAAGTTATTTGTTATCTGCTAAGAAAACTACCATTGCTATATGCTACTATTTGATCATGGCCTCTAAAGTAAAGGTTACTTTTGTGACTGAAAGGCTTGCCTATGGCTGTCAGATAATATCATTTGCTAGAATAATGATCTTTCTAGCAATTTTAGTTGACGATTTTGTTGAACAAATTGACTTCTATGGGAAAGTGGTAAGCAACAAGCAAAAAAAGTGGGAAAAATTTGACAGCCTCTATGTAGTTGCTATAGTAAAATCTTTACTGTAATCTAGAATCCAAAGCAATTTCATATTGGAGAAAGCTTATGTAGGTATTCACAAGTTGATGCATATTGTATACATTTACTTTCAAAATTTAAGCATCCAATATAAAAGTGTGGTATTGAATTTTAAAATAAGATAATGGTTGAAACAAATAAAAAAGGTTTGGATTATTAACTTGCTGTTGGAATCTGGAGGAGTACTGTTTAGTACCCAACTAAACCAAACGAAACGATACACGGAGGTGGGGTTTTTTTTTTTTTTTTGGGGGGGGGGAGAGATGTAAGCAGACTTGGCCTCTACCCTAAAGAGTAGAGCGGCCGTTTTCGCGAAGACCCCCTGCTGGTGAAAAGTGTGAAAGGGAGAAATACAGATATGAGATATGCTAAAAGTTGAAAGCTAGATATGAGTTAACAGCGATACAAATAGAAAGGGGGAAAGACAGATATGCTAAATTTTGAGAACCTAGATATGAGTAAGCAACAATAGGTATAAATAGAAGCAAGATACATGATAAACATTACTACACTGTTTAGTACCAACTGTTTTTTGATATCTTTTTCAAACGTCTCTTAATTGTAGGTATGGGATACAAGGCAGCAGTCCTGCTGCAATTCATTTCAAGTTCATGAAGAGTACATTACTGATATGACCCTTGAGCCTGATTCCATGAAACTTTTGGGAACAAGGTAGTAGAAAATGTCCTTTCTTCTTTGCAGAAAGATGGTTCAAAGAACGCTTTTCCTCCCTTTTGTAACAAAAGGAGAGACCGTTCAGATTTTGAAATTTTGACCTCGTACTTTTTAAATTTTAATTTCACCAAATTTTTTTAAAGCTTTGTGAACCCAAAATTTTCTTATCCGAATTAAGTGTCCACATTTCTATATTCGTTTTTCCCAAAGTGTCCACTTTCAGAAGTAAGGGTCTGATTTCCAATTCTACCCTTAATTATGTGATGGAGAAATTCGTTACTCCACTATTATTAAGTGTAACATTGTCATTTAGTAAATTAAAGAATGTAATAATAACACATTTGTAAAACTGTGTGCATTTTTCATTGTGGACATTTATTTCGGGACGGAGGGAGTAGCAGATAGAAAAAACTGTTTTTTTGATCAGCTATAAGATAGGAAGTTCTTATATTTCTTTATTCTTCATCTTTATGGAAGCTTCCATGTAGGTCATCTTAATTTATAACATCTCTTTTTGTTTTCATTTAACTTATCTAGTGGAGATGGCACTCTATCTGTTTGTAATCTGCGAAGTAGCAAGGTATGCCTTTCTTTTGGGTGTTCATGTAATGGTTTTAAGATAATATAATAAATCATCTTTGCTACATCTTATGGTTATACATCTAATCTTGCTTTATTATTTCAGGTTCAAACCCAATCAGAGTTTTCTGAAGACGAGCCATTGTCTATAGTGATAATGAAGGTATGAATGTGAATATGTGATGTATGCATAAAAAGGGATGACCTCTGAATTATGAATTGTTGAAAATTTGGTAAAGAAAAACTTTAAGCACAATAAGGAACGTAAAATGCAAGATTCGTATATAGTCTCAAATTATGTCCCTGCGATTATGGTTATTATTTCAAATATAAGAAGATTTGAGTTATTTTTTATTTCCCCATTTGGTTTGCAAGATTTGGAAGTGGATTCCATTCCAATCTTGCGTTTGGTTTTAAATTATCTTACGAACATTTATTTTGTAATTAATCTCTTAATTATTTTTAATTTGTTTTCATAAATTATCTATAAAGAATGGAATTCAATTTCATTGCAAATCCTACGGACCAAACACACCAAAGATTCCAAATCCTTCCACGAAATCCAAATCCCTAAAAAACATTCTGTCAAACCAAACGCCCCCTGAGAGGTTTTAGCATTTACTGGATTGCGTATGAAGTCAAATTGATATGAGCACCATATCATATAAGTCCATGAAAAATATAAGGAGAAGACTACCTCTGTTTTAAAATCCTCAAGACCTCTATATTTGTAGTTGTTCCCGTTGGTATGGTGTGTTAATATCTATATATAAAGCATTTGCCCCATGTTCAAATATCTTAAAATTCAAGTTTGAACTCCGTAAAACAAACTTATAACCAATTGATAAACACGTTCAAATACTAGTCAAGCGTTAAGCCCCTGAATAATACTCAATTTATGTTCAAATGTAAACTTTGGATTTTTTAACAAGGAATTTCATTAGTTTTTCATTCTGATTTACAATAAAATTTTATTAAGGGGGTGGACTGGAAGATCCCACATCGATTGGGGAGGGGAATTAAGGTTGCCTTATAAGGGATTGTATAGCTCCTCTACTAGACGCGTTTTAAAACAGTGAGTCCGACAAAGCAGATATTTGTACAGTTGCTTGGGATGATACATCTAGGGAGGAGAATTGTTTGGTGCATGTTTGATTTCATATTGCTGTTCAAATTCTTCAGTACCTTATGCCGTTGTTTTTTGGTATTCAGAATGGTCGTAAAGTTATATGTGGGACTGAAAGCGGAACCTTGTTATTATACTCTTGGGGTTTTTTCAAGGATTGCAGGTAATTCTGAATGTTAGTGGCTATGCTTGATATTTGCAATGCGCTTTTGGAAATCTGAAGTTTCTCTACAGCATTAAAAATCATCATTTTTTTTTTTTGTGGAAATGTTAATTTATTTATAATTTTCAGCGATCGCTTTACCGGTTTATCTCCAAATCCAGTGAATGCCTTGTTAAAGGTGAGGTTGTTTTTTTACAGGTTTATTTGGGTTAAAAGTTGACATCACAATCTAGCATTAGTCATCCCTACCGATGTTATAATTACAAATTACTGATTTACCCTTACCATATTCTCTAGCTTGATGAAGAGAGGGTTATTACTGGAACTGAAAATGGTCTTATCAGGTGAGAAGGCTTTTGTAGTTATCTTGTTAAATCAAGTTTCTACTAGTTCATAAACTTTTCTGTTTTTATTGTGTTTAGTTTGGTAGGTATATTACCCAACAGAATAATTCAGCCAATTGCAGAACACTCGGAGTATCCTGTTGAGCGTCTTGGTAAGCTTCATTTATGGTTTGAATATAGATTATATATTTCATTATGTGATATATATAGGAAAGATCAAATGGGAACCACAAAAATAAGCTTCATTTATAGTTTTTTGAATATAGATTATGTATTTATCTATGTGATATATGTGTGTGAATATATATGGGAAAAATCAAATGGGAACCACAAAAAGTTGAGAACCGTGAGAACCAATCCCAACCATTCAATGAGTTTTATTTTAGGATAGGATACAAGATGGTATTATTGTTCATGTGTGTGGATGACTGGGTGTGTGTTCCATATATGAAGTGTATGGACATGTTTTCTTTCACACGTGAAACTAGTTCTCACGGTTCTCGACATTTTTCTGGTTCTCATTTGATTTGATTTGCCCTCTATATAAGGGGCTAATCCTGTGAAGCCACAAAAAAGTTACAAACCGTGAGAACTAGTGCATCATGTGTTATTTCACATGACTTTTTTTCTTCTTCACATAAGGCTAGGATTTAAAGGTATTGATTATATTTGTTTCACAATGTGAGACTTTTCTACTTGCGAAGCAAAAAATACACGTAAAAAAGTTTCGCATTGTGAAACAAATATATGTTTATCAGTAATCAAATCTTAGCCTGAACAAAATCATGTCAAAATATACCTTAAGGTAAAAGTAAGCACGATTATCAACCTTTTTGTGGTTCTCATTTGATTAGGTCTCTATATCAATATATTATGTATTAAGATTCAAAGGACTAATATGGTAGTTGTTCATCTCAATAATTCTATTGAAATGACCATCATAACATCTCAAAGGTGAATGGTCATTGTCTTCCAATGAAACTGGTATCTTGAAATAAACTCCTGAACTTCAATATTTGGTTAGTTTGCAACAAAATTATCTCTAACTTGTGCACTTCTTATTTCAGCATTTTCTCATGATAGAAAGTTTCTTGGAAGCATATCACACGATTCAATATTGAAGGTATATTCTTTGTGTTACATCACGCAGATATTGTATAATTGTTCGATTCTCCGCAATCTTTTTTCAATCTTCTTGTTTGATCGGAGAAGCCACCAACTTCCACCATTTTGTGTTTGCAGCTGTGGGATATCGACAGTCTACTGCAAGATTCTGGAAAGAAAGTAGAGGGTAAATCAGCTGCTGACAGTGATGAAGATGAGATGGATATGGATACCGATGATGTTCTTAGAAAATCATCCAAAGGTACTCTATTTACTTGATCATTTTTAAATTTCGGTCTGTAAGCAGTAACAAATAAGATCAAAAACGTATTTCGCATAGCTGTTCCTTTTTTCAAAGAAAATGTATTCTATTGGGTTCATGAGTTTGGTACGAGGGATAGGAGGATTGGGTTCTGGTGAAAAGTTGAGTTAATGGTGAGAAGCGTGAGAAGTGGTTATCGACCGTTGGATGAGAAATGGACGCACATTAGGATGAGATGCACCGAGATGCACCAGATCAATTCCATTCTAAGCCGCAGTTCATGGGAGGGCTTGAGATTAAAAGAGATCAATGTTTCAGATCCACTGCTTACGCTTCTCACCGTTAACTCAACTTCTCACACGATTCTTCGCCAGGGATGGGATAAAAAAATTTGTTGTCTCACGTTTGACGCAACATTAGACCGGGACATGACAGGACTAAGTGGGACAAAGATGTTTCTTTTTGTCGCAACAAGGTGGAACAAAATAGGGAGATTACTAAACTATCCATGTCAAATTAAAACCCTAAAACCTCTCACAATTCTCAATCGCCTACCTCACTCTTGCCCGTCTAGTCCAGTCCCATCTGCGTAACAAACACCATTTCATTTTTCTGTACCGGTTTTGTAATTTGTTACGACATTAAAATATAAGTATAGGATTTATACATGTCCTCTACAGTATTTTTGGCTTTTTTAAAACGTAAACGCTTGCCAAATTTGTTCTTAGTGGTTAAAAGTATACATTTTATTAAATATATGCTCAGAACAACTAATAGAGATGAGAGGAAGTTTTAAATCTAGGAACATTAAATTTGTGTTAATGTTGTCATTTGTTCAAAAAGGAAAAAAAAAACCCGTCTCTTATTGTGTTCCATTCATGCATGTTGCTCAGCGGTAGGATGGTGGGCATCCATGAAGGAGGTCCCGGGTTCAAACCTGGGCCCACCATCTATTGCTGACTCGCAATGATTTACCTTCCCCCTCATGGTACCCACTTCAACTACGGTTTTTGTGATCACTTGAGTAATTCCATCTTTATAAAATCAGATATATCTTTTTTTTCAACAATTACCCGCTCTAATCTATCGTTTTTTAACCGACTTTGCATATCCTTCTGCTGGTTTAGGCACAAAGAGGAAGAACACTGGAGGAAGTAAAGGCCTTGATACCACAAGTAATTTCTTTGCGGATTTATAGTTTGAGTTCTTGGTAAGTCCGATGATGTTCATGAAAACATCAAAAAAAGCTACAGAATTGTTGCCTTTTCTACTTGTTTTGCGTTATTCTCATAGTTTTTCGTTAAGTTTCTACCAAGTTATTAGCATATTTGTTTTAGAAAGGGGTCAATGCTTTTTGCTCGTGTGACGTTTTTTTACGATAAGGTATTGCAACCATTTGTTTTGTTTTTATTGTAAAAGTTTTAAGCTTAAGGTACTTGTTTTCTTGTTATCTTTTAGTTTTGTTTAATAAAGCTCTTCGATTTGTACATTATTTGAGGTGAGTAGGGATGTTAACAAGTTGTGTCGAGTAGCAGGTTATTTGGGTTCGGCTGAAGAATATGATATTAGGGTCAAGCTCGGATATCTTTTCTGTGATAGTGCTCGAGCTCAAGTTTGTTTTATCGTTAAAACATATTTATTGAATCATGTACTTTGACCAAATATGTGATTTTAATGCCATGGGTGGGAGTGGGCGACGACTTTTACCCGGTAAGCGCTTACCGGGTAAAGCCTACAGTACCATTTTAATGGACACAAATCTTACCTGATAAGGTAAGTGATAGCTTTTATATAACCGGTAAGTGCTTACCGGATAAGTGTTTGAGTAAACGGCCCTTACCCAATTAGAGTAGACTTATTTACCCGTTCTTATTTGATCAATGTTTACCTAATATTTTGTAGTGTCTTGTGATTTTATTAGATGCTATTAAGTGTAAATCAAAGTATAATAAACTTTCATACAATTATTTGTTTCTAAACTACTGTAATGATTGTTTATTGATATATATATATATATACTTCCTCTGTCCAAAATAAATGTCCACACTAAAAAAAACACATATTTTTAGAAATGTGTAATAGTTACACTTTTTTAATTAATAAAACGACAATTTTACCTTTATTACAGAGACAAAAATTTTATCCATCTCATAATTAAGAGTAAATTGAGAAAGTAGACATGTAGGGGTTGTTTGCCAAACGTTTACCTAGTAAGCGCTTATCAAATCTTTTACTTACCGGTTGAATATGACAAGGGCCGATAATCTTATTTGGTAAGAGCGATGATTAAGATGAATAGTCTTACCCAATAAATGAAAGTGTCGACTCTTGCCAGGTAAAATGTTTCATACGATACCGGTAACAAGTTAAAGTGTTGACACTTATGGGCATTTATTTTAAAAAGGAGATGATTTTTTTTTTTGAAATTGATAGTTAATTGATAAATATACAAATTATTTTTCCCCACATTTACCAATCACCACTTAACAATTTAGAAAAAAGGTTTATAAAAATTTAAAGCTCAGAAGCGCCACGTTAATTTCTGAGGAATCAGAATCATGTGAAGGAACCCACCCCTCCACTTTGAGCGCGTTAATCATCACGGCTTTAAAGAGTGCACCAGCCGGGAATCGAACCCGGGTCTGTACCGTGGCAGGGTACTATTCTACCACTAGACCACTGGTGCTTTTGGTTTATTAACAGCTAATATTTGTTTTATTTGTTAACTTGAAGAAATTTGATTACTAATGATATATCATTTTGTTAAATATAATGAAAAAACTAAAACGGTTATTATACAAAATTTTGTACAATTACATTTACCACCCTTATAATGTTACATTTATCACCCTTATAATTACTTATTTAATTTACATTATATCCTTTACTTTTTTATTTTTCATTTTACACCATTATTATATTAACACAAATAATCATATATTAACAAAAATGCAATGAAAAAATACGTTCATTTTTCTATAAATTATACCATTATAATCGTCTCGTCAATACCTACAAAACGAGCCCAATATTGAATATTTTTTAATTTAACCGTACTATTAAATATCATGAATATCTACGAGATAATTTGTTTTCTATCCATACATTTTATTTTTTTTCTACCGTTAGCACGTTAAAAATACACAATCGTCAAATACGTTTCATTCTTATTATAAATTATATCATTATAATTTTTTTCGTCAATAATTGTAATATAAACTAATTATTGAATATCTTTATGGGTTTAGGTTTCATAAGTTGTGATTCTTAGGTCATGGTTGATTGTTGATGACATGTATATAAGAAAGTAGCATTAATTGTTCGTTATTTACTCACATTTCGCTGCATCACGCGGGTATATGCCTAATTTTGTTAAATTATGTTTCGAATCAAAAGCTTTAGCGGAAATTTAATTACCAAATTACGTTGTTAACAAGAGTATTAATCAAAGTTTTTATTTAATTAATTAATTTTATTTTATAATAATTATTTAATTAACAAATTATTTGGTATTAGGTTATAGTAAATAATATTTAAGCGTAATTTTGTTATTATTTAATTAAAATATAGTTTTTTATGATCAGGTGTTATTTAAAAAGTTAGTTGAAAATCATTACACTGAAGAGTAATTTAGAGATAATTTCTAAAGCTGACGTAACACTTAAGAAATTATGTTAGAAATTATATTGTAGTGGATGGTCTTAAAGAGTAACTTATAAGAAAATGCAATATATTTTTTGTTTTGATTTCTATTTTGTGGGATATATTTTTAAAATATTTATTTTAGTATCTTTTATGTAACAACTTAAAATATTTATATACCTACTTTACATATGAAAATGCAATGTATTTTATTTCGATTCTCATTTTGTATAACATATTTTGATCTAAGGCTATGTTTGGCAAAAAAAGCTAGCTTATAAGCTAGCTTTTTTCTCTGGTACACGTTTCGATGACCATAAGCTAGCTTATAAACTAACTTATTGAAAAGACACTCATAGTAGCGTTTTGAAAAGGTAGTTTATCAGCTACCA
Source organism: Arctium minus (assembly GCA_954870635.1). Lineage (NCBI taxonomy): Eukaryota > Viridiplantae > Streptophyta > Magnoliopsida > Asterales > Asteraceae > Arctium > Arctium minus. The sequence continues at coordinate 76,639,185 of OX941092.1, read as the reverse complement.
GCTAGCTTATAAGCTAGTTTGCCAAACAATGCCTAAATGTTTAAGATAACACATTTGAGGTATGGTTTTTTTTTTTAAAGTATGTTGCACTTAACAAAAATCACATCAAAGTACATTGCAATTTTATATAATTTACCCACTTGAAAAGTGATAGTAGCTAGTGGCGTACCATTGACTAGCGCATAAACAACTGCTGAAACCTCAGGGACGTTTGTGGGATGGTCTCCAAAGACCACTTACCAACGTCAACTATATCGTTGTAGACATTCGAGAGCTTTTAGTCGAATTTATTGTTTCAATTTCTTAGGTATAAATGCCAATGCATGTGTTTGTGGTACGGTTTGGTGCAGATTGAAGCCAAAACGTATACTATAACACATATACCTTAAATCGTAAAAAATTACACTGCACATGTGATGCAATGTATTTGTTTATATTTAACACACTTCAAGTCTTCAATCAAATAATTATAAAAGTAAAGATTCAAATTAAAGTTAGAGTAAATTACATTTTTGGTTCTTGTGGTTAGCACTTATTATCAACTTTGGTCCATCTTTCAAAGTAATTATACTTTTGGTTGCCGTGGTTGTCATTTTATTCCACTTTTGGTCCCTCTGTCTAAATTTAATTAAAATAATTAATTAATTTAAGGGTATTTCAGTTCATTTTTATATTTTCTTTGTCTTTTTCATTTTTTTTTTGTTTTAATAAATTATATAGTAAATTACAACTTTAGTACGATGTGGTTTATCTTTTTGATTTTTTGTTTTTCCTACCTTTTTCATTTTATACGGTTATTATATGAGTTAATTAATGATAGCTTTTACTACCAATACACCAAAAACACATATTTTATTTTGTAAATTACACCGTTATAAAAATATTGTCGATTAAAATAAGTTAATTATTGAAAAATTTTAAAATTTTATGCAATTTATCCGATATATCTCTACAAATCCGTCTACACTAATTTGTGAAGAAAAATTCTATTTTAAGTTGTGTTAAAAAAATTTATCGTTTTTCTTATTTATGTAAGAAAAAAGATCAAAATTTATCTAAAAAAAAAAAGGTTTATTGGCGGGGACCCAAGGCCCCGTGGTCCCCTTTTGGAGACCCTACAGCCGTAGCACCATAAGGCTGCACCGGAAAAGACAACATGTCTCTCCCTGGACTGGCTTAATAAGGTGGCTTTTGGTACGTAAACATGATTGGACTGGATTGGAAAGGACATAACTGAATGTGATAGGTCTAGACAGGACAAATGTCTTTTTTGTTAATTGGTTATTTATTTTTCATTCGAATAAATTTAAGTTTATATTTTGAAAAAATTACATAATAATTATACTATCAAGTTCTTTTATTTGATACACATTTAATATAAATAAAATATACGAAAACGATACATTTTTTATTAATAGACAAAATATAGATTTTGATTTTTTTTCATATATAAATAAGAAAAAACAATAAAAAATTTAAACACAACATAAAATAGAGAAGTTTTTCTTTCTGGGTTAATGTAAACCGATTGCATGTATATATATATATATATATTGAATAAATTACGTTAAAAATTTAAAAATATTCAATAATTAACTTTTTTAAAGATACCGAAAATACTTTTTTAATGATGTAATTTATGAAACGAAATATATTTTTTAATGTATTTTAGTAAAAATTATCATTAGTTAACCAATATAATAAAGGTGTAAAATGAAAAAGGTAGGAAATACAAAAAAGAAAAAACAAGCAAACCACAAGGACTAAAATTGTAATTTACTATATACTCTAATAAAACAAAAAAAAAATACAAAGAAAAGGTAAATGGACTAAAATACCATTCAATTAACTAACCATTTTAATTAAAGTTAGTCATAGGGACCAAAATTGAAATAAAATGGCAACCACAGTGACCAAAAGTGTAATTAGTTTGAAAGAGGGATAAAAGTTGATAATGAATGAAAACCAAAATGACCAAAAATGTAATTTAGGGGCCGTTTACCTAAATCCTTATCGGGTAAGCGCTTACCAATAAAACTCGACACACTATCTTACTTTACCAAATAAGATTTTAATCGTCACGATAGTATCTTATACAACAATTTATCCGGTAAGCACTTACCCGGGTAAGAGTTGTCACTCTCTCTTACCGAGTAAGACTCTTCATCTTTATCCTCGCTCTTACCGGGTAAGATCCTATCATCTTGTCATGTTTATCTACTATGGTAAATTCCCCGGTAAGCACTTACCGGGTAAGCATTTTGTAAACGACCCCTTACTCTTAAAATTAATATAATGTGTCCATAGTCCAAATAAATAAAAAGTACCAATACGCCTGATCATAAAATACATAACCATACAGAATTGGAAAAATGAAATCGGTGATATTGACCGTGAATGAATTTTTTGATTTGGACTTTTGGTTTCGATTTTGGAGTGATGACGTTATGAGGATAAAACTTAAAAAGGAAAATGTGTGTATATATATATATATATATATTATATACTACAAAATACAACCGAAGTACCCTTTTTAAAACTTAAAAGGACTTTGGAGTAGTGACTGAGAGGAGATTGCTATGATCGTTACTGTATTCATATCGAAGAGATGCGACGTATGTTCCTTAACCTAATTAATCACCCCGGGGGGAGAATGATGATGGTATGAACTGTGATTTGATAACTCAAAACCGCAAACCATATCGTAAATATATGGTTTACTAAAAATTTAGCTCGTAAACCGCACCATAAAAGTTTTTAACCACACTTTACGGTACAGTGTGGGTGGTTTGACGATTTATGTGCCCTTATTCCCATATAGGTATTCGTGACTTTTAACTGCATGTATACGTGTGATGGTAGCGATTGTGGAATGTGTATGTCTTAGATTATCATCCTCGACGTTTAGACTTTCGTCCCGAGACTTGCGTAATCGATGGAATTCGAGAAAGAAGTGGACTTGGGGTTGTTGGCACGTTGGCATCAATCTGGCAGTAGGTAGTGGGCCAGTGGCGACATTGCCCGGCGACAATGCCCCTGGCAAAGTCGCATGGTCAATGTCGTGGTTCTGGATTTTCGAGCAACTTTCCAGCGGGCAGGGGTCGAGGTGCGACTTTGGGCCGGCGACAATGCCATGGGCAAAGTCGCAGGGGCATTGTCGCCTGTGGGGTTGAGCTGTGCGATTTCAGATCGTTTAAAGGGGGCCAAATCAGTTCAGTTCTCAAGGGATTATCAGATCTGGTCGAGCTCTCTCATCTAGGGGCAATTTTCATTTTCTCTACCCTCCCATCTCACCTCATTTATGGTAGCAAGTAAACCTAGCATTTAAGAGTCTCAAGTTAGGTTGTTGAAGTGATTTAAGTGTTCTTTGGTGCCATTAAAGCTCCAAGTAAAGTCAAGCTCTTGAAAGTCATCCATTCTTAGGGTTTTCTCTCTACAAACCCTAGTTGGTGAGTTCACACTGCTCAAATGCTCTTTTACCTTATTGTTGGGTCATCTAAGATTTAAAGATAACCTCTCCTTAGTTTTTATTGATGTTTGAACCTTGTACTTTGATGTATGGTTCTTTATAATAGCTTAGTTATGGTTAAACAGATCGGTGAGTCGAAGACAAACCGAAATCAATATGAAGGAAGTCTACAATGCGGATTGAGATGAACTTCAAAAGTGAACTAAGCCTAGTCTGTCGATTCCTTTTTGGCAGATCCTGTCCTTGCCGATTTCTATTCGGCAGAGTTTCTACATGCCGATTTCATATTCGGCATATCCCCTCCTTGTTGTCGAATCACCTGTGTTCGGCACATACCTCAACTACCGAATTCCTTATTCGGTAGTTTCCTTCTTACAGATTACAGATTGCTCCTTTTATCTGTAAGAACATTTATGTCAAACTCTCATGATTTGACATACTTCCTCATTCCCAATGTTCTTCTGACATTAGGAATGGAAGCTTCCTTCTTTGAGAAGATATACACTTGGTCTTAATTTGATTGAGACGTTTATTTTCTATTTGATCTCAAAAAGATTTTCCCATGAATATTTTATAAAGATATTGTACTTTCATGGTACAAAAGTTACCTTTTGTATTGTGATAGGTCACATCAAATATCTTATAATTTATTGACAATATCTCAACCACCCATGTCTTTACTCCTACATGTCCTTTGCACTCATTACATTGGATAGTATATAAAGGATGGAGGTAGCACCTTGCTACTTACGCTTTCAGCTCAAGATTTCATATAAGATTTCAAGCAAGTTGATAGTTTTCCTTGTCTCTCTAAGTTTTAAGTCTTTGTGTTCTTAATTTCTTCTAAGTGTTAGATTGTTTAGAGTAGTTCTTAACTATTCTTATTCCGCAACAATCTTTATTTTTCTTTGTGTAATTCTTGATATTCATTATCAATAAAAGAATTAAAATTAAGTAATTTTGTGTTATTGTATTCAACCCCCCCCCCCCCCTTCTACAATACTTGTTTTACTTCTTTGGGACTAACACTTATCAATACTTGCAAATAATTTCTACATAATCTATAGATACCATTTATTTGGGTTTTGACTTGATTTCTAGGGTTTTACCTTGCAAACCCTAGATGGGGAGTTTTCTTTCATAAACCTTAACCATATTCTTGTGTGATTGTTGAATGTTCATGAATCTTATATTTCATACTTGTAGGAGTGGTACATAAAGAAACCCTTGTTATGAGTTTGGTCTAACTATTCATTTGTGACTATATGTATGGAGATATGATGAATATCTTTACCTTGAAAAGTAAAGATGAGTTGATATTACAGAGAAAGATGTTATGTTCATATTACAAAGCCACATGTGGTGATTTTAATGTTTACATGTATAAATGGGGATTGAATATGTGGTTATAAATGTTTAGTCAGATTTTGATCACCTAATAAGAATGTGGGTACTACTCCTTGTGCACGAGGAGGTAGTTATATGTTCATTTGGACCCCTTGTGTTGGTCCTTATGGTTTACTAACGAGTAGGCAATAGGGGGACGTGGACCCTTGAGGTGTAACTCGTTTAGTCTTGGATAGGCAATAATGTCCCGTAAGACCTTGAGGTGTAACTCGACAGAGTAGGCAATAAAGGCAATGAATATGGTTCGAGGTTGTGATGTCTTGATGGCATGGGAACTAGGACTGGGATATGAGGTGTAATCCAATAACATATTGGGTGACTCCACTCCCATGTACATGTCACCCCGATGGAAACGGGTTTCCCCCGTATTATTAAGGGCTCTTGTATGTTTGTGTTCAGGTTTTTAGGACATGGTTGCGGTGGAAACAATATTTGTGAGACAAAGGAGTTCGATAACACAAGACTTGTTTTATTGTATTATGACATTATTGTTTTGTGAATTATATAACCCTTAAAATCTCACTAGGATTTGTCCTAACACTTGTTATGGTTGTTGTTTTCCCCACAGATCCCACTGGCGGTGGAATCTAGGTTGTCGGGCATGTAGGAGATCTCGAAGTGTCGGTCTTATGGGGATTTTTGTGAAGAGAGTTTATATCGGTTTAGCAACACCCATATTAATCTAGTTTTTGAATTATTTACAGATTAATTAGGTTGTTGTAATTTTACTTATGTCCCATTCTTTTGCAAACTTTATGGTGCAAATTATCCCAAACGTATGTGAGTCTCTAGTGTCCCCTTTGGGAATTGTTTATACTTCGAGGTTTCTATTTACAGGATAATTTGGATGTTCGTATTTTAGACGTCATATTGCCAAAATTTCAATTTTTATTTGACGCCATTTTTAGGGTGTTACAAAGGTCGCGGTCGGGGGGTGGGGGAGTTGATTTCTCATTTAATGCTTTTTCCTTGGTGGCCTTCTGTAACATCCGATAAATTTAAGGTAAGTATCCACGTCTCACGTTTTAATAGTATAGTAAATTATGAACCAGGAGTCCTTTGGTGTATAAATTTATTCGCATTTGAAATAATTGTGTTATGCCTTAATTGAAATATCTATTTGTGCGGGCTATGTCGAATCAGGTCAAGAATTTCGAGTCTCGGGGGTGTAGTGCGACAGTGCCAAGGGCACAGTCGCAGGGCACAGTATCGGGGTTTGTACCGTGGCCTGGTAGGTTGGCGCGACAGTGACACCGCAATAGTGACATGGGCATTGTTGCCGGTCACTATCGCGTGGTGTGTACCGAGAGTGGTGGTTTTGGCGCGCCTGTGACATCGCCACTGTCGCCGACGGGGGCTGAGACTGAGACTATAAAATGCAACCTTTGACCATTTTGACTTCATTTCTCACTTCACTCGTTCTTGGAACTGATTTGGAGACCCTTAGGGCGATTTTTCCACCCTTACACCCCTTTGCACATTCATTGAAACCCTAGTTCTAGTTGGGAGCATTTATGATCAACCAAGAGCATTGAAGGAATATAAAGAGGAGCATTTAAGAGTTTAAACCAAGTCTTCATCTTCTCACCATTCATCCAAGTTTTCTAGGGTTTTGCATAAAACCTAGATAGTGAATTTTTACTAAACTTTTCAAGTGAGATACATGTCTTGTGTGTTTACTTGTCATTACTTCATATGCATGTATAAATCTGATCACCTGATAAGTTTGACCTAACTACTACTTTTGAGATTATTGGGGATTTTGGCTATTGTTCATCATATGGACTTTGATGGGATTATTATTGACATTATTTGGTCATGATTGTGTAATATCATGGGATTTGTGAATATCATTGTTGGACTTACATGTTTTAGAGTTTTGGACCTAAAATGGGATTGGAACTATGTGAGGTCTTATACATGTATCTTATTGATATGGAATATGTATAGAGATGGATGTTGAATGTATATTGGATGAACCATGAGTAAGCGCTAGGAGGATGTAGTCTAGGGTGCCACCATGACGGTATGCACCTAGACCTCCGCCATTTGGAGTAATGCCTGGGAGGTAGTCTTCAAGTGTGTCGGCCCTTCGGGATGTTGCTCATGAGAGTGAACATCAAGGTACATTGACTTGAGGTGAAACTCTTTGGTATGATTGGTCTCCCCCATTGATTCCTTTATGGCCCTTATTGATTATACTTGATGATAAATGATTATGCCATGCTTTTGTACAACTCACTAGACTCATTTGGCCTAACACTTGTTTGGTTTGATGTGTATCTCAGGTTCTAGTGACGCGACCGCCAAGAAGGTCTAGATGACTTTAGATGCGAGCTTGGGGATATTTTTGGGACACCAATTATAGAAGGCTTATTTTGATTTGAATCACAACTTGAATTAATCTTGTTCCTAGTTAGGATTTAGATTAAAGGGTTGTTTTCCCCTCATTGTTATTTATTACAAACGTGTAATCTTAAAAGACGTATATTGTTTCCCTTTTGGGGATGAGCTCGTGCTTTGGCATATTTTAATATATCACATTTTCGTTTCCGAAAATTTTTGTTTATCCCAATTTTTGGGGTGTTACACCTTCTCATTTATTACTCTTCTATTCTCTAAAATTCTCCCATTCTCTCCCTCTCTCTTCATTAAAGCGAACCTTGAGCTAGGGTTTCTCAATCTTCAACTTCCCTCTAAGAATCTCATCATCAATTTAAGATTCAAAGGCCTAGAATCAAGGAACTCCATCTCTTCATCTTGCTAACTCCTAAGTGTCAAAGTTCTAGGTTTCTCATAACAACCTAGTGGAGCGAGTATTTCTACAAATCCTTCTCAATATACATGCTAAATGTCATAAAAACACTTATTTTAAAGTTCTACTTCATTTTCTCATCTTTTGGTGATTTATGGAAATCTAGGTCAAAATTAGGGGTTTTGGATAAACTTGATATTTTGATGAAATGGTTGGGAAGGATGGTTTTGTATGTGTAAATGGTAATCCTTTTTTAGTTTGATGGGTTTTGGAGAAACAAAGATATATTGGTTGTATTTCATAATTATTGATGAATGGAAATTTACCCTTTTTGGGAACTTCATGTTCTTGCAAATGCCTATATGTTGGTCATATCATGAGTTATTTATGAGTACCATTTTGTTGGACTATAGTGTAATGGATCCATAGGCACTAGTCGTTTTGTGTGAAATATGTGGTGATACTTAATTGGCTAGATATGGGTTTTTTAATACTTGGGAGTTAGTGACGGCCAAAAATCGGGCCCGGGGCGGGCCAAAACGGGCTTCGGGCCCAAATAGTAAACCCAAAAACCGGGCCAATCGGGCTTCGGGCCGGGCCGGGCCGGGCTTCACCCAAATATGTGTGGCCCGTTTAATGTTGGAAAAAACCGGTTATAGGAAAACCGGGCCGGGCCAGGCCCAAACCGGGCCGTGATCGGGCCGAGCATTTTTTCGTATTTTTTTCAAAAAAAATAATTTCTTTATATAATAATTAATTACTAAGCTTTAAAAAATAAAAATTGGATTGGATCACTAAAATACACTTTAAAAATGCGTTTTATTTATAACAAATCACTAAAATGCACTTTAAAAATACGTTTTATATATAATTTTAAGTTACAAACTTACAATACAAGTATTTATAGGGGTTTGGGGAGGTAAAAAATACAAAAAAGGTCAAAAAAACGTATATAAACGGTAACATAACGGCTCTTTTTTTTTAAAATACGAATCGGGCCGGGCCGGGCCAAAAAACGGGTTGTGAACCGGGCTCGGGCCGAGCCGGGCCGGGCCGCCAAATCCTCCAAAAACATGAACCGGTTCATGTTTTCGGGCTCCAAACCGGTTTTCCACCGGGCCGGGCTTTCAAGCGGGTCGGGCTCGGTTAACCGACCGGGCCGGGTCGGGCCGGGCTGAGATGGCCATCACTATTGGGAGTTTGTGCTATAGACCGTGGGTGGTTGAATACGATAACCTTGTACCTCGTCATATTTATAATCTAGCGAATGAGTCCTTCTTAGACCATTGGGAGCTCGAACTAAAGATCGTTGGTGGTTGAACTCGATAACCTTCGGTGCTATAATAGAAGCTTCATAACGTTGAAGCGTGACCTACTTTTGTGTTCCGTCACCTCAACGGTAAACCCGGGTCTCCCCCGTTTGATTTTGGAACCTTTCTCCCTCCCAAGGGTGAACAAGGTCAAATCCATAAATCAATTTTTGTTAATGTCATGCACTAATATCAATTGCTTCTTTATGTTATTTTATAAGTTTGATCTTACTAGGCATAAGACTAACAATTGTTTACTTGATTGACATGTATTACAGGTTCCATTAGTTATGGGGCTCGTAAAGATTGAGCATCATGGGTTGAGCGAATAACAGAGACTTTTTGGAAGTAAATATTTTGAGGGTTGGACGTATGGAATGGAATAGTGTACTTTTGGGAGATTTGGTGACAATGGTCTAATCTATATGGTTACGACTTAGATTATCTAGTTGTCATTTATGATTTCCAATTCTAATTATTGTAAACGCATTAACTATTTTCCCCATCTTATGGGTGATCTCCGTCTATTTTAACCTTGTCCTTTCTTAAGTGTAAGTTTAAAAATTACCCTTATCTTTAAGGGTGTTGCGTCTACTGCTGCTTCCTGCTATTCAAGTTAGCTACATATCATGATCCTTCCCGAGAAGCACTCTCCCATCTGAGCTGGAGATTCTACATCGCCTTAGACCTAGCAAAGTTTTTTTTTGGAAAGGGTATCCTGGGCCTATGGCCCAGACTAATCCCTGGCAATTAGGGTCTTTGGCCCAGCTGCTAAAGCGTGCAGCCCTGAGTTTATCCTCAGTGGCCACAAGTGCTGCTAGTGGGCCTAGCAAAGTTGATCGCTCGCCTTTGTTCGCTTGTTGTTGAATGATCACTCTCCTTCCCCCTTATTTCTAGGGTTACGTTTCCTCAATTTTACAAATCAATTTTACAAAGGTCCTATGGCAAAAATCTTAATTTCACTCTAAAATTTGAGGGTGTTACAAAAAGAGAAAAAAATGGAAATCACAACGACAAAAAAAAAAACAATTTTTAAAGATTAGGGACGAAAATAGTTATACACAACAAACCACAAGGACGAAAATCGTAGTTTACGCTTAAACTAAAGAGTGGATCAAATGTAAAAGACATGAAGTTCAATTTCATTACTAGATATGTCGTGTCCCAAATTAGTCATTCAGGTGTTTTGAATCATGCTCGCATGATTTTGGTTAAATTAATGTCAAGATCAAAGAAAAATACCAACCTATATGTAAAATGAAGTATAACTTGATGAGCTATGTCTCCATTGCTCTAAAAAAACTGTAAAACTATTAAGATTCAGCCATATTAATGTTTTTTTAACATTCCATTTTGCTTTATAACGAAAGTCTGCTTTCTCCAAACGGAACGAGACATTATATTTGATGTGGAGGTGGATATGAGAGGACCAGATGCAAGTAAACGTAACATCTATCCTAGAAGGTGTGTGAAAGGAAGAAATACATATAGGCATGATATACTAAAGAAACCAAAGAGACATAATCATAACCAAAATGCAAATTAAATTATGAGAATAGGTGTTATTTGAAAATTTCAAAAACTTTACGCCTCCATATGTCAATAAAAGCATACTTAAGGGACTAAAATTGTAACTATTGGTATAACGTCAGCAAACTTCAACCCCCACTACTCGCCAAATAATTCCACGAAGATGCTTTCTCCGCCCGTAATATTCAAATACCCCCAATCATTGCATCTTTCTCTAAAAATCCCTTTTTAGGGTTCTACAAGGGTTTCTCTTCACGCGTTACAATGGAGAAATCAATCAATTGAAAAAAAAATCAGCTTTTGATTTGGTGTTTATAGATACAAATTCATATATATATATACAGACACACAGAGTTGTACTTGGATCAATGGCTGCTTATCAACCGATCAGAGGAAACGGACCAGGTTTGCAATTCTTAAATTTTCCATTTGGAGACACCACGCATACCAAGGTTTTTGTTGGAGGACTGGCATGGGAGACGCAGAGTGAGACGCTGCATACTTATTTTGATCAATTTGGAGATATTTTGGAGGCTGTTGTTATCACTGATAAACATACAGGGAGATCCAAAGGCTATGGATTTGTGAGTAATTAAATTTTTTTTTTTCAGCTGTTGGTTTTTGCATCAAATTTTGGGTGTGAAAGTACTCTCTGATCTGTATACAAATTTTGTGGTAAAAAGAGTAAAATACTTGTGGATCTAAAATTGTTAATGGAGAAAGAAAGAGGGTAATATGTTCAATTATATTGGAAGGACCATATTTCTTCAAATTACATGTGAAATAATGTCAAATTGGGAATTAGGATGGAAAACTATTGCTTTGTTATAATGTATCTTAGAATTTGGTTGGAGGTTGTATTTTCTTTGCAAATTAGTTTTTTATATTTCGTGCTATATGACTCGAGTTAATAAATTTTGTATCCTGAACCAGAATACCACCTCTATGAATCATGGAGGATTAAGAACTGAAGACTTACATAAATTGAGTATCATACTTTGAAAAACACTTCTTTATAATAACAAATTAGGTGGTGTCTTGACTCTTGAGTTTGTTTAAAATTTCAACTTTTTCTTTATAACTTTTTGCTGCTTTAGAGATGGGCATGTTTATATCTGACTGTAAGAGTACTAATAGTTTTTGTATGTGTTTGCATGCATGATTTATGTATGTCTCATCAGGGAAATATTCGTTTCTCTTGATATATAGATCTTGTGGTACTTTGTCATGTAACATTGAAGAAAAATTAGGCTAGTAGTGTCCTCCAAATAGTCTAAATGAGCATAGAATACGCACATATGCATGTTAGATGTTTGGTTTATATAAAGAAAGAAAGAATTTATGAAGTATAAAATTAATATCATATGTTTGACCTTACAAGACCATAAAACTATAAGTCCGTAATTGCTGTTAATGTTCTTTTAGGTTGGCATGCCTTTCACCTTTTTCTGTTTCTCTTTAGTAAAATCCATCTTTTTATGTTACCTCGGTGATCTATTTTCTAAATGTTTCGGTTGCGATTCTTGTGGAGCTTAGGTAACATTCAATGATGCGGAAGCTGCAAAGAGGGCCTGCGCGGATCCTACTCCGGTTATTGATGGTAGAAGGGCAAACTGTAATCTGGCATCGCTTGGACGGACCCAACAATCTATAACTTATGGTAGGGTTTGTTTGAACCTCCAATTCAGTTAACTTTCTCTACGCTCATCCTTTATTTAAAATTAGAACATGCGGAAGTAGTGAAGTCAGCAGTAGCCATATTTGGATTCAATACTTTTTTTTTCCGCCAACTATGTTAAGATGTCAAAGCACCCTTTTCTCTTTTTAAGAAGGGTAAGTTCCAAAATGGGAAGGAGGTTACAAGCTTGGGATGTTGAACTGGGATTTTGGATTAAATGAACGTTTGATTCTTTTATTGTATTCTCTTCCAGTAGAATATAGCTATTAATTCTTGTAACAAGGGAATGAATGAACATGCGAGCACTCATGTTGGTTTTTTATTATAGGACATCTGAGACCAGCAGGACACTACTTCTGGAGTTCTCAGAACCCTGGCGGACCTTTTGTAGGGAGCTCGAGTTACCGCCAACCAGTTCCTTATGGTTATCAGCAATACCCTTATTATGGGTGAGTTATTACATTAAAAGTAGCTTTTCTTATTTATTTTTTTAAGTTCAGAAGCTGTGATCTGCTTCTTATTCATTTCCAGTATTTGAGTTATTAGCTTTCAGATATGCATTGTATATGATACCATGTTTTTCCATCACCTTTGTATTGATGCATTCTTCAATCTTCAAGGCATAATAATGTTGCCTTTTGAAACAATTAGGGGGTGTTTGTTTTCAACTTAATGAGCTTAATGGGTGGTTAGCTTAATTGGTTAAGTTATATTAAGGTGTTTGATTTTAACTTAATACTAAGAGAATGACTTAACATGTTAAGTTAGCCCATCCTATCTTAATGCGTTAAGTTAGTATTTTTCCAAAATTACCCTTGTCCTCAATTTTTAATCACACAACTCATTAAAAAATAAGTAGTTTACCAACATGCATAAATAAAGAAAATTGTTATTAAACAACGATACATTATTGTTTTAAATATATTTTAAGTTATTAAGTATTGTGTTATGAACTCGTTCAATTCATATTATTTATGTATTTTAAATAATTCACATTATTATAAATGTCATTTTAAATATTTATCAAACAATTTATTTTCGTTCAACACTTATGTAGACATAAGGTTAAAATGGTAATTTTTGTTGTTCATACCATTCATTCAGAACAAAAATCCAACAACTTATCTTAATTTATTCAGACAAATTAATATTTAAAGACAACTTAATAGATTCATAACTTAATGGATAAAAAATCAAATAGCCCCTTAGATGATTGTGGTTCCAATTTGTTCTTTTTAGTGTTGCAGTAGCTGAGCTTTAAACCTTACGTGGCCATTATAGGCGTAAAAAGGAACCTGTTTACTTCAACATTTCATTTTTTAGCAAAAAATTAAAGGCTTGAAGTTAGTATTATGTATTTTCCATTGTCATCATTACAACTTGATGATGCTATTGATTTTTTGTCAACAAGATTTCCTTATTTACTGAAGGACATCTTAGACATTTGGCTAATAGTCAGTCAATGTCATAAAACCATTTGCCTGGTCATGTATTCCACTTTTCATGGGAAGAGGACTGTATCGTAAATAACTCTACAGATTTTTCTACTTGGCTATCATAGTGGCATGTTGTTCATTATGAAGATCTCAATTGAATTGCAGTGCTCCATATATTGCTTAAGAGCTATACAAGCCATGTGAAACTAGTAATAGACATTAAGATTTTATAGTAGAATAGCCTTTCATGTGATATGTTTATATCATACTGCAGAAGAACCTATAAATACAAATAGAACAAGTTCTTTTAATCTAATCCCAGTTATTCTAGGATCATGCTTTTCTGTTCTGAATAATCTTTAATCCGATGCACGTGCAATGGATTATTAATTACTATTGTTTATACTATATTGCAATGTCCAGAATATGTAATTAATACTTGAACTCTTAATTCCTTTCAATCTATTAATAACTTGGTTTTTGACAGGTATCCAGCTTATGGGCCTGAATATGTCTTCCCTCAGGTGAATAATCTTAATGTTCTTGTGCTCTTTGAAGCTCATTAGTTATGATAGCTAGCAAATTATTCTATAAGTATGATAATATAGAATTAATTTTTGTAATGTTATAAGTTGTAATTCATTATTTCTCAGGTTCCATATAATCCTTATGCGGGCCAGCATCACCCACAGATGTTGGGCCTTCCTGGCTTGGTTAACCCTAATGCTTTTTCATATGGTCAAATGGGGCCTCCTCCCCCTGGCAGCCCAGGGTATAGAGCTATTCAGGGAATGGTAACACCTGGTTCTAATGTTCTGCCATATGGTAGACCTAATGTAAACGGAGCAACCACGGATATTGTTTCAATGCCTCCAACACCATACCTTACAGGTAAAGTAAAACCTTTTCCTTTTGAACCAGCTAAAACTGTAATTATTTTAGGTTTGTTAAAGGGTCGCACATGCATTCACTCACAATGTCTATGCACCCATGTATCTTGACTCACTCTTATCATCTCTCTCTCTCTCTCTATATATATATATATTTAGGAATGACAACGGGCCGGGTTTGGGCCGGTTATTGGTATCCCCGCCCCCGAAACCGATAACCAAAACCGTCCCCGTAACCGCCCCGATCCTCGTCAGGGATTTTATCAAGGATCCCCATCGGGTCCCCGTGGTTTCCCCCAATCCCCATTGGGGAACCCATTAAGGTTAAAAAAGATATTTCCCCATTGGTTTTCCCCGTTCACCGTTGGCTATACCCAAACCCGAAACCGGTCCAGAAAAAAATTTACAAAATGTTAATTTTCTCAACTAAAAGTAAATTACAATTTTTTTACACATAAGTTTAAATGTCTCGAACAATGTCTTAAATTACAATATAAAAGTAAATAAAATTCATATATCATCCAACTAACATTACGGTTTCACGATTAGACAAATAAACTAAATTTTTTTGGGAGGCTTATTTGGGGTGTTGAGATAAAATGGATAAAATATTTTAAATTTTAATGTAATGTTAGTATTTTTCTTTTAATGATATTATATATATATAGCCTTAGGTTCATTTGAGAAATGGTAAATATATGAGAAATAGAGAAGTAATCCTAGCCTTTCATATGGTTAAGATTGGATTTGACTGGTCAAATATTGCGTTTTTGATTGGTCAAAAGTTACGGCTATTCCAAAAATAGAAGGACAGTTTCGTAACAAATACACGGGACGAGTTCATATATGAATCTGTATGATTCACATATGAACTATATGTTCATATGTGAACCAGTGCAATTCACATATGAACTCTTTTAACTGATTCTTTGTGATTCATATATGAACCAGTGTAATTCACATATAACTCTTTTAACTGATTCACATATAACTCTTTTAACTGATTCATATATGAACCTTTATATGAACTAATTAACTGATTCACATATGAACTAATTAACTGTAGGTTCATATGTGAATCAGTTGAACTAATTAACAGATTCACATATGAACTAATTAACTGATTCACATATGAACATATAGTTCATATATGAATCACATAGGTTCACATATGAACTCGTCCCGTGTATTTTACGAAACTACCCCTCTATCTTCTACAGACCACACAAGGAATTATCCGGTGCTTCATGGTCAAAGCCGCAAATGTTGACCAGATAAAGGGCTAGGACCATTTCTCTATTTCTCATACATTTAACATTTCTCAAATGAACCTCTCCCTATATATATATACACACACATATCGGGCTGGGCCGGGCCGGTTATCACCGCCCCCGATAAAATCCCCGATCCCCGATAAGAAGTCCCCGAACCCGGCCCAAAAATTTCGGTTTTCGGATTTCACCATCATTTTTGGTTGTTTTTGTCATCCCTATATATATATATATATATTATATATATGTGTGTGTGTGTGTATTATGGTTCTCGGAAAGCGTAAAAAATCATAAATCAAAATGGGAATAAAGTAGTGTACAAATTGGACCAATAGCTGTAATAAAGAAACCCTAAGCAAATCTTAAAGATAATTATGATGCAAATTGCATATTTATATCTTTTACACTCCTGTGTGGCTGTGTCAAAATGGGAATGAATAGCATACAAAATCATCAATCAAAATGGGAACAAATAGTGCAAATTGGACCAATGACTGAAATAAAGAAACCCTAGACAAATCTTAAAGATAATTGCAAATGACATATTTTATATCTTTAACATACCTCGTGTCATGCATGATGCATACCTAACTTGCTACAACTAGGATTTGTATGTGTTTGTCAAAGGGGCTTCATTAGAATTTTGACTATCTAATCTTCACAACACAACCAAATCAACTTAATAGATTTGAAGGTTCATGAGAAGTACCAACTACCTTCTTATGAACAAAGTGACAATCAAACTCAACATGCCTGTTACACTTGAAATATATGATTCTTCAAGATGTGCATGGCTTACTTATTATTATTGTACAATCTTCAGGAAAATAGAAGTAAAAGCTTCTAACTTTTGCATTAATTCTTGTACCCATGTGACCATGTCAATTCTCTTAAACACATTACCCGGTTCAAATCTGATTATGTAAGGATATTTATCATGCATGACTCACATTTCAGTTGCATCTTAACCCAATTCTATTTTTGATGTGTGTATGAACAGAGCACCTTTGAGATACCTTAAGACCTGTAGCAGTGCACCCTAATGACTAATATGAGTGGGGAAGGTGCACTCGTGGAAAATATTTGCTGAAGTTTAATAACAAGTCTTATTGATTATCCATTTTCTGCTAGTCTTTTGTACTTTACCGTATATCATCATCTGGGTATAGTTTGATGGTCAGACTTGCATAAGAATCAGTTGGTTGAATGTCAAGTAAATTAACCTTAGTGAAAGCTTGTCATGAAATATTTCTTCTAAGAAAAGAAGATGCTATTTCTTTTTGACAAACCTATCCACCTCAATAAGAAATTAAGAAAGCAATTTGTCTAAAGTTCCCGCTAAATAAAGAGTTTTAAAGGGAAAATTCATCAAGGGATTTAAAGAAAGCAATTTGTCTAAGGTTCTTGCCAAGTTTTCTTCTTCTCCTCTTCATTATTGTTTATTTATATTTCATTTTGTAGGTTAATTTGTATACATACATTTTCTTTTAAACAAGGGATTTAAAGATTGTATATTTGTGATGTTAACTAATAGTCAACAGCTCTCTCTCTCTCTCTCTCTCTCCCTCCCCAACCCCTCTATCTCTGCATACATACACACACATATAGATACACAAACATGTATATATATACATACAGGGTGGGCATGTATATAGATGTGTATATGTATCTATATAGACATACATGTGTGTTTATATATACACATTCACACACGAATTTGAATTACTAAAAGCATAATTTCTTTCAATATTCAGAGACCATAAATTCTTTATCAGGACTGTGTACTAATAAATAAAATTACTAAGAATAAGTTATTTTTTAATCCTTTGGCTGGTTTGAAACAGTAGACCCTGTAGTGAAGCGGGTCAACGTTAGTATCCTTCCAATACCCTTACTCTAAATGCTGGTGATAATTGGTAGACAACCTTATTTTCTATTCTTCTCGGGTGCGTTTGGTACGTGAGATGGGAAAGAACAAAAACTTGTTAAACTATCATAGCTTTGAAAAGAGAAACATGTTTTCTTTACTCGTGGAAGGTTCATGGAAAAGGGTACAATCGGATCGTGGCTTTGAAAAGAGAAAAGCGTCTTCTTTATTCCTGGAAGGTCCATGGAAAAGGATCAACATGAGAAGGAACAAAATCAACATAAGGGTCCCACGTTTGACGCGGCATTAGACTAAGACAAGATGGAACTGGCACACGAAAATAGGTGGAACAAAAATCAGGGAGTGGGATAAGATTTGTAAACTACCAAACTACCCATGTCAAATTAAAACCCAAATTAGTTCCACAATTCTTTCACCCGCCTACCTCACTCAAGTCGGTCCATTCACGTTCGCCTACTAAATGCACCCCTAAAGACTTGTGGACGGTTCTGTTACATGTGTTCCCGTTGTTCGGTATGAGTGGGAACATGTCAATTATATGAAATTCCAATTTCAAACAATGATCCACAAGTTTTACCATGAGAATAGAATGGCATGCAACGTAAAAATGAGGTACTCATAAATCGACTTGTTGGTTTTCTCAGGTGTTGCTCCACCATCTTTTGGACAGGCAAGGAATATAGTTCCCGCCCATCCTTCCCCGTTCTTCCCGAGTGGTGGTTCCGAGTGAAGAGGATTTGATTGGTAGAGGAACTGGTCGTTTTCTGCGGTGCATTCTCTTACTGTGTACCTTAATTCTTGCCTTTCTACTTGTATTAACAAGCGGGTTTTTCCTTATTTGCAGGATGACTATCACTTGGTACTTCGGCAGACTTCAATTTTCGCCTTGGATGAATTTCTGTTACTGTCAAGAGGTAATCGATCCCCTGCTATGTTTTTTTCCCGTCATGGCTGCTAATCTAGTGCAACTGAATTTATTATACTCAATGAATTTGGTTTGGTTTTAGTGCAGCATATGATTGGATTTTAGCTTACACAAACCGACTTTTCTTCTCCCTGCAAATTTTAGTTGATTATTTATCTTCTTTGATGCATTATTTTTATGTAAAATTTGTTTGCAGGCCATGAGAAGTCGTGGACGAGGGTCAAATCAAGTCAATTATCAGAAGTCGGAACTCTGAAGCCCGGAGTACGAGCTTAAAGGTGCAAAGACTGCATTTATAGCTGGTAACAGACAGACATGTCTCCTTAACAAGATTGCTGGAATCTGGTTTCCTAGCGGTCATGAATGAGCGAATCAACATATGATTTCCTCAATCGTCAACTAGACCCACACCAGGGTCATTGCGTAGCTTTGTGTTAACCGTTATGAGCCATATAACCAATGTAGAACCTACAAATACACTCTGAAATTTGAATTTGACTGCAAAATGGGAGCTAGTGGTTCGTACCCACCCTTGATTCGGTTCCTGGTTCAGGCCAAGTCTCAATCAAGTGAAGCGAACGGAAAAAAGACCCGTTTATTTAGTCCGAAACAATCTTCATTTGGGTTTAGTAAGAAACAGTTTATATTTATGCATGATTTCCTTTATGAGTTGATGGTTAATCTTGAGCTCAAATCTAGATATTGGCTTATGTAAAAGCCCAAATTTATGGATACTTTGATTTTGTTGTTATGTTTCCATGGATGAACATCAGTTTTATTGTTTTTTGTAGCACTTGTTGCAAGTATTTCAACCATGGGTGGTGTGTTTTCTTTGTTAAGATGACTAGTTGTGTACTATGAAGTTAGAGAAGTTGAACCTTCAATGTTGTTTAAATTTGTGTCCCTCTGGATTTCATTTTTATGGTTTTGGATTACGAATTGGTTGATATATAAATTCTAAGGTTAATATAGTTGATCGATCAGATATATGGAAATAGAATAGTGGGATTAGAGGTAGTTTATGGGGTGGTTTGTTTTTAAAAAAAAACTCTTAATGGCTCTTAGGTCTGAATCGTCCAGATCTTTTTACACACCTTATTAATCATAACCAAAATAAGACTTCAGACTTTAGACAAACGACACCTAAGTGTGGAGTTTATTATGTATTAGTAGAGATCAACGCTTGTTTATGTATTTAAACGTGTTTGCCACTTGCGTGTCAATTAGTTTTATGAAGTTTAAATGTGGAACTTTAAAAAGTTGTGTATGTATGTAGAGGTTCAAACGAGAACATGATTCAAATAAGAAAACATGAGAACATATATATCACAAGTGACTTTACACTAAAATCGCTAGTCCGAACACATTAAGTTAATTAAGCCCTAAATAAACATTGCTTTAGTCATACATTTAGCGTTCTCAAAACCTTGGTCAATCTCGTCATCCAAATTGCTCAATGGTTTTTTGTTCGGGCCAATTGATCCTTTTAAGAGAATATGAGGTTGATTGTTAAGCTATATTACAACTTATGAGGTGTGGAATACACACTCATGTAAGTTAACTAGAAACATAGTCACCGGATGGCACTGTATGGCGGAGGTCTAAGACCATCTCCAACCCAACACTAAAAACACAAAAATAAATGTGTTTTCTTCTCCAACTCAACACTAAATCACACACAAAAAAAAGAGGTCAATGAAGGTAGTGATGGCCAAAAATCGGGCTCGGGCCGAGCCGGACCAGGCCAAAACGGGCTTCGGGCCTCTACAGTGAAAGCAAAAACCGGGCCAAAACGGGCTTCAGGCCGGGTTTCCCCCGAAAAGGCGTGGCCCGGTTAGGCTTGGGGTAAACCGGTTTAACCAAAACCGGGCCGGGCCAGGACCAAACCGGGCCGTGATCGGGCCGATGATTTTTTCGTATTTTTTTTTAAAATAATTTATTTATATAATGGAACACTAAAATACACTTTAAAAATACGTTTTATTTATAATAAATCACTAAAATACATTTTAAAAATACATTTTATATATAATTTTAAGTTACAAACTTACAATACAAGTATTTATAGGGGTTTGGGGGGTAAAAAATACAAAAAAAGTTCAAAAAAACGTATATAAACGGTAACATAACGTCTTTTTTTTTAAAGTACGAATCGGGCCGGTCCGGGGCAAAAACCGGGCCGTGAACCGGGCCGGGCCGCCAAAAACGCCAAAAACCCAAACCGGTCCATGATTTCGGGCTTCAAACCGGTTTGGCATCGGGCCGGGCCGGGTCAGGCTTTCAGGCGGATCGGGCTCGGTTAACCAATCGGGCCGGGCCGGGCCGGGCCAAGATGGCCATCACTAAATGAAGGTGACCTCTATATTTGAACTTTGAAGACTAATAAAGGAGACCTCTAAAACAAAATAATGATATTTTATTCAACTTTTATAAATTTTATATATAGATTAATAGTTTAATACATTAGATAATATTATTTTATTATTACTATTATAGTATTAAAGATGTTTTTAGTATGGTTTTTTTTAGTATATGGTTAGAGTATAGTGTTCACGGGAGGCATCATTTTTAGTGTTTATAGTGTTGTCTTTTTAGTGGTTAAGTTGGAGATACCTCAAGAAACAAGACCCTAGAGGTGGTCCATAGTATATCAAAATAAATGTTCACAATTATATAAATATATAATATTCTTATAGTTTTTAATTAACTAAACGGTAAATTTATTATTAATATTAATAAAAAGGAAAGACTATTTAAAATTGAAAAATAATGTGAGTTTTTTTAACCTTAGAATTTAAAATTAAAAAAATAATTATCTACATTTAAAAATGAACAATTAGAGCATCTCCAATGCAAGTTCTTAGAAGAAACCCATTTTTGTACTTTTTGGTGTCTAATTATTTTCATCTCATCAAATTAAAGATTCACATAAAAGCCCACAATAATAGTTCTTATAAGAACCTCTTTTTGGAGGTCCCATATATATAAGTTAAATATATATAATATTAATAATTATTATAAAGTCAATAAAAAAATAAAGATAATGTCATATCTTACACATTTCATGGTAAGAACCTAGAGGAATTTAGGTTCTTATTTAAGAACCTAGAGGAATTTAGGTTCTTATAAAAACTCTCTATAATGTTAATTTTACTAGCCACTACACTTTTTGCTTATAAGAACCTTGCATCGAAGATGCTTTTATTTCACAATGAATAAAAATAAAAATAAGAACAATACAAAGAAACTATTGTCTCGTATGAGTTGGCGAACGAGTCAACTCGTTGAGTCCCACATTCCATTTACACCTTAAGAAACACATCGCAACCACGTACTACTCAGATCAGCTCTCCGCTGAATATCGCCGATAAACCACCACCGGCTTCCTCCTCCTCCTCCTCCTTCCACCGCCTCCGTCCGCTTCAAAACCCTAGCTCTCACAAACATGGAGAATTACACCGAAGCACTCCGAACACCACCGGTTACACTAGTATCAATCGTCGGTCACCAAGACCTTCACGCCACGATCTCAACTCACCTCCACTCCCAACAACCGCCGATCAATACACTCGCATTACCGGATTTCTCCAAGATCTCCGTCATAGCCAAAAACACTAAGGAAAACGAAAATCCATTGCCGGCAGGTTACACTTCTAGCGGCATTCTTAAAAGAGATTGGCTCATGAAGCATCGTACTAGGGTTCCTGCAGTTGTTGCAGCTCTCTTTGATTCCGATCAACTGTCTGGTGATCCCGCTCAATGGCTTCAGGTCTGCACCGATCTCGAAAACCTCAAGTATGCCATTTTTTCACTTCCCCCCTTTTCGTTATGATACTCTCTCCGTTCTGAGTTAAATCTTGAGTTTGATTCACTTTAACTCGAAATGATTTGGATTTTAGACTTTGGAAAAGAAATTCTAACTGCATTTAAACGTTACTACAAAATAATGTTGGTGTAGAATTGGCAACAGAAACAAATTAGTTTCCAAAACTAGCAGGTTTGACATCTGAATTTCAAATTCTAGCTTTTTCTTGGAACGGAGGAAGTATCTTTATGTCTTAATCTATGTGTTCACTTATACGTTCTTATGCACGACAGAGCAGTGATTAGAGGGAGGAATATCAAACTGCTAGTGGTTGTCGTTGTGCGGTTTAATTCTAAGGGTAAGTGGCTTTACCTGTGTACGATGCTTGACTGATTTGGAACTTCATATTATCCTGGAATTTTGCCTTTTAGTTGCTTTATCTGTAAATACTTATGCTTTGAATATCATCAATACCAAATTTCTATGTTTTGATTCCTATTGAAGTGGGTTCTCCCAAATTTC
The DNA here is from genome assembly GCA_954870635.1 of Arctium minus. Taxonomy (NCBI): domain Eukaryota; kingdom Viridiplantae; phylum Streptophyta; class Magnoliopsida; order Asterales; family Asteraceae; genus Arctium; species Arctium minus. Next base: position 76,616,299 of record OX941092.1, on the reverse strand, counting down.
TATCTTTAAGTCAGTATTGTTTACAGTGTATGGTATGCAGTCTATCCATCCCATAATAATTCTAAGGTTTAGCTTTGGCAGAGAATAAGAGCGCTAACTGCATGTCAACTAATATTAACTGACACCCATTTTTATCCTTTGTATTGAATAAGGCTGAAGATTAGCCCTCTTCATTTGAGAAGAATGAAAATGCGCCATTGATCCAATTTGACATAATGACAAATTTTTTAACATGCCCACCATGCATGCTGATTGAGAGAGCATGAAAGACAATTTTGATCATAAAAGGAGTTCTTGTTTCGAGAAGGCAAAAAGGAGGAGGACGTTTCACATTTTCAATCAGAAAGTAAATCCTAGAAAAATATATTGATATGAATAGGGACTTTTAAAATGAGGTATGATTGTCGGTTTGTCTGAGCATTTTTTTTTCTTCCTAAAAAGGAGATATTGCAATTTTGGCGGACATCCCAAAAAGGAACATGTTGCGATTCTTTTGGAACATGGGGAGTATTTTTTATTGGTAAATGGGGATAAATATTAACTCGATGCACTGCATTCATAGATTAATTCTTGGACTACAGGTATGCAGTGATAATGGTAAATTTTAAGATGGAAAGCTTGAAAATGGCTAGAATACGTATTATGTTATTATGCCGTGCAGTAATGAAAGTAAATATAGTTCAGGGCTTTCATGCAACAGGGTGTACTACTTCCGTGACTAGTCATTTTTACTGGCCTCGACTACAATATCCATACTGGTTTAGATGAATGTGATGATGTAGGTATTTTCCCATTGAATGCAAGACTTAGGCTTTTTGTTGTTATGTCCTTTGCATATGGTACTTGAAATCTTGATATTACATACACCGATACACATGAATGTGCATTATGTATTTATATATACACATACAAACACTAACAAACATAATGTGTGTGGGTATATATTCATGCATGTATATAAATGTAGACAATTATAAGATTTCATTTAAATTTAACACTATTAGTTTTATAAGGTCCCACTGTTGGTGAGATAAGCTTTTTAGTACAGATTCTATCACTGAAGATCGCATGATTGCTCTGCGCAAGCGTGCTGAGCTAGATGCAAAGTATGTCATTACCTTTATCCCAGACGATGCTTCTGAATTGAATCAGTCCCTGAACAGGCACGTAATTTATCTTTGTCTATACATGCCAATGTTTTTTCATGGTTACTGGTTACACATTATTGTCTTTACTTGCTAATCCAAATGTAGGCTAGGAAACACATTTGCAGAGCTAGCTGTTACCTTTTACAGGGATGAAGGAAGAAGGGTTAAAATGCGTCTTGAAAAAAAGAACTATGGCTCCATAGAGTATAATATCCGCTACTGCTTTAAAGTAAGTTCTGTTAATTTTTGTAGAAGCTCTTTTTGAGGGCTGGGTTTTTCAAGTTTCAGCTGCTTGGACTATTAAACATATTTAAGGAAGAAAATTAAAGAACGAAGTCACGAACAATGATTTGAAAATGCAAGGAAATCCCACTAAAGCAAAATTTGATCCTAAAGATTTAATACACTGCAATCAACATGATTCCTGATTAAATTATTGACTTATTGAAGAGGTACCATGAAAAGAACATGCCATGAACCATGATTAGTTTCTTTCCTCGGCCCTGCTATACACAATTATCTTTGCATGTAAATTGGGTATTAACATATAGTAGACCAGTCTTAGCTTATGACTGATTTAGTTTTTGGAAGTTACATTAGTTAAACACTTGGCGATAATCGTTCTTCATGTACATGCTTCTCGAATTTCAAGTGTTTACCCTCTTTGCATTATCATTCTATAAACTCTGAGATTGCTCTTGGTCTCTAATGATATCCCTATAAATAGAAGACTGGATGTACATAAATCTCTCAAAGGTTCGTGTACCACTAAAATATATAATATTGCGATGACTGCCTAGTAGGGCATTTGTAGTTTTATGTCCTTGAGCAACAGATCTGTGAAGGTGATGGATCAAAGTGATGCAAGTAACTTTTTTTTAATTGTTCTGAGCTACTGAGGTCTTTTGTTTATTCTTACCTTTCTATGGACATGTTCTAGTTGCTCTGCCTTTCTCAAGAAAAGCTTTTCAAAAAATTACCATATTTGTCTCTCTCTTTCACATAATTTTTGCAAGCCGGGGTCTCCACGGAAACAACCACTCTACTCTTTGGTAGAGGTCAGGTCTACGTACATCATAACCCCTCTCCCACACCACCTCCGGGTGGGATATAATGGGCTAGTTCGGTTTGGAATATGTTCTAATTGCTCTTTATCTCTCTGAATCCAATTTCTAGGTTGCTATATATGCAGAATTCAGGAGAGACTGGGTCGAAGCTTTAAGGATGTACGAGGATGGCTACCATGCACTGCGAGAGGTTCTTGTTCTTACATTTCTTTTCAAAGCCAGTTCTTTCACCTTTCCTAGTCTGTCCAAAACGTCATTGCCATATTTGCTTGTTGAAGCTTACTCTCCCACTTTGTAACAAAAAGCTTGAGTAAATAACAAACAACACTGGTTGCCTCAGTCTTTATCTGTATTTTAATTGGTTCTCCATCTATTAATAAGGATTAATGTGTAATTAAGATTAATGAACTATACCTCTGTCTTGTGATCTGGTTGATTCTTGAACATTGTGACATAGGAAGCGGCCACCTTTCTACCACGTAGATTGGTATTTATCTGTTAACCATCATAATTAGCTGCAAGGAGGTTACTAACTATGCAAATATCAAGAAACACATTTTTGTAGTCAGGAGTGAACTAAATCTAGGTTGATGTGGCAGATCTTTTGATCTTTATCATACCTGTAGTTGCTGAAACTTGCTGATTTGGAAGAACTACCATGCTTTCATGTATTATAATGTAATAATTGTAGAGCTTGGCAATTATCTGTGTAGTTTATGAAATCCTATGCTCCTTAGCTTGTTGACCATAACTAATTTTTTTTTTCTCTGGAGAAACTCTTCAAACACTATCTAGGAGTTTGGCATAGTTGGGGACTTGGGGTTCAATACTTAATTCATATGTATCATCTGTTTACTAACAACTCTAACCACAGATGATTGGGACGTCTACTAGATTGCCAGCAGTGCAACGCTTGGTTGAGATTAAAATGGTTGCAGAGCAATTCCACTTCAAGATATCAACGCTACTTTTACATGGTGGAAAGATTGTAGAAGCAATCAAATGGTTTCGCCAGCACGATGCTTCTTATAAGAAGCTCACGGGGCCTCCAGAAGTTAGTTTTCTTCATTGGGACTGGCTAAGTAGGCAATTTTTGGTATTTGCTGAGTTGCTTGAAAGTAGCAATCCAACTATGCAAAACAATTCCTCTCCAACATTAAGTGTTGCAGATAGAACATCGTCTGTGTGGGAATTCTACGCTGCATATTATTATCAGGCAAGTTGGTTTAACGAACTTTCTTTTACATACAACATATATATTTTCTGAAAATGGCCTTTTCCTGCATATATATGCATGTTCGTTTTCTTGGGGAAGGACATGGCAAAGTTTTGAACCCATTCCTAGTTCTTCTGTATCCACTCTAGTGATATTCCTGTGAGAGTCTTCGTGTTTATTATTGCGTGTAGATCTTATGATTGATCTTTTTGTTTACATTATAAACAAATAGGATCTTTCATCACTATTAAGAAATCCTGTGTTGGGATGTAGGCTTCGGCCCATTAGGCCTATTAAGGGGTAGGTGTAGATGGGAGCCGGCCCTAGTTCACCTAACCCTAGTTTATATTTCTCTATAAATATAGATCTCATTACTTGTAAACATTGCACCAACTAATACAAAGAAAAAAAACCTAGTTGCCCCCCGTGGACTAGCACGATTACTTTGATCGTGTGAACCACGTAAATTCTTATGTTCTTCTCTTGCTTTCGGTTTGTGTGATCGTGTGTGACGTGTAAACCCTAATAACTGGTATCAGAGCTTTAGGCTCTTAATCTGTTACACTCAATTGCCGCAATCCTCATTGCTGCCAGCCTCTGCTCCGCCCCGTGCCGCCGTGCCGCGGACCACTGCTCCGCCCCGTGCCGCCGTGCCGCGGACCACTGCTCCGCCCCGTGCCGCCGTGCCGTGGACCACAGGCGCCGCGCCCACGCCGCCTGTGCCGCCGTCCCGTCCCGAGCTGCCCAGTGCCGCGCCTCACGCCGCCTGCGCCGTCCCGCGCCGTCCGTGCGCCGCGCCGCTGTTAAAAGATTCCTTGTTTTTCTGTTTGTCTATCGCCAACAGTTTGGGATAATGGCTGAAGACGGAAAAAGCAGGATTGAAAAGTTTGACGGACAAGATTTTGTATGGTGGAAGATGCAAATCGAGGATCTGCTGTGTCAGAAGGACTTGGATCAAGCCCTGACAGGAATAAAACCCGAGAAGATGGAAGACGCTGTATGGGCTACTCTTGACAAAAAAGCCTTGGCTGTTATCAGATTTACACTGGCCAAGAATGTGGCCTTTAACATTGTGAAGGAAACTACTGCATGTGGATTGATGAAAGCTCTGTCAAACATGTATGAAAAACCTTCTGCTTCTAACAAGGTATTTCTGATAAGACAGTTAGTAAACACCAGAATGAGAGAAGATATGTCTGTTACCTCACACATTAATGATTTCAATAGCATTATATCCCGCTTGTTATCTGTTGATATTAAGTTTGAAGTTGTTATCCTCGTTACTGGAAAGTTGGTCGGGAACTGTCACTGCCATTAGTGGTTCAGCTGGAACCTCTAAACTCACCTTTGAGGGCATACGTGACTTCATCCTAGGAGAGGACATAAGGAGACGGAGCTCTGGAGAATCATCTAGTGCTTTGTTAAGCACTGAAGGGAGAGGTAGAAAGACAGAAAGAGGTAATGGCAGAGACAGGTCAAAGTCTAGAAAGAGGAGCCAGTCAAAGCCAAGGAAAGATATCCAATGTTGGAAGTGCAAAGAAACTGGGCACTTCAGAAATCAATCCCCTAAATCAGATGGAAACACGCAACAACTGATGACTCAGATGAAGCCCTTATCTGCTGTGTTGAGAATTCAACAGAGTCTTGGATCATGGATTCCGGTGCATCATTTCATGCTACTTTCAGCACGAAGATGATGAAGAATCTACGAATAGGTAACTTTGGTAAATTTCGTTTAGCTGACCATCGCTCTCTTGACATCACAGGAATAGGTGATATAGACATAAAGACTTCATTGGGTACCACATGGCCTTTAAAGGACGTTTGGGTCATTCCCAGTCTTAAGAAAATGTTGATTTCTACCGGGCAGTTGGATGACCAGGGATTTAAAACTATCCTTGGTGACGGGCAATGGAAGGTTGTCAAAAGAAACCTTGTAATTGCCAAGGGTAAAAAGCGTGGCACCTTATACATGGTTGATGCTCCTGATAGCGAGGTGAATGCAGTAACCAGCGGGCTGAATCCTTCCTGATGGTGGCATCAATGTCTCGGCCACATGAGTGAAAAAGGAATGAAGATGCTCGTTGCAAAAGGGAAGTTTCCTGATCTAAAAAGAGTGGATTCAGAATTCTGTGAATCCTGTGTTCTTGGCAAGAAGAAGAAAGCATCCTTTGTGAAGATGGGTCAGACACCAAAAGCTCAGAAATTAGAGCTTGTTCACATGGACGTGTATGGACCAACACCAGTTTCTTCCTTGGGAGGATCGAACTACTATGTGACCTTCATCGATGATTCAACACGCAAGGTATGAGTTTACTTTTTTAAGAATAAGTTTGATGTTTTCAATACTTTTAATAAATGAAAAACTTTTGTTGAATTGGAAACTAACTAGAAGGTAAAGTGCTTGAAGTCGGATAATGGTGGAGAATACATTAGCACAGAGTTCACTGACTATTGTGCTGATCATGGCATTCGGATGATAAAAACAGTTCCAGACACTCCTCAACAGAACGGAGTGGCAGAAAGAATGAACAGAACTTTAAATGAAAGAGCCTGGAGTATGAGACTTAATGTCGGGTTTCCAAAGACGTTCTGGGCTGATGCAGTTAACACTTCAACTTATCTTATCAACCGAGGAATATCAGTACCTTTGGGCTTCAAGATACCAGAGGAAGAGTGGAAAGGTGAAGCAGTGAAGTATAAACACTTGAAGGTGTTCGGATGTAGTGCCTATGATCTGATGAAAGATGGTGACAAGTTGGATGCAAAAGCCAAGAAATACACCTTCATCGGATATGGCGCAGATAGCATGGGCTACAGGCTTTGGGATTTTGAAAGCCGAAAGGTAGTCAGAAGTAAACATGCAACGTTCAACGAGGCTGAGCTCTATAAAGACAGAAGCACAGTAAACTCAAACGATCAGAAAGAACAAGTTGAGTTTGAAAGAGATGACATCAGAATCAGAGGGCCAGAAGATACTCAGGATAGTGGGAGTAATGATGAGTCTGAAGATGTTCATGAAGACGCTGTCAACAGTGAAAGCTCATAGGATGAAGAAGAAACATCTTCTCCGGTACAGCCTCAACCAGTTGAATCACACTGGGTCAGGAGATCCACCAGAGTCTCTAAGCCTCCTGAAAAATACACTCCATCAGTCAATTATCTTCTTTTGACTGAGAATGGTGAACCAGAAAGTTACTCTGAAGCAGTTAAGCTGAAAGATTCGTTGCAGTGGGAGCGTGCAATGAAAGAAGAAATGGGATCTCTAAATAAGAACAAAACTTGGGTTTTAACCAAGCTTCCGCAAGATAAAAGAGCGTTGCAGAACAAATGGGTATTCAGAATCAAGGAAGAGCATGATGGGTCTAAACGGTATAAAGCCCGTTTAGTGGTCAAGGGTTTTCAACAGAAAAGGGGGATTGATTACAATGAAACTTTCGCTCCAGTGGTGAAAATGACCACCATCAGATTGATCTTAAGTATTGTAGCTGCAGAGGGCTTACATCTAGAGCAGCTAGATGTCAAGACGACATTTCTACATGGTGACCTTGAAGAGGATATCTACATGACACAACCTGAGGGGTTTCAGGTTTTTGGTAAAGAAGACTGGGTCTGCAAACTGAAAAAGAGCTTGTATGGTCTCAAACAAGCACCCAGGCAGTGGTATATGAAGTTTGATAACTTCATGGAGAGGACCGGGTACAACAAGTGTGAGACGGACCATTGCTGTTATGTGAAGAAATTCAAGGGCTCCTATATCATTCTACTTCTCTATGTAGATGATATGTTAATTGCAGGTGCAGATATGAAAGAGATCAGCAAGTTAAAGAAACAGATGTCTGAAGAATTCAAGATGAAAGACTTGGGTCCAGCAAAACAGATACTCGGTATGAGCATTGCTAGAAACAAGAAAGATGGATCTTTGACACTATCCCAGGAGAAATACATTGGGAAAGTGTTAGAAAGATTCAAGATGAACGATGAGAAAACAAGACCTAGAAACACACCCTTGGGAAGTCATTTCAGGCTTACCAAAGATCAGTCTCCTAGATCAGAAGATGAGAAAGCATATATGACTAAGGTTCCTTATGCATATGCTATTGGTAGTCTCATGTACGCCATGGTTTGCACAAGGCCAGACATAGCCCATGCCGTCGGGGTGGTTAGTCGCTTTATGTCATATCCGGGAAGAGAACATTGGGAAGCAGTCAAATGGTTACTCAGGTATTTGAAGGGCACTTCAAAGTTGGGATTATGTTTCAAAGGTAAAGATTCAGTTCTCATAGGATATACTGATGCTGATTTGAGTGGATGCAAAGAGACATTTAAAAGCACTACTGGGTACGTCTTTACAGTGGGAGGAACAACAATTAGTTGGATGTCCAGACTTTAGAAAAATGTAGCTTTATCAACAACAGAAGCTGAATACATGGCAGTTGTTGAAGCCAGTAAAGAGCTAGTGTGGTTAAAGGACTTTCTTGAAGATCTTGGGAAAAAGCAAGTTGATTACTCGTTACACTGTGACAATGAGAGTGCATTGAAACTTGCTAGAAATCCAGTCTATCATGGGAAAACAAAGCACATTGGGAGGAGATATCATTTCGTCAGAGAATTGATCCATGATGGTAGGATGAATTTGAAGAATATCTCAGGTGCAAAGAATCCAGCAGACATGTTCACCAAGTCTGTGACACTGGATATAAGCTGAAGTTCTTCTGTATGACTTCAGTTGGCCTTCAGGAATAGTGTTGAGAAGGCAGGTGACAACTAACGGGAGCTCAAGCTCAGTTGATGTTTACAGAAGTACAAAGGAGTGCAGGTGAACGTGTTTCGAAGCCTCCAAGTGGGAGATTGTTGGGATGTAGGCTTCGGCCCATTAGGCCCATTAAGGGGTAGGTGTAGATGGGAGCCGACCCTAGTTCACCTAACCCTAGTTTATATTTCTCTATAAATATAGATCTCATTACTTGTAAACATTGCACCAACTAATACAAAGAAAAAAACCTAGTTGCCCCCGTGGACTAGCACGATTACTCTGATCGTGTGAACCACGTAAATTCTTATGTTCTTCTCTTGCTTTCGGTTTGTGTGATCGTGTGTGACGTGTAAACCCTAACATCCTGTTCCAAGAAATGATTGTGAAGAACAAAAAAACGAAAATCTCACATCAGAATTGTTGATGTGTCTATTAATAGAAGAAATTGGAGATAGGTAGAAGAAATATGATAGAAATGAAAATCGTAGAACTTGAAGCATGTGGAGACACACCAACTCAAATCCCATTCATGCATCCTCACACTTGCAAGAAGCCCAAAAGAGAACTAGAGAAAAACACCTCTATACCACAGTCAAATACATATGATAGAGCATAATAATTGTTCTGGGCTACACTTTATAAAATGTCACTCCCACATGAAGATATGTACTGCTACCACCACTGAACCTTGGCTTTCTTTGCATTTGAAATGCCCAAATGCCTGAACAGTGTTATCAATTGCACTACTAATCCTTACAAACTGTTAGTATCCAATTTATGAGAACCCATTTTAAGGTGCATGGGGAACCACTTAGCGAAATGAAGTCAATCCTACTGTCAATCTTTAGAATTGACGGAAGAATGGAGGGATATTTCTGTGTGATCCTTCACAAATTTGAATATTTGCTTAAGATTTTGTATTTAGGCAATATACTAAAAAACTATAGATATCGTAAATAACCAATTTAATTTATAAAAGTATCTTTAATTGGTTGATAGGCATTCTAACGTCATAAAAATTGCAAGTATTAGTCCACCTAAGCATGTTTCATGATCAGCAAATATATGTATATAGACCAGTGTTCAAAAAGGCGTGCCATGGCGTGCGCCATGGCGCGATATGGCGTAAGACGCGTCTTCGCCGTTACGAAATGACTCATAACGTTTCTGTAAGGCGTGGCTCACGATATGGCGTCTTAAGGCGCGCCATGACGCGCCGCGACATGCGTTTTTTCTAAGGCGTGACTTTTTTTCAATTTTTTAATTTTTTTATCTTTTGTGTTTTTTTCATTTTTATCTTTAGATTTAACACTTTTATAGATTTATCTAATTACATCACTCACAATTTCATGAAGTCATAAACGTTATGGATTCACGATTAAAACGAAGTTGTAAAATTATTTTTCTAAGTTCTAGTTTAAATATTCAATCAAAAACTATTTTTATACTAGTAATTTATATGATTTTTCTTCTTCCAATATGAATGTACATTCTTTAATATAATTATTTGATTAGAATAATATATATAAAACATATACGTATATATATAATTTTGAATATGACATACAAATTTGCCGCCTTATGTCACGCCTTGAAAAACGCCGCGTCCTCGCCGTGGCGTGTAAGGCTTAAGGCTTGACCTCGCCGCCACGCCACTCCTCACGCTATTTCGAACCTTGATATAGACACGTAAAAAGTAACAGATATAACACCACCGTAATCAAAATATATAACATATAGATGATAATTTGTTCTTGGTTAACTTACATCACGAGTTCACGACTTGTTTAGCTTCCTTACATTTGCTGCTAATTGAAATGTGCATTGGTAAAGAATTGAAACACACTCAACTTACCCCTTATACAAATACAAAGTGTTGCATCGCTATCAAATTTGTAGAGTGAGTATTTCTTTTTGAGAGTAGTCTATATGTGTGGTTGATTTAATTTCACAATTTGTTAAAAATTTGCTAGTTATTGTGGTTAAGATGATTGTGGCCAGTAGCGGACTAAGCGAGATGATTGCCTTCCCTGTCTGACATCCCAGCACACCCTTAATTATGTGTCTTTCTGATATTTAAGTTGATCATAGAAGTGGCATGCCATCAGTCATGCAATATGTTTGTTTGCACATGGTAGTATTATGAAGCTCAACAATTCAAATCTTTGTTGAATATAAGAAAATGATAACCTTCTCAACTGGCTGCCTGTTCTCTTATATTTAGGAAAATTGCATGAAAATGCAACGTACTTAGGTCTGGTTCCTATTTTGTGCAATTCTTTACCTAAATGTTTGAGATGTCACATGTGAGTTACCAAATTGAATGTTTTGTAAGTACGTTACACAAAATAGGAATCAGACCAAAGTATGTTGCATTTTCATGCAATTTGCCCTCTACGTTAACACCAACTTCTCACATTTCTTATTGTTCCCTCAAGCATATCCCGTGTTTAGTTGTCTAAATATCTGGCTACCGGTTCATAAGTTGCATAGCACCATTCATGATTTACTGGGATGTCATTTGTTCAAATAAAATAACCGGTGTGCGATTCTGCATTCCTCAATGTAATAATAATCTACATGTTGCCACACAGTTTGCTGCTCAGTTTTTAAAGGAGAAGAAGACAAGTATAGAAATTGCTCTATCCATGTCTGATGCTAGTTCCGAGACCGATGATACTTCTGATTCCGTAGTGCCTTCTCTTTACGTGGGTCAGTTTGTTCGGTTACTTGAACTCGGGGACACGTCTGTGATGCAACTGTATGTCTTTAGAAACACATACAAAACTTTGCTATTATTCCATGTGTGATAGTTTCGTTATATATGGTTACAAACGTTACTCTTTTGATGCTCCAGTATTACAGATGAAGTTTACATCCGCTTTGCTCTTGCTGAAGGGAAGAGGTCCAGGGACTCTATCAAAATCACTGGTTTGCTTAAAAAATCATATGAAGCATACCATAACTTGAAAGCACAAAGGGCAGCTGCTTTTTGCATGCTTCTAATGGCAAAAGAGTATTTTGCTTCAAGTGAATATAGTAATGCAAAAAACCATTTTGATAAACTTACGAGTCTTTACAGGCAAGAGGGTTGGGTCACTTTGTTATGGGAGGTGCTGGGTTATCTGCGAGAGTGCTCAAGGAAACTTGGTTCAGCTCAAGATTTTATAGCATATTCACTTGAAATGGCTGCCTTGCCAGTTTCATCTATTACCAGTCTTCAATCATTGAAGGATTGTGGTCCCGCTGGTTCCCCAAGTCTCCAGCAGGTAGAAATTATACACAAAGAAGTATTTGCAATTGTTCGAGAAGAATCAGGGGTTATATTGAATGAAGAAAACATGGATATGAAAGTAAACAGTGATCATCCCCTTCATCTTGAAATTGATCTTGTTAGTCCCCTTAGAGTAGTCCTTCTTACATCAGTAGCTTTTCACGAACAGATTGTTAAGCCCCATGCACCTACCCTGATTACGTTGTCACTTCTATCACAATTGCCCTCTCCAATCGAGATAGATCAGTTAGAGATCCAGTTCAATCAATCTGAGTGCAATTTTATTATTGTAAATGCTCAAAGGCCTCGGTCATCGGCAATTTCCCATATTCATCCTGATCGCAGAGTGGAGACTGTTCCTATACTGGAACTTTCTACGAATAAGTGGCTACGATTAACATACAACATCAAGTCAGGTAAGGCTGCTATTCTCATGTTAAATCTGCTAACATTTCACTGAGCCAAATTAAGATGCAAATTTTGAAACAAACATGTATATTGTAAATTAGATTATATGGTTTTATCTAGTAAGTTCTACAAATCATGGATTGCTGCTTGCAGTTCTATTACATAAAGCATCCTTTTGGCTTATTTATTGGCAAAACAGAAAATGGCTATGGTGAGTTTAGCTTATATATCCAAATTCTATGCACCTCCTGTTTCCTACTGAAAGTGAAAGAAACAGATTATAAAAAAGTGGCTTTTGCCTGTTAAGTATTTATATGTAACTAGATTTATAATAGAGTATAATCTTAATTGACGATATATTGCGCTTGCTTATCTAATGAAAATAGATATACCTCTTTACACCCTGATAGAGAAAAAATGTTGTTCCAATTTGATTCCTTTGCAGTTAGCAACTCCAAATGGATTCATCCGGTTAAAGAATTGTCTTTATAATTTATTATGTAGTGTTATTTTTGTTCTTGTTTTCTGTGTATGTATGTGACTATATTTTTGATGGTGCAGTAAATAGTGGAAAGCTGGAATGCACATATGTAATTGCTCGAATTGGACCCCACTTCAGCATATGTTGCGGAGCTGAAAGTCCTGCCAATATGCATGATTTACCTCTCTGGAAATTTGAGGACCGTTTTGAAGCTTCCCCAACTAAGGATCCTGCTATCGCATTCTCTGGTATGAAGGTTACCCAGGTTGAGGAACCAGATCCCCAAGTTGAACTTAAGTTGGGGTCCGTTGGGCCTGCATTAGTTGGAGAGAACTTCTTGTTACCCGTAACTCTCACCTCCAAAGGCCATTCGGTTCACTCTGGTGAATTGAAGATCAATCTAGTTGATACCCGAGGGGTTGGATTGCTTAGTCCAAGAGAAGCTGAATTGTCATCTAATGACAATCTTCATGTTGAGCTTCTTGGTGTATCTGGTGCAGAAACCGAAGATGATTCACAAGGAGCTAATGACAGTATCAGGAAAATTCACCACTCGTTTGGATTGGTTTCTGTTCCGTTTTTGAACGTGGGAGATTCGTGGTCGTGCAATCTGGAGATACGTTGGCACCGTCCTAAGCCGATCATGCTTTATGTATCTCTTGGCTATTCTCCAAATAGTGGTGCCAATAAAGTTCATGTCCACAAAAGCCTGCAAATCGAAGGGAAAACCCCAGTTGTCATCAGCCATCGTCTTATGCTACCCTTCCGGCGGGACCCACTTTTGCTCTCACGAATCAAACGCACCCCTGATTCTGGTCAAACCGCATCACTGCCTGTTAACGAAACCAGCATACTCGTGGTTAGTGCCACAAACTGCACTGAGGTCCCGCTAAGATTACTCTCAATGTCTATCGAGCCTGAAGATGATGTCACTCCCAAAAACACCTGCACAATTCAGTCTGGAGTTCATGATTTCGATAACCCCACCCTCCTTGTGCCTGGGGAAGAGTTCAAGAAAGTTTTCTCTGTGAAACCCGAGTCAAATGTATCAAAACTTAACATGGGGAGTGTGTGTTTGAGATGGAGAAGGGATCATCGATCATCGAAACCAGTTCTCACAAAACAAATTTTACCTGATGTGAAGGTAGAGTTTCCTCCATTGATCGTTAGTTTAGAGTGCCCTCCTCATGGAGTTCTTGGTGAACCATTCACGTACTTTGCTCGAATTCACAATCAAACGAAACTGCTACAGGAGGTTAAGTTCTCTTTATCGGACTCACAAAGTTTTGTATTATCCGGACCCCACAATAACACAACCTTTGTTCTTCCGCTTTCGGAGCATATTCTAAGTTACAAACTTGTACCATTAAGTTCAGGTTCTTTACAGCTTCCTAGGGTTACAATAACCTCTGTGAGATATTCAGCTGGATTCCAACCTACACTTGCTGCATCCACCATTTTCGTCTTCCCTTCAAAACCACAATTCCAATTGACTGATACGGAGACAGAAAAAAAGTCCGTTGTTGCTGAGCAGATTCCTGCGTGATGATGCTGTTTTGTGAAGTTTTTTCGCGTATTTTTGGATGGATTTTATCAAGTGAAGCTGTATCAGATTGTTAAATTCACAGTGGCTGCTCAAGATTCATATGCTGCGGTTGTGGATGTTCATTTCGCTCGTAAGTACACATACTTTATTTTATACTCGATCGTTTAATTAGCCATGATTTTTCTGAATTATAATATTTAGGTTTTCTGGAGGTAGGGGTTGTATCCAAAAGATCTTGATTTGTTTGTGAAGTAGGGTTGTTGACAATTGATGAGATTAATAAAGGGTACTTGATAACTATCTCAACCTTCTCCTATATAATTTTTTGACCTATATATGGGATTAGAAAATGATAGAAACATAGCTCTCATGAGGCTTTAGTTGGGTTCTACACATCTATACCTTTTTTACCTTTTTTTTTTCTTTCTATTAAGCCCTGTATGAGTTAAGCTGTCTGTCTAGATGAATTTGTTTGTATGAGGGATGAGAGATTGATTGGTCTGAGGGAGGCAAAGAGAGTGAGTCGGATTATTTCTAGTATTAATTTGTTTGAGGTGACTTGATGGGGACAAGTGACTGAGTGAAGGGGTCATGGCTTATTTCATGTAGCCATTTTGATTTAATGGTTTAATGATTAAGGTTTAAAGAAACACTCCTATATGATTGAGCGAATAAGTCGTCCAGACCATTTAAACCGTAAGTAAACAACTCTGTAAGATTGATTATCATATTGATGAAATCTCGGGTTTGTTTCATATTGCCTGAAATCTTGTCGGGTTCATTTAGACAAGAGATCCTATGCGGACCCTTTTTGGACTAAAGGTATTAGAGCGTCTCCAATTGATTCTCCAAAATAGAGGAACTGAGATTTTGGAGATTTTAACCTATTTTCTTGCTCCAACAAATTCTTTGAAACAGAGAAAACATAAAAGAAAAGATAAAATTCTCCAAATTTGTAGAACTACCCAAAAATGATTACTCAAATTAGAGATCATTTTTAATTGTTTCTCCAATGATTATTTAATCTATTCAATATTTTAATAATATAATAATTGATTTTGAAATCTTCATATTGAAAAAATTGTTGGGAGTTAGAATGATCTTTTTAGAGATTTTAACTTTTGCTTTTTCATTATAACGAATAACGAAATTATAAAGAATCTGTTGGGGATAGCTTTTAGATACCAAAATCATTAGAAAAATCCTTGAGATGGAAACTGAAGTTTGATTCCATCACTAGATTGAGTTCATCTTCGGCCCTACTTTCAAGTGGAATATACTGGTTTCTTCGTTTGTGTCAGTTGTACAAAACTTCATTGGATGAACATGATTTTAGCACTAATTCCATTTTCTTGAACTTATGAATGAATCATTGACAATTGAGCAAGGGTTTAGGTTCAAAATGATGTCATGTCGTTCTTCATTTTTGGTTTATGGTAATGGAAACAAGGAGTGTATATTCGGGCGGGTTTGTTTCTTTTGACATAGACCCGGACCAAATAATACGAGGCCACTCAGAACTGAAGAATCCGAACTAGATTTCAGGTAAATGGGTCGGGTTTTATCGTATATGAAAAATACATTTTTATGGTCAAATGATTCATTTTCAATCTTCCGTATTCATGCATATTTATGTATATTAAAGAAAGACCACATACGATGTTCTTCATCTTAAAAGTCAACGTGTACATGCAAGTTTATGCCAACAATTAGAGTCCAAAAAAAATGCAAGAGGGCAAGTGAAGCAATGTTAAGTGAAATACATACCTTTTGATAGCGAAGAACTCATTCAAATTGTTAGATTAAGATGATTCAACGGATGAGATTAAAAAGGTGGTTATAACCAACTTTTTTTAATAATAACATTTCCTCTAGACTTTTAAATCGAAAATCAGTGAAAATAACAAAAATTGGAGCGAAACAAATATATTAAAAAAAATGACCACTTTATTATCTCTACTTTGACATCCATTTTGATATAGTTTTCGTTCGCCTTTTTTATTGGTTCCTGTTCTTTTATTTTTCAGGTTCTTTTATATATATTATATATAGGCAAAGGATCCGTGTGAGAAGTGGATCTAAACCTTTGATTACTTATAATCTAAAACCCATCCATGAATTGAGCTTCATAAGGGAATTGATCTGGTGCATCTCGGTGCATCCAATGGTTGATAACCACTTCTCATGTTTCTCATGTTAATTCAATCTCTCATTTGAACCCAATCCTCTCTCTCTATATATAAATCACCTCACTGGGCATAATATCAAGAATTACTTAGGTGGCGTTTGTTTTCTAAGAGGTCTGAAGTATGAAGTCTTATTTCACTTCTGATTAATAAAAGGTGGTGCTGAAGTCTGAAATCTGAATCAATAAGACTGTTTGTTTTTTGTAACGATTGGAGGCATTTTGAGAGAAAGGAGAGCATATGAAATGAGGCGGCAATAAGAGGTTTTAAGAAGTTAGGTCATCACTTCTTATTTCAGATGTATTTACGAGTTAAGAGGTTCTGAAAACTTTAATAAAACAAACAGTCTTAATACAAAGAGGTGTGGCCGATTCAAACTAAAGAGCTATTAAACGGTATTTTTAAAAAAACAAACAAACAACCCCTTAGTTGAAGCTCGAATGGCTCGTTA
Source organism: Arctium minus (assembly GCA_954870635.1). Taxonomy (NCBI): domain Eukaryota; kingdom Viridiplantae; phylum Streptophyta; class Magnoliopsida; order Asterales; family Asteraceae; genus Arctium; species Arctium minus. The sequence goes on along the minus strand of OX941092.1, from coordinate 76,599,766 downwards.
AATACTCGTATTATTAACACCGCCAGTGGTACCCGCAAACTTTCTAGTGGTACCTTCAAACCTATGGCTTTTTAAATAAGGATAAACTATAATATTAATTATTAAATAGGGAAATCAGTTAAAGTAGCCATTTCAGAAAATTGGATTTATCTCCTAGCCAAAGTCTCTCAAAAATTAGTAAAATAGCCATTAGGTTCGTGAAAGGAGTTCGTATATACTAACACCTCATTTCAAGTCAAAAATTTGATTCACTTTCGTAATATGTGTTTGTATATACGAACATAGCTTAAAAAAGTTACCTTGTTTTTTATATGAACTTACATGTTTTGCCGTAGTTAGTAAAAAGGTAAGTCCATATATGAACTTACCTTGTTTTGTATATAAAAAAACTTACATTTTTGTCCCTAGTTAGTAAAAAAAATTAATCTTTTTTAGCTTGGTTCGTATATACGAACTAGATCACGAACAGGGGCCAAATATGTAAATTTGAACTTACCTTGTTTTTAAAAAAGTTACACATTTCAACTTACCTTGTTTTTTATATGAACTTACATTTTTGGCCCTAGTTAGTAAAAGGTAAGTCCATATATGAACTTACCTTGTTTTTATATAAAAAAAACTTACATTTTTTGTCCTAGTTAGTAAAAAAAAATTATTTTGTTTAGCTTGGTTTGTATATACGAACTAGATCACGAACAGGGGCCAAATATGTAAATTTTTTTAATACTTTCAAACCTTTCACGAACCTAGGTTTTTTTGAATTTTTGAGCTATGTTTGTGTATACGAAGCCTTTTTACAAACTTATACCAAATTCTGATTTTTTTTTTTGAGTTTTTGGGAGGAGTTCGTATATACGAACCCTTTTCACGAACCTACGAGCTATTTTACAAAAATAAGAGAGAGAATGGCTAGAAGGATAAACGTATTTTCTGAAATGACTATTTTAATTAATTTCCCTATTAAATAACACTAGAAGTGTACTCGCGCAATGCAGCTAGATACATCACGATTTTAATGTTTCATTTTATTTTCTGTTTTTTGTCGATTTACATTACGATTTTGGATGGTTGTGAGAGAGTGATAATGATTTTTTTATATAAATTTGTTTAATTTAGACTTAATAATATAATGTAATTTATTTTGGTTTAATAATATAATTTTTTTTATAAAATATTCTGTAAGATTTTTTAATTATATTTTAGATTTTTTATATCTAAAATATGCTGAGAGTTATTTTAGGGGAGTTAAAGTGGGAAACGATTTTAGGGGAGTTAAAATGGTTAGAGATAATGATTGAAAATTAATGAATAACATTAAATGTAGTACATACAGCTTTTATGGCTGTTTTTTAAGTAATTAACATTAAATAGCGGTACATTAAACTTTAAGACTTGTTTTTAAAAGTTTTTTATGCCATCTTTATAATATAGTATAGATTTTCTCATTTTATTTCTGATTTGCTCACTCAAGTTTAAAAAATGGTTAATAAAACCATTGAAATTTTCAAAAATGATTATTTTAAGTAATTTTAACCAGAAAAGTGTGACTATATATATGATTATATGTTTCTAATGGTCGGATAATTTTAATACCAATTTTAAAATCCGTGATCGAATTTAAAATAAAAATAAAATGTATCGTTATTTATTGCAATTTATATATCCTTTAATAAAACATTTGGACTAAAATCCAAATATCTACAACCAAATACCCTTTTAAGGCATTGTTTGGCAAACTAGCTTATAAGCTAACTGGTAGTGATAAGCTAACTTTTCAAAACGCTACTATGAATAGCTTTTCAATAAGCTAGCTTATAGTCATCCAAACATGTAGCAAAACAAAAAGCTAGCTCAACTAGCTTTTTTTTTGCCAAACATAGCCTAAGATTATCAACAGACCTACATGGAAATATATGACATGTACGTGCATACCCTAAAAAAGTTAATGTTTTTTTTAAAAGAAAAAAGTTAATGTTTTATATCGTAAGAAATAAAAAGTAAAAATATATTTTCGATTTATTATAAAATACACGATTTGATTGAAAATTTTAGATCTGTTACAAACCAAAATATAGCGTTGTTATAGGAGAAATCAGAGATACTAAAGAAAACAAAACTATTGCATGCCCGTGGACGCAAATCGATACTTTAAATTCATTTTATTTTCAGTTCAATCAATCTTTCAGACACATATTATGGATTTTTGTTAAACAAATTATACTGTTTTTTCTATTTAATTAACTAAGACAAATGATTATAATAAAAGATTATCAATAAACTGAAAGTAGAATAACAAGAAAAACAAGAGACAATAAAACAAAACCATTTGATATTAATTTTGCATTTTCTTTTCAATTCCAAAGGGGAAGAGTACACATCTCTAACCGTATCGAAACCTAGCTTAACCCTAAAGTCGTATAGTATGATACCTCATATTCAATTTCAACATATGGCTATTAGTTCTTACAGGGTTACGTTCATTGACCAAAATGACTGAAATTTGTTCAACTCAATTCTGTATTAACCATGTGGACTAATCGAGCAGATGTACCAAATACTGTAATTACAAACAAAAATCTAGCTTTAACCTAAATATTTGACTTATCATCCAAACAAATAGAAGACTTTTTTATAAACTCTAAACAATCGGCAATTGCTTCTGCATAAAAAGAATTTGATCTTCCAAATGACCGCAGTCTACAAACGTTGCTCTGGTTAACGTTGTCTATTGCTACCGAGCTTCTTGGGCTACTCCAGTCTCTCACCTTGTTGCATCTTCTCGACGTCTTTTTGGCGTATACAGAAGAAGAACAACACGATCTCCATGCTTTTACAAGAATCCTGACGAATTTAAACAACTTTGCACGTAACCTTTGAACGGAAAATCTTTTCGAGTTGAGCCGGAAACCTCTCGTCCGTTGATATCCTCGGAAATCGATGTTGTAACTCATATGACCCATTTGAATTATGTTTGTGTTCTTTGAGGTAAGATGGTAAATGAGCTACTAGATGAGTGTTATTTGTGGTTGTTTATATAGAGATAGAAAATAGGGGTAATAGTTGACATCTTGTGAAAGTTGTGGGTGCAAATGGTAAATGTTTTTATGAATCTTATTGGGCCATGATTCTTGAGAGGTGGGACGGGGGCTTGGAAAATGGTTCGAATTTTTTATTATGAATTTGGGCGGACGGTGTCTCAAAATAATAAAAATTACTTGTTTTTTTTTTTAATATTTTCTAAATAATTTTATAATTAAAAAGAATTACTTAATTTTGGTTTTTTTTTTCTTTTCTCATATATATATATATATATATATATATATATATATATATATATATATAGGGGTGTTATTCGGTCGGTTAAATCGGTTTTCGGTTTATTCGGTTCGGTTTAATCGGTTTTCAAGCTTTTTAAAAACTAACCGATAAGGCGATAACCAAACCAAATTAGGTTCGGTTTAATCGGTTTCGGGTTATCCGGTTCGGTAACCGGTTAAACCGAATAAGGATTTATATTTTTTCGTTGAACATTTGCTCAAATAATGTTTTCATATCAAGTGTTCGTTGCTTATAATATATAATTGTATCATACATTCATACTCAACAACTGACTTATATTAAGTAAAATAAACCATCTATCAAAACTTATTTCTACCATATGACATTATTTTTCTTCATGCGACGATGTAATTCAAGCATAAAATATAATCTAATAATAAAACATTATCTACTCTCAGTAAAAAAACATTATATATCAATAAAATATGTAAAATAATAATAGTATAACATGTCTTAGTTTTATTTTTTATAAACATGCAATATATAAAATATTAGTAGAATGTGTTATTCGGGTTATTCGGTTTAACCGAATTAGGAAAAAATTAACCGAAAACCGAACCGAATAAGGATCCTTATTCGGTTAACCGAACCGTTTAACCCGAAACCGTTTAGCCCAAATTTCATTCGGTTCGGATGGGTTATTCGGTTTCGGTTATTTTTGACACCCCTATATATATATTCTGTTAATTAATTAAATTAAAGGGTTTATATGGTTTTTAAAAAAGGATCAAAATGGTGTTTAAATATAGAATCAAGACCGGGTATGAATTCTTTTTCTTCGTAAGAACAGTAGAAATCAATTCAGTATCTTTGGATGAATTGTTCACCTTGATCTGACGAACCTGATAGACGCGGTGTCATTTTCATAACAAACAATAATCATGAAAAATTTAACACATGTTGACGAACAATGTTGATGTTTGGTAAAGCTCCGAGCAGGGTCTTGTGCACCTGCTCAACTTATTTTCGCAAATAAAATCTTTTTTGCGTGAAAGGTGCACTCGCTAAAATTTGAGGGGTGCTCCGAGATATTAAAAAAAAATACTAGGAACATTAACCAAAACACCGAAAAAGTTTTTCGAAATCAACCAAAGTGTTTATAAACTCTTAACACGATAGAATTCAACTAAAATACACATCGAACGACTTTACGAGCCTTTAATTTTTTTTTAAATATATTAAACTTATTTTGTTTAATTTGAATTGTTTTTATTTATAAAATTTTATTGAGTATTTAAAAGGAGGATCTTGAGGAATATTGGATTTCTTTAAAAATAATTCTGGTGCTCAGCTTTTCTTTGTTTATTGCTTTGGGAAAAGGAAACATCCCCTCAAAAATTCATTCTTATTTGAATTTTCTGATTTTAGAATAAATATTAATTATAAAAATATAAAAATATATTCCTTTTAAAGATACGATACGTGTACCATTTATCATCACTCCATAAATATTAAAATAAAATAATAATAATAATAATCTATTTTATTTTAATAAATATATTTTCAAAAGTCATAATTAAATTTTATAATTTAAAAAATCATTTAAAATATCGACTTTTATTAATTTACTTACAAAAACACATTACGTTTTATTTATATTAATTATTATACCTAGACATTTCTTAAGCTAAAAATGTAAAAATATATTCTTTGAAATTATATTTTAAAAAATAAATAATAAAATAAAAAAAAGTTTGTTTTTCATAAAATTAATCGTTTTAATTAAAATATATTTTCAATTATAATTAAACATAGGGTTGGTGGCCAAAAAGGGTTAAAGGCAGTTGCGTGGAAGCTGATTGCCACGTGGGGGTGACCTTACTTTATATGCCATATCCGCTTTATCTTAATTAAGGTATTAAACATTTATGCACCCGTGTCTGACTTACACGTGTCACCTTGTTTCCTAATTCCTATGTTGTATGGTACATGCGTTCAACCGTTTGTTTAATTGTGTGTTTAAGTTTTTAAAATATAGAGTAAACTACGATTTTCGTCCATGTGGTTTGATGTTTATAACGATTTTCATTCTTGATTTTTTAAAGCTGTTTTTTTAGTCCCTGTGATTTCTATTTGCCTCATTTTCGTCCCTCCATTCAATTTTATTAAAATTAAGTGTGAATTTATTTAAAAATTGAATATGCAAATTACATATTTGGTCTTTGTGGTGTATAAATTTTTACATTTTTATCATAGTTTATATTTCTTTTGCATTTTCTTTATTTATTTTATTTCATCAAGACATATATTTTTCTATTAATTATATTGTATATTTTCATAATTATTATAACTTTAATTATAAAAATACTGATAAATACATGATATTTTTTTTCCAAGCTTTAAGTTTAAATCTCCTAAAATTAATATTTTTTATCTATTGATTTATTAAAGATTTTTATTTAATTTAAATTACCATTGAAAAAAGTTTAATAAAATTCGAAAAAAAAATAGTTTATTTTATAACAATCAGTTGTTTATTGTTAAATTCACTTTACTCCCACTATTTCATATTTTCATTTAAACTTTATTTTTATTAATTAATCAAATTTGTTTAATATTTAAAATACACACACACACACACACACACATATATATATATATATATATATATATATATATATCAAGGTTATAAATAACATGAGATATAATACTTGTGTTTGACATCACGTCAATTTTGTGGCACGTCATGGCCCATTGTATGATTTTTGTAACACCATATTGAAATCTTCTTATCCTTTTATTGTCTTATTTTTTGTTGTTAATATATAACTTAATTTAAAATGGGGTGTGCATGTGTGTGTTTATGTGTGTGTATATTTTATTTAAATATTAAACAAATTTGATTAATTAATAAAAAATAAAGATTAAATGAAAATTTAGAATAATGAGAGTAAAGTGCATTTAACAAAAAACAACTGATTGTTATAAAATAATACTATTTTTTCTTGAATTTTATTAAACTTTTTTCCAATGATAATTTAAAATAAATAAAAAAACTTTAATAAATCAATAGATAAAAAAATATTAATTTTAGGATATTTAAACGTAAAGTTTTGAAAAAAAAATATCATGTATTTATCAGTATATTTAATAAAATTATTTGATTATTTTTATAATTAAAGTTATAATAATTATGAAATTATACAATATAATTAATAGAAAATAAATGTCTTGATGAAATACAATATATAAAAAAAGTAAAAAAAAATGTAAACTAGGATAAAAATGTAAAAATTTATATACCACAAGGACCAAATATATAATTTTCTTATTCAATTTTTAAATGAATTAACACTTAATTTTAATAAAGTTGAATGGAGGGATGAAAATGGAAACAAATAGAAATCATGAGGACTACAAAAGAAGTTTTGAAAGACCAGGGATTAAAATCGTTATAAACATCAAACCACAGGGACGAAAACCGTAGTTTACTCTAAAATATAATTTGATAAAAACAATAGTAAACTACAAATTTGGTACATGAGGTTTGTTGAAAATAATAGTTTTTGTCCATGTAGTTTTCGAAATTTCAAGTTGACCATCGTGGTTTACAAAAAGGTTTGGATTTGGTCTCTCTCTATAAAAAATGTTAAAAAATCATTTAGATAAGGAGCATTCTTGTCATTTTATCGATTATTCTTGTTTTTTTATCCAATCAAAAACCATAGAGACCAAAATCATAGAAAAGATTTTGAGATGGAATCCAAAAGTCAGAGCACTTTTGCACAACAAGAGGCTATGAGCAATACGCATGAGACAAAGTCTAGATGACTCAGGAGCTGGGGTTTAAGCCGAGAGAGAGAGAGAGAGAGAGAGAGAGAGAGAGAGAGAGAGAGAGAGAGAGAGAGAGAGAGAGAGAGAGAGAGAGAGAATCCCTTATGTTGACTATTTGACCAAGGGCAATCCCCTAACTATAGGTTTGCCCTAGATACTGTTGGATATAGTGTTCAAGGTCATTAACTGTTGGTAATATTTCTAATAATAGCAGGGTTCTTTTGGGTTGCCCTTAAGACCCAAATAAACAATCAGAAGGATAAAAGAAAACAATTAGTTTATTAATTTATTATTTTATGATAAATTAATTGTAAGCTAAAATATAATTAATTAGATTAATTATATAAAGGGATAAATGATAATTGGTTAAAATAGTTTTAACGGGCTTATCTGTTCAAGGGGGCTAAGTGTAAAATAGAGAAACAGGAGAGGGGTATAAATAAACTGCTAGGGATCAAAACCTAATCAGTTTTTCTCTCTCTAGTAGCCGTCGACCCCTCTCTCTCTCTCCCAAAATCGTGAACCCTAATAAGGGTTTAGGGTTTAAGCCTCTTCTTGATTGTTGGCATTTGGTGTTCTTAAGTGTGAGCCACTAGAGGGATTCATACTATTTGTCCTTAACATCCAAGAAGCAAGATCAAGGGTTTGAGTTATCATTGTGGTTTTCGGCAATCACAATCAACAAGTAAGTAATTTTGGTTCATTCTTTTGTAATTAATTATCTAGAACATATGTATCCTGAAAAGTTGTTAGTTTGTATTGCCACACATGATAATTTTAAATATGCTTTTGTTGCCTATATCATGTGGTAGTAAGTTTGTTCAAAATCTTTCAGATACAACACCACTCGTGAATCGTGATTTTAACTCTAGATAATAACCTTGTCGACCTTTATGAAGTTATTCATTGAATTCTTCTAAAACAAAAATAATACAATGATCATCGATCATCTACAACCTTTTTACAAACAAGTTTGTTTTTTTTTTTTTTTTTTTTGTTCTTAAATTGACAAATTAAATTAAAATGGAACATGTTAAGTTTTGGAAAACCATTTTCAAAATTATAACTTTTCTAAAATGTATTATGTTTCTGATGCATTCAAATAAATATAATATGTATTTGATACAATTAATATAACATACTACAAATATGCAAACAAAAAGGGGAGATATTATTATTTTTATAAATAAAAAGTTATTTTTAAAAATTGAGATATTTTGTTATATACATCAAATTGAGTCCTTAAGAATATATTGTCAAAACAAAAATCACAATAAAATACGTTTCAACTTAATACAGTTTTATCTTTCTAAATTCACTTTTATATATATATATATATATATATATATATATATATATATATATATATATATATAGGGGCTTAATCAAATGAGAACTAGGTAGTTTGTGGTAACTGTGAGATCCAATGTGAGCCACACATTTAGAATAATTAATATTAATTTTAAATAAATTGAAAAGGGTATTTTAGTAAATTTGTTTAATTCCTAAAATTTCTCTTTTTTCTCTTATATTATCATCTCTTTCTCTATCAGTCTATCTACCATTTTAACCTAATTCCTTTTCACATTTTCCCCTATGAGACGCCACCACTCCTTTTCTCTTCCTAGAGTTTTCACCACCTGACTTCCCGACGAAGCCTCCGCGACGAAGCCTCCGGTGACCTCTCCTGTTACCTCAATCATAGTACCAACTCCAGATCCGCAACCACTTAGACCACCACCGCCACCTCCTCCGCTCGCCACAACCTCCCACTCCCCTCCTCTGTCGCTACCAAACCCCATTCTACTTCTGGAGATCTCTGTTGGGACGCCATCCGTCGTTATAGATCTGAATCAGGCGATAACATTGCCCTCGCCGACATCTGCAAAACTCAGATGTTCTCCTTCTCCGTCGTCGGAGGCGGTCGGAGGCGCTATTTTCGCCGCTAAGGTGATGGATAGGAGGGAGCTTGCGAGTCATAATAAGGAAGGGGGAGCGAGGACAAAGAAGGAAATTATGGGTTCTTGTTGGTATGGCTATTGTATTTTTTTCTCTTTATTTTCTCCAAATCTTGATGGGTATCATATTGTTATGAGTGGTTTAAAACTCAGATTAGATTTGGTATCAACATGGTATCACAATAATCAGTAAGTTTGTGTTTGACATTTTTTTTCACAATAATCATCACATTAAGATTGGGTATCATTTTTTTTTCACAGTAAGATTGTATCAGGTCTCAACCTGGTATCAAAATAGGTATGAGATTTTGTCTTACAACTTAAAAGTTTTTTTTTGGTATCACATTGTGATTCATGGATTGTGATTCATGGTTGGTTGTTTTTTTTCGTTTATTTGCTTCAAATCTTGATGGTTATCATATGTGTAGTTTAAAACTCAGATTGGATCTAGCTATTAGCTTTAAAAGTTCTCTTTTTTTGTATCACAATGGTATCATAATAGCTATTAGCCTATTACAGTGTATTTTGTATCACAGTGAGTGTCAAAGTGTATTTTGTATCACAACAGGTATCACAACATTTTTTATTTTTTATCACAGTAGGTATCACAAGACTTCTTATTTATTTTCGTTATTTTTTACCTTTACAAAAGGTATCACATTGTGCATCATGTGGTCACCGAAATAATGTTTGTCGGAGAGAGGAGAGAGAAGATTTTTAAAATACCTAACATACCCTTTGATTAAAGTTTTAATTAAAATTACCAAAATTATTGTTTTCCTAATTTATCCACTGATTTGTGGTTAAGATTGGATTTCACGGTTATCACAGTAACCGAGTTCTCCCTTGAATGGCCCCCTATATATATATATATATATATATATATATATATATATATATATATATATATATATATATATATATATATGGAAGATGGGTTTAATCATTTAAGAACTTCAAAATTTATGAGATCCATAAGAACTTTAACTACATTAAGGTGTTGGTTCACATGATTTTTTCCCGTCTAAGACTAACATTTAATATATTGATAAACATATATTTGTTTCATATGTATTCGGTTTACTATGTAAAACTTTTTACATGTAACTTTTGTTTCACAAACAAGCTAAAAATGTTCATATTGTGAAACAAATACATATGAACCAAACACATTATGAAACAAATATATGTTAATCAATATCTTAAATGTTGGTTTTAGATAAATAAAAAATCATATGAAATAGCACATGATGCACTAGTTCTCAAGGTTGTCACAATTTCATGGGTTCTAAAAAAATGCCTATACACACACACACACACACACACACACACACACATATATATATATATATATATATAGAGAGAGAGAGAGAGAGAGAGTTGGGTTTCGGTGAAAATAAAAGTTTTGCTCAGAGGGGTAAGATCGAATCTTCACCCTTGGATCAATCCTAATTGAAGATCAACACTAACGAGATGCACCAGATTAATTTCTTTCTAAACCGCAATTCATTAGTTGTTGTAAAATTAAAAGTGATCAAGGGTCAAAATCCATTTTTACACTTCTCATCTTAACTCTTATTCTTATACGATCTTTCATGTGTGTGTGTATATATAGGGTTGCGTTCCGGTAAGAAATTGAGTTAATGATGAGAAGCGTGAGAAGTGGTTATCGATCGTTGGATGAGAAATGGACGCACATTAGGATGAGATGCACCAGATCAAATCTCTTCTAAGCCGCAATTCATGGGAGGACTTGAAATTAAAAGAGATTAACAGTTCAGATCCACTTCTCACGTTTCTCATCATTAACTAAACTTTTCACACGATCTTTCGTATATATATATACACACACACACACATATGGGGAAGGGTTCAAACAAAAACACCTTCATTTTACGAGAACGTGAGAACGCCCTTTAACAATAGTCAATCACATATGATCCTATACTAAATCAGAAACGAGTCGACCTTTGGTGCGACCAAGGTTGCAGACCAAGTCGCCGCACGCCGTTAAGCTCCCTCACGTATATTATCATATGTGATAAGAGTATTCTCGATGTGATACTATATTAGAGACGCAGACGGCCTTTGGTGCGATCTAGTTCGTGGGTCAAGTCTTCTGCATAACAGCAAGTCCCCTCACATGAATTATCACATATGATAAGAATGTTCCTGTATTTTTATAATAAAGGTGTTTTGAAAAAGACCAAAAATATCTAAAAAAGGTGTATTTGAACCTAGTCTATATGTATATATATTGGGTGGAATTGTGCCTTTTAAATCAACAAATATAACTTTTGAAAAAGACCAAATTATATCTAAAAAAGTGGATATTTTAATTTAATTATTATTGTGGTAAATATTTTTTTCGAAAAACAAAGAAATTTAAATGTTTACAACTTAAAAAATGAAATAAATATTTATAGCTTAAAATTTTAATTTATAATAATATAATTTAAAAACATGTTAAAATATAAAATTTTAAATAAAATATTTTTCAAATTATGAAACATAAATATGTTATATAAAAATATATATTTTTATAAATAAAAATTTTATTTTTAATTTTAGACAACTTACCATCGAGAAAGGAGGTTTGGGTGTAGGGAACATATAATTGTTTGTTCGGCGCCACTTTTTGCCTTTATAAATCTCGTCCCAATGTTTTTGTTTATATCTTTTGAGTAAATTACAATTTTGGTCCTTGTGGTTTATACCAATTGCGAGTGACGTTCCTAAACTTCAATAAGTACAGTAATGGTCACTGTGGTTTGAATTTTACTTTGAAAGTGGTCCTTCTGATTAACTTTCTTAAAAATAATCCGTTAAGTAAGGGGCATTTTTGTCTTTCTAGCATTTTCTTTGTTTTGTTTTTTTGTCGTTATCCATATACACACATATACAACGTATTGCCGCTTGCTCGCCTCTATACCCATCTATGGTGTGAAACCATTAATCCTCTACGTATCTCAGTACTATGAAACCACCCTCCACCGTTCACAACCCAAATTTGAAGCAAACCACCAATCTCCTCCTTCCTCTTTGTCCATCTTTCAACAAGAGCAAATCGTTGATCTCCTTCTTCATCTCCATCCATCCTTCAACAAAAGCAAACCACTGATCTCCTTCCTCTCCGTCCATCCTCTAACAAAAGCAACTACCCTACATCGTTCATTGTTCAAAACGCAAATTTGAAACAACCCTTCACAACCTAAATTTGAAACCAACATCCATATATCTTAAAAAGAAGAACACATGCGTCATCAGTGGTGTTGGTGTTGGGAAGGGAAATAATAACTAGACCGGATGGGGTGGGGGTCATCGAAAATGAAAAGAGGGGTTTCCGCTTGTAGTTTACCCATACACACACACACACACACTCTCTCTCTCTCTCTCTCTCCATCGATCTATCTCTCTCTATCTCTCTCACACATATAATATTTATTATTAATAATGTAAATAATATATATATATATATATATATATATATATATATATATATATATATATATATATATATTGGGTAACCGTGGGCTTCGGCCAGCTTACGCGTACCGACTAATCTCCTAGCGACCATGAACGACCTAGAGTTATCGTAGGTGAACCTCCATTCGCTTCTTCGTCAAGCTTTCGAGCAGCTCTTTCAACTGTTGCCTAATCACCCAACATGCTCAAGAATAGAGAGCCGCTCAGGGGGCAGTTAACTTTGCACCACTGATAGACTACTTAAGATTCAATGCTTCTCGCTTACCAAAGCGTACTTCGTTTTCCCGGGACGATCTGATTCAGGGCAAGATCAGGCCATGTATTATCTCAGCAGGGTTTGGGGTTGACTCGGGGGACGAGCAGTGAAAACAGCAGCTGACAAGAATAAGAGGAGAGCAAAGCGCCAATGGCGAGCGAAGAAGTCCGAAAAAATCCTGCTACAGAACTACCGAGCAGGGAGAAAAGCCCATTCAATGACTTTGTTAGCTCGCTCTTTTCAAGCAGATTGGAAGTTCAAGCGACTAAGCCTTTAATCCTGATAAAAGAAATAGTTTTCCTCGCTCAAAATACCTCCTAAACCCCAACCCACGTTGCATTGAATTTGGAACACAGGCCAAACGAAGTCGTACTGAGGACCCTAAGTACTGTCAAAAACGGCCACAAGGGCTTTGGCAATATAAATAATATATGCAATGTATTAAAAGTAATATCATATAATACAATTTTTTTTTTACTTTTTAAAAGAAAATTAAGGAAAGAGTTAAAAGACGAAAATGCTCTTCATTTAACGGTTTATTTTTAACATAGTTAACTAGATAAACCATTTTCATAACAAAAAGCAAACAACAGTGACCATCATTGTATTATTAATGATGTTGTCCATAGTTGGGTGTAAAACTAAATTTGTTGTTTACTCTATCTAACCCTTTTGTTGTTTTCGGGACAATCTCATATTTTAGTATCATATAATTTTACCTTAAAAATTTAAACCATTTTACCACTGAACAACAAAAATAAATTACATTGGCACAACAATAAAATTCGTCTGTTAAAGATTAATAATCATACATATTATGCAAAGATGTTATAATAAGACTTTGTTTGGCAAACTAGCTTATAAGTTAGCTTGTAGCTGATAAGCTAGCTTTTCAAAACGCTACTTTGAGTAGCGTTTCAATAAGCTAGCTTATGGTTATCCAAACATGTACACTAGCTTATAAGCTAGCTTTTTTTTTGCCAAACATAGCCTAAGTTGTTAGGACAAAATTAAAAAGTATAACAAATCTTATTATTTTTATATTATCAGTATATGATTTAATCGGATTTTAATATAAACAAATATAAATATAAACATAAGAAAAGAAAATTGAAAATTACTGTTGGTCCTCCTAACTTGTTGGTGGCCAAAAAGGGTAAAAGCAGATACATGCAACCAAACGAATGCCAGTCTGCCACGTGGGCGACATGGATTTTGACTTCATTTGCCACATCCAACTCATCTTAATTACCGCTAATTAAACATTTATTTATTATTTTTTTTTTTGAAAAATCATTTATTTATTATTATGCACTCGTGTATGATTCGCACGTGGCAGACAACCACTTTCCCATTCCTAACTTCACTTTGGTTTTTATACCAAAAAAAAAAAAAAAAAAAATTAATCCTATTTTTTATTAAAAATTAAATAGGCACTAATGTGATAATTCAGGAACGGATCCAGAAATTTTTTCATACGGTGACATCATATAATACCGATAATTTTTTTTTTACAAAAAATACGGTTTTTATCGACGTGTATTCATCTTTTTACCGACGTTCAATATTGTCCGATGTGTTTTTAGCCTAATTCCACAATTTCGAGTGATTTTTAAAGCTGTTTGCTTGATTTCGAGAGATTTTTAAGTTATTTTTATCGATTTCGAGAGATTTTTTCGGTTTTTTTAGTTGATTTCGATAGTTTCTTTTGGTTTTTGGTTGATTATGAGGTACGGTTGCACCTTCTTTAAGTTTTCAAAATAATACGGTAACACCTTCCAAAACGATACGGTTGTACCTTATACAAACCTAAAAAGTTTACCCTTCGTCGGCGAAATAATACGGTGGCACGTGCCACCGTAGCTACCATAGTGGATCCGTTCCTAAGATAATCCCTTAATGAATGTTTATAATAAAAAAGACATATAATTTTAAGATATATAATTATAACCCTTTTTAATTAACAAAATAATAATCTAGCCCTTAATATTATAGAAAGAGAAATTTTATCTATCCCGTAATTAAGGTTAGAATGAGAAAGTAGAAATTTATTTTTAAAATTAAATTCTTATTTGTGAGAAACTAAACTAGTAATGTACACTTATTTTGGAACAGAGTGAGTATAACAGTATTCCAAAATGGATTAAAGAATATATAGAAGGTCATCTTTATCAGATTATTTAAACTGAATAAAAATTCAGATTTTGTTTCTCTTCACTCGAACAGATTTTTCAGAAAAATAAATGAAGTGGGAGAAAAAGTAGAAAGTTCTCCATATTAATTTATCAAGAGAAAAAAAATATTTTTTAATTATATATTCACCAATAAAAACTTTGAAATTAAATATTTAGAAAAATAAAATAATATTTTATTAAATTTAAAAAATAAAATTTTATTAAATTTATATATGAAAATTTTAAGTCATTAGAGCATATGACATATATTCTATTTATATTTCAAATTTGAAAAGAACACTTTAATATAATTGTTGAATCAAATCTTTTTCACATCTCTGAAATTTTAATATAATATTAGAAGCGTACTCGCGCAATGCAGCGAGATACATCACGATTTTAATATTTTATTTTATTTTTTGTTTTTTTGTCGATTTACAGTACAATTTTGGATAATTTTGAAAAAGTGATAATGTTTTTTTTTATAATTTTTTTTAATTTAGGCTTATAATATAATGTTTTTTATATAAAAAAATTAAGTATTTTGTTAGAATTCAATGATTATCTTATATATTTTAATGAAATCTAGAAAAATAACCAATTACATATTTAATAATATAATTAAAACAAATTTATAGTAATATAAAATATTAACTAATAGTGATATATGGAAAGATCTGCATCAAAGGAAATCCTACACATACCAAATTGGTGGGTGTTAGAAGTCTGCAGTAGTAATATGTATCTTGTGCTTTGATACTTGTAAATTAAGAGATTTTTAAAATCTTGCATAAAATGATGTTACCTTATGCCTAATAATTTGTATTTAAGAGTTTTTTTATCCGTGCTTTATAATATAGTATAGATAACTGTTGAATATGTTTTTGATGTATATTAATGTTTGATTAATTTTATTCAAAAGTTTGGAAAAATTGAGGATGAGTGGTGTAGGAAACATAAGGGAGACATGGGAGGTTCGGTTTATATGGGAATTTGTATGGTTTTGTTGTCGGCCGGCACTTTTGTCTCTAAGCACTTGAAATCTTGTGCCTAAATATGCTAATCTTACCCAATCAAAAATATTTATTTTTACAGATTTTTTAAGTAAAAAATCAAAATTTAAAAGCTTCATGATTTTTTTTAACGACAGATAACACACACGTTCCCGCGGTATCCGGGCATCCGAGGGCAACACCGACTAATCCGCGGCGATCCGGCCCAGCCCTTTGGACTGGACCCGTCCAGGCGCCGACTAAGCCTGGCCCAAGGACCGAACCCGTAACCCATAGACTGGTTGCCCGGAAACCTGGACCCATGTCGACTCGAAGGTCGACCCATGTCGACTCGAAGGTCGACCCAGAGTCTGGGATGCTCCTCATGCGCCCAAAGCTTCCCCCTAGGCTCGAACCCGGGTAGACTGGGATGCCATTCACAGTCCCTCCCGGGGTGTTACCGAGTTTCAGGTTACCACTCAGACAAGACATGATTTGCTTAAAAGCTTCATGATAGTTATATTCAATTTTAACATTTTTTTTTAATTTCAAAAATTAATCCCTCCATCGTAAATTAAGTGTCTATATTTATATTTTAATTTGTTTCACAATTAATGTGGTGACGGATCCATGATTTTTTTTAGTTGGGACATCTTTAAGGTAGATTAAAGATTCGTAAAGTCGTCCGATGTATTTTTAGTCTAATTCTACTGTTTAGAGGGATTTTCCAGTTCTTTTTGTCGATTTCGAGACATTTTTTTTTGCTTTTTTTGGTTGATTTCGAGAGACTTATTTGGTTTTTTTGTTGATTTTCAGTCTTATTTGGTATTTTGGTTGATTTTGAGTTACTTTTTTTGGGTTTTTGGTTGGTGGGACACAGACAGAAAATTACTTGGAGAAACTATGATAGAAAGTTAACAAAATTGCTTTTAACCTAAAGAAATTAATGAGGGTCATCACCCCCTCCCCCTCAAAAAAAGTAATTTATGCTGTGCTGTTATCCTTTTTTTAGGTTCATTAGGATTCTTAGGGGCTGTTTGTTTATTTCTTAATAGTTCCATTAAGAGACAACATCTGAATCGCTAAGAGGTGAATCTTGTTTGACAAAGAAAATGTTTGTCTCTTAATGGTTTCAAAACCCTCTGAATGATTTTGTATCCTGACCCTCCCTTAACCATTAAGAGCCCTGATTTCATTATGAACAATTAAAAAACAACCGTATTTCATTTTGTACTATATCATAAGAGCATTGTTAGGACTGAAAGTTCTTGTGCATGGAAAGTTATATAAAGTATTTTATTTATTTGTTTATTAAACGCATTGTAAAAGCCTTTTATTTAATATTGGGCTTAGTTTGGTTTGTTGGACATTGGGCCTGTAGGGTTTTAGGCCTAAGTATTTAATGTTTGTTTTTAAATCATTAGGGTTAGATGTTGAGAGATAATATTATGCGCCTAATAGTTTAGAGAGAGAGTTTGCTTTTCAATCTAATGTTTGTAACTCTCTCAATCATTCAATACAATTAATCGTTCAATTATTCATTCTTACTTGAGCAATCTGAGATTCACAATTGGTATCAGAGCAAATAGACAAAAATTTGAATAAAAAAAGGTAATTTTTTTTCTCTCTACAAGATTGAAGTAGAATTTTGGGTTTTTTTTATAGATCTAAAATCTCAAGTCTGTGTTCTTGGTTTTTGGTTGAAAATCAGTATTTTGATTGAAAATCAAGTGAAAAAGAGTGTTAGACTTCTAGATTTAATCGATAAATATTGCTAAAGTTCATTAGTTTTCGATTAAAAGGTTTTAATTTTGTGTTTGGAGTCGATAAGGTTTAATTTTTGTGCTGCGCGCCGCCAAACCCAAGTCCCCTCATCCCAAACCCAAGTCCTCCCATCCAAACCCAAGTCGATTCCTCACACCCGCTTCTAATCCCAAACCCAAGTCCATCCCATCCCAAACCCAAGTTCGCTACTCACACACCCGATTAAAATACCCCAACCCTGGTTCCCTCAAAACCTAACTCCTACACTTGCCTAAACCCGCTAAACCCCAAACCCAATTCCTTCACTTGCCCAAACCCAACTCCTTCACTCGAAACCTTCCTACTACAAACCCAAACCCGCTTACACTCTCGAGATCTGCACCCCCTTCCCACCAAATCCGGTCCTCACGCCACCCGCACCACGGCTCCACCCGGGTCCCCACGCCACCCGCGCCGGCCGTGCCGCGACACCACACCCGGGTCCGCGCCGCCTGTGTCGCAGCTCTACCCGGTTCCCGCACCGCCCGTGTTGCGGCTCACCCGGATCCGTGCGCCGCCTGTGTCGCGGCTCCGCCCGGTCTCCGCGCCGCCCCACCCCGTGGTCCAATACCACCCAACCGCCCCGTGTCGTCCCCGCACCATCAAACTCCCGGACCGCGCCATCCGAGTCGGTGACCCCTGCATCTCCGAGCCATTTTTTAAAACCCGGATCAAGGTATCCGATCTTTATCCCGAAAAAAAAATCTCGGGACCCCCTTGCTAAGTCGTAGGAGGGTGACTTTTTTTTGCATTTATGTGTATTACTCTGTCTGCCTTTATTGAATCAAATCATGATCGTCTTACTATCATTGTGTTCAAGTAACAATGGGAAAAACATATATGTATGTGAATGGTAAATTCGTAAAATCATATGAAGATCCCGAACCTGCAAAAGATATGAAAAATCTTGAAAATAAAAGCAAAGATTCGGATGATTCTTTAAAAAATGAGATCAGTGCTTTAAAGAATAACAATCTCGAACTGAAACAAAAGATTGTTGATCTTGAGAAGGAGAGAAATTTTTTTGAGAAGGAAATGAGTGGTTTCTCTGATGAAAGAAAGGGGTTTGAACAAAAAATTCTTGACCTTTCAAAGAAGATTTTCGAGGAAAGAAAGATTTTTGAGTTTCAAATTGCTAAACTTTCAAAACAGATTTCTAATTTTGAAAAGATTTTGATAGTTGAGCGAAATAATTTTGAAATAGAAAGAAAATCTTTTGAGAATAAAAAGAAAGGGCTTGAAAACTAAAATTTTGTTGTGTTCAAAGAAATATCTGATAAACACAACAGTATTGAAAAAGACTTTGAAAGAGAGAGGAAGTTTTTCGAAACAGAAATTCGTAAGTTTTCACAGAAATTGTCTGAATTAACGACAGAGATTTTGAAAGAACATAAGGTAAAATCCGATTTATAAAAACAATTTGATTCAATTTTTGAAGAAAGAAATGGTTTATCCGTAAAAGTCAAGAAACTTGAAGAACTCAATTTCAAAGCCGATTTATCTTAACAAGTCAGTCCCGATACTGTTGTTCAGTCTCCTTATTCTTCGGGTTCAACTTCCACAACCATTTCTTCGAAGAGTTGTGTCAAATTAAATGAATTCTTAAAAGATCGGATTTGCCCTTCAAATCTTTTCTATAATTCTCTTGTTGATAATACAGATAATCAAGTGTTTCGAAAAGTAAAAATGGTTTGGAAAAAGAAATCAACTACAGAAGAAAGTGATGGAAGCACGTCATACAAATCTCCTGTAGTTGATCCAAAGTCACCGACTCATGTCTATTCCACAACTAAGTTGATCAGTCTAAACCGATCAAATATCTGTTGCACTTATTGTGGAAATAGTGACTTTGTTGATTCCAGATATGTCAATAGCTGGTATGGTTCTTATAGTATCTCCAATCCTCAGTTTCATAGCTTCAAAGCTAAGGCAACTAACCATCAAGGATACATCAAAACATGGATACCAAAACGAAAATCTGTCTAATCTGTTTTGTAGGAAGGTCATATGGATTTAATTCAGATTATTCATGTCACATGACAACAGTCAAGGGTTATGCTATCTTTTGAGGGGGAGTACCAGGTTTTTCTTTAAACTTTCATTTCGACTTCTGATTACATCAAATCAGGACTCGTACTTCATTGGGTACTTCAATGTTTTATCTTGGTGAGCTAAATGAGTGTTAGGGCTTATAATGTTTCTATGGTCAATCCAGAACCGGAAGGACCTACCCAAGAAACACATCCTTCATAGATATCAGTGAGGGTCTAGCTTGATAGATGAGTTCGAAGCGAAAAGAATATGGTGAGGATGTGACAGGACTTAAAAGAAATATTGGTCCTTACCAAACCGAGTCAGTTATTCGGTATCAAAACTTTTGGCAACAAACATTCCGATTGATGGGGAAAAAAGGTTCTTTGAAGCACACAAGAAATAAAAAAACATAGGTTATTCATAATGTTTGATTTGAAATATTGAGAAATATCAATGTAGAATGTTTAAGTTGAATAAAACTTTTTTAATATTTAAAATCATGATTTACAACAGTTTTCACCAAAAATCGACGTCATTTGATCAAGAAGATGAACAGTTAAGTTAGACTGGCCCGGTCGAGCTCAACTGACAAGTCGCATTAGAGCGGTTCCAATCAAGCTTTCATGAGATAGTTTGCTTTGGAATGCTTGACAAGCTCCGATCTTGTTAGACTAGATCCAATAAACCTCTCGTGGGATTCAATAATCGTTGGCTAACAGGAATCCGATGCATGTATATGATTTGTGCTCTGATTCCTGTAAGTTGACAATTCGATGCTCGCATGAAGTGGCATATTTGGGCGGTATTAACTAAAGATTGGTTTCTGGTTGGGGAGTATAACAAGTTATCAGTCAAGAAGATTGGACCTACAAAGATTGTAGAAAAGATCAATCCTAATGCATATTTGGGCGGTTCGTGGGATCACTAAAGCCGACTTTCGTCCCTGCTCGACGGGTGGGTCTTGCAGTCAAGCTCCCTTCTACCTTTGCACTCGAGGGCCAATCACTGATAGGGGCGTTCGTAGTGACCGAGGGTTTTACGAGTGCCCAATCGAAAGGGATGTATGAAGAGAGGAGCCATGGTGGTCCCCCCAGACCGCTAGACCTTGGACCGGTCTGAAACTCAACTCTGATTTGTGTTGTTGGGTTGTAGTTATTTGGTTCAACATCGATTGAAGACACTTGAAAACAAATCTGTAATAAGTGAAGTTCCAAATAACCAAAACCATAACCAAGTGTACAAATGTTTACATATCGTTTGCTGTAGCAAATCGACAAAGTACGAGAAATCTTCTAAGTTTGTACAACGTGATCTACGGATACATGCACGTATTTTGTGTTTCCGGAGGCATTTCTAGCATTTTTTTTCTATCTATTTAAAGACACCACAATTGATTTGAGCAAATTGTGTGATTTTCGTATAACGTAGAAATGCAACAGGATGGAGACTCACATAATTCTTAACTGAAGATCAGGATAACCGGCTTTCGCTTTATGCCTCTCGAATAGATCTTTAACTGCTTCAACGTACTGCATGTGTACTTCCGAAACCTGAAAAAGGATTTCACGATGAGATTCACAAGCAAATGAGGTTTCTTTCGTTTATACCATTAGATTTTTCAAACGCACGATCTTTTGACAGATTTAATAACACCTCTGGCAAATGCCACAAAATCTGTCATAAGGTCATCCGCCAAAAAAATGGATAATAACCTTCTTACAATTTCTTGTAAATGCATGACCTTTTGACAGGTTTAATAACACCTCTACTTAATGTCTTGAAATTGTCGGAAGGTCGTACTTTAAAGAAATCAAAAATAACCTTCTAACAGGAAAGCAAGAAAAGGACGAATATTTTTTTTGAAAAGCAAGAAAAGGATGAGTATTTTTTGGTCAATTTCTTTTAAATGCATGACCCTTTTTTTGACAAATCTAAGAACATCTATATATAATGCCTCAAAATCTGTCAGAAGGTCATACGTTAAAGAAATGGATAATAACCTTCTGATATTTTCTTTTAAATGCATTACTTTTTTTTTTGACAAATCTAAGCACACCTGTACATAATGCCTAAAAACATGTAAGAAGGCCATACGTTAGAAAAATGGAGAATAACCTTCTGACAATTTCTTTTAAATGCATGACTGTTTGACAGATCTATGAACACCTCTACTTAATGCCTCCAAATCTGTCTGGTAGGTCTTACGTTAAAAATATTGTAAGAAGGTTATTCTCTTAAATAACCCATTTTGTGATACCCTATTTATTTCCCGAATTGGACACAATCACAAAGCTTTCATCTTTAATGCTCGTCAGCATATGTACCGTTTCTAAGTGAGGATTTGAGGCAAGACGAGCCATCTCATCAGAAAAAAGAAGAAAAGCGGGCAACCCCAACCAAGCTGTTGGAGCCGAACTTGAGCAAAGTACGGCTTCAGCTTGGCAGCTCAACAAGCCTAAACTAGCCAAGACGAAAAAGTCTACTTGAACTTACAAGGCCATCAATGCTTGAGCTGAGCTCGAGTTCGAGCCAAGCAAGTTCAGGCTCGCCTTGGCTCAAATGCACCATACAGCCTAGAGGTGTTCATCGGTTGCAATACAGTGGATTTAGGAGCAACCGATCCAATCCAATCAACCATTGGGTGTTGGATTTTGCCGACCAATACAATCCAATTAACTGTGGACAACCGATCAAATCCAATGGATGATTGGATCGGATTGGTTCAATTGTTATCTATTGGTTCGGATCTGTCCAATATTTTGCTCCAAATATCCAACCAATAATCCAATATTTAAGGTTTTGTTATCTTCTATTTTAAGTTTTTATTTTTATGCTTTAACAATATTGAAATTTATAATATTAAAAATTATTGTAAATGATAACTGGATTAGATCGGTTTGGATTTATTAGATTATGGTCTGTCATCCAAGAACCGACCATCCATTTTGGATGTTTAAATATTGGATCTGATCCAATTACAATTGGATGTCCAATTCTAGGGGTTGGTTCTAACTGAATTAGATGACATTCTGCACACTACTAATCTTATGTCCATCTAAAAGCATGTCCCATGATAAGGAAAAAGAAAAAGCATGCCCCATACCTCTTCTACAGTAGGCTTAAGATTTTTCTTGAAATGTATTGGTCTACCAACGACCACATGCATTGGTTGATGGTAGGGTAAAGGAGATCTGCAACAAGATAACCAATTAATGACGACCGTTATGTTTTATCCGAACATATCAAAGAGTAAAATCATCAGGGGTCTTCATAGAAACAACACAAGTCAGGTCTACGTACATCCCACCCCTAGACCCTACTTTCGAGTGGGATATACTGTACTTATAAGTAGAGATCTGGTCTGCGTACATCTTACCCCAGACCCTCCCTTCGAGTGGGATATACTGTCTTTGTCGGTAGAGATCAGGTATTCGTACACCCCACCCCCAGATCCTAGTTTCAAGTGGAATATACTGAATTTGTCTGGTTTGGTTTTATAAAGAGTAAAATCATATGAACTGAACATACCCAAAGATACCCCAGAAAAGAACCGGAGTGAACTTTATAGCCCGAGAAAACTTCAGGAACAATTTCCCGCGTGGCTTCCACCATTTGTAAACGTAAGACTGCAGGATGCAAGACATTTGGTTCAATCATAGAGTCAACAAAAACAAGCCGATGAATGAAAGGAAGTGCATAAACAATGGAGCTTTTTGAAGAGCTTATAGGAGTGCTTTTTGGCCACATAAGGTAGGTAAAAAAGCTTCAGACGGGAAAAAAACACTTTATGCTTGTAACAACACAAGCTCTCAAATAGCTTGTTTTGCGTGGCCACCTAAGCTTGTGGGTCCCACTTTTTTGTGAAAAAGCTCAAATAGAAAATGTACCATTGTGGATGCTCTAATATGCAATCATGAAAAAATTATACCTGACCAAAGCCAAAAACCGGAACCAAGGGGCTATTAGTCTCCATTGCAATGCGTACAAATCCTTTCCTTGTTTCCAGAAAGGCAATCTATAGTAAATTATAATGTTAGACCAACTCAAAGTTCACTTAACACACCATATAAGAAAATACAAAAAATTGACATTAAAACAAAGTCCCAATTACGTGAAACGTAATACTTATTGTGTTAGATATCTCCAATGTTAATTAACCCATGCATAAGAAAATACTATCCTTTTCAATACATGAAACTTGCGAAGTTTGACCAGACACAGTTTCAAAGAAATTTAACTATTAGCCAAACGTCTTTACTACCCACCGGTAAGCTAAAAATAAAGAATTTTGTAAACCCGCATCAATAATAAACAATCTTGGGTAACGATGACAATGGGAAAGTAAGTTAAGTTTAGGTAAACAAGTTAACAAAAAAGGCAATATTGCAAATGGGACATCCCAAAAGGAAATCATTGCAAGAATGAAAAACAATTAGGTGTTTAAATATATCTAATAGGTGTTTAATATATCTAATAGGTGTTTAAATTTAAAAAAAAAATCATACAAGAATGAAAAACAATCAGTTCGTTTTAGCAAACCAAACGAAACCATTATATTGATAAGAATGCAAACCTAACTCTTAGGGGGTGTTTGGTTCGCAAGATTCCGACGGAATCTGAAGGAATTGGAATGATCAATTCTACTGACCAAATTCCTTTCATGTGTTTGGTTTCCCATGGAATGAAATTGAATTCCACACATTCCACCATTCATGGATTTGGCCATTCCATCACATTTGAAAAGGAATTCAATTCCATTCCATCTCATTTTCTCAAAAAGACAAAACTATCCCCATCTTCCCTACTTATTTACCCAGACCCATATGAACCTCCGCCGACCACCACTGATCCGAACCACCATCGACCACCGCTTTGAACCACCGCCGACCACCACCGATCCTAACCACCACCGACCACCGTTCTGAACCACCGCCGATCGCCACCTATCCGAACCACCACTGACCATCGTTCTGAACCACCGTCGACCAACACCGATCGAAATCACCGTCGACCACCACAAATCGGAACCACCGCCGATTCCAATTCTGTCAACCAAACAAGTGGTCAAAACCTGACAACATTCCATTCCAATTCCTTCAAAGTCAAATTCCTTTTGACAAATTCCATTCGAACCAAACGCCACCTTATTTTATTTATCTATGAAAGAAAGAAAATTACAAGGATAGTGCCCAAGATTCGAGAAGTAGGTGGTTTCCCAAGATTGAAAACTCAATTTTTCCTCGCCCAAAACCTTGATCCTAATCACCTATAATTACTCAAGATATTTAAACCTACCATAATTCAAATAGCATACTAGAAGACATCCTAAAAGGCAACTAATCAATATAATAAACAAAAGAATATTAATTAGTATAAATTACTAAGCCCTTCAAAGTCTCACTCACACCCCTTTGAGATCAGCACTTGTACATTATAACATAACGCCCACGTGTACTATATATCCCACTTAAAGTCTCGGGAGTGGGATGTACGCAGACCTGTCCTCTACGGCTCTACCCCAACGGGTAAAGGGGCTGTTTCCGTTCAGACCTCTAGCTTATGAAAAAGTGTGAGCGAAAAGGTAAGAAGAACCAAGACTAATAAATAGTAAGCAACAGAAAAAGAAAAAAGAAGTAGGGGAAGGGGAAGGGGGGGGGGGGGGGGGGGGTGAAAGCCATGGAGCAAGTAAATGTCATGAGAATTTCACCTCGGAATCATGTTCCATGTAAAATGTCTCCTGCACTCCACCTGGTACAATTATGCAGCTATAACCAGCTTTCAAAAGAGATGAGAAATTTTTCCTTGTTGCTGCCGTTAGTCCAAGCCATGTCCATATATGCCTCAGGAATGGTGTATAAAACACCTGTGTCATTGTTAATTCTGTTATATAAGATGTAACAGCGGAGAACATCTAAATACTTGGAACTCTTGAAGCATCAAGAAAAGCAAATCTTACAGCAGTACTGGCAAGGACTTTTATTTTGGTAAGAGGCATAAAACCCGTAAGATCTGCCAGTGCCACAACTCCAATCGGCCAAACTGAATGGGGCTCATACCCAAAAACTGCATCGGTCATTAGTTATATTACTACAATGGAGAACTATCAGTCATAAGCTAATACAACTTAGGTGGGCGGTTCAAATAAGAAGGTTAAATATCGTGAGAAGGTAAAAAGGTAAGAATGGGAAGGTTCAAATGTGAATCATTGAAAAAAAATCAATTTGAAGATGCATAGGCCCATATGAATAATTTGTAACATCGGTTCACATATGCATCTTCAAATAGATTGTTTCGGATTTTTTTCAATGATTCACATATGAACTTTCTCTTAAGTCTTAACCTTACAAGAAACTACAAAAACAAAATATATAAAGAAATGCAAATAATACACAGCTCCAAAACTATGTAATGTCTGTATTACCTTCGTTACTGAAGACACGGAAACAATACCCTTAAAGCAAGCCAGAGTACAACTATACAATATCATTCTATCATTATTATGGATAAGGAAAACATTCTTGTTGCAAAATATTGTTTCCTTGTGTTCATCATTTTCCTTCCACTTTTAGGTGAAATAGATGTTTGCACCCCAAACTCTATGAACTTAGAGAACAGCAGATGCTATCAAGCTACAAGGATAATACAAAATCCACCCGCGGCCGCCGGGGGGGGGGGGGAGATTTTCCAAAACCACCAAATCATACTACAAGGAATGAAATAATTCTAACAAGCTTGGTGTTGGTAACTTCGAAAAATCTATGGCATTAAATCACACATTATCATAGTAGATATAACTACCTATTGGTGTATGCGGGTGGGAGATCCTTATGCAAAAGCAACAAACCTTTATGCCGAAGGAAGTGGGGGAGACTAAAAGATGAACCCAAGGAAAGCTATAAAGCTGCGAGATCTTATGGGGCACACAAAGAGGTGAACCCTCTAGTCAGTCTTGCCCAACCTCTACTTCTAACAACCTCCTTTTTTGAATAAGTCTCATCTTTTTGGTAGTGGGTTCAACGGTCAATGTTGGAACTTGGATGTAACTAAACAATCTCAAGCCACTTCTGCTCAGCTGGTGCCAACCCAACCTCCGCTAATATATCTTATTTCTATGCACGTCCCTCATTTTATAGTCAAACATTTACACCGACCACCATAACGCTTCCATTTTACAACATTCATCTTGCATATATGTTTATGTGGCTTATTTTCTTTCATGATCATAGCAGGGCATACTGCCATTAGTTTCAGTGGAAATTTACAATCACATAAGATCCTGAGGCTTAAACCTTGCTGCTTTTATCCTATGACACGCATCCTCATCAATCTCTCAGATCCTTCTATTGTAACACTTATTCCAAATTAACAAATGATATACTCCTAATTATTGGTCGTTCCATTACGCTTACTGCATCATCTTCTTGATTAACAAAATAATTTATATTCCAATTTATTTCTCCATATCTCCAACCTGACATTAACACATTGCCTAATCTATCAACACCAAAAGTAATTCTTTATACTTGACGTTGATTTTTGCCATACAAAAAGTCTATCTAGTGTCACTAGACACACTCAAGGTATGACCTTTACATTAAATACATGATAGTATTACACTTGTTCCTGTTTCCAAATATGGACAAAACTTATCAGGCTTGAGTTTTGGTTTATAAACTATGACAAAGACCAATCAAGAGAATTTGAAGAGAGGGAATAGTTTTAGACGTAATAAACATAAGCTACTTTAGATGTTATAATCCATCTTCCAGAAACGGAAGTATCATAAACTGTATATTCAAAAAGGATCAATTCATTTTCCAGAATGCCAATTGATACAAATGTCACATTTCAGAACCACTGGATATATAAAAGATGACTTTATAAACTTCACAATTGCTTATGATCTCATCTACAATATCACATGGATTCATATCAATCAACAACCAAAGAAAAAAAATAGCACTACACCACAAAATTCTCAGGTATATATTGGTTATATAATCTGCAAACTCAAACAAAAATTCAAAAAAATATACCAAAATTAAGAGCATAATGAACTCAATTACCATATGCCTGATCAGGATTGAAGGCTTTATAATCTTCTACATGTAGAGTAACAGGAAAATAACCGACAGCATGCTTGCATATAAACCTGAAATCGAGAGAGAAAACTTCAAACAATGATCATTTAGGCCATTCAAAGGGGAAAAGATCTATGCAGTAGCCAGTAGGGCTATATATAGAACAATGTGAAAATGTATTCGTATCATCACTCTGCAATTTACAAAATAACAGTATCAACCTGCCTAAATTTCTTCCCAATCTACTTCGATCGTTAATCGGGATCACCACTAAGATCACAAGCATTCCCAACACCCTGTAAAACAAAGAATCCACAAATCAAATACGAAAAAAACAAAGAAACAAATCGCGTTTCTCATTTATCAACAACAAATTCGTGAAGAATCATTGATTAACTAACCACTTACAGGAAGAATTTGTGAAGAGAGAGGAAGAAGAAGGAAGCGAGAACGATAAAAGCGATGAGATGTACAGAGCCAAGCCAAACTATCATTGCAAGTAAGGAACGAATGAGCGGCTCTTTTTTTCCGGTGAACTCGGCGTGTGTTGGTTGTTCCGGCGGTGTCCGGATTCCGTTCATCTCCTCCGTCGCCGACATGAGAAAAGTAGTACGAAAGGCTTGGGGAGTTGTACAGGTGGTAAGTAGAAGAGTCAAGAATGATCGATTGACTTAGGAGACAGACGCAAAGCCACCACGTGCGTGTCCGCCTGTATCTTTATCATCGATTTTCATCCTTTTAATTTATAGAGATCGGTCACCAATCTGTTTGGTCCCACATATTTTCTTTATTTGATGGCCAAAAATGAGTTGAAATCAACGTGAGATGCTTGCAAATTAATCATTTATAATATGTTCCTTATGAATTACGATTTAGAAGAGAATTGATTTGGTATGCATCCATTTCTCGTTCACTTCTCAGGTTAACATCAACCTCCTGAGCCTAACGCTTATTTGATTTTATCGAAGTTAAACATTTAAATACATTTTCAACAGTTATGTTATAATTTTTTTAAGAGTGAATTACATATTTGGTTCATGGGGTTTGGTGGTTTTAACACTCTGGGTCCCTAAAATGAAATATCTATGGCTTGCATCCTCATGGTTTGGATTTCATAACGTGTTGAGTCCCTAACTTCTAACTCCGTTAAAATTTCCTGTTAAGTCAATTAGTTTGGAGGGCATTTTAGTCATTTCATTTATTTTTTATTTTCTATTAAAATGACAGGGACCAATAATGTAATTTAATCTACTTTTTAATTAAAACCACAGGGACCAATTCTGTAATTTATATATGTATATACATATACATCGTGAAAAACACCGACCATCGACCATCGGAAACCCAACCTCCGGGAAACCTTCGAAGAACACCGACTGGAAACCATGGTTGTAACTCCACCGTCTTCGAAGAACACCGACTGTAAACCCATGGCTACAACTCAACCTCCGGCAAACCCATATCTGCAAATCCAGATCTACAAATCTCTAGAAGGCAAAGACGGCGAAGACATCAGTTGTTCTTCTTCAGAGGTGAGATCGATGACGAAGATGAAGCAGATCTAGTTAGGGGCTCCTTGTTTTCGATTTGAATGTTTTAATTCAAAGGTATGAGATATGTTTCGATGGTTTCGATTCAAACATATCATATATGGGTCTATGATTCAAAAGTTTTCACTTCAAATGTATCAGATATGGGGTTCAAGGAGTTGTATTTTTTTCGTTTGTATGAAGAGAACCAAAGCAAGAACATTTTTGTACAACTCCAGATATGTAATTTAATCTACTTTTTAATTAAAACCACAGGGACCAGTTCTATAATTTATATATGTATATACATATACATCATGAAAAACACCGACCATCGACCATCGGAAACCCAACCTCCGGCAAACCTTCGAAGAACACCGACTGGAAACCATGGTTGTAACTCCACCGTCTTCGAAGAACACCGACTGCAAACCCATGGCTACAACTCAACCTCCGGCAAATCCATGGTTGCAAACCCATATCTGCAAATCCATGGCTGCAAATCCAGGTCTGCAAATCTCTGGAAGGCGAAGACGGCGAAGACAACAATTGTTCTTTTTCAGAGGTGAGATCGATGATGAAGATGGAGCAGATCTAGTTTAAAGGGTTCTAGTTAGGGGTTCCATGTTTTCGATTTGAATGTTTTAATTCAAAGGTATGAGATCTGTTTCGATGGTTTCGATTCAAACATATCATATATGGGTCTGCGATTCAAATGTTTTCACTTCAAATGTATCAGATTTAGGGTTCAAGGAGTTGTATTTTTTTTCGTTTGTATGAAGAGAACCAAAGCAAGAACAATTTTGTACAACTCCAGATCTAAAATGGGTTGTTCTGATTCTTTGGTTTCACTGATTTAGGGTTTTGATATGTGGTTTCGTAATGTTAATAATCTTGCTATTTTTGTATGATGTTCTTGGGGTGTTATGTAATGTTGATCTTTATAATAAATTCCAGATCGAAGAACTTGATGAGAAACAACTGATTTAGGACTTTGTGTTCTTTTTTTTTTCTTTCTGTTTCTTAAAGTAGATTGTGATTCCTTATTATTTTCTTATACCCTTCAATGATATATATTTTTCTGGTAGTTCTTCAATGATGGTTGCCGGAAAATTGAAGTTGCCGATCGGAATAGTTGCCGAAAAACAAAAATGAGGAGGGAGAGGAAAGAGGGACACATGGCAAGATTTAATTGGTGTTTGTTTTTTAGTTTTTATTTTTTAATGTAAAATGAGGAAAATATGTAAAATGACCAAACTACCCATCATGTGTCTTGCACATTACCACTTTAACAGAGAGGTTTTTAACGGAGTTAGTTTTAGGGACCTAAGGCGTTATGAAATCCAAACCATGAGGATGCAAGCCATATATATTTTATTTTAGGGACCCAGAGTGTTAAAACCACCAAACCCTAGGGACCAAATATGTAATTCACTCTTTTTTTAATAATATATCATCAAAAACCAAAATCTCTAAATAAATAGAGTTTTTTTTTCCGACAACTATTCTATTTTAGCAATTCCAGGGTCGCCCCGTGTGAAAAACTAAATGTACTTTTAGTTTTTTCATATTATTTATTAAATTATTTTTTTTACTATATTTGTCTTGTAATAAATCAACCAATTACTTATTTTTGAATTTGATCAAATCGTCCATCTTTTCTTCTCTTTTGACGCTGAATTTTAATTTTCAATGTTATTATATTAACGTAAATTCAAAATTTATAATTGATTTTTTAACTTATAATTAATGTTGGTGTTTTAACTTTTCATAACTCCTCCAATAAGAGGTCTCTGAGGAGATAGGAGGTATGAGAGTGAAGAGGAAATATGAATAACAATCATATTTCTATATAATTGATTAATCATTATCGATAATTACAAAACCTATATCAACAAGATTGTATTGTCAATAAAATCAATATATTAAATATTAAAGTTGTGTCAAAAACATACAAAAAAAATCAAAAAAATACTAAAAAATCTAAATTTTGTTAAATATTAAAAGAAAAATATAAGATAAATCATTAAAACACTAAACATCTAAAGTTATTCAGAGCATCCCTATCAGCTATTTCATATATTTTTTTTAACATTGACAATCAAAATTTAAAATCTCTACAAAAATTACATTCAATTTCAAACAACTATTTTATTTTAACAATTTCAACACTATTTATATTATTACAATATTTTATAAGTTTATTATCTCAAATTTGAATTTTAGAGGAAAATTGTATAGAAAATATATTAAAATAATTATATAATTAATCTAATTATCATAGTAAGAAAAATTATATATTTAAATCATCCTGAATATATTAAAAATAAAAAAAAATGTTAAAAGGTTTAAAATTTTTGGGTTAATTTAAATAAAGCTACTTTTTTCTAATAAAGACAAATTTAATTGGAAAAAGTAAAACAAAGCTACTTTTTTTTAATTAAAACAAAATTAATGGGAAAAATTAGAACAGGACTCGAACCTGGCTGTACAGTAGGACCGCTTCGAACACCCTAAAGAACGGCCATGAGCAATACTAACATCAACTATATTATTAAAGTATTTAATATATTTAAAAAATATTATTTCTCCTCCATGTATGAAGTTTTAGAGATTTTTCTAAATTTTGAGATTTTCGATTTCTCTCTTTCCTTCTGTCTTTTTTAGCATACATTTTAACACAACGTTGGAGAAATCTCTTTTTGGAGAACCTCCAAAAATAGTTACCATGCGAGAGAGATAATTTTTTTTTTATATTATATTTAACAAATAAGAAATCTTGAAGTAATATTTATTATTATTAAATGTTTAAAAGAGATAAATAATATTTATTAAATGTATTATATATTTTAATAATATAGTTAATGTTGTAATTTCCAACATTAAGAAACCGTTGAATATTTTGAATTTGGAGTTATTTTAGAAAAATCTGTAGGAGATACTCTTACTGGTTAAAATATACCGACTTATAAATTCCGAAAAACTAGTTAATAACAAGGTAGCTAACAAAAAATAGCTGATAAATTAGATAACAAAATAAATGACTTAACATTTTAGGATTTTTGATTATTTAAACTCGACTATGTTAAGTTATTATATTTGAACTCAATCAGTTATTTGATCACTTGATGAATTTTTATCAATGTAAGTTTGAGTTAGACTCGAAGACAAATTCTAATTTGTTGAGAAATGGTTTATTTATTTTTATCTAATAAATATAAAATTATGAGGTTGATTGATATGTTACAATAATTTGGGAAGTGCTATTTGCACCAAAATTATGTCAAAATCAAGTCAATTCATGCATTGGAAATGTAAAAGACAGATTTTGATGTTGATGTGTATGAGGAGAAAATTAATCATATGGGTGCATTTAGCAAAGTTAAAGGTGCAATTAGCCTCCCCCAATAATTTATGGATTTTTCTGAGATTTGTACGCCAACAACATTTAGACTTTTTAAAGTTTAGTCTTCCAAGTTGTCATTAATTTATGAACCTCATTTATAATGTTTTTTTAAATTATATATTTAATTAATACATATATTTAACGTGTTAAAATTGGTTTATGTAACAACCCATAAAAAAACAATAAGTAATAAAATAATAAAATCCCAAAACAGGTCCCAATACAATTAAAACATTAAAGAAATAGAGTATTTGAGACTAGCAGCGGAAACACTCTTCCATAGTCGAGATTAGCTAAACTAAACCATACACTAGTACTAAGCAGTTGGACACTCCCGGTTCAGCTCTTGGGTCTCTACCTAAAATCTTCTCTTTGCCTTTAGAAGATCCTCCGCCACTAAACTTTTCTGAAATGGTGTTTAGTTTTGAAAACGATGATTAGACCATAAGATCTAGTGAATTTCCTTTATAAGACAGTTGAAATCTTAAAAACAATTTCACAGTTAAATCATACAACTGTCAAGGTAACAACAACAGATACGGGCATTGCACAGTGATCTATTACCGTCTAGCCCATTTGCCATCAACCACGATCAGGGCCCAAGCAGCCTCCCTTCTCTCTTCCGAGGTCCAAGCAGACTCCCCGTTTCCCCATGTGTGCAGAAAACAAATTTCACACACACTAGGCTAAAATCCTCGTCCGAGCAATCATAACGATCACAAGGTATAACAATTCTACGGTGCAATCCCGACCCCACAATATCATGCTCAGTGAACATATACCAATAATACCAAAAAAATGTTGAAGATAAATATAACATGTTAAATCCACGTTTATTAAACGATGCTTTTCGGGTACAAGATTTAATATGCAATAATAAATAAAACATAAACGCATGCAAAACCATTTCAGAGTTTTAAACAAGAGTCATCACTTATTAGGAAAAGATTTTAAGGAAACTCACCTGGTCGAGAATGAAAGGTTTTGAGCAAACCTACTACCACATGATATAGGCAACGGAAGCATATTTAAAATTATCATCTATGACAATACAAACTAACAACTTTTCAGGATACATATGTTCTAGATGATTAACTACAAAAGAATGAACCAAGATTACTTACTTGTTTATTGTGATTGTCGAAAACCACAATGATAAATCAAACCCTTGATCTCGCTTCTTGGATGTTAAGGACCAATAGTATGAATCCCTCTAGTGGCTCACACTTAAGAACGCCAAATACCAACAATCTAGAAGAGGTTTAAACCTTAAACCCTTATTAGGGTTTACGATTTTGGAAGAGAGGGAGAGGGGATCGACGACCACAAGAGAGAGAGAGGAAAAACTTATTAGGGTTTGATCCCTAGCAGTTTATTTATAACCACTTTCCTGTTTCTCTATTTTACACTTAGCCCCCTTGAACCGATAAGCTCGTTAAAACAATTTTAACCAATTATCATTTATCCCCTGTATTTTATATATAATTAAATCTAATTAATTATATTTTAGCTTATAATTAATTTATCATCAAATGACAATTTAATAAACTAATTGTTTCCCTTTATCCTTCTGATTGTTTATTTGGGTCTTAAGGGCAACCCAAAAGGACCTTGCTATTATAAGAAATATGACCAATAGTTAATGACTCTGGACACTATATCCAACAGTCTCCCACTTGGACAAGTTATTAACTCTATTTGGTTCAATACTTTCAAATAATCAGCAGAGAGCAAGCCATCAAATGCAGTTGCCGAACTCTAATAAAGATTCGGTCCTAAATAAGTGATTTAATGTTCTTTTGTTTTACAAGATATCATATGAACCTGAGATGTAACACCCGTAATTTTCGGTAAGTAAATGTCATACGGACATTTCTGTGACTTGTAAACATTGGGGTTTTGTTGGGAAATGCATTGTTTAAAGTCCCTTGGGGTATCGGGAGTATTGACAGCGAAAAGGTCGAGTTTCGGGGCTCCGAAAAGGTCCCGCGACAATGCCCGACGACTATGACGAGTCATAGTCGCACTGTCACAGTCGCAGGGGGTGTACCGCGAGCTGGTACATACCAGCGACTATGACCAGCGTCATTGCCCTGGGCAATGTCGCATGGGCAATGTCGCACCAGGGCACAGAGGTGTTGTTAAGTGCGGGATTTCAGCCTATTTTCTCATTTCTCACTTCTATCTTCTTCCCTTTTCTCTCCCAAACCCTAAAACCGAACCCTAACCCATTTTGGAGGCTTTTCTTCTTCGTACCACATGATTCTTAATCATCTAGCTAGTTGGAGTGATAACCCACAAAACCTTCATCTTCATTTTCCTCATCAAGTTCAACGATTGGGAGCTCGGGTTGAAGTGTTGGATTGGGTGTTCTCGGAAGTCTCTTTGTCTTCAAGGGTAAGTTTTCTTGTAATAAGGTTATAAATGTTCCATTGGTGGTTTCTTAAGGTTCGATATCTCAAATCTCGGATTTGATGGTTTTGGAGAAATTAGGGTTTTGATCTTGTTTGGGATCTTGGTATTTTTATGTTTGGAGAATGTTTCCTTATGGTTATTTATGGTTTGGAATGTTTGGATCTAGGTTTTGGAAGTTTCCGGCTTGAGGATTCAAGCGGCCTTCAAAAGAGCTCGTTGGGTGAAATCTAGATTTAGCCTAAATCTAGCAAGGTGAGTTCAAGTTGATTTGTGAAAACGGTGTACATGCCAAAATGGTTATTTTAAAGTGTTTTACATGAAATGGTTAACTGCTGATAAGTTTTGAGTATTTTGAAATAAAAATGTATTTCACTTGGTATTTGTCAAAGTGTGAGTATTTTAATGAGTTTTCATATTTGATAAACTTGGCTTATTTTAGTTTCATAAAATGCTCACATTTGGGATTTGGACATCTTGATAAATAATAACATGATTTATGCATTTTGGGGATTTCGTACAAATAGAGTCCATTTCATGACCTATGCATCTTGGTGATTTTGGTACAAATGAAGTCTATTTCATTGTTATATGTATTTTGGTGTATTTGCATTCATAAACCCTTTGGAAAACCTTTGGTCCCATTATGTGTTGAGTTTTGGGTTAATATCGTCTTTGAGGTATGTGTCTTCGTAAACGTTGTTAAAGACATTTCATTATTTGGGGGACCATTGAGTATTGGTCAAATGGATTATTAGCATTTTAGTTCGGTGTTGGCTTAAAAGAGTCTTGTGGACATTTGTCCGGGTTTAATGGCTCGATGTAGAGTCCCATTTCATGGCTTACATCTTAATGCATTTTATTGCATATTTATAATTACAGGCTCGAGTGTTGTTGTCATTCAGGTATAGTCGTGTAATTTTAGACTGTGTTGCATTGGATCCATAGACACATAAGTCAGTCTTATTTGATGGTCATTTGGGTGGTACGGGGTTGGACTCCGGGACTCATGGGTTATGACCTTGTCCTTTCAAGGGGTACACTGGGAGGGCTGAGTCCGGGTTGTGCTATCATGGCGTTGGAGTAGTCATTTGATGGGCGTTTGGGACCTCCGCCAGGTGGGGCAATGCCATGGTTGTATCCCCCTTGGGCCGGGCCTTTGAGCGGTATTCTCGTTAATATTTCGCTAAGGTCAGGTGACTCTTTGGTGTAGCTTGAAGGGAGTCGTAGGGACACTTGGGCTTGTGTGTCGTGAAGTGTCATACGATTAACGTTGTATGAGTGACATACTTTTGTGTTCCTCCGCTCTCAACGGATACGGGTAGCCCCCGTCGTCGGCCCTTCGTATTTTGGATATTTAATTGTCCATGTTTTAATATTTGGATTTCATTCCATTTTATGGTCGCGTGAGTATTAAGCTTCAGTTCTATGTTTTAATGGCGTATCATATTTATATGGTTTGTTGCCCGTTATTTAAGGGTCGAGTATTATGTCCCACCCGAGTTTTGGGTGTTTTGAGCTATGAAGTATTATCTACATCTTAGCACATTTGAGTATCGAACTATGACCCCGTTTTGGGTGAGTTACGGGTTGCATTGTTTTACAAGGAATGCATGTTTGGGAGCATTGTCTTTAAAGTGTATATTATGAGAAAATGTGTCGTTTCCATTTTTATGCATAGTGTTTCGAAGGATCTTGCTTTAAACTGATTTCCTGTCTTTCAAAGATATTTTCAATCATGTTAAAACTCTTGAGCTCACTAGGCATTAAGCCTAACCTTTTTATTTGTCGGCATGTGCATCAGGTTCCTGTTGGGGGTTCGGTTCTAGCAGTGCTACGAAGAGTTGAGCCTTAGCCTTACAAGTGAGAGTAGTCGGTGAAGCTTTCCGCAAGTTGGAGATAGCAATTGTTTGGGTTAGCAACACCCGTCCTATTCATAGTATGTATGTATAGGATGAATGTATGTTTGAGGTTAATTCTTTAATGGTGTTTGTAGTACGAAGTATTTATTGATGTATTTAGAAAATTTTAATAAGTTGCTATCTTCTGAATTAAGGGTGTTACAAGTTGGTATCAGAGCTTAAGTTTGAGAGAATTAGGTATTGGTTTGTTGATGCCTAGACTCAAACTAGCGTTCTGATAAGTGAAGATAAGTGAAGTTGCACATTAGGTACCTTAAGATAAGATATTTTGAGATTGATCTAGTCGTTGGAAACGGGAAACTTGTCGAGGGTCGCAAGGATGATTGTGTACGGTACGTTCATAATGGCACCTGGTCAGTGTCATGGTGAACCTACATGCTACATATGTATACTTGAGCTACCTTGGTATGATGACCGTTGGGGTAGTGAGAAAGTTTCTAAGCGAGTGAGCTAAGGGATGATTAACGTTTATAGCGATGTCACTTAGAAGTGATAGTAGGTGCATGCAATGAATGCATTAAGCTAACCATCTTGAGTCAAATTTATTGGTTGGATTAAAACTATAAGTCTGTTATATCGTTTCTATTTCGAGGAGAATTTGTAAGTTAAATAATGGGATTGTTGCCCTAAGATGTTTGATACACCCGGATGACACTAGTATGTCAGGTTGTTGGGAAGCATAGTCCGGAGGGGGTGAATGCCGACTAAATTCATGCACGAAATTTATTTCTAAAATAAGTTTGCATTAATTGTTCTCATATATTCGAAGCATAAAGTGTGTTATACTTTGAAGTCTTGGTAAAACATTTAGCACTCAACAGATTTTAAACCGTGAAGCTTAAGCATGCATGGAGTTGTTTGGTTGCAAGTTATTGCAATTTTTATGGAAAAATCTCCCCATCCCTGTTTTGTGTTAATGTTATCTTTGGACATCTTAAGGTCCGTGTTTTAATGCCACATGCGGTAGTGGACGAGTAACTGTAGACTTTTTAGCCTTGACATTGGATCTCCTCCACGTATGTTAAGGTTTTAAAGGAAGAGTTGTCCCACTGTTCTTGAGTCGGAACTTTCTGGAAAATTTTAGTCTGTATGAGTCGTGTTACATTTTACGGGGTATAGTTTTGCAACCTTTTGAGTTGGTGAATGTATTTTGAGATGCGTGAGTTTAATTTTATGGCGTATAATTTACGAACTTTCGAGTGTCGCCTCTAATGAGAGTTTTGTGGGAAAATGGTCACTTTATCTTACGTGGTGGTTTAGAGTTTTGACATTTTTAAACTTATTGTCGTTTTACGCTTTTATGTTGGGAAACAGAGATTTTGTCATCCGCTTGATTTTACCGTCAATGAGTCTATGAAAGTTTAGTTGGGTTTATGACGTTTTAATTTATGACCATCCGAACCGCGTGATAAAAAGAAATTTTGGAACGTGTAGACTTGCATTATTGTGTGCGTTAATTTATGAGTTCTGTTTAAAACTTTGTCTCATGAGAGTCTTACACCTACGTTCTTGCAACCGTGAGAGTCACCTTGAAAATCTTAATGTCGCATGATTTCATCTTGAGTTTCACACGGTATATGTGCATACCTTGGGGGTTGAATCTGATTTTCACTCGCGTGAGTAAATATGTGAAATATTTATGTTATCTCATACTAAACTTTTAATCTAAACGTGTTTCAATTGTTGACCTTGTTGTTATAAATTTTCTACAATGCATGAAATGAATTTTCGGATTGCATGTCGTTGTAATTACCATTTTGGTCAAATGTGTTTTATCGGTGTGACTCAAAGCTTTAAACTCGATTTGAAACTTTATTTGTATTCCCACTATTTTACCAAGCTTTGAGGATTAAACTGATGCGTTTGGGATTGTTGATAATTTTAGGCCACAACGTCTTTTGGTTAAAGAGGAAGGATTTTAAAATTAAAGTTGTGAATTTCTCTTTTGGAATTGTACAAACCTTTATTGCACGTGTTGTGGTGCATGAATCTATTTTCTCTTATATGGTGTAAATTGTTGCGCATGTTTTATTGTTGTCTTTACTAACGTAAGTATTGAACAAACGAGTTTTTGGAAGTGTTTTCATATGCGCCGTGTGGTTAATCAATTTTGAAACCTATCGCAGGGACGGTAGTGTATTTTTGACGCACGTCTAATCGTTAAGAAGCTTTTGTATTCGAAAGTTTTATAAACTCAAATTGGCATACTGGTTGAAAAAAAACCTTGAACTCATTAGGCCTATAGATTTAGACCCTGGCGTAAGAGCAGTTGTAATCAGGGACTAAGGGAGTCCTTGGATTTTGAAGCGTCGGATGATCCGACTTACGGCCAGTCTTGAATTTTGGGTTTCAGTTTTCGAATCTGTGTGCGTTGGTATTATTGGAAATAGTAGACTTAAATCTTCCCGGTTATTTTAGGGGTGATTTTATGCTTCGGTGATCATGCGAGTTAAAGTTTTAGGAAATTTTTGGCGGTTAGATTGGGTTTCGTTTTGGTGGTTTGCTCGTCGGTGTGACACCATGGCTTATGTGGTTGGTGTACCGTCTTAACGGGTTCCGTGATTAAAGGAAATTTTGGTGATCTGTCGGTTAGAGATGTAAGGTTCGAAATTTTAGCTCTCTGTTAGGTGTCAACCTTAGTGCGACAATCCGTCTGGAATGGAATTTTGGGCGGGATGCCCATGTTTTCGAGGTCATCGTTTAGTCCTAGGCGTCAACTTGTTTTCTTGAGGTCATTGGATCTTGCAATGTATGGATGTAACCCGGTTGGTTATGGAAAATATTGTCCTTTTAGTGATGGATTTTGAAAGGAGTCTGGGTATTGAGGATTAAGTATCTAGGTGTTTAAGCATTCCTGTAGTGATAAAGATTTTACTTTAGGAATGTCGTGAGATTTGTGTTGGATCGGAGTTGAATGTCAGCCGAGTTTGTGTTAACCGGTTACATGAAAGACGTATTGGTGCGCCTTGGAAGAATGTCTTTATAGACATTAGGAATGAACCAGTCGAAATCTAAGGATTTTAGAAGTTTGGTTGCAATTCTTGATGTTGGGTTCGGAGCTGTGTAGATCCGAAGGAAATCGATCGGTGGAAAGTTGGGGTCACAAACTACCTGGGGGTAGTAATTGCCAACCAAGGTTGGGAGCTGACCGTAACCTTGTGGGTAAAGGTTATTTTGGTGAGTTAAGTGTTTGCTTGGTTATAAGTACAATGTGCCCAAGAGGGGCAGTTGATGGGAGTATCAGTGCAAGAGTCGTGTTAGTGGTGCTGGCAAATACTTTAAGGTAAGTCCTTCTGTGGGTAAGGTTTCATGAGAAATGTAGATTTCGAGGACGAAATCATTCTAAGGTTGGGAGGATTGTAACACCCGTAATTTTCGGTAAGTAAATGTCACCCAGACATTTCTGTGACTTGTAAACATTGGGGTTTTGTTGGGAAATGCATTGTTTAAAGTCCCTTGGGGTATCGGGAGTATTGACAGCAAAAAGGTCGAGTTTCGGGGATCCGAAAAGGTCCCGCGACAATGCCCGGCGACTATGACGAGTCATAGTCACACTCTCACAGTCGCAGGGGGTGTACCGCGAGCTGGTACATACCAACGACTATGACCAGCGTCATTGCCCTGGGAAATGTCGCATGGGCAATGTCGCACCAGGGCACAAAGGTGTTGTTAAGTGCGGGATTTCAACCTATTTTCTCATTTCTCACTTCTATCTTCTTCCCTTTTCTCTCCCAAACCCTAAAACCGAACCCTAACCCATTTTGGAGGCTTTTCTTCTTCGTACCACATGATTCTTAATCATCTAGCTAGTTGGAATGATAACCCACAAAACCTTCATCTTCATTTTCCTCATCAAGTTCAACGGTTGGGAGCTCGGGTTGAAGTGTTGGATTGGGTGTTCTCGGAAGTCTCTTTGTCTTCAAGGGTAAGTTTTCTTGTAATAAGGTTATAAATGTTCCATTGGTGGTTTCTTAAGGTTCGATATCTCAAATCTCGGATTTGATGGTTTTGGAGAAATTAGGGTTTTGATCTTGTTTGGGATCTTGGTATTTTTATGTTTGGAGAATGTTTCCTTATGGTTATTTATGGTTTGGAATGTTTGGATCTAGGTTTTGGAAGTTTCCGGCTTGAGGATTCAAGCGGCCTTCAAAAGAGCTCGTTGGGTGAAATCTAGATTTAGCCTAAATCTAGCAAGGTGAGTTCAAGTTGATTTGTGAAAACGGTGTACATTCCAAAATGGTTATTTTAAAGTGTTTTACATGAAATGGTTAACTGCTGATAAGTTTTG
The DNA here is from genome assembly GCA_954870635.1 of Arctium minus. NCBI lineage: Eukaryota > Viridiplantae > Streptophyta > Magnoliopsida > Asterales > Asteraceae > Arctium > Arctium minus. Next base: position 76,558,312 of record OX941092.1, on the reverse strand, counting down.
AGTATTTTGAAATAAAAATGTATTTCACTTGGTATTTGTCAAAGTGTGAGTATTTTAATGAGTTTTCAAATTTGATAAACTTGGCTTATTTTAGTTTCATAAAATGCTCACATTTGGGATTTGGACATCTTAATAAATAATAACACGATTTATGCATTTTGGGGATTTCGTACTGTTAGCTCCACTCACTTTGTATAGAAGTATTTAAAAATAGGCTAAGTATGGAAATCGCAGAAGCCTGCCGCTGATCTCTCAAATACACCACAGAAGGTGCAAAGCTTGGAGGTTACCCCGCAGAAGATCTACCAGAAATAGAACCTGAATGATACTTGGATTACAGAGCCTCTGTGATCACTCACAGAGCCTCTGTGAAGGCCAACCTCTGGAGATCAGCTGTTGAAGCTTTTCTTAGAGATCAAAACAAGACCACGTGCAGAACACGTGAGACCTGCTGTACGAAGATCCTCAAGATCAAAGTAATGGGCGTCCCACGATGTTTACTTTACAGGTGGCATTCCGTTTATGGAATGTCAGTTCTTGTCTTGTACTAAGGGGTGCATCCTTCTGCTATATTAAGGAGCACCACCTTAGAGCTCACAGAATGAGAGAACACACATAAAAACAGAAGTTTGTATATTCCTTGAGCACCTTTCTTTTTGCACATACCAGTGCGTGTTCTTGGGTAATTAATGAAACAATTCTTTGAGTAACTTTCGTGTAATACTTTACTTCCTGTTCATTAATTACCTGTGTGTTTACCACTTTGCATGTTCAATCTCTTCTACACATCTTAAACGCTTCCGTACTCTAGTTATATAATCTGTGTGTAGTAAAAGGTTAAATCAAGTTAAAGAACATCTAAACTGGGATCAACAATTGGTATCAGAGCAGACTTTGATTTTCAATATCAAAGGATCCTGTTCTATACTTGTTTCCAGTACTCAAGGTGGTAATTTGAGTCTGTTCTTCGTTCCAAACTCCACTCACAGTCACACTCTGCTTTTCTGAAGCTATATCAACCTGTTTGATATAGTAATAGGTACAAGTGTGTTCTTCACTTAAAGACAGATTCAAAGCTAGTTGGTTGATCATTTGTTCTTACCAACTCATATTCTCATCTTCACACATCATCACTGTAATACTCTTTCTGATTCGTGCCATACTCTGTTTTACTCACTGAAACCAAAATGGCAAACACTGTCAACTACTTCAGTGCGGGATCTCAATCCAAACCTCCCACTCTTCTAAGGGATGAATATCCTCAGTGGAAGATCAGGATGGTGCACTTCCTTGAAGGTGTGGATCCTGGTCTGGTTGAGTTTCTTCACAATCCTCCTTTCATTCCAATGACAACAGTTCCTCGTGTTCCTGCCACTGCCAATACTCCTAAAATTCCTGAATATCAACACCCCAAACCAGTCCTTGAATGGAGTGAAGAAGAAAAGGCACAACATGAGCTTGCAAAGAAAGCCAAAAGACTAATCATAATGGCTATTCCAAATGATATCTTTCAATATCTTGACTCATGTGAAACTTCAAAGGACCTATGGTTAGAGCTGGAGAAACAACTTGAGGGTGGTGCCAAAACCCTCAAGAACAACAGAGCCTTATGCATAAATGAGTATTTTGCATTCAAAGCTCTGCCGGGTGAATCCATTCAAAGCACTTACAATAGATACAACTCTTTGATAAACAAGTGCAAGAGATATGGGATCCACAGAACCTCCGAAGAAAACAATGTCAGATTTCTACAGAGCCTGAATGATGAATGGCTTCATTTAACCATGTCCATGCAAGCCACATTGGATCTTGATGTTTGGTCCATATCTGATCTCTTCGGAACACTAATTAGCCAAGAGAACAGAATTTCCAAACTATCAACCTCTGTCGGAGGTCCTCTGGCTCTTGTAGGATGTGCCTCAGAAGGCAAAGACAATGGAAAGAAGGATAAGGCAGCTGAGGAGGCTCAGAAGAAGAAAAAGAAGAAGGTACTTGTAGCAGAGAGTGAAAGTGAAGAAGACTCTGAGGAGGAGATTGACATGTCTGCTCTGGCCAAAACTCTTGCACTAATGACCCGACAGTTCAATCGTGGTCTCAAGAAGAAGCCGGAGTACAGAGGAAGAGAAGAAAGAGATGATAGAAGCAGAGGATATGGTGAGGCCAAGAGAAAGGAGTGGTCTGAAGAACCTAGGCAAGAAGAGAGAAATGGACAAAAGTCAGACGGCAGAGCTGGTGACAAATTCCCGAAGCAAACTGAAGGATGCTTCAAATGCGGGAAACCAGGTCACTATGCAGCAGAGTGCAGGTCCTCTGCCAACACAGGGAAACCCACAAGGGACGCTGCCTTCTACAAAAAGAAAGCAGAGTACTACACTCAGAAATCCCTAATGGCAGAACAAGAGAACCTTGTGACCGATGAATCATCTGATGAAGAAAATAACGCACTCTTCTGTGGAATGGCAGAAGTCCACTCTTCTGACAACGAAAGTGAGGTATCTACTTCTAACTCTTGCAACTCAGGCTTTGAAAGCAAACTTCTTGAAATACAAAATGATCTTCTAGCTTACAAACATATATGCTCAGATCTTGAGAAAAAGCTTGCCTTCTTTGAAAGAGAAACTAGACTTCTCACAGAGGAGAAGGATAAGCTTTACATTCAAAACAAAACTCTCATCTCTGAGCATATTTCAACAAAAAGGGATTTCAATGACAAAATCACAAATCTCGACAGAGCTTTGAAAGAAAAGGTCAAAGAGCTTAAGAAATGTGAGAGTGATCGTCTAAATGCCACTTCTTTGAAAAACTTCTTTCAAAAGGAAAGAGAAGCTCTTCATCGAGATCTGTTCGACAGAAATCTCAAAATCAAAAGGTATCAGGATGCTCAAAAAGTCACTGAAAAGGTCAACACCCAAATTGGCAGAAGAGGTATAGGGTTCGATGATATCGATCCCTATACTGGAAATAAAAGAAACAAATCTTTAGCAAATATCTTCTGCGTTGGAAAATCATTAAATCCAAGTCTTCCAAACCTTCTATCCACATTTAAAAGGCGAAAAACATCCGAAGAACCACATCTGAGGAATCCTCTGTTGATGGTAGATACATGGTATGAAAACAATAATCTACCTTCTTCTCTCTCATCAAAGAGAAATTCTATTCCAAAGAAATATCTGTCTCAAAAACGGATAGGAATCTTCAGATTCGGTCATCCAGAAACACAAACTCAAATGGCTTTTGTATGCATGATGACTCCTGAAAAGGAATTGTCCTCTGAAGCTCCAGAGTTTGTTCCGGCCTCTGTGGAAGAAAAACTTTTTAAAAGATTTCTGGAAAATGACTTGAGAAAGACCTATGAAAACCATTTTCTTAATCATCCTGATATTATCTCTGATGTAAGAGAAATCTTTGAGCAAGATCTACAAAACTGTCTTAACGTTCCTATGGTCATTTTGTGTATTTCAAAAATTCTAAATACTTCAGAGGACACCAATGGACAAAGCAAGGCACTTGCAGAAGGTCAAGATTTCATTCACAGAGACTTCCTCGATTCAGACTCTGAGTCAGAATCAGAGTTCTCTGTTGGAAATGAGACAAGTTCTGTGGAACTTGAGATACTCCCCTGTGGTCCAGAGAAGAGTAAACTTACCTCTGACATTCTCAATAGAACAGTTCTTCCCAAAAGGAAAACCACAGGTGTATCTATCTGTCCTGATTTCCTGGACATGTGCTTGCAAGCAAAGACTTCTCTTGAGCTTGAAAGATCTAAAAGGAACAAGATCCCTCATGATTCAAAAGCTCCAAGACCATTAAAACCTTTTCAAGAAAAACTCACTTGGCAACAGAAGAATAAATGGCCTAAAATTGATAAACTTGATGCTTCTGTTGCAGTGAAAGCAAGGAAAGAAGATCAAGGGAGAGTACAACCAAAGAGTCACTCAAGAAGAGTTTTTGAAAAAACTCAACCTAGATTAGACAAAGCTTTCTGTAAAAGGAAACCCAAATCTAAAATGGGTTGTAGTAAAATTTGCTCTGTACCCTCCTTTGACAAATTTAATGAAATTTTCAAGAAATTTGCTTCAAATGTTTCTTATTGTAAATGCTTTGATCTCATGCATTCTTTGAATCAACACTTCTCAAGGCCCTCCTGTCTTATATCTCACCCCAAGCCCAAGAATGCAAAATTCAAGGGTGAGAAGAGACAAACTGGCACCTCTGCAAATGAGGATAAATCCAAAACCAAAGATGTTAAGGCATCTTCAAAGTCTACTAACAAAAATGGACCCATTTGGAAATGGGTACCTAAAACTCTCTAATCTGTCCACATAAGAAACAGCATGTGCCTATCTGGTACCTAGACTCCGGGTGCTCAAGACACATGACTGGCGACAGAGGGTTGCTTTCCTCCTACAAAGAAAAACATGGAGGAGGATCTGTAACCTTTGGAGATAATAAAAAGGGTCAAATAAAAGGCTATGGAATCATTGCCAAAGGAGACATCGATGTCAACAAAGTTGCCTATGTGGATGGCCTCAAACACAACCTTCTGAGTGTAAGTCAACTCTGTGACAATGGACTCGATGTGATGTTCAAAAGACAGTACTGCTCTCTGCTGAAGGAAGATACAACCACAGAGCTTCTGCGAGCCAAAAGACGAGGTGATCTATACCTCATGGACTTTAAATCACCTAACAGAGAAGAAAAGCTCTGCTTAGTCTCAAGTAAGAATGAAGAAGCTTGGCTCTGGCACAACAGGTTTTATCATCTAAACTTTCACACACTTAACAAACTTGTGAAACTAGAACTAGTAAGTGGTCTATCAAGTATTAGATTCGACAAGGATCATCTATGCTCAGCTTGTGAGATGGGCAAACTCAAAAGGGCTGCTCACAAAACCAAGTCTGACATATCTTGCACCAGACCTCTGCAGATACTTCATGTTGACCTCTGTGGTCCTATATCTGTGCAAAGTCTTGGTGGCAAGAAGTACATCCTTGTACTCATAGATGAATTCTCTAGATATACTTGGGTTGAATTTGTTCGAAAGAAATCAGATGTTCCTGAAGTACTAATCAATCTTATCAAGAGAATACAAGTCCTTTATGACTGCAGGGTACAGAGAATCCGAAGTGACAATGGGACAGAGTTTAAGAATTCAACCATTGAAGCCTATCTGTCGACAGAAGGAATTTCACAGAACTTCTCTGCTGCAAGGACTCCACAACAAAACGGTGTTGTTGAACGAAAGAACAGAACACTAGTGGAAGCCGCAAGGACTATGCTCACTGCTTCAGGGCTCTCTATTTCTTTCTGGGCAGAAGCAATTTAACTGCATGCTTCACCCAAAATCGATCCTTGATCGTAAAGAGACATGCAAAGACACCATATCACTTACTACACCAGAGGAAGCCAAACATTAAGTACTTCCATGTTTTTGGCTGCAGATGTTTCGTACTAAACGATAGAGACCAGATAGGGAAATTCAGTCCCAAAGCCGATGAAGCCAAATTTGTTGGCTATTCATCAAACTCCAAGGCATACAGAATCTATGTACTCAAATCCAAGCATATACTCGAAAGTATTAATGTTTCATTTGATGATTCTTTTCAGATGACTTCTGAGCAAATCAGCTCAGGACTCAAACTTCAGGATGAAGATTCTGGTGGATCATCACGAACAAATGACCTTCATCATCTGTTTGAAGAGATGTTCAATAATGATGAACCTTCTGAAGGTGAATGCAGAGCCTCTGAAGCCGAACCCTCTGAGGACCAAACAGGTACTTCTCTAACTGGTCCTAGTAATGCTTCTCCCTCCTCCAGTAATGCTGCAGGTGCAACCATCGAGGGGGAGCACTCTGAGGATAATACAACTCAAGGACCCAAGCTCAATCAAGATGATGGTCATCTTCAAAACCTCTCAGAAGGGTCAACACCAGATAAAGGCTCTCCAGAACTCTCTACCTCCACTCATGGTGAACAACCAAGTCCTGTGGAAAGTACAAATGATCAATTTCTTTCAACAGAAGATGATCTACATCAAAACGAATGTGCTCCTGAACTTACCACAGAAGTTTCCAATGATCACCTACCCCGCATGATAAAATGGACCAAAAGTCACCCAAAGAGCCAAATCATCGGTGATGCTTCTGACAAGGTCCAAACTCGATTGAGTACTGCAAACTTTTGTTACTATACAAATTTTGTGAGTATCATCGAACCCAAAAAGATATCTGAAGCTCTTGAAGATCCAAACTGGGTAGAAGTTATGCAAGAAGAACTTCTGCAGTTTGAAAGAAACGAAGTATGGACCCTAGTGCCTCTGCCGAAAGGCAAAACCGCAATAGGAACCAAATGGGTCTTCAGGAACAAAAAGGACGAGGATGGTGTGGTGATAAGAAACAAAGCAAGACTGGTGGCCAAGGGATATTGCCAAGAAGAAGGCATCGACTACGAAGAAACCTTTGCCCCTGTGGCAAGACTCGAAGCAATAAGAATCTTTCTTGCCTTCGCAGCCCACAGAGGTTTCAAAGTATATCAAATGGATGTCAAGTCAGCCTTTCTGAATGGACAGATTCAAGAAGAAGTATATGTCCAACAACCACCAGGGTTTGAAAACTCCAAGTACCCAAATCATGTCTACTTCTTGGACAAGGCTCTGTATGGACTGAAACAAGCTCCTAGAGCCTGGTACGACAGACTTTCAAACTTCCTCCTTGCAAATGGTTTCGAAAGAGGTACAACTGATACTACTTTATTCTTTAAAAAGAGAAAAGGTGAGATTCTACTTGTACAGATCTATGTTGATGACATTATTTTTGGGTCTACAAATGATTTATACTGCAAAAAATTTGAATCATTGATGAAGAGTGAGTTTGAGATGAGCATGATGGGAGAACTCACATTCTTCTTAGGATTGCAAGTCAAACAAACCACAGAGGGCATTTTCATAAACCAATCAAAATATGTCTGTGACATACTTGAAAAATACAAGCTCTCTGACTCCTCACCAATGAAGACTCCTATGTCCACTGGATCCAAACTTCATGCAGATCCAGAAGGCAAGCCTGTGGAGTGTAAACTCTACAGAGGCATGATAGGGTCTCTGCTCTATTTAACCGCAAGTAGAACCAATATAATGTTCGCCACATGTCTCTGTGCAAGATTTCAAGCTAACCCCAAAGAATCTCATCTTTATGCTATCAAGAGAATCTTCAGATACCTAAAAGGGACCAAAAATCTTGGTCTCTGGTATCCGGAGAACTCTGGCTTTGATCTCATGGCTTATACAGATTCCGATTACGGAGGATGCAAGCTCGGCAGGAAAAGTACCTCTGGGAGTTGCCAATTCCTAGGAGGGAAACTAGTAAGTTGGACTTCCAAGAAACAGAACTGTGTCTCGACCTCTACGGCAGAAGCAGAATATGTTGCTGCTGCAAGTTGCTGTTCCCAAGTTCTGTAGATGAGGACCCAACTTAGAGACTATGGATTCGATATCGAAAAAATCCCCATCCTCTGTGACTCCAAAAGTGCCATTGCGATCTCTGTCAATCCAGTACAACACTCTAAGACCAAGCATATCGATATTAGGTATCATTTTCTGAAACATCATGTGGAGCAGGGCACAATAGAGATGTATTTTGTGCCCACAGACTACCAACTTGCCGACCTTTTCACAAAGGCATTGGATGAGAAAAGATTCACTTTTCTAGTTGGCAAGATTGGTATGCTCAACATGGGTTGACCACAGAGCCTCTGTGCCCCTGCACAGAGCCTCTGTTGCACATATTTGTATATAACATATTTCTTATTTGTAAATAATCTCTTTAACTTTCTTTATATTACATTGTTTTTGCAAATCTATGTCTTGTGCAAATCTTATCTTTATATGATCCAAGCATAGTTGAAGGGGGAGCAGATCTAACCATCACCAATCGCGACTTTTCAAGGGGGAGCAAGACTGTTCTTCACAACAGACTACAGAGTGAGGTTAGTCCATCCGAACCAAGGGTCAAAACTCTTTCTCGAGCACTATGCCCTCAGAAAGATCCCTCTTTGTACTAATTTCACAATCAAAACTTTGAAATGATCAAATCTTTGAAAATCTTTCCTAAAAAGGAAATTTCTGATCTCAGAACCTCTGAGGTCGACCACAGAGCCTCTGTGATCTATCACAGTCTGCACCTCTAAACTGGGTGCTTAAGCAAATGCACTTTAAAATGAACTCGATCATTTCATCGCACTTTTCTCCCTCTTAAACTTGCCTATGACCTCAGAAGCCTCTTATTCACAGAGCTTCTGTCATTCTCATCACTTGAGAAACTCAGGTCATGTGATGCGGGTTATTTTTGAAACTCACTGTCACGTGAAAATAGAAAATGCCAGGCGCGTGAGAATAGGGTGGCGCACGTCCTAGATCGTGCACCGCCATCATCTGACATGGCAATATTTGATTGGATCGTAATCTGTACCGTCGTTTTTATGAAACGGCTTCTTATCCGTTTTCACTCATCACGGATTTGAAAACTTAGTTTTTTACCGCTCATTCTTTTTACCTTCCATGTATAAAATCCCTTTTGCCCCTTCTTTTCCTTTTTTACCTGCACCTTTTTCTCTCAAGAACGTCAAGCAAAAAGCCTTTCCTCTTCTCCTCTGTTCTTTCAATGGCTTCTCCCTCATCTTCCTCAAAGAACTCTAATGGATCCAACAAATCCAACAACTCTCATCACTCAATGGTTCAAAAGGCTGATTCAGACTCCGTCGACCAAGAACATGTGCTCACGAGCAGGATGTTGTCCTTCACCAGACATGACTATCACTTGGCCCAACTGAATAACAAGCCAAATAACCACTTTGTCACCCTAAATCCCTCTGGTTTTCCCACTGAAGCAGCACCATTGATTCAACTCCTCAAGAATCATTTCCTAGTTAGAGCCCTAACGATGAAACGAGATGACATCCCGGAATCTTACATCCAACAGTTCTGGCTAAGTGCCCGCCATGTCAAAATGGACAAATATGGTCATTGCATCATTGGATATGCAACCCATCCCTCAACTGCAAAAATTCTAGACTTAGGGATCAATCGTAGGAAACTCTCCGATGTCTTTGGACTTCCCACCAAAACAGATCTCAACCTGCGAAAATTCTCAGAAGAGCCCACAGAGGAAGAGATACTAGAATTTCTGAGGTTCATTGGCTACGCAGTTCCAATCACCAAAAGAACGAACTTCAGGCGACAGAATCTACCCCCTCTGTGGAACGTCCTTTTCTCGATTCTGAACCGATGCCTAACATCGAAGGTTGGAAGCCCTGATCAATCAAGCCATACAATTTTGGCAATAATGTATGGGATTTACTACAATCTCCCACTAGACTACGCTGGACTTATCTTTAGGGAGATCCAAAATGTCGTGATTACCAAACAACAGGACCAAGACAGAGGGACAGAACCAAAGAACATCGTGTTTGGACGTTTCCTAGGACTGCTACTAGGCGATGACTTGATCGGAGAAGGAAAACTACCAGCAGAGGATAAGACAATCAAATTATATGAGATGAAGTCTCATAAACCCACCACCATCAAAACCGGATATCCAAAAGCCAGACCTCTGTCAACAAAAATGTTGACTTATTTGGGTAGCGAAGAAGAGGCTAGGGAATATAAACGAGGGAACAGGAAACCTGAACCGCGTCCTGTAACCCCCCTCGCGTAGGATTCAAAGTAGGAGACATTGTAGTGTACCTGAGAGACGAGGAAGTGCGAACAGAAGTTCAAGCCGCAGAGGCTAAAGAGAGTGAAAAAAGAGAACCCATTAGTTAGAGGGGAGGGGAGTGAGAGAAAGAAGAAAAAGAAAAACAAGAAAAAGAGAGTTGCAGAGGCAGAGGGTCAGACAAAGCCCCTGCAGAAGACAAGAAGGGCCCTAGTCCTTGCAGAGTCCCCTGAGGATGGACCTCAGAGCCCAACTCAAATAGCCTCTGCAATAGCACGCGAGGTCTCTCTTCAATACTCTGGCGGATTAGGGGAAACCGTGGCAATGGAATTAGATGATGTGACAGGAAGGTCACAGAGCGATAATGAAGAAGTGGAACCAAGTAAAAAATCGTTGAAGGAGAGGGACATAAAAGATGCCTTTGGCACACCACCAAAACCAACTCCCAGTGCAACCCACACTTCTACCCCTGCAGTTCTAGTGCAGAGGGGTATTGAAATAGGACCGCACAGTCCGAACCCCGCCCAAACCATCCGGACAGAGGATATTCCTTCATCCTCTGTGCCACCATCCGGGGAAACTAAAACCACCTCACCCTCTCAAAAGGGTGAGAGTGTTGCTCTACGTGTCCATTTGCCCCAGGACACATCTCTTTCTCACACAGAGGTATTCGTTACCTCTGTCACACACAAGAGTGACATCCAAACCATCTCAGAGTTGATGGTGCGAGAACACGATGGTTTTGTGGTTCTAGAACAACCACAGAATCCTTTCAACATCGATCTTAAGGGAGTCTCTGAACCCTCCCTCAAAGAACGTGTTGCCAGAACTTCCATAGGTGCTTCCTCTGTGGAACATCGAGGATTGGAAGGAAATCCTCCAGAGCTCATCATAAAAACAGGCTCTGAAGGTGCCAAAGACTTGTTGGCTAAATCTGGAACATGTGTTGTTCCAGAGGTTACCTCTGACACCTTCGTCACAAAGGACGAGTTTAAAGCCTTTGCTGACATGATGCTCAAAAAACTTGACGAGTTGCAAAGCTCGATCTCCAGAGAGTCCAAAGCCAACTCTCAAATCCTTGCAGAGGCACTAAAAGCTAATACTGAAGCTCTGCAAGCACTCAGTACTAACTGCGCAAAAAGGGATGATCTTCAAGCTTGTGGACAAGCCATCATCGCACACTCCCATCAAATTCAAATTCTGGGCGATCTTTGCACAAAGGAGTTCCCCAAATATGCTTCGACCGGAGTTCAGACCGGAGTGGTCGAAATGGGCAGGCTCAGAGAGGAAATAAAGGACATAACTCGCAGTGTTATGGTCCCGGCTCACACACAGGCATCAACCTCTGCCCCAGACTCCTCTACGTTTGCAACAAAAGCTGACTTAGAAGCAATGGGCAATCTGTTTCTACAAGACCAAAAACTCCTTCGATCCAACTTCAAAGACCAAGGAGAGAAGCTATCAGCTGACTTGAAGCGCTCTATAGCCACTTTTCGTTTCAAGTCAGATATAGAAATCAACGCTCTGTCATTGGCTACAGAGGACGCAATCAAGAAGATCACAGATCATGTCGACAACAACCTCTGTACGCCAAAGAAGAGGAAGGAACCTGTCTCTTGCCAAACCCAGGCAGGACAGAAGAGGGCAAGACATGAAGACCAAGATCCTGATGCCTCCGGCCATGGTCCTCATGAGGGGGAGAATCTGCAATCCACAAAGGAAGCACCAATATCAGTGTCTCCCCTAAACCAAGTCCCTATGAGCTCAGAACCTGAACCACAGAGATCATCTAAACAAAAAGTCTTTGCAGCCCCCTCTCCCACCATAATCCAAATCACTGAATCCCCACCAACTGCAAAAGACAAAGGCAAGGCAATAGCTACAGAACCTCTGAAGAAGGTCAAATCTCCTCCTCCCACCTTTGAGAAACTACTAAAAAGCTCTTTTGATGCTTTCAAAAGAGTGAAACCTGAAGAGGAAGACTGGGCCCTTGATCTACAACCTCTGTCAGAACTCCCCATCCTACAACCACTTGACACATCATCAGAGGATAGAGTTGCAGAGGTTATCCAAGGCTTTGAGAGCCTAAGAAGACCCTTCCCTGTTCCTCCAAAAAAGGACATCGAAGAAGAAGTATACAAATACCTCTATAGCCGCGGAGCTCAAGATCTTCCAACAGTCAGACTCTCAGAGGAAGCTATATCAGAGGAGCGAAGGAGATTCTACAAAGATAAAGCCAAGCCAAAATCCAAAGTCTTCAGCATGGCCAAAATCACGGAGGTCGTGGCAATCAAGCTTGGACACACAAAGTGTAAGAACTTCTGGTTCAGTGAATACGATGTAAAAAGGGAAGATACGAAGATATGGACTTTCACAGACGCAGATCTACCCAATCTTCATCCTCATGATCTTCCAGAGCTATTCAAATGGACAGAGGATAAGTTCGGCTGGAAGAAGGAACACCAAGAAGCACATCTCACAATCAAGAGGGTCATGAGAGAAAAGCTGCTGTTCTACAGTATAGATGACTTTCAAGTGGCACTTGACCTGGGAGTCAAAAAGGTCAACTTTCCTCCACCAGAAGACAGCTTACCACCCTCTGCCAATATTTTTCCAAACTCCATCACCACTTCACCTTCTTTTGGCTTTGTGTACTTAAATCTCAAAGGAGAAAAGAAATTGTTCATAGGGATGGAAAGCCAAAAGTACTCAACCGAATCTCTGCTACTCATTCAAGATCTACTTATCAAACACAGAGGCACCCCACTCGTACCTGCAGAAGCTGCAGACATCCTTCTGTCAAACATAGGTGCAACCTTAAACTTCAGAGACCTATGCATATGCTACTACAGAGAACTAAAGAAAGAAGGTGGGTTTGGAAAGAAGATCAATGATTTTCCAGACGCCAAAGTATAGGCTCTGATGACCTGTAATTTTTTTTTTCAAATGTAATTGCCTTCTGCCATTATCCTATTTTAAATGAAAATCAAGTTTCAGAGGTTGAGTTCCTTTCACCTCGTTTGCTTCTAGCTTAGCCATCGCTCTAAATTCCAAATTTTTATTTTTCAATACTTAGGGGGAGATTGTTAGCTCCACTCACTTTGTATAGAAGTATTGAAAAATAGGCTAAGTATGGAAATCGCAGAAGCCTACCGCTGATCTCTCAAATACACCACAGAAGATGCAAAGCTTGGAGGTTACCCCGCAGAAGATCTACCAGAAATAGAACCTGAATGATACTTGGATTACAGAGCCTCTGTGATCACTCACAGAGCCTCTGTGAAGGCCAACCTCTGGAGATCAGCTGTTGAAGCTTTTCTTAGAGATCAAAACAAGACCACGTGCAGAACACGTGAGACCTGCTGTACGAAGATCCTCAAGATCAAAGTAATGGGCGTCCCACGATGTTTACTTTACAGGTGGCATTCCGTTTATGGAATGTCAGTTCTTGTCTTGTACTAAGGGGTGCATCCTTCTGCTATATTAAGGAGCACCACCTTAGAGCTCACAGAATGAGAGAACACACATAAAAACAGAAGTCTGTATATTCCTTGAGCACCTTTCTTTTTGCACATACCAGTGCGTGTTCTTGGGTAATTAATGAAACAATTCTTTGAGTAACTTTCGTGTAATACTTTACTTCCTGTTCATTAATTACCTGTGTGTTTACCACTTTGCATGTTCAATCTCTTCTACACATCTTAAACGCTTCCGCACTCTAGTTATATAATCTGTGTGTAGTAAAAGGTTAAATCAAGTTAAAGAACATCTAAACTGGGATCAACACGTACAAATAGAGTCCATTTCATGACCTATGCATCTTGGTGATTTTGGTACAAATGAAGTCTATTTCATTGTTATATGCATTTTGGTGTATTTGCATTCATAAACCCTTTGGAAAACCTTTGGTCCCATTATGTGTTGAGTTTTGGGTTAATATCGTCTTTGAGGTATGTGTCTTCGTAAACGTTGTTAAAGACATTTCATTATTTGGGGGACCATTGAGTATTGGTCAAATGGATTATTAGCATTTTAGTTCGGTGTTGGCTTAAAAGAGTCTTGTGGACATTTGTCCGGGTTTAATGGCTTGATGTAGAGTCCCATTTCATGGCTTACATCTTAATGCATTTTATTGCATATTTATAATTACAGGCTCGAGTGCTGTTGTCATTCAGGTATAGTCGTGTAATTTTAGACTGTGTTGCATTGGATCCATAGGCACATAAGTCAGTCTTATTTGATGGTCATTTGGGTGGTACGGGGTTGGACTCCGGGACTCATGGGTTATGACCTTGTCCTTTCAAGGGGTACACTGGGAGGGCTGATTCCGGGTTGTGCTATCATGGCGTTGGAGTAGTCATTTGATGGGCGTTTGGGACCTCCGCCAGGTGGGGCAATGCCATGGTTGTATCCCCCTTGGGCCGGGCCTTTGAGCGGTATTCTCGTTAATATTTCGCTAAGGTCAGGTGACTCTTTGGTGTAGCTTGAAGGGAGTCGTAGGGACACTTGGGCTTGTGTGTCGTGAAGTGTCATACGATTAACGTTGTATGAGTGACATACTTTTGTGTTCCTCCGCTCTCAACGGATACGGGTAGCCCCCGTCGTCGGCCCTTCGTATTTTGGATATTTAATTGTCCATGTTTTAATATTTGGATTTCATTCCATTTTATGGTCGCGTGAGTATTAAGCTTCAGTTCTATGTTTTAATGGCGTATCATATTTATATGGTTTGTTGCCCGTTATTTAAGGGTCGAGTATTATGTCCCACCCGAGTTTTGGGTGTTTTGAGCTATGAAGTATTATCTATATCTTAGCACATTTGAGTATCGAACTATGACCCCGTTTTGGGTGAGTTACGGGTTGCATTGTTTTACAAGGAATGCATGTTTGGGAGCATTGTCTTTAAAGTGTATATTATGAGAAAATGTGTCGTTTCCATTTTTATGCATAGTGTTTCGAAGGATCTTGCTTTAAACTGATTTCCTGTCTTTCAAAGATATTTTCAATCATGTTAAAACTCTTGAGCTCACTAGGCGTTAAGCCTAACCTTTTTATTTGTCGGCATGTGCATCAGGTTCCTGTTGGGGGTTCGGTTCTAGCAGTGCTACGAAGAGTTGAGCCTTAGCCTTACAAGTGTGAGTAGTCGGTGAAGCTTTCCGCAAGTTGGAGATAGCAATTGTTTGGGTTAGCAACACCCGTCCTATTCATAGTATGTATGTATAGGATGAATGTGTGTTTGAGGTTAATTCTTCAATGGTGTTTGTAGTACGAAGTATTTATTGATGTATTTAGAAAATTTTAATAAGTTGCTATCTTCTGAATTAAGGGTGTTACATGAGACATGGATAAATGTCTATCTCATGGATCAAGATTATGTTTCCCGATTTCTGATATGTGTTGAATTCTTCAGACTACTCAATCGAACACATCAATTCTAGTCAGGGTTTGGCCAAACACCTAATGTCAACACCAAATCATCGAGGGGCCCATGGATATCGCTTCTCCTGTTTGGGAAGAAGGAACAAATAAACTTTGAATACACAGTTCATTTCTACTCATCATATTATACATGGACATACCCTGTATAGCTGCCAGTTACGGTCAACGTTGGAGCACACTAAAGCATAACAGAATCCTATAGCAGAACTCTATGTATCTCCGTTTGAAGAACATAAAATATTATTATCTCAAAATTACTCTGACTTAATCCATGAAGTAAACTTTTGAGTACGGGTTGTTCCAATACTCAAATCACTATTAAGTACTCATGAGTGTTAGTTGCATTCTCTATGTTTCTAACACTCCATGACAGTCTTGAATCACTACTTACTTCCAGGAGTACGACTGACTGTGGAGGTTTAAGTAAATTAATACTCAGGAAGTTGGTTCTAAACATGCAAAATGAAACTCGATAATAAATTAAATGTAAATGGACGCAATCCAACATATATTATAATCTCCATATAATAATCTCCAAATCAAATACAATTTATTGTGTTTAAATACATCAAACTAACAACTAAAACATTCAAGGTATATTGATAATTCTAACACCTATGGCTTCAATATGATACTCATGTTTGGGTCGAGTTAATGCTTTCGTGAAAGGATCCGTCGGATTCTCTTCAGTCGACACTCTACTCACCACGATCTGATTTTCCGCAACCTTGTGTCGCACAAAGTGATACTTCCTCTCTATGTGCTTTGATTTCCCATGGTCTTTAGGTTCTTTAGTCAATGCGACTGCACCTTCGTTATCACAGAAGATTTCAATAGGTTCATTGATGCTTGGTACAACACCCAGATCACCTATGAAATTCTTCAACCATGCAGCCTCTTTCGCTGCTTCACTAGCTGCAATATATTCTGATTCACACGTGGAGTCAACCACCGTGTCCTGTTTGGAACTTTTCCAAGTCACGGCCCCACCATTCAACAAGAACACCCATCCTGACTGCGAGCGGGAATCATCCCGATCTGTCTGGAAACTCGCATCAGTATAACCTGTTACTCATAATTCATCTTTTCCACCGTAGACCAAGAACACATATTTAGTCCTCCGAAGATACTTAAGAATGTTCTTTACAGTCGTCCAATGACTTTCGCCTGGGTTCCCTTGATATCTACTCACCATGCTTAAGGCAAATGAGACATCAGGTCTAGTACATGTCATGGCATACATGATCGATCCTATAGCAGATGCGTATGGAATTCGACTCATCCTGTCCAGTTCTTCACTGGTGCTGGGACATTGATCTTTACTCAATCTTATGCCATGTTGCATGGGCAAATACCCTTTCTTGGATTCACTCATATTGAATTTCTTCAATATCTTATCCAAGTATATATGTACTTTGGCTAAGTCCAATTAAACGTTTGGATCTATCTAGATAAATTCTTATTCCCAGTATGTATGCTGCATTTCCCAAATCTTTCATGGTGAAACATTTCCCGAGCCAGACCTTTACATCTTGCAACATCGGAATATCGTTTCCTATGAGTAGTATGTCATTAACATACAAGACTAGAAATACAACATTACTCCCACTAGCCTTAACATATACGCATGACTCATCTTCTCTTCGAGAAAATCCAAACTCCTTGACCTTTTCATGAAAACAAATATTCCAGCTACGAGACGCTTGTTTAAGTCCATAAATGGATCTTTCAAGCTTACACACCTTATCTGGATGCTCGGTATGTACAAAACTTTCATGTTGTGCCATATATACATCCTCATCAAGTTTCCCATTAAGGAAGCGGTTTTTACATCCATTTGCCATACTTCATAATCATGAAATGCAGCTATGGAAAGTAATATCCTCATAGACTTAATCTTTGTCACTGGTGAGAAGGTTTCATCATAATCAATCCCTTGAGTTTGTGTGTAACCTTTCGCAACCAGTCTAGCCTTGAATGTGTACACATTCCCATCCATGTCGGTCTTCTTTTTGAAGATCCACTTACACCCAACTGTCTTGCGACCTGGTGTATGATCAACCAATTTACAAACTTGGTTATCATACATAGATTGAATCTCGCTCTCCAAGGCCTCTTTCCATTTGGCAGCCTCAGGGCCTGCCATTGCTTCCTTGTAGTTGGATGGCTCATCCACACTATCAAATGTTTTATCATTGACTAGTGTATCTCCTTCCTTTGTAATATGAAAACCATAATAAAACTCAGGAGGTCGATTAACTCTACTAATTCTACTAGTTTTGCGAAGAGGCGGTGGAGGTATGTTAGTTTCCTCAACAGGTGGTTCAACCTCATGTTGAGGGCTAGTGTCAACTATAGGTTCATCATTGGTTGTTTCTTGAATTTCTTTAAGATCAATACTGCTCCCACTATCCTCTTTGGAAAGGAGCTCCCTTTCCTGGAAGACTCCCCTTCTAGCTACAAATACTTTGTTCTCAGAAGGTTTGTAAAATATATATCCAAAGGATTTGTAGGGATAACCAATGAACCGACACTTCTCTGCTCTAGGTTCTAGCTTGTCGTTAGTTTCGCGCCAGACGAATACTTCACAACCCTAGACCTTTATATGTGTTAACGAGGGACGAGTCCCAGTCCACATTTCAGAGGGTGTCTTTGCAACTTTCTTAGTTGGAACGAGGTTTAAGATATGAGCTGCAGTTTCTAAGGCATAGCCCCAGAATGATATTGGAAGTGTAGCACGAATCATCATGGACCGAACCATATCAAGTAGCGTTCGATTTCTTCTCTCAGCAACACCATTGAGTTGTGGTGTTCTGGGAGGAGATAATTGCGAAACTATTCAACAATCCCTTAGATAGTCGTAGAATTCATGACTTAAGTATTCTCCACCCCTGTCGGATCGGAGCATCTTGATCTTCTTGCCCAGTTGGTTTTCTACTTCGTTTTTGAATCCTTTGAACACTTCAAAGGTATCCGATTTGCTTTTCATCAAATAGATAAATCCATATCTACTGAAATCGTCAGTAAAGGTAACAAAGTATCTCTCACAGTTTCTCGTGGCAGATCTGAACGGTCCACATACATCTGTGTGGATTAAGTCCAACAGATCCTTACCCCTTTCCAATTTTCCTTTGAAAAGTGCTTTTGTCATCTTGCCAAGTAAGCAAGACTCGCATTCTTCATCCAACTTTAAGTCAAATGATTCCAAGATCCCGTCCGATTGGAGCTTGGCGATGTGTTTCTTGTTTATGTGGCCAAGTCGATGATGCCATAACGACGACTTATCCAATTCACTATTGGAGGAACCAACATTTAGATTTAAGTTATTATTATTTCTACCAGCACAAATCACGCTTTCATACACACCATTACAAGGAGAGACTTTAAAATAAAAACAACCATGTTTATAAACCAAAATGCAACCATTATCAAATTGAAATTCAAAACCATCCTTGTACAATGCATGAAAACAAACAAGTCCAATAAACAATTAAAGGCTTTTTACAACGCATTAAATAATAAAACATTTAAACTCTATAAATGCGTTATACAACTTTCAACGCACTAGGACTTTCAGTCCTAACATACATACATACATATATATACATACATACATATATATATATATATATATATATATATATATATATATATTTCCTATAGGTAATATGTTACCTTTTCCTATTATATTAGCTTCTATTTTATATTTTGTAGAGGGTTTTGTCCATAATTCTCTTCCTATTATATCTTGTGTAGATGTACCTAGTTCTTGTCATTGTATTATCGGTCTTTTATGTTGATCGACCATATATGTATCCATAAAATTTTGTTCCTGTTTATAAAAATCTGATAACATTGTTTTTCCTTGTAAAATATTTTCTACTAAAGGTAAATTATAATATTCTTGTAATTTATTATAACTTTCTTCATATGTCAAACCTAATTCTGTCATACATTCTATTATCATGTCATCAACTCCTTGTATATTTAATTCTATAAATTTTCTATTAACTATTTATTCGAGTGTTTTATTAGTTTCATCTATTTTAAAACCCGTAATTGTTTCTTCTTCTTCTAAATAATCTATTAAACTGTAGTCACATTCTTCTTCTTCGAATCTGTTAAATCCTAAATCTAGTATTTCATCATCTTCATCATTTTCTGTATCATATTCAATATTCATAAAATTATATTCTGTTTCGTTATTATCTTTTGTATCCTTAGGTGTTCCTTTTTCAAAACCAATAAATCTTATACTTTGTACTCCATCTATATCTTCATATATATAACTTTTATTAGGTACTAATACTTCATTATCTTGTTCTTTTAAATCATCTAATTTCCATTATAATTCTGCTAATTCTTCAGGATCTATCTTTATTGGGTCTATCATTTGTATTGATTTTGATGCTATGGTGTTAACTATTCCTTCAATATTTACTTTGTATTTCATTCCTCATCTGTTGCTAGCTTTTCCCAATACTCCTATACTTATTACTATATTGTTACCTTCATAATCTAAGATTTTTGTAGAAATATGTGACTGTGATACCCTTTGTAAAGCAACAAAAATAAAGATGGTGCACACTGTGATACCCTTTATAAAGCAACAAAAATAAAGATGGTGGACATTGTGATACCCTTTATAAAGCAACAAAAATAAAGATGGTGGACATTGTGCTACCCTTTGTAAAACAACGAAAATAAAGATGGTGTACACTGCAATACCCTTTGGAAAGCAAGGAAAATAAATATGATGCACATTGTGATACCCTTCATAAAACTCCACTATAAAACCATTTGATCATCATATGGGTTTCAAGATATGGGATAACACATTGTGATCACGGTAACTCCACTGTAAGCCCACCGTATACCCACTCGATCAACATAAGGATTTCGAGATATGGGATAATACGTTGTGATAACACACCCGATCAATCGTCAAAATTTCACACTCGCTCACTCGACAAAACTTCAACACTGTCATATACACTCTTGTCTCATCATCACTTTCACCCAGTTAGGAAGATCTAACCCACTTTGGTTGGCAAAACCCAAACCCATAACAAAAAAGAACAACAAGAAATAGGGAACATGTGTTTCGTCGGAAAAATTAGATGACCCATGTGTTTTGTCTAAAAAAGGAGATACGTCATCGGCGTGACGGGAGAAGTCACGGTGGAAAAGGTTGCTAGATTCGTGGGAAAAAAAACCCATCTTCCACCCAAAAAAAACCCAACTCCGATCTCTGTAAACAAAACAAGAAACTTCAAGCAATATGTATTTGTGGAGTGGGGAATATTGATGGATTTTGTGAGCCGCAATAGGTGAATAGGGAGGTAGATTAACAAATATGGGACATAGACGGATGGGGGTTTAGTTCTTGGTCTTTACATCACTGGCCAAATAAGCTTCCAATACATTACCGATGATAGAGCTTGAGGAGGCGCATGCTTTATCTAGTATTGAATGAGAACAAATGTAGGGGATTTAGTTAGGGAATGGTGAAGGAGGCGATGAGAGAAAAAAGGAATGGATTTGAGAGAAGGGGAGAAATTTAGTTAGGTTAAAAAGATAATATTTACTTTCCTAAAAAAAATTATTTGATTAGTTGTCAAAAAAGAAATATTAAATTACTAAATCACCATTTACGTTTATTTAATAAATAAAATTAATTATCTTAAATAAGTGGTTTATATTGGATCTCACAGTTATCACAGACTGTCGAGTTCTCAGTTGAGTAAAAGGTTACAACCCCGTGCAACCCTCGTCGAAACCATTCATTTAGCCCATTCATTATGTAGACACCGAATGATTACTGGTTTCATGCAATAATCTTACCTGCAATGCATAGTTTTTCATTAAATGCATACACTAACATGGAATGCATATTGTTTCATGAAATTACCACCTTCGTATGATACATCGCATGAACCATTATGTGCATCGACATTTGCAGTAGAAATTCGACGAAATCGGGTAAATTCATTTAGAGAATCAATGAGAATCCAAATGTAATGGGCTAAATGATGGTTTAGATAAGGGTTGCATGGGGTTGTAACCTTTTACTGGGTTGCAAAATAACCGTAGCCTATATATATATATATATATATATAAGGAGAGGTTCATTTGAGATAAATGTATGAGAAATAGAGAAATGATCATAACCCTTTATCTGATCAACATTTACAGCTTTGATCGTGAAACACGAATAATTCCTTGTGTGGTATGTAGAAGATAGAGGGGTAATTTCATAAAATACGCGGGACGAGTTCATATGTGAACTATACGTTCATATATGAGTTTATATATGTACATCTAACAATAATTTCCTGAATACCGCTAGCTTCAAAGCATTTGTCCCTCTTGCTCAACCCGTCCAATCAAACCCGCTAACAACCCAATTAGACCTAACTCGTTAAACCGCAAACGACCCCATGTATGAGTTTATAGGATATTTCTCAAAATTATAAAATAGCTAATATTACATTTTATTTAAAAAGAATGCAAAAAAAGGTTCAAACGGTTTTCGTCCCTCTGTCTAACGACCGTTAACCTTTTCCGTTAAATCCATTTATTTAAGGGGCACTTTAGTCTTTTTTAAAAAATTTCTTATTTTTTTATTAGAAATTAAAACAAATATATAAATAACTGAAATATATTGTTTTTATATTTTGTATATTTTATTATTAAAAATAGAGTGAATTACATAAATGGTCCCTCGTGAATAGCTGTTTTTCACATTTCGTCCCTTAAAAGCTATCGTCCCTCTCATTGACGTCGTTTGAAGAGATGTTGTTAGGGCAGCCATGTGCCCCTCACATGAGGGGCATTTTAGACTTTTCACTTATGTTTTTCATTTTTCCTTTAAAAGTAAATAAACTAATGTATTATAATATTTAAAAAGTATTAAAAAAAATAAATACTAATCCATTTCGAAATCTTATTTCTTTTTGACAGTGGATCTCCTTCTCCATCACCAAATCAATACCACAAATGTCATTCTTCATCACCAAATCAACACCACCACCAGATCGATTCCATTTCCAACGACACCTTCACCTTCCTCCCCGTCCCATTTTCGACGACCCGCTACCTTCACCCCTTCCTCCTGTCTTTTTTCCTACGACCCCCCCCCCCCCACCAAATCACCACCACCTCCAGATTCAAGAATGGAATATTGATGCAGAAATCACAAGATTCAGAATTCGAATGGGAACGTAAGATTGATGCAGACAGATGAAGATCCAGATTCATGAATGGAAGTCGAAGTTCTTCAGCAAACCCCACCCCCTTTATGAAACCCATTTTCTTCTCAAAAACCCGTTCCATATATGTTCTAGAAGATGCATATCGAGTTTCAAATGAGGGTTGATGTGTTGTTCTTCCGATTTGGATTTGATATTGAGATTTGAATTTAAGGTTTCTTCTTGTTTTCTTAGTATTAGACCATCTCCAACCCATACACCAAAAACACTAAAATTGGTGGGACCCTTGACACTAAAAAAAAATTCCAACTCCAACCATACTTAAACAAAAAAACACCAAATCTTCTAAACCCAAATAAAAAAAACATTTTTCATTATTATTAAACATTTTTAAATACAATATCTATTATTTATAAATAATTATTATAGTAAATAAATAATTAATTAATGAGGTCTCGGTCAAAATAAAACGATAATTTCTTAATTAATAAATTTTACATTACTAGGAAAAAAAATACATCAATTCAAATAACATAAATTAAAAACATAGTTAAATGATACTAATTCTCCGAGTTAGTATATCTGTCCCACAAATATTCAATTAATGCATCTCGAAGTTCAAAATGAGCGTCTTTATCTCTGATTCTTTTATGTTGTGCAAGAAACTGTTCAATCCCACCATTGTTATCGTTCATCACCTCGACTCCTACATTTGGCGATTCGAGTCGTTCTTCAATTACTACATTGATATCACGTTCATCTTCTACGATCATATTATGCATAATGATACATGAAGTCATTATATCATGCAATATTTCTTTCCTCCATAAACGTGTTGGCCCTGCCACTATTGCAAATCTGGACTGCAATACGCCAAACGCACGTTCGACGTCTTTCCTGCATGCTTCTTGTTTCGTTGCAAAATACTTTTTTTGCCACGTGGATCATGAAATGCTTGAACAAGAGTAGCCCATTTTGGATATATGCCATCAGCTAAATAATAACCCATATTATAAGATTTTCCTTTGATGACATAATTAGCAGGAGGAGCATTACCTGTTGCAAGATTTGCAAAAAGATGGGATGACTCCAACGCATTTATATCATTGTTGGATCCCGGTAGACCAAAAAATGCATGCCATATCCAAAGTTCATAGTCCGCTACAACTTCCAAAATAATACTTGGGGATCTATTGCTTCCGGCATATTGTCCTCCCCAACCCGTTGGACAATTCTTCCACTTCCAATGCATACAATCTAGACTGCCTAACATTCCTGGAAAACCTCGTTGTTCTCCAATTTGGAGTAGCCTTGCCACATCATTAGCATTGGGTGCTCGTAGGTAGCGGTCTCCAAAAACCTCCACTATAGCACGACAAAAGCGTTTCAAAGCTTCTAAAACCGTAGACTCCCCTATTTTAATGTATTCATCGGTAGAATCTGCTGAAACACCATATGCCAACATTCGAAATGCAGTAATTACTTTTTGTAATCCAGACAAGCCAAGTTTGCCAAGTCCATCCCTTCGTTGGGTAAAGTAGTTATTATGACTTTGAACGGCATCTAAAATACGAAGAAATAAACTACGACCCATTCGAAAGCGTCGACGAAACATAAACTCGGGAAATGTTGGATTTTCAGAGAAATAATCATTGAAGAGATTGCGATGAGCATTCTCCCGATCACGATTGATAACTATATGACCAGGAATCGAACCACGATAAGACGGTTGGTTGTTTTGAAGATGGCTAATTATATAATTGTTGTTTTCACTCACTTGATTCATTGCCTGAATCAATATTTCATCTACAGAATTATCAAAAGCCTCATCATCTGATGATGAATTATTAGCCATGTGAAATTGTGAGGAAATTTGGATATTTTTGAACAAGATGAGAGGAAAGGAAGTTGTTGGTATTTCAGTCCATATCAAATCCATATTTTATAGTGAAAAATAAGTAAAAAATCTGTAAGTGTGGGATAGTGGGAAGAATCTGCAAGGGTATAGTCAAATATGTAAGTGTGGGATAGTGGGAAGAATCTGTAAGGGTATAGTCAAATCTGTAAGTATAGAATAGTAGACACAAATATCAGTTTACAATAATAAAAATACAATGTACAATATTTTTAAAAATGCCTAAAAATGTCTTAACAATCGTCATTTTATTATATTTGAAGTAAATTTATTATATGGATAGTGGGAAGAGATGCAAGGGTATAGTCAAATCTGTAAGTGTGGGATAGTGGGAAGAATCTGTAAGGGTATAGTCAAATATGTAAGTGTGGGATAGTGGGAATAATCTGTAAGGGTATAGTCAAATCTGTAAGAATAGGATATTAGACACAAATATCAGTTTACAATAATCAAAATACAATGTACAATATTTTTAAAAATGCCTAAAAATGTCTTAACAAACGTCATTTTATTATATTTGAAGTAAATTTATTATATGGATAGTGGGAAGAGATGTAAGGGTATAGTCAAATCTGTAAGTGTGGATAGTGGGAAGAATTTCGTGCTAATGAAAAACATAGAATATTAAGGAAAAGAGCAGAAGAATCTCGTGCTAACGAAGATGGACAAGGAACTCAATATCAAGGGTCTCAATATCGTGCATCTGAGTATCAAGGATCTGGAGGAGTTGAAGAGCAAGCCGGAGGATCTCAAAATGCGGATGAAAACTTTCACCTGTATGCGAGCGGACAAAACAATTGGGATTTTTAATTTATGTTTTAATTTGTGTTGTTTAATATGTATTAGTTTATGTTATTTCAGTTGTATTTTTAATTTATGTTTTAGTTTATGTTATTTAATTTCAAGTATTATGTATTTTTAATTTGTTATGAAATTAGATTTTGTCAAATTTATTTAATGCTATTTTTTTAATTTAATTTAATATATAGAATGATTTACTATAAAAAGAATATAAAATGTATCTTAAAATAACATTTATTACAATTAAAATTACAAACAATAACAATTATATTATTAAAGAAAAGAAAAAAAAGGACATTGAAGTGGGCCCTATTAAATTTGGAGTGTGAATAGTTCTCCACCAAATTTGGTGTGTTTTCGATGGAAATTTTTTTGGTCGGCATTTCTTTTTGCTGTTTGGAGGATGGTTGGAGTCAACCATACTCCAAATCACCATATTTGCAGTATGGTTGGAGATGCTCTTAGTTTATGATTAAGGGGTTTTATTGTTTGTATTTTGATACATATGTTTTCCACTACCAAACTCTCTGCTGTTTAGTTTGGGTTCGATAGTTTGGTTTTAATGGTAGCTTTGTTCTTTATGATTATCTTCTTGAGATATTTTTTAAATTGAAATTATCTTTATATTCTTGAGATGTTTCAATCAACAGATCTAGATTAGATTTGTTTAGAGTTTCGATTTTGGTTTGTAATAATAGAGATTTGTTTTGTATTTGAGTTGTTTCTTGATATGAATCTGATTTTCAAAATAATGCTCTTAATTTTATATTTATATAGGTGTTCTTGAGATTTGTTGTATAATTTGTTTTCTAGATTATTGTTTTAACAGTGGTGGTTGGTTGTGATCTTCTTTATTGAAGAGGAAATATGCCGGAGGAAGAAGATGAAGGCTTAACAAGACGAAAACGCGAGGGTGCACATGATAAACTTAACGGAGCCCCATCTAACGGCGTTTGTGGAAGGGACGAGTTTGGAATAAAAAACACAATTTTTGGACCACCAATGTACTTTATGATTTCGAGGGACGAACACCAAAAAAACAAGCATTCACAAGGGCCCAAAAATGTAATTCACTCCTAAAAATAACTAAATAGCTAAAGTTAACACTTTTGAAAAAGATCAAGAATCTACAGACTTGTTCTAAAATTTGTTACATGTGAATTGAAAAAACCTAAATTTAAATAAAAAACCTAATATAAAATCAAAAGATTTAATAAGAAAAAGAAGAGCCATTTACAAGGTTCTCAACACCATTTCATACAAAATAAAGCATGGTGTACTTGATGAATTTTTTAGAGAGTAAAACCAGAAGTAACTGTGTTTGTTTGTTTGTTTCAACAAACATAATATTGTATGTAGTCTTACACCACCAACTCCAACTATATTTTGATTACAACATTTGGTTCCTATGCATCATCTATATGTTTGTCTGTCATTGGTTAGTTTTTATGGTTCAAATGTTGGGATTTGGGTTTCGAGGCCATGTCTGAACTGGTAAAGCAAGCGAGATAATATGCTCCGGTAAGGATCATCTCTCCGTTTCTGTTTTAAATAACAAAGGCAATTCTCTACCTCCGATTTCACCTCTATATAAACATCATGTGCCTTGTCCCTCTCCCTCAACTCCTTCTTTCTCCCTTGTGTTTCGATTGGCTTGCCGAAAAGGTAATACAAGCGCCCAGGAAGTTTCGGAAGCATCACAGGCAAGTGTATATCTTGGTTCCCTACTTCTCCTTCATTATTACTCCTGTCATATCATTCATCACTCAACAATTAAATCCAACCACACAATATACATACATATATATACATATATCTACTACACTTTGAAATCAATTTAAAGGGTATGGTATGGTATGGTACCTTAGCTGTAATGCCTCCTCAGTTAATTCCTGTATAAATCTTTTGAGATAGGGAATCTTCATTTGGTCCTCATAATCAAAGATTAACTATACAAAACAAAATTCATCACTATGTTTTGTCCCTAGACATGAATTCAAGATCATGTTCATTTTTGTCTCATAAAAGCAAGGCCGGCCTGTCAAGTTAAAAATTTATTTAAACAAGAAAAATCCAAGCCTTACTTACTTCACCAATATCATCTTCTCCAACAACCCCAAAAGGTATGATTTTGGCTCCAAACCTAGCACCCATCCTCACAAACTCAGATTGCTCTGGCCAAAACAATTTATACTCCTCACCCTGAAAAAGTTACTACAAAACATGTTAAAGAGTTTGCATGGCTGTGATTACTTGCAAATAGTAAAAGCCATGTATATGTTGGTGATGACTTGGTCGCTAAGGTTTGGAATTGTTTTGTTAACAGAGAGATCCCACCTCCTCTATAGTACTATAATCTTAATTACCTTTCTATGTAGCGCCTCACGCATGCCTCCAGGATACAGCAGAATATGGGACTTGAGTTTCAAAAGTTTAAACAGGTTAGTTGCTGACACAGGAACTGCTCCCATAATTCTGTATGTATCAAATTGTGACACATGAGGCAATTTTCCTTCTTTCAATTTGTTAAACATCATTGGATGTGCTATCCCCCGCACAAGGATCCCTCTCTCAGAAAACATACGAGCAACTAGAGGAGCCAATTCAAGGCCTAGCATCATGTGATAGCCAACAAATATAACAGGACCCTCCGAAGGAATCCCTGAGAGGCCCCTAACAATCTTCCCATTTTCCAACGTTGACAGCATCACAGGAGAGAAAGCTTCCTCGACAAATCTGCAAGTCAAATACATCTATATGTTAACATATATATATATATATATATAGACGAATGATCGTGTGAGAAAAAGAGTTAGGTGAGAAGCATAAGAAGGGATCCGGACCCTTGATCACTTTTAATCTCACACCCACCCATGAATTGCGCTGTAGAAGGAAATTTATCCGCTGCATCTCATTAGTGTTGATCTTCAATTAGGATTGATCCAAGGGGAGAGATCCCTTCTTACCCTTCTTACTATAACTTTCATTCTCACCGGAACCCAACCCTATATATATATATAACACAACTGCTTAAGTTACTAACAAGGAAAATAATCTTTACCCCTTGTCTTGAGATATTGGGCTATATATATTACAAAGAGGGAAAAGAGAAAAGGAAACATAAATATTTACAAAATCAATCAAATCCTATCTGATCCCTAATTTACATAAATCACAATAAAATCCCTTTTTCCGTTAAGGTGGAGAACTAAAAGAAGAATTCTCTTCTTTCATCATTAATTGAATCACTATTTGCAACCCACGATTCTATATTAACCATTTCTTTATTTTCCAATAGCCTGAGAAAAGAAAGATCTTGTAGTTTCTTCAACAATTTCTGATCTCTAGTGGACCTCTCAGTAGGATTCGAACCCAGATGAAGTTTTGACCATCTCTCAGAGAAAAGAACGAAAGGATCTTGTAGGATTCCCAAGAAATTCTTCGATTTCTTCCGGAACATTGAATTGGAGTTAAGGTTGAATGTAGAGCTTAGTTCGGAAAAAATGGGAGAGGGGATGAGGTAAGGTTTTTTTTTCTGAAAGGGCAAAATTGCATAAAAATGTAACATACTTTGGTATGATTCCTATTTTGGGTAACGTAGTTTCAAAACCATCATTTTGGTACCTAGGATGTGATGCATCAAACATTTAAGTACCTAGAGGGGCAATTTTGTCTTTTTATTATTTCTTTAATTTTCTTTAAAAGAATAATATATTAAATTATAATTGTACAATTGCTCAAAGCATTGATACAAGTATCGAAGCATCAATAAATCAACCCTAACTTTTGTTTCATCACAACACTCAAAGCTCCTCCACTAACGGTGACCTCCGTCGTCCACCCAAGAAACAACAACATTCCACACCTTCTCCTAAAGATAACCTCCCACCTCAAGAATCCCTAGAAGAACCACTGCCAGTGGTCGTCGTCGTTGCTCCTCCTCCTACTTACCTCTCTCCACCACCACCACCACCACCACCACCACCACCACCACCACCGCCACAACCTTACATCTCTACTGAACCACTCAATCCCAAAAGACCTAGATATACCAGCAGTGCTACTAGTCAATGGAAGCTCTTACGATCTCCATCACAAAAACAGATCCCTATCATCAATGAGAAAACCCCATCCCCATCCCCATCCACATCCACCAACCAACCACCAACTCATGCCACCGTAGCCGGAGCTTCATCTTCGGGCACCGCCTCCTCCCCATCGCACTCACCTCGCCCATCTGTCTCCGGTCAAGAAACAAACAAGCCAGAAGGAGATCAGTAGCAATAAACCCAACACCAGTTAAGAAAAGGCAAATACGTGAGCTTTGAGCTTCAATACTTGTACCAATGCTTTGAGCAATTGTACAATTATAGTTTAATATATTATTTTTTTAAAGAAAATTAAAGAAATAATAAAAAGACAAAATTGCCCCTCAATTTAAAGAAATAGGTACTTAAATGTTTGATGTATCACATCCTAGGTACCAAAATGATGGTTTTGAAACTACGTTACCCAAAATAGAAATCATACCAAAGTATGTTACATTTTTATGCAATTTGCCCTTTTTGAAAATATTGGCAAGATTGTGTAGCAAGCTTGTCACGCAGACGCAAGTTCCCAAACAAAATAACAATGGATGTCGTTGTGTTTGGCACACTTATGGGTCACCAGATTCTAGCTAAGAAAAATGAAAAATGGTACTACGATTATCAGTTTATCACATAGAAGAAGTGGTCGAGACGATGGTAAGCTGCGTAAATCATTGTATGGTTTAAAGCAATCCCCTCGTGCTTGGTTTGGACGATTTAATGTTGACTGAGTTTGGCTTACAGAGAAGCTCTTATAATCATTGTGTGTTCTTTACTTCGTCCTCTTCTAGATGTATTCTACTAGTGGTGTACGTTGATGACATTGTGATTACTGCGAGTGATGAGATTGTGATCAAGAAGCTGAAAGATTTCCTTGCGTCTCGGTTTCAAACAAATGACCTAGGTCCTTTAAAATATTTCTTGGGAATTGAAGTATCTCGTACTCGGAAAGGGATCTGCTTGTGTCAATGAAAATATTGTTTGGATGTATTGAATGACTCTGGGATGATTGAAACAAAAGTGTGTGAGGCCCAATGATTCCGAACATGAAATTGAAAGCAGACGATGGAGATCTACTTGAGAATCCAGAAAAGTACAAAAGAATTGTGGGAAAGCTAAACTTACATGACGATTACACGTCCTAACATCAGTTTTCCGGTGTGTGTTGTAAGTCAGTTTATGTCATCTCTAAGACCTCCACATTGGGAGGCTGTTAGGCATATACTGAAGTACCTAAAGGGTGCCCCTGGTCTTGGCATTCTTTATCAAAATCACGGTCATCATGTCCTCGAAGGGTTTTCAGATGCGACTATAATGGGGATCCTACGAACAGGCGGTCTACGACAAGCTATTGTGTGTTGGTTGGAGGGAATCTAGTCTCGTGGAAAAGCAAGAAACAGAATGTCGTTTCCCGGTCAAGTGCTAAATCTGAATACAAGGCTATGGCCCAAACCACTTGTGAGTTGATATGATTACGTAATCTACTAGGTGAACTTGGGTTTGCTCAATCTAAATTGATGAATCTATATTGTGAATTGTGATAATGAGGCGGCTATCCACATTGCAAATAATCATGTGTTTCATGAGAGAACAAAACATATCGAAGTGGATTGCCATTTCACTCGTGAAAAGCTAGAAAATGGAACAATCTCAACTCCCTTTAGGGCTGTAAACGAACCGAACGTTCAGCGAACCGTTCGTGAACCGTTCGGCGGGAAGTTCGTTTATGTTCGTTTATTTAATAAACGAACGAACATGAACAAGTTTTTTTGTTCGTTTAGTTAACCGAACGAACATGAACAAAGGTCTCGTTCGTTCATTTACGTTCGTGCACGTTCGTTCATTTATGTTCGTTTACTGTTCGATTACGTTCGTTTGTGTTCGTTTAATGATAATAATAATTAATACTAATAATATAGAGTTCACATTTTATAAAAAAAATTAATAAAAGATGATAACTTTAACAGTTCAAGCTTGATGAGAAAACCTTACAAACCCACAGGAGTGATATATTTTATATATTGTTTCCCCCTCATATTTTTGATAAAGTTTCGATGTGGGTTCTAATAATGACAGCCCAAGCATGTTGTCTTGCAAAGAGTGTGCAGCGTGTGACTCACACTGATCTCATCCCACATCACCCAAAAGTTAAAGCAATCCCTTATACTCTTCATATATATACAAAGTCTATCCCACATCGGATAGTTAAAGCAATCCCACTTTGTATTCTCTATATTTATAGCGCCTTCAAGGGGTTTGTTGTTCTTATCGAGCCCGTTGGCTCCAACCCTTTGGCTTGAGCCCTTTCTAAGGGTTATGCGGGTACACCATATGAAAGCTGGTGCACTTTGTTCGTTCATTTACGTTCGATTATGTTTGATAAGTGTCTTAATAAACGAACATGAATACTTACATTTTTTAAACGAACGAACACGAACATTAAAAATTTTGTTCGTTTATTGTTCGTGTTCGTTCGTTTGTTCGGTTAAGATAAACGAACGAACATGAACAAGCCTTTGCTCGTGTTCGTTCGGTTCGTTTACAACCCTAACTCCCTTTGTTCGAACAGGAAGTCAACTTGTTGATGTCTTTACCAAACCTTTACCTGGTTCGCGAATCTCTTCTTTCTGTAACAAGCGCGATTGATTAACATCTATGCTCCAGCTTGAGGGGGAGTGTTAGAATGTAAAATATGTATTTATTTACTTAGGCCCAGTTAGCCCATGGACCCTTAGGGTTTTCTCTTTTAGGGTTTCATTTTTTCTAGGTTTCCTGCCTATATATATCCTTGTACCCTTTCATTGTAAACACAAGTCAAGCAATAATATAATCTTTGATTACAATTACCTATGCCATGGCCTCATCGGTAAGAGAGGACAATAAGGGACTTAGAATACGTTGGTCTTGAAGACGACAAGTAGCATAAGCCAGATTGGTTGAAGAGGAACCACCATCTCCAAAAGGTTGTTTTGGAAAGAGGAAAAGACCCATCAACAAGACGTAGTAGATCTTGACATTCTAGAAAAGGATAACTTGATAGTTATCATGTGGATGAGAGTGAAAAATGGAAGATTTTCAGATTGAGAGGTTGGGGAGGGTGCCATTTTGATGGGGTTGCTGGAGAAATGAAGAAAGAAAGAAAGCAACTTGCAGCAGGTTACCCCTTATCTTGAGATGTATTGCATTAGGCTAAAACTCAGCGGAAGAACATAAAATTACAAGCATTCAACAAAAGAGCATATAATTAGATTAATTTGTGGTAACACAAGGATGCATAAGTTAGGGATTAAACTTACTAGAAGGTATAATGGAAACAAAAGATGGTGAGTAGTCTGACATGTTTTCGTCTTATTCATTTAGTCTTTATGATGCTATAGTCAGATTCACTTTTTATAATCTTAATGATATAACCATAAAAGAAGTGGCATAATCAAACAACATAAGTGATCAAATTTTGATCCCAACTTTTTCCATACTGACTGAAGCAAGTCATGACAAGAAGCCTCTTCATCTTTTATTTTTGTTCTTGCTGTATGATTGTCCCTCTTACTGCTAGTAACATAATATATTTGCCTTTCTTTGAACTGCCTCTATATCAGCATTTGTACAGTATTATGATTTATCATATAGCTTATTTAGCATTAGTATGTCTTCTTAGGTGGTGTATCTAATGGGCTTTGTGTGCTTCACAGATCTTCCATAAGAAGTCTGATGTACTCTTATAAACAACTTATCAGAATTCTTAGGATTGCATATGACTTCCACTAACAAAATTGATGAATACAAGAAGGCATACCAGCATTCGAGAGGCTGGGCTCTCCCAAGGCTCACGCCAATTTAATCACAAGACAGAATCCTTTCCCCCTTCCTACTTACACCTATTTAACAGCCTCTTAAAGCTACTTTTCCCTTTTTACCCTGTAGCAGAATACTCCCACTTCCGAAATTGCCCATATTAAAACTACTCCCCATTCTACCCCTTTACTCCTAGCCAACATAACTAATTAATAGCAACTTCTAGGGTATAACAAAGTATTTCGTCTTAATTGATTGGTCGCAAAAGATCAATCTTAATATATTATACCTTATGATCCCCAAATCTATTTCACCCATTCTTAACCAGTTGAGATAATGTGCTTGAGTTGTAGTACCTGTGTGATTCTCTTGCTTTTCTGAACTCATAAGAGCTTGGTGGCAAGTAATCTAACACATAATCAAGATTCCTTGTACGGCGATAGAAACCAGTAGCTTTTAGAATAGTAACCAAGTCATGATGTTGTTCCTGTGATAAGTTCAACATTTAGGCAAAATAAAAATAGAAAAAACAATTAAGCACGATTCCTTATCCAGAACACTAAAAGGCTGCAACCAAAGGAGCAGTGAAGATCAAAACACTTGAAAAAGTAACACTAGAAATCACCGACTCTGTAAACATAATACACATAAGTTCAACTATAATGGAAGATGCTCACTGTAATGGGAGGCATCACTTATTTGAAGTCCAGTTCTTATTTGTTTTGGAGAATACGTAGCGGTGTTCGACATGGAACTGTGTCAAGATGGTGTTTACCGCTACTCAATATAGGATGAGAAAATCACATCATCATGTTCATTGGTTCTTAAGTTCATGTTCTTTTTCTTTTCATGTGGGAAAGGAAAATTGGAGCACTGCATGCAAAAAGAATTATGGAGTATAACAATATCTTCACAATTTTAAGACCGACTGTAAAACGATTTCCTCACAATAAAAGATTGATCATAGAACATTTTTTGACGGATTAAGGGAGCAAAAGATTGATACTTTTTAGGTGGAGACCATGGAGTTATTATATTTTCCCTCATCAAGACTAGGATGTCGTATGTCCTGCCTCTTTTAGGATCAGAATCCATAACTACTCAAGTCAGTTCTGGCATAGGCTTGTGTTTAATTTTCTCTAAAAGAGTGCTCTGGAGGTCATGGTGGCTTAAGATTATACCATACCATGATAGTTGAAACTAACGGGAATAATTACCAAAATAAACAAGTGCTCAAATGAGTTCCTACCATAAAGAGCAAGTGACCACTGTCATCAAATGTACGAATGTCAGATTTCGGTAGTAGGTGATAAAGTCTTTCACCTTCCTGCCTACTTGGTAATAACTGATCCCTGCCACTGAAGAGATGTGTAATAGCAGTTAGAAGTTCCCAATGCACAAATTAATAGAACATGAAAGCAGGGAACTTTATCTTCAGGTAACCATGAAACATATCAGCTGACAGTTGGTGGAGTTCAAGAATAAAGCAATGATTTGACAAATAATTAAGAAAAGTTGGAAAAAAAAATTATGTATAATTTTAGTTGGAAAAAAAGTTAGGAAAAAAACTGCATTGGTTTCTTAGTGCGCCTACAGTTGAAAAAGACTTGTGATAGCTGTGATGGATATGTAAAATTTTAGTTGAACAAATGGAAATATTAAAGATGGTGAACCTGGAGAGAATCAGCGTCTGAGCTTTGACAGCATGAAGGCGTGAATTGGTGTATGAAGAAGCTGAATCAAGCAACCTCAATTTCCATAGGAGTGTCTTCACAGAAAATACTTCAGCTAGGTCCTGTAACCTCAACCATCAATCTGTTATCATTATCTAATAATAACTAAATAAATAAAAATTTTAAGTTTTCAAGCTCAAGTTCAAAACCATCACAAAACAATATCCAACCAACAAAGTTTAGTAACTCCGCACCCAAGACATGCCACATAATTCTTGAGCCAATAAGTTGATCCAGATGTGATGACATCAATTATGAAATAGCTTTGTATAATGAGGAAATTTGAATTCCTTTAATGATCAACTTTGTACTGCTATCGAGTTTTAATATTCAAAGCTTACAGGAAGTTCAGAGAACAATGCTAGAAGAGCTTCCGAGAGCCCTGTATCTGTTTGTTGTGAAGGTCGTTTCTCCAGAGTTTCAGATGCCACTGAAGCGATGCCTATATGAAAGAGAAATAGCTCATATTGTAAAAAACATCACAAATTTATCTTTACCTTGTTGATATTTATGAAGGTATCATTGTAGATGCATGTTAATTGAAGAGTACCTGTCATCATATTCAGCATATAATGCAGGCCAACACCAAGTTCCTCTGGCATGGCTTCCAACAAGGGTATCAAAGGACGCAACCGTGACCCATTGAAAGACGTAGCTGGAAACAAGACAATGTTAATGGATTGTGGAACCCAAAAGAAATTCACCAAATCTTGAAACATAGACTGACCTGAGTTGGCCAAAACTAAGAGAATATCAACCCCAGGGTTACGTGCTGCAACAGCTAGTGCAAGGCAAGCCCCAAAAGACTGGCCCACAAGATATATTGGCCGCTCAGGTAATTGGTAATTCTCGGACTTAACGGTGCTTTCAACCAGCTTCACTAGTTCTGAGCCATATGATGTTTTAGTACACAAGTCCAACCAATAAAACAAATCTTTGATTGCTAATTAATGAGCGGTGCGGTAAGTCAAAGAATGTAACAATAACAATACGCAGAGCGTTAACCATCCAATATAGAACATGGCATATATGAACAAGCACTTAATTTATAGTAACATCAGGCAAACACCTGGACAAAGGGTGTTGGTAGATGCAGTAAAGGGCTTTTACAAAGGACCTACAAGCTTCGGCACTACTTTTGACATGTAAATCTTACATCCCGTGTGGTTTAAAGCAATTACCATTTATTAATATCATTGACCTTTATATTAATATAAAAAAGATTAAATTTATTTGTAATCACTTGTTCAAAATTAGAAATAGTGATGAATAGCAAACACCCATAACAAATTAACATTTTGGTACACATTCTATCCAAGTGGTGTATGTAAAAATTTAAAGACCTGGAAATGGTGTTGTATCTGTAGCAGGTATATGCAGGCACCATATGTCAAACATCCTACATTTGTGAGGGAAGGGATAAAAGACAAATTAGTAACACATGCCATATACATATATATATATATATATATTAGGAAAATTAACTGTTAGTATCATGTAAATGTGGCAGTCAATGAATGGATGGTGTAATGTCATGTAGAAGGTTAGTTAACTCCATACATTGGAGGAGGAGTTGCTATTGTAATTTCATTTCAAGATAATAAAAATAATTCTCTCTCTCTCTACTTTGTATTTCCCTCTCAAGAGATGTACAATGATCCTTTCTAAGCACCACAGTAGCTAAAACGTGTTATATATGATTACTACCCCATGGAAGGATATAAGTATATAACTGCTGGGTTTTCTCATGGGCTGCACGTGGGATGCACGAATTTGACTCTGCTTACCAATAAAGTGGGACTTTTATTGATTTCTTTTGATTCCTTCTTTTTAGCTCAGTTTGTTGCTTTTCGTTGTATTGTAAAGGCTATAAAGCCTAATCCTTTCATCAATAAAAGTATACTCTGGAGTTTGAATACCTTTCAATCTTTATCAATAACATTTGGTATCAGAGCGGAAGAGGGACAATCAAGGATAGCAAGTATTTGATTGAAACACGAGAGACTGTTGAAGTAGCATAGCCTCGGGAGACAAAGACGAGTTCGTGCAACCTGCCATTCCTAGATTCGATGGTTTTTATGATCATTGGTCTATGTTAATGGAAAATTTCCTAAGAAGCAAGGAGATGTGGGATATGATTGAAGATGGCATTCCAACAGCACCTGGTGGGACTACCTCAACAAATGAAGCACAAAGAAAAGCAGTAGATGAAGGGAAACTGAAGGACCTTAAAGTAAAGAATCACCTCTTCCAAGCCATTGATCGGGAAATCCTCGAAACTATTCTGGACAAGAGAACATCCAAGAGCATATGAGAATCCATGAAGCAAAAATACGAAGGCTCAACGAAGGTGAAACGTGCACAATTACAGACGTTGAGGAAGAAGTTTGAGCTGCTAAGCATGAAGGAAGGTGAAAGAATTGATGCATATTTGGCAAGAATATTGGTTATTGTCAACAACATGAAGGCAAATGGGAATATTCTTACACCAAGTTCTGTTGTGGCCAAAATACTTCGATCTCTGACCCTACGTACAACTATGTGGTATGTTCTATAGAGCAATCCATTGATCTTCACACTATGACTGTCGATGAACTTCATGGCAGCCTGCTGGTCCAAGAACAAAGACTCATCAGTCAACTTGAAGATGAGCAAGCTTTAAATATTGTTGAAGATAAGGAGGCCAGAGGTTTGGATGAAGAGGAAGAGATGAATATAAAGGAGGCTATCGAGGAAGAGGCAGAATGCAAGGAAGAGGATCATTCAACAAGGCGTTAGTTGAGTGATTTAGGTGTCACAAGCTTGAACACTTCTAGGAAATGTCCAGAGTTGGAGAAAAATGTCAACTATACAGAGGTCGAGACGGATGAAATGGAGGAGATGGTACTCATGGCCCATGAAGAAATGCAAGAGTGAACAAGTGTGGTTCATTGATTCTGGTTGCAGCAACCACATGAGTGGCGACAAGGCATTGCTCTGTAACTTGGACGAGAGGTTCAGACACTCAGTAAAACTCAGGAACGGTGCAAGGCTGAAAGTGATGGGAAAAGGCAATGTCAGACTTCAAGTAATTGGGTCAATTCAGATGATGACTAATGTTTATTACATTCTATAATTAATGAGTAACCTCCTCAATGTTAGGCAATTACAAGAAAAATGTGATGCCATTTTAATCCAAGGTGGAGCATGCAAAATATATCATCCTGAAAAAAGATTGATCATTGAAACTAAAATGACCAGCAATCGAATGTTTTTTCTTATTGCAAATTTGAATCCATGTGACAAAATGCTTCATCACAACCAGTGAAGATCCAAGACACTTGTGGCATTGTAGATATGGTCACCTAAGCTACAAAAACCCTGTGCTTCATAAGAGAATATCTCAACCATAAAGCTGTCCAAAAACCCTGTGCTTCATAAGAGAAGCAAGCACGTTGATGTTCGATTTCACTTTCTTTGGGATCTTGTCAAAGATGTTACAATTGATCTAATTCACTGCGGAAGAGAAGACCAAATTGCAGACAAAACCCCTGAAGCCTGAGACATATGAGAGGTTTCGAAATATGGTTGGAGTAAGGGTTGTGCCAGACTTAAACTAAAAGGAGGAAGAAGTTTGAGTTTAGGGGAGGATGTGTTGGGTTTGACTCTGTTTACCAAGTCTAGGTTCCAATAAAGTAGGAGTTTTTATTGATTTCTTGGGATTCCTTCTTTTTAGCTCAGTTTGTTGCTTTCTGTTGTATTATTGTAAAGGTTATAATAGCCTGCTCCTTTGATCAATAAAAATATACCGAATACCTTTCAGTCTTTATGAATAACAATAACTGCTTGTATAGTAAATTAGTTAGAAACATGAGATATATATACAATATATCCCTTGGGTTGGCATGAAGTGGACTTACTCTCCAAGTCGTGGATGATGCAAAGATAGGCCGAGTCCAGTTCCAACAATCCCTAATGTATAGTAAGAAACCAATTAATCCATTTACATAAGTAATTATATAAAGATGGATGGATGTGTAGTTGTATGTATACCTACCTGGTAAGTAGAGGAGAAGAGGGGAGTTGGGTAGGCGGGAGGGGCATCTGGAATCCAAAGGAGAAAACCAACGAGGAGGAGGAGGAGGAGGAGGAGGATGTCTGCTATTGCTATTGCTATTGCTATTGCTATTGCTATTGGTAATTAGATGGGTGGTATTTTGAGTTTGAATATGTGTATGAGACAAGTCAACCGCGGAGACCAATCTGGTTCTTCTACCATTATTAGATTGAAGAAATAGAGCAGGTGCAGCAGCAGCAGCAGCAGCAGCAGGTGTTGAGGTAGGCCATACAAGATGATGATGATGATGACGACGATGGATGAAACAAGAAAGATTAGCCATTCTCAACAATGGAATTATGGAAGAAACATCGGTGTTTCTTTGATTCACGACACTACTCGCATACCCCATTCATTTGTTAACGAATGAAATGAAGGACAGGTAGGAAAAAAATGATTTTGTCTTTCCCTCGACCAACTTCAACTTGGGCCTCATCTTTCCTTTCCTGATAAAAATTTAGATAGATTTGGTCCCTGTAGAAAATTATAACTAACAGCATCTCCAATAGCATTGTTATAATAGAAAAAAATGGCTTTTTCTTTACTATTTCTCTCCAACAGCTTTGTTAAAAGGTTTGCTAGAATAGAGAAAGGGCAAAAAATCTCTAAATATAGAGAATTCTCTATAATCCCTAAAGTAGAGAGAGAAACTATTATTTTAATCAATCCAACCAATGAGATTCAATTTGTAGCATTTTATTTTAAGTTTTTTTTTTAAATGTATTGAGATGATAAATTATGGAATATTATAATAATATAAATAATGATTGATTCTCTAAAATAGAAAAGCTGTTGGAGTTAGAAAAAAATGTTTTTAGAGATTTTGACTTTTCATTCTCTATTTTAGAAAAAATTTAGAAATGATGTTGGAGATGCTCTAACATTTCTAAATTCCATTAATTATGGATTTGGTCCATATGGTGTTTTTTTTATGGCTAGAGTCCCCGAACGAAACGACCGTTAACTAAACTCTCTAATCTTTTTCTCACTCTTTAATATTATATTTTGTCTTTATCTTTTCCGCTTTCTTTTGGCTTTTTATCTTTTTTCTAAATCCATAAGGATAAAAAACGTTAGTCTCCCTATTATATATTTATATATATATATATGGGGCCTAATCAAATGAGAACTAAATAGTCTGTGATAACTGTGAGATCTAATATGAGCCAATCATTTTTTACAATTAATTTACTTTCCTAATTAATAATAAAGAGTATATTTGTAATTTTATAATTTATATATATCAACTCATCAAAATCTACTTTTGAATTCACGGCATCCCCCTTTTTGAATTAATTCAAATCCTTAACTAAAATAACAAGAAATTCCATTTTTATCTCATTAAACCAAAAATCAACCCTAAATAGAAGCCATTGTGATTAACAAGTTGTTTACAATGTGACTGCAAAATTCTCTAAGAAGCAGCTACCATCATGCCATCATTATTGTTCATAATTCTATGGTTTTATCGAATGGTTTACGGTGGATTTTTCCCGACCATCAATGTGTTTTTCTCTCATCCTCCAGAAAACATAGACGATGACCATCGATTTTTGATTTTTGAAATGGTGCCACCAAAAGCCAGATCGATCTCAAAGAATCTAGACGGCAAACGATGCACCAAAAATCCGGATCTATCTCGAAGAAACCTAGACGATGCACCGAAAATCCGGACCGATCTCAAAGAAACCGAGACGATGCACCAAAAACCCGGATTGATCTCAAAGAAACCCATACGATGCATCAAAAACCCGGATCAATCTCGAAGAAACCAGATAGTGCAACATCGATCCCGAAGAAACTCATACTATTTTTATCCTTACTTGGTTTTCATAATTTGAGATTTTTATCCTTACTTTGTTTTCATAATTTGAAAATTTTATCCTTCTATGATATTCGTTTTTTTTGTTTAGATCTTGGTGGATCACATGGATCACAGTGTGATTACGGGTTTTAAAAAGTGGATCACGATGTATCACAATAGTATATTTTCTTTTAACATTGTGCATCTA
This sequence comes from Arctium minus, assembly GCA_954870635.1. Classification (NCBI taxonomy): domain Eukaryota; kingdom Viridiplantae; phylum Streptophyta; class Magnoliopsida; order Asterales; family Asteraceae; genus Arctium; species Arctium minus. Next base: position 76,517,513 of record OX941092.1, on the reverse strand, counting down.
CGTGTATCACAATGTGCATCTTAGGATATCACAGTGTATTTTGTATCACAGTATGTATCATAATGTATTTTGTATCACAGTAGGTATCACAACATTTCTTATTTTGTATCACAGTAGGTATCACAACATTCTTATTTATTTTCGTTATTTTCGATGTTTACAAAAGGTATCACACTGTGAATCATGTGGTCACCGGAATAATGTGCATCGGAGAGAGTAGAGAGGAGATTTCTAAAATACCTAACATGCCCTTTAATTAAAATTACCAAAATTATTATATTCCTAATTTATCCTCTGATTTGTAGTTAAGATTGGATCTCACGGTTACCACAAATAAACGAGTTCTCCCTTGAATGCCCCCCCCCCTCTCTCTCTCTCTCTCTCTCTCTCTCTCTATATATATATATATATATATATATATATACACCAAAGGTTCCTCGTGAGACCCACGAGACCAACTCCTAACCATTGATGACTTGTTAGCATGAATGATCTGATGGATGTAATTGCTCCTGCCTTTTGAATATGCAGGGGTATTTATTTACCATACCTTGTTTTTTCTTTCCACACCAATAATCCAAAAACCGAATCCTCGTTTTCGAGCTATCTTGCATGCAGTCTCTCCTCCAATATTGCACTATCCGGCAAGGTCTCTCCTCTATCCTACTCCAATCGATTGCACATCTTGTTAATTTGTTGTCTCTCTGTAAGTAAATCTTATAAATAATTTGTTTTCTTTAGTTTTTCTTTCTTTTCTTCTCTTGATCTAGGGTTTATTTGTTTTGATTTTAGAAATCTTATATATATATACACACACTAGAAGCGTACTCGCGCAATGTAGCGAGATACATCACGATTTTAATGTTTCATTTTATTTTTTTGTCGATTACAGTACGATTTTGGATGGTTTTGAAAAAGTGTAATGTTTTTTTTTATAAATTTGTTTAATTTAGGCTTAATAATATAATGTTTTTTATATAAAAAAATTTAAGTATTTTGTTAGAATTCAATGATTATCTTATATATTTTAATGACATCTAGAAAAAATAACCAATTACATATTTAATAATATAATTAAAACAAAATTATAGTAATATAATATATTAATTAATAGTGATACATGGAAATGTTTGCATAAAAGAAGGCCCTGTACATACCAAATTGGTGGGTGTTAGAAGTCTGCAGTAGTAATATGTATCTTGTGCTTTGATACTTGTAAATTAAGAGATTTTTAAAATCTTGCATAAAATGATGGTACCTTGTGGCTAATAATTTATATTTAAGAGTTTTTTATTTGTGCTTTATAATATAGTATAGATATAGATATATAGAGAAAAGTTGAAATTAAAACTCATCTTTCATTGTGCACGTGAGGATAAATCTCAGTCATTCCATCTCTTTTGTTCCAACAACTCATATTAAATAGAGTTTTTAATTTTAAGATGTTTAGGGGTAAAATAAATTTACCATATTTGACTACCATATTTGACTTTTTATTTTCTTTTTTAATTAAAAACTTTTACCCAATTAAAGTTTAAAATAAATTATCTTAAAAATTACTAATATTTTAATCAAACAAATTACATCAAAAAAACGAGAATTTCATGCTCTTCGATATGACATCCATCTTGATATAGTTTTTTTTTTGTCGTTTTAACCGTTTTTTACGTGAAATGCTATATATGTGTTATATTCATTATGAATATTTATGTACGTTCAAGTTTGTATAACACCTTGACACCGTAAGTATGTAACTCGACATCATCTTCTTCAACACTTTCTTCAACGTCGTAAGGCATCGCGTTTCTTCAGCACCGTAACCCAACACCCATCAAGACGAATCGAGAACCTATCGAGTAATTCTGTTGTGAACTGGGGAACAAAAGATAGCGCGTCAGGTCTCCACATCTTCACTTCACAGGTCACTTATGTATTATTCATCATGAATAATGTATCATTCAGAATGAATAATACAACATTCAGGGTGAATAATTCACAATTCATGAATTCGTGTATTATTCATCACGAATGTTGTGTAATTCATCCTGAATAGTATATTATTCATCATGAATAACGAATGAACGTTCACAAGTCATTCATGTATTATTCATCATGAATAATGTATCATTCAGGATAAATAGTACAACATTCAGGGTGAATATTTCACGATTCATGAATTCATGTATTATTCATCATGAATGTTGTGTAATTCATCCTGAATACTATATTATTCATCATGAATAATGAATAATGAATGAACGTTCACATTTTTATTCATACTGAATGTGGAACATCCGGGGATGCACATACATATTCATAATTAATTAAACCAAATTTCGGTTGTGAATTGGAAAACAAAAGAGAGTGTGTCATGTGTCTACACCTTCACGGGTCATTCATATATATTCATCATGAATAATGTATCATTCATGATGAATAATACAACATTCAGGGTGAATGGTACACGATTCATGATAAATAATAAATGAATCATGGATTCGTGTATTATTCATCCTGAATACTGTATTATTCATCATAAATAGTGAATAAACGTTCATCTTTGTTATTCATACTGAATGTGGACACCCGAGGACGTGCGTGCATATTCATAATGAATATAACACATATAAAGAATTTCACGTAAAAACGGTTAAAACAAAAAAAAAAAAAACTATATCGAGATGGATGTCATATCGAAGAGCACGAAATTATCGTTTTTTAATGTAATTTGTTTGATTAAAATATTAGTAATTTTTAAGATAATTTATTTTAAACTTTAAGGGGGTAAATTTTTTTAATTAAAAATAAAATAAAAAGTTAAACAAGGTAGACGCTGATTCAAATTTTCAATTTTGTTCTTAATCTCTTCTCAATTAACCTTATTATGTATTAACCATTGATTAGTTTTCTAAGTTTTGATCAATGGTTAAGATTTATCCTCGTATGCACAATAAAAGATGAGTTTTCATTTGAACTCACCCCTACATATATATACATATAAATACATATAAATATATATATATATATACATATATATATGAGGTGCGTTGCCATCGTCTCTTTCCCCTTTGCCAGGTTACGTGGCATGGATTCGCCGATTGACGAATCGGATCTTGGCTCGCTATATATATTTCTTCGTCTTTTTCTCTTCTCTAGATCTAGAGTTTAGTTTTTTTTTTATTTCAGCTAAAAGAATGACTTATGAAGATGATCCCTCCAATATCTCAAATGATGAACAATGTAATCAGGGTAAAGACTTTCTTTCAGCTAATTTTTTTTACATTGTGATGGCCTTTAATAGGTTGCAAATATTCAGTATTTTCTAGTGAATGTTTTTACTGACTGTATATTTTGATTAATTGTGGGAATGCCATTTTAGTTATTGTTCTTCATATAAACCTTGCTATGAAGGTTCACTTATTACAGGTTAGCTTCGTAAATATATAGACATTTTTTTGATTAGTTGTTCCGGTTGTGAAACTTCATCAGCCAGATACTAATGTTCAAACTTTTCGACTGTGAAGGTTTAAATAACTTGTTGTGAATGCTCATTTAATTATGCTTCTTTATATATATCTTGTTGTGAAGATTCACCTATTATAAGATTAGTTTCATATGTTATTTGTATCTATGCATTTGTAATTCAAAATAAAATACTTACACTTTCTTTGCTTGATAAATATTTACATAAAAATGTCTTCTCGTTGGATTGGCTTTGCATAAATTGTTAGGATAAGTTTGCTTTAGTTTGATAGATGTGAACCTTCACAACAAGAACTATATGAATTGGTATCTTATACAAATATATAATTTTGTATAAGATAGAGTTATTGCATCGTACCCATTCTCATGGAGCGTTGTAATGTAATCTGTCCTTATAAAGGTTTGTGGTGAAAGTGTATTGCAAACAAAATATTTTATATGTTTTTCGACATGGCATTGACCTTGTCCTCGTGTCAGTGAATACAAGTAATTAATTTGTTTTTTTGAGTTTTATGCATGTGTGCATTATGCATTTGTGAATATGCATGTGTGCATGTTACAAATTACTTGGATGTATAAGTGAATATTGTCCAGATAAAGGGCTACCAGGGTGTTTCTCAGTTTTCTGTTTTTTTTAGGCTTATATATATATATATATATATATATATATATATATATATATATATAAGGGTGTTTTCATTTGCAAACCAGCCTAATTTTGCAAACCGTGCAAGCTGTCAGTTTCATTGGTTAAGTTAATTAAATTGTTTCATGAAATTGTTTAATTTGATGAAATTGTTTCTATAATTTTTTTTCTTGATAAAATTGTTTCATATATTTGTGTTTATAATGTAAAAACAAAAAAGTTTCATTAAAACGAGAAAATACATGAAACAATTTCATAAGAATGAGGAAAATGAAAAAGTATTGTCATGTTATGAATTCCATTTGAAATCCTAGAGCTAGTTCAACTTGTTTCTCTATCAATTATCAATTTTAAATTTAAATTCAGGTTGATATCAACTTAAGCAATTCTACAACAGAATATTGAATTGGCAAAAATAAGTTTTATAAAAATTATCAATTTCACATATAAAAGAAATCACACCATACATTATCACATATATAGTTTGAATATTTTGGAAAGAGATGAAATTTATAAAGAGGATCTACTTTTAGGTGCCGTTTGTTTTTTAAGAGGTCTAAAGGCTGAAGTCTTATTTTAGTTACGATTAATAAGAGGTGGTGTGTAAAAAGGTCTAAACGATTCAGACTTAAGAGCCATTAAGAGGTTTTCTAAAAAAAAAAAAAAAAACCTTAATGTCCGTTGTCAAAGATGGTGGAGGTTGCACATTTCGTTTGTGTCAAGAAGAGCTTTAAATACAACCCTCAAGGTTTTGACATTTTTGTTTGAATCTTGGGACTAAATTTGAAAAATGAAGATGAAAGGTACCAATTTATAGAGTTATAATCAATCAAATGTGTTGTTCCCCATGTTGTCAAAACTTCAACTATTATTAGTAGGTAGCTAGTGGATGACTGAGTACTTAGGCATTGTTTGGCAAACTAGCTGATAAGCTAGTTTTCAAAACGTTACTATGAGTAGCTTTTCAATAAGCTAGCTTATGGTCATCCAAACATGTACCAGAAAAAAAAAGAAAAAAAGCTAGCTTATAAGCTAGCTTTTTTTGCCAAACATAGCATTAGTAGTGGAGGTGTACTTGGGATTTGGGTTGTAGAGTCCCTTGGAGTTGGAGTTATTGGATAAATGGCTTGCAAACAACAGGGGAAAGTAAAAAAAATTTAATACTAAATTAAGCACATAAAGGCTACTTAACACATAAAAAACGGAGTGGCCATGACTCCCGAAGGCCCTTATGGCCATCCGCCCATGGTTAGAGGATGAGATGCAAATAAACAAACAAATATGCATGTCATAAAATGAAAAGAAAAAAAAAACAAAAATCTTCACTATCAATACAAGGAAACCTTAGGTTGTTGGTTTGGTTGATTGTTGTTGGGTTGATGCTAGTCAAGTGATGGAACAGATAAATGGAACTTCTTTGTATAAGGTTCATCAATCTTTGCCTGTTGATCTACTTTTTTTTTTACAAAAGAAGTAGTGATTACATCGAACCAAATCAAACTATCTATAGCTTGTAGTTGCATAAATTGAAAAACCATGGAAACCAAAATTATCGAATAACAGAAAAATTGAATAAAAAGGCAACTAACCATGCCTATTAGGTTGTTGTCGATGCTAAACATAGAGGTTCTTTTGGAAAGAGCTAAAGATAGAGGTCGTTGTTCATTGTTCTGTAACGGTGTGCCAATGACTTAGCATAACAAAGAGATGGATGAAGCTAATATGGATATGAAAAGATGTCTCATGTGCTGTTATTTGGATGTTTGTCATTGATTAAAGGGTGACATTTTAAGTTGGTGGATCACATGTACTAACCGGGGTGTATGATGCTCCCACCCATTTATTCTTAGACTAGGGGTGTGTAGTCCTTTCTAACTTGGTTCCGTTTTCGTGTACTTGCTTTCGTTTGTATGTTTTTTTTGTCTTATTGATTTTCGGTTGTTTACTTCTAACTTGTCGTTCGAAGTTCGAAATTCAGCACTATCTTTCTTGTTTTCAAGTTCTTTTGCGAATGTTCTTTTTTCGCAATTTTTCCCACACTATGCACAAGCCCTCTTCATGGAAAAAGTTGCTTTACCTTTTGGCCGGAGGTCAGGTTTGCATACCCCCCCCCCCTCTCTTCTCTTAGGATGAAATTTACTAGGCTTGTTTGGTTTGGTAAAGTTCAGTCATTTTTCGTTGTTCTGTCATCACTCCTGACATATACTCGTAAGCTTTGAGGGTCCTCTGGAACTATGTTTGGTTGTCCTCTGCATGCTCGTTTTTAGAAGGAAATGTAGCATGTGGTGAAGACCCAATCTTTAATATATTTTCTTTTTTCTTGGACAATTTGACATGCGTCTAAAAATATAATGGCTTTGTTTGAGTCCCTTTACGAAATGGAAGAGAAGTTTGTAGAATGGAATGATTCAAAGTGTGATATGCAGGTGTGTGATTTGACCTAATGGCTACCATGGTGATGCTAATTCTATTAAATTGGGTTGTTGCTTATCCCTAATTTTAATTCAGTACATTGCAAAGCATAATGATAATTTTGCATTGTTTGTACAATTTAATTTTACCAATGCATGAAATTGGTGGTGGTCGTGAGTTGAGAGAAACATTAAGTTTCTTGTAATATTTCTATTACATATTTTAATTATTCATTTGTAATTGTTGGTTTATTTATCTTAATTAAATGTTATTGTTGGTTAATACAATTTATGGATTCATTGAATTGCTATCATTATGTTGTATAAAAGCTTAATTCATATTTTTTTATTACTTAGAATTTGTGTTGAATACATTTCAAATAGTATTTTGATTTGTGTTTAATATAGATTGAAGGGTTAAACAGACATTTATGACATGTATATTCAGAACAACAAACAAAGATCAAAGATAAATGTAGAATAAATGATTAATCCTTATAAGTTTTAATGAAAAAACAATCAAACGACCCTTACTTGGTTGGTCATATTTATTGTTAGATAAAAATGTTTATTCATTTGAGAGTTTAACGATTATTAGGTGGAGCCGTGTTTATGAATAGAGGACGTGATGAGGCGCCATTCGAGTTGAAAATAAATGAAGGTTGTATCAATGATTGCCTTTTTTGAAACAAATGGAAAATGATGTCTTCTAAATTAACTGCATACGTACTGACGTATACTATGTAGTATACGGGTTGATCACAATGAGCAATGGTCTAAGTACGATTATACTATAGATCATAAACTAGCTATGTGAATAACAAACTGAAATGGTGATCACCCAAATATGATATGAATGGTGGATGCGATTCAATTTTGAAACATGAAACATGGTTTCCATTTTGTTTTCGAGATGTTTCGCAAGTTGATATATACTTTTGTCAATTGTTTTTTCGATTTCATGTTGATTCGCGTAGCATAAATGTGTAACATTATATATATATATATATATACTATCTATATCTATATATATCTATACTATTATATTAAAATTGTAAAACGGTTATTTTAAAAATTCAATATTACATTTAACACCCTTACAAATAGTTATTTAATTACTTTATATCATTTTTTTCATTTTTCATTTTACACCTTTATCATGTAAACACAAATAATCGTATATGAACAAAATGCAATGAAAAAATACGTTTCTTGTTTTACAAATTATACCACTATAATCGTCTCGTTAATACCTTCAAAACGAGCTCAATATTGAATAATTTTTAATTTAACCGTACTATTAAATATCATGAATATCTACGAATTAATTTGTTTTCTATCCATACGTTTTATTTTTTTTCACCTTTAGCATATTAAAAATACATAATCGTAGATCAACTAAAATATTTTAAAAATACGTTTCATTCTTATTATAAGTTATATCATTATAATTTTTTCGTCAATAATTTTAATATAACCTAATTATTGAATATTTTTTGGGTTTTATCTCTACTTGTTATTCCCAGATTCTAGTTCCTATTCAAGATTAATCAAACAAAACAAGATTAACAATCAAATTACCTGTTTGATTTCAATTCAATTCCAAGATTACACTTTCTCTCTCTCCAATCTCTCTCTAACGAACTCTCTCTCTCTATCTCTACAAAATTTTTCTCTCAAAACGTATTCTGTTAACTAACTAAACAATACTGAATATAAAATCTATTTATACCAACTCCTAATACAAGGAAACTAAAATACAAAATACAAATACAAAGACACTTTGACTTTTATTACAAAAGACTTTGACTTTGATGAGATTTGACTTTTTCAGCTTTGACTTTCTTGACCTTTGACCTTCAGTCTTCTTGATCTTGTATCCAACATATTTATGCTCTAACAATCTCCCCCTTTGGATTCAAGATCACTATTGAAAGATCTAGCAATTCAGTCTTGACTTTTAAGCTCTGTCAGTACAATCTCCCCTTTTTCTTTGACTGTATTCTTTCCAAAAACTGTCTTCAAACGATTAACAATCTCCCCAAAACTTTCACAAGACACTTTCAGACTTTGGAAAGAAATTATCTTCAGAATCAGCTCGAATTTGCTTTAGCAAATAATCTTCAAAGAAAATTTCCTCAAATCTTCAGAAATACTTTGATCTTCTTCAAATCTTCAAATCTTTACTTTGAACTTTTCTGACTTGGATATTTCTGAAAATCATCTCTCAAAACTTTATCATTTCTTGATACCATCTCCCCCAAACTTCAAAATTTTAACATTTCTTGATATCATCTCCCCCTTTTTGATGATTTGAGCATTGATATCATCAAAACTTTTCTTCCAAGAAATGTCTTTGACCACTCTGATCTGTCAAACTGAGTCTCTGATTCTGTGATCCATAACCAATTATTCATCTAGATCTTTTCAAATCTAGACAAAATAAGAACATGTAACTCCTGAATCAACAAATGAATCAGTTAAAATGCATGTCAGTAACACGAAGTCACTGTGTGTAACGAATACACAATATAAAGGAGCTTTTTGATGTTCACTCCCCCAGGGCTTCCATCCAATCATCGAAACACCACAAAGGCAATTTCTATGAATGTTATGACAAAGAAACAAATTCTTTGTGTGTTCGTGCAAGTGTAGAAAGAATGAAGCACGAATGATTGCTTTTTTTAAGGCTTAACATAGTGTAAACTACTGAGACAACAGTAGATAAACACAGACTCAATGTGCATGATTGAAGTGCGAAGGTGGGGCAGACTTCCTTCTTTTTCAATATCCAAATTTTCCAAATGAAAATCAGATAGCATATATGTTGCGTCCCCAGAAAAATGTGAAACATTTTCTTTTTGAGAAGAAAATGAGTGGTTGGTGGGGTTTAGACAAGAGTTGGCATGGGCTAGTTGCCTGTTTCAATAACGTTCACCAAAGAATTGTGAAACGCTAGTAATGTGGCTGCCCGGCTCAGAAAGTATTTAGTGCAGAGTTTGATATTCTTTTACTCTGATCTCTCACCCTCTTTCTTTTTAATCATTTAAACTCACTTCTAACCAAACTCTTTTTTCCATTTTACCTCATCACACCCACACTCATTTCTTTTTGACTCCTCACACTCAATCTCTATGGATTGACTTCTTGGGTAGAAATCACTGGTTAACGTGATTCCATAGAAGTTCATTTAAATCCTAGCACAAAGAACCCATGTAATCCTATAAAAGCATAATGTTGCTCAGATGATTTAACTTTATCAGTAAAAGCTCATATACAAATGTCAGATGAATGTATGCTCAGAATATAATCATGAAGATATGAGCATTTTAAAACATGGAAGTATTTTCAAACAAGTATAATGAATGAATGAATATAAATGCAAAAGACTTGTTTGAAAATCTGACATTGTATGAAAATGATCAAAAATGAATGATATAACAATCAAAGCTTATGGTCAAGAATAATGGATATGTGTCTATACGAAACAAAAAATATAGACATTCTTGAAATGAACGCTTCGAAATAAAATAACGTTCAAAATTCTTTGAAGTACAAGCGGGGTGTCTTACCATCGAAAAGAAAAAAAAGTTTGTTACAATATGAGACATGGTAAGATCATTTTGAACAAAGTCAAACCGATGTGTGTGAATACTTGAAAGTATATAGAAAAGACAATACACAAGTATTAATCTTTGGATAACACACGGTTTGTTTATCAATGAAGCACATAAAAAAATGAAAACATTTAAAATCACACTTCCAAGTTATAAAATCTGTTTAAAATTCGAGAAGTGGTTTGAACATTTCAGAACATGTTTTCTATATCTGAAAGTTGTCCTTCTTTCAGATATATTTGAGATTAAGATAAGAAATTTACCTTTTCACGCAATCTTAAATCTTATGAAGTCAAGCTGAAGTCATTAAGATATGATCGTGTCATCTTCTCTCATCCTGCATAAATCTCAAAGTCTAGTAAAAAATTAATTCACAAAATTTATTCGAAAATAAAAGACGTAAAGCATTAAAACGATTAAAGTACGAGTTCTGATTTGAAATAATCAGAAATCATAGTCTTACTCCTTTTGAAATGACATATAAGCTCCCCCTAAAATTATGCATCACAAAAATTTGTCAGTTAAGTAAAATGCAGAAATTAGTTATGCTCCCCCTCAAAATAATGTAGATCATCTAAAATCTTCTCTTACTCCCCCTGAGATCCATGAGCAAACAATTAAAGTGCAGATATCGTTCAGACATAAAGATAAAGAAAATGATGAAAAATAACAATACATAACTATATTAGGTAATAACTGATTTTGTCTTCAGATTTAACATACCAAGCTTAGAGATAAGAAAATTAAATCTCTTTTCATCTAATGGTTTGGTAAATAAATCTGCAAGTTGATAATCTGTTTTTACAAAATAGAGTTCAATTGTTCCTTTTTCTACATTATCCTTAATAAAATGATACCTGACATCAATGTGTTTGATTTTCGTATGTTGGACAGGATTAGCAGATATTGCGATTGCACTCTTCGAGTCACAATATATTGGAATTTTATCGAACTTGAAACCATAGTCTCGTAGCTGTGTTCGCATCCACAAGACTTGAGAGCAGCAACTGGCAGCAACTACGTACTCTGCTTCAGCAGTCGATGTGGAAACGCATAATTGTTTCTTTGATGCCCAGCTAACGAGCTTGTCTCCAAGAAATTGAATGTGACCTGAAGTACTTTTTCTGTCCAACATGCAACCTGCATGATCTTCATCTGAATAGGTAGTCAGTTGAAACCCAGTATCCTTAGGATACCACAAACCAAGGTCTGCAGTCCCCTTCAGATATCTAAAGATCCGTTTGACAGCAGACAAATGGGATTCTTTAGGAGCAGCCTGATATTTAGAACATAAACATGTTGAAAACATAATATCTGGTCTACTAGATGTAAGATACATTAACGATCCTATCATACCTCTATAAGTCCTAACATCAACACTTTTACCCGAAGGATCAGCGCTAATTTTAGTACCTTGTGCCATCGGGGTTCCAATTGGTTTACAAGTTTCCATTTTGTACTTCCGAAGAATGTCCAAAATGTACTTAGATTGGTTAATGAAAATCCCCGTAGAAAACTGCTTAACTTGTAATCCGAGAAAGAAATTCATCTCTCCCATCATACTCATTTGAAAACGTGACACCATGAGGTTAGAAAAGTTTTTCCAAAATTTTGGATTTGTAGAACCAAATATTATATCATCAACATAAATCTGAATAAGAATAATATCAGCTTTTTCCTTTTTGATGAATAAAGTAGTATCAACCTTACTTTTAGAAAAACCGGACTTGACCAAGAATTTAGATAAAACGTCATACCATGCTCGAGGGGCTTGTTTTAAACCATATAGGGCTTTATCCAGGATGTAGACATGATCTGACTTATCTTGATTGATGAACCCTTCTGGTTGAGACACGTATACTTCCTCCTTAAGAATGCCATTCAGAAAAGTTGTTTTCACATCCATCTGATAGACTGTGAAATTCTTATGAGCTGCGTAGACTAGAAACATGCGGATTGCCTCTATACGCGCTACTGGAGCATACGTCTCATCGTAGTCTATGCCTTCCTCTTGCCGGTAACCTTTGGCAACAAGTCTAGCTTTGTTCCTTATGACGATACCATCTTCATCCTTCTTGTTTTTGAATACCCATTTAGTGCCAATCATGGATTTTCCTTCCGGTTTTGGAACTAATCTCCAGACCTTCAGGGCTTCAAACTGATTGATCTCTTCTTGCATTGCAGATACCCAGTCCGAATCAGCAAGAGCCTCAGATACTCGTGTTGGCTCAATCTTACTGAGGAATGAGTCATGCATACATTGGTTAAGAGTCGCTGACCTAGTCTGAACAGGCTTGTTGAGATCTCCAATTACTTGGTGTAATGGATGCTCTTTGGTCCAGCGATGCTCATGAGGAAGTGGAGTAGATACTGATTGAATTTGATCATCATCTAGAAATCCACTTTCAGAATCTTCAGTTTGAATAACAGAAGGGGGGTTTTCAGTTGAAGTTTCAGGTGCAGAAGCATTAGTTGGACCAGCAGAATCTGGATGTTGAGTAGACAATATATCACAACTAACTGAAACAATTACTTCTGGCTCAGCAGTTACTTGTACATCTTCAGCTGTAGGAGTAGATGTTGGAATGTGAGTTTCTGTCTGAACAGGGGATGCTTGTTTAGTTATGACATCTGAAGTGACTGGATGATTGCAAGTTGTGTCTTCAGACCTGTCAGTCACAGCAGATTTAGGTATATTAGATCCTAGAAACTCATCATAAAAGAATTCAAATAACAAATCTAAATCAGATAAATGTGAAATAGATGTAGAAGCGTTATCCGAATCTTTCGCTGTATAAACAGGTTCTGAACTGATCTGCCCAGAAGCTAATACTCCAGTGATAACGGGTTCTGAACTGAGTTGTTCAGAAGCCATCTCTTCATCGAATGTGACATTAACACTCTCAACAACTGTATTTGACTTCTTTAGATAAACACGATATGCTGCTGATGTTGAAGAATAACCAATGAAGATACCCTCGTCTGCCTTAGCACTGAATTTATTCAGACTCTCTCTGTCGTTAAGCACGAAACATTTGCACCCAAATATGTGAAAATACTTGATGGTTGGTGTTCTGTTGTTGATTAACTCATATGGAGTCTTCTGAAAACGGCGATGTATCATGGAACGATTTTGAGTATGGCATGCAGTCGACACAACTTCTGCCCACAAGAATAGAGGTAAGTCCGATTGGCTAAGCATAGTCCGAGCGGCCTCGACTAGCGTCCGATTTCGCCTTTCGACTACTCCATTTTGTTCAGGCATACGAGCAGCAGAATACTGATGTGAAATCCCGACTGATTAGAGATATTCATCAACAATCTTGTTCTTGAATTCTGTGCCATTGTCAGTCCGAAGAAACTTGACTTGTCGCTGCATTTTCACCTGGGTCGTCTTTAAGAAAGTAATGAGAACTTCGGGCGTCTCATCTTTTGATCGAAGAAATTTGACCCATGTGTATCTTGAGTAATCGTCCACAATAACCAACACATATTTCTTTCCACCCAAACTCTGAGTTCTCATTGGACCACACAAATCCATATGTAACAATTCTAACGGAGAACTAGTGCTTGGTTCAGGCTTCGGTTTATGTGCGACTCTCTTCATCTTACCCTTCTCACATGCAACACATAAGTGTTATTTCTTGTATTTCAGCTCAGGAAGTCCTTTAACCAGTTTCCCACGAACCAACTTGTTGATATAACGAAAGTTTAAATGAGATAAACGTCTGTGCCAGAGCCAACTTTGTTGCGTTGAAGCTTTTGTCATTAAACATACCCGATTGTCAATATGAACTTTGGAAAGATTGATGGTATAGAGGTTTGTCTTTCGATGTCCACCTAAGAGTTCTGTGCCGTCTTCAGTACGAACCGAGCAACTCTTAGACTTGAAGTTGACCTCTAACCCTTTATCGCAGAATTGACCAATGCTGAATAAGTTGTGCCCCAAGCCTTCGACATAACTCACTTTACTGATCGTTATGTTGTCTTGAATAATGTCACCATATCCTAAGATAGGTGAAAGTTGATCGTTTCCAAATCTGACATTTCCACTGAATTTCTCTGTATAGTTAGACAATAAAGTTTTTTGCCCAGTCATATGCTTGGAACATCCACTATCCAAGTACCACATATGCCGGGTCTACAAGAGAAATCAGGCAACAATAGATTTAGGTACCCATTTAAAAACGGGCCCTAACAGATTAGCACAAGATTTTGGTATCCACTTGAAAATGGACCCTCTGTTCTTTTGAAAACTTTTAAAAACATTTGATCTTGAAGAAATAACATGATAAGATTCATACCAATCAGAAAAATTATGAGAATAAGCAAAATCATTTCTCCGATAATGATAAGATGTAGTAGAAATAGGAGATAATTGAATCAATTGCTTTATTGAATACCTCTTGTAAAAAGTTACAAGGTTTTGTTTATTTGAAGCAAATTGATCAACTACATCAGTATCACTACTAACTGATCTATTACAAGAATTATCAGAAACTGATCCGACTATCTCATCATCCTTCCTTTTTGGTCTCCATTCGGATCGAGCTTTTGACTTTTTCATCCTTAAATCTGAAATATAAGATATATGTTTATTAGAAAAAGTAGATTTCTGAGACTGAGTTTTCTTTTGTGTACCAGTGTATTTCTGTTTCTGTAATCGCTGTTTCTTATGTTTCTTACCTTGAGCATAGTAATCAGCAGTTACAGAAACTGATTCACCAACCTTATTTGATGATTCATCAATATTAACACCACTTGGTAACACTTTGTCATTTACAAGACAAGTAGAATGATCAGGAAGTGTATCATTTGATTCAAACAAATCAATTTCGTTTATGCACCCATCATCAGAATTAAGAAAATCATTTGTAGACTCAAATAAGTCATTAGAATTATCAGAGAAAGTTTGAGGTGCCTTAGAAACTTTAGAACACATTGTAGATTTAGATTGAAAAATTGTGTTCTTTAATACTGTAGAAAACACACTTTGTTGAATATCAACCAAAAGTTTTTCATTAGATAACACATTTTCAAGCTCAACTATTTTGCTCTCAAGAATAAGTGTAGGAACATAAACCTTTGCAATTGCAGGTTTTTCCTTCATCTCAAAAGCATAATAACTAACAAAATAGTCGTTTGAAAGAACTTTTGGTGTTTCTGAAAGATAACTATCATTTAACTTTACATAGTTAAATGGTAGTTGCATTTTCTTTTTATTCTTTCTATTTTCAGTTTCTTTGGCCTCAACTTCTTCTGGTAATTTGGTAACAAATTTGGGTTTTAAATGAGGACATTTACTAGCACATGCGAGAAAATCATAATTATAAAGTGCTGGTTGTTTTCTGATGGCTTTCTTAAGATAATGGGGGTTTTTAAAACCAAGTCCCCATTTCTCTTTAACATCATCCTCTACGTTAGGTGCATTGAGAAAAATGGTTTGATCTGTTTGACCTCTTGCATAAAGTTTTTCTTCCAGACCATTTACCTTCTTGTTCAAAAGCTTATTTTCAACCTGCAGTTTATGAACAGTTAGTGCAGATTCTTTCTTCTCAAACTCAAACTCATACTTAGAAACTTTAACTTCAAAATCAGAAATCTTCTTTTCAAAACAATCTACTTGAAGTTTAGAATCATAATCAGACTTGCGTAAAGAATCAATGAGACATTTGTTCATAATAACAGACTTATTAAGCTCAAAGATCTTATCGTTCCTTTTAACAACTTTTTCGTTTTCGTTTTTCAATTTATTTTGTAAATCTTGAAGCTCAATCACCATGGTTTCCATTTTAGTAATGAAATCTTTTGCAGTTAAGTTTAATACCTCATTAGCTGACTCGTCATCTGACACATCATTCTTCACTTCTTTTCCCATAAGACATAAGTGAGCTGTCTTCCTTCTCCTCGTCTTCACCTTCGGAATGATCAAGCCAAAATTCATCTTCAGCCATTAAAGCTACACCCGCTTCTTGCTGTTTTGCCAATAGCAATTTGTTCTGATAGTACTGAGAGTTGCGAACTTTTGGATTCCGACAATCTTTAGCAAAATGACCCATCTTGCCACAATTGTAGCATTTGATTGAGTCAGTTGCTGGCTTTTCAGCAACAGTGTAATCATTCACATACTTCTTCTTCTCATCGGGTTTCTTCTCCACATATCTGTTCTCTTCATATCTCTTTCCTTCCACTCTTTCACGGTGCTCATGATTCTTTGAACTTGATGAAGAATACCGTTGAGAATTTGATCCCGGCTTCTTGTAGAATTTCTTTTGAAAGGCACGGGTCAGTAAAATCATGGCTTGTTTCAGACTTTCTCCATCATCACCATCTGATGCAGATTCAGATTCAGAACTGATAAGAACTTTCTTCTTCTTCTTTTCTTTCTCCTTCTCTCCGGCTACCAAAGCAATAGGATCAGGAACTTTTTCTGCTTTCTTTTTCTCAGCTCTCTTCTCCTTCACTTCTTCTTCATTCTGCCTCAGAGTCTCATACACTTCATGTAACGGGATTTCATTCAGATTCTTCATTTGTTTCATCCTACGTGTATGCTTCTTCCATTCAGGTCGTAGAATGCTAAGGAATTTGACATTGTAGCATTTGATTGAGTCATCTTTAGCAAAATGACCCATCTTGCCACAATTGTAGCATTTGATTGAGTCAGTTGCTGGCTTTTCAGCAACAATGTAATCATTCACATACTTCTTCTTCTCATCGGGTTTCTTCTCCACATATCTGTTCTCTTCATATCTCTTTCCTTCCACTCTTTCACGGTGCTCATGATTCTTTGAACTTGATGAAGAATACCGTTGAGAATTTGATCCCGACTTCTTGTAGAATTTCTTTTGAAAGGCACGGGTCAGTAAAATCATGGCTTGTTTCAGACTTTCTCCATCATCACCATCTGATGCAGATTCAGATTCAGAACTGATAAGAACTTTCTTCTTCTTCTTTTCTTTCTCCTTCTCTCCGGCTACCAAAGCAATAGGATCAGGAACTTTTTCTGCTTTCTTTTTCTCAGCTCTCTTCTCCTCCACTTCTTCTTCATTCTGCCTCAGAGTCTCATACACTTCATGTAATGGGATTTCATTCAGATCCTTCATTTGTTTCATCCTATGTGTATGCTTCTTCCATTCAGGTCGTAGAATGCTAAGGAATTTGACATTGTTTTCCAGCTACTTCTTTTTGACTTTGTTCTTTGTCAGTTCATTTAGAAGCACAGTAAACCGTTCATATGTATCTTCCAGACTCTCATTCTCTTTGGCTTTGAATTCCTCGTAGCGATTGATGCAATTGGCCACTTTCATCTGATTCCCGACCTTGGATCCCATCATCATCTTTTCCAATTGATCCCACATCTTTTTAGCTTCATGCTTGTAGCTATCAATCTTGATATAGATGTCATTAGGAATGCTTTGAAGTAGAAGAGACCTTGCTTGCCTGTCAGCTTTATACCGACTCTTCTGTTCTTCAGAATACTGAGATAAATTCACTTTAACTAGTTCTGTCTTTTCTTCTCTTTCCTCATCATCATGTACATTATCAGATTCATCATTAACAGGTACTTGAACCATGATTGGTGCCATAGGACCACTTGTAATTGACTCCAGAATATTCTCCCCATTTGCATGTCGATCTATGAAATCTAGGAATCGATCGTTCCATTGTTCATACTCTCCTTTGAACAGTATAGGAGGCTTGACATCAGTACCAATTGAAAGTGCATCATTTGAAGTCATCTTGAAAAACCTGTTTGAAAAAACATATGCAATAAGAAACTAGAAATTGATCGTTAGTCCAAAATATGAAATAAAAAAAAATCTTGAAATTTAGAAAAATCAGAAATTATGAGAAATTTGACTAAGTATTAAAACTCGCAAGCTTAAAACTCGCAAACACTGTTTCGAAGAAACTCGCTAGTTGAACCATGCGCGTTTAACAAACTCGCACCAGAAACTCGCAGATGAGTACTTGCGCTTTTTAACAAACTCGCAGATCACTATTTCTGATAAACACGCAGATAGAGACGTGCGCGTTTGATAAACTCGCTAGTCGCTACTAGCGCGTTTTTGACCAAACCCGCAGATCGAAAGAACTCGCAAACCACTGTTCCTCTTCAAACTCCCACCCTTTGACTAGCGTGTTTGGGTAACTCGCTAACCACTACGTGCGCGTTCTGGTCCTTAGAATATTTTCCAACTTTTCCAAACTCGCAGACTTCAACTAGCGTGTTTCTAGAACTCGCTAGTCGTTGCTTGCGCGTTTTTGACCAAAAACTTTCCCTTCGATATGCGCGTTTTTGCGGATGAACCTTGCGCGTTTGAACGATGAACTTGCGCGTTCTGGAGATCTAGCGCGTTCTTCAGACTATCGACTCAAAAATTGATTTTTTTCATCTGTTTTCGATCCAAACTTTGTCCAATTGCCTTGAAACTTTGTATTGTTGCTCGATTACAACAATAGAACATATTACGACTCAAGAATTTCACAAACAAACAATCACAATAAAAAAAAATTGATAATACAGTGAATATCGACTCGTGAACAAACACTCAACAAAAATCACAAATTCGTGTGAATTACAGTGCAATACTGAAATTAAAGTACATAGACTCGATCTATTACACTTTTCGAACAATTCCTAATCAAATCCTGCTCCAAAAACACACTCAAACTCAAACGAACGATTCTCGGCTCAAGAACAGTGACGAACCAACATTTTCTTGAATTTCTTGATCTGATTTCACCTTTGGATCTGCTCTGATACCAATTGTTATTCCCATATTCTAGTTCCTATTCAAGATTAATCAAACAAAACAAGATTAACAATCAAATTACCTGTTTGATTTCAATTCAATTCCAAGATTACACTTTCTCTCTCTCCAATCTCTCTCTAACGAACTCTCTCTATCTATCTTTACAGAATTTTTCTCTCAAAACGTATTTTGTTAACTAACTAAACAATACTGAATATAAAATCTATTTATACCAACTCCTAATACAAGGAAACTAAAATACAAAATACAAATACAAAGACACTTTGACTTTTATTACAAAAGACTTTGACTTTGATGAGATTTGACTTTTTCAGCTTTGACTTTCTTGACCTTTGACCTTCAGTCTTCTTGATCTTGTATCCAATATATTTATGCTCTAACACTACTATATTATTAAAATTCTAATACGTTTAATTAGTTTTTTTGGAAAGTTTTGAAAGCCAAATTTGTATTCCACTTTTCTTCCATTTTTCTGGTTCAAAGTTACATTTAGCATCCTTATAATTAGTTATTTAAATTACTTTATATTATTTGCTTTTTCATTTTTCATTTTACACCTTTATCATGTTAATACAAATAATCGTATATGAACAAAAATGCAATGAAAAGATATGTTTTTTTTTCAAGTTATATCATTATAATCGTCTCGTCAATACTTTCAAAACGAGCCCAATGTTGAATATATTTTTTAATTCAACCGTACTATTAAATATCATGAATATCCGAATTAATTTGTTTTCTATTCATACGCTTTATTTTTATTTTTTCATTTTTAGCATATTAAAAACTCATAATCATAGACCCACTAAAATATTAAAAAAAACGTGTTTCATATTTTTTTTAAATTACACCACTATTATTTGTTCGTCAATATTTTCAAATTAAGTTTATTTTTTGAATATTTATTGATTTAGTACTATTACAAAATAGAATAAATACGTATCAATTTTACTATATATATATATAGATATAGAAGATAGCATACCGATAAATATTTGTAACAGCTATTGTAAAAAAAAACGAGGTATACATATCTATATTAGATTTTTTTATTGAATTAATTAAAAGTTTATAATCAGGTAAATTATAAAGTTATACAACTAACATCAATATGGACAAAAATAAAACAAAAATGAAATATGATTGAAAATGCATAACAAAGTACTTCAGATTCAATGCATAATTCACATATAAGTGCACCAAACGACTCAAGCACCGTGTTTTCATAGACTAAAGTATCGATAAGGACGAATAATACAAACTTAAAATGAAACGTTGTTGTCATTTTGATTTCGAGATGTTTCGCGAGCGGATACATACATTTGTTAATTGTTACTTCGATTTCATGATTTTTCGCGCTGCATCGTGCACGAGTATATGACTATTTAAATATAAAGAAATAAGGATGGTTTATTTATTCATATTTTTCTTCAAACATGAAAAAAAATGTCTTTATGGGTATGTTTGGTATGATTTGACAAAATCGAAAACATATTAAATTGGACTGGATATGATTATTTCAGTTTGATTCTATATGTTCTAGAAAACCAATAGTATCTAATTCAGTTCTTCATTCAAAAAGATTTTAAGAATTCGTCTACACTTCATTTTCAATTCAGTTTAAAATCGAAATTGGACTGGTTTATTCATTTTCTAAAGTTGAAATGAAAGGTTTTTGTTTTTTGACATTAAGACAAACACGTTTATATATTCGGTTAATGGTGTGGTCTTGGACTAAAACTGGTTTTAAAATACTGAATCCGTTTATATTAGTTTGATTCTTCTTTGTTTTGGTTTTGTGACTTCTATCAGATTTGGTATCGACCCGATAAACATCCCTATTTGACTTCAGCACATATCATCAAAATTCTAAATAATGAATGCTAACACACACACACACACAAAAAAAAAAAAAAAAAAAAAAAAAAAAAAAAAACTTAAAACTTTAAGAAAGGAGTTTGTAATTTTTGTGACAACTTAAAATAAAAATTATTGTTTTCATTAGTTGTTGGGAGTAGGAGTCGTTTGGGTTGGAATTGGTATAGACCAACGTTTGGGTTGCAAGCGATAGGGATAGAGGAAAATATAAAATATATAATAATAATAATCTATATCTATACTATCTATACTATATTATAAAAATGACATAAAAAACTCTTAATTACAACTCACTAATCTTTATGTACTATCATTTAAAGTTATCTACTTAAAATCTCTTAAAAATAACTACTAAAGCCTAATGTACTATCTATAAAGCTTTTAACCCTAATTAATATATTTCATCCTTATCCCCCAAAATCCTTATCTCTAATCCCCAAATCCTAAAATTATGAAATTTGAATTCTGATAAACATAATCAAAACAGGATAAACATCTCAATTTAAATATAAAAAATTTAAAATATATAAGATAATTAATGAATTTTAACAAACTACTTAATTTTTTTTATATAAAAAACATTATATTGTTAAGCCTAAATTAAACAAATTTATTTATAAAAAACCATTATCACTCAATAAAAACCATCCAAAATCGTACTGTAAATCAATAAAAAACAAAAAATAAAAATAAACATTAAAATCGTGATGTATTAAACATTATGTACTATTATTTAATGTTAATCTACTTAAAATCTCTTAAAAACAATTAATGAAGCAATATGTACTACTTTTAAATGCTTTTAACCCTAATTAATAAATTTCATTCTTATCACCCAAAATCCTTATCTCTAATCCCCAAATCCTAAAATTATGAAATTTGAATTCTGATAAACATAATCAAAACAGGATAAACATCTCAATTTAAATATAAAAAATTTAAAATATATAAGATAATTAATGAATTTTAACAAACTACTTAATTTTTTTTATATAAAAAACATTATATTGTTAAGCCTAAATTAAACAAATTTATTTATAAAAAACCATTATCACTCAATAAAAACCATCCAAAATCGTACTGTAAATCAATAAAAAACAAAAAATAAAAATAAACATTAAAATCGTGATGTATTAAACATTATGTACTATTATTTAATGTTAATCTACTTAAAATCTCTTAAAAACAATTAATGAAGCAATATGTACTACTTTTAAATGCTTTTAACCCTAATTAATAAATTTCATTCTTATCACCCAAAATCCTTATCTCTAATCCCCAAATCCTAAAATTATGAAATTTGAATTCTGATAAACATAATCAAAACAGGATAAACATCTCAATTTAAATATAAAAAATTTAAAATATATAAGATAATTAATGAATTTTAACAAACTACTTAATTTTTTTTATATAAAAAACATTATATTGTTAAGCCTAAATTAAACAAATTTATTTATAAAAAACCATTATCACTCAATAAAAACCATCCAAAATCGTACTGTAAATCAATAAAAAACAAAAAATAAAAATAAACATTAAAATCGTGATGTATCTCGCTGCATTGCGCGAGTACGCTTCTAGTATTATAAAGTACAGATAAAAAACTCTTAAAAACAATTATTAAAGTTTGATGTACCACAATTTAATGCTAATTACTTAAAACTTAAATAAAGAATGAAAACTTAAAATCTTTTCCTATTTAATCCTTATCTCTAACAAGTTTAACTTTCCTAAAATCACTCCTCACTTCAACTATCCTAAAATCACTCCTCACTTCAACTATCCTAAAATCACTTCCTGCATAATTAAATACAGAATAAAAATTAAATTTTAAATATAAAAAATCTAAAACATAATTAAAAAAGTCTAACAGAATATTTAATGTTTATTTTATAAAAAAAATTATTTTATTAAACCTAAAATAAAAATTACATTATTATTAAACAATCGAAGAAACTCTTAAAACAAACATTTATGCATCAAGTACTGTTTATTGATACACATTACTTAAAATTCAAAATTACAAGTCATGATGCATGAGTACAAATTTTAAACCTATATGTTTGAATTCATAACTAACCGATAAACATAATCAAAACAGGATAAAAAACATCATCACTTTCTCAAAACCATCCAATTTCGTACTGTAAATCGACAAAAATCGTGATTTATCTCGCTGCATTGCGCGAGTGCACTTCTAATAATAATAATAAAATCGTAAGCCAAATCGATCCCTACCGGTTCTTTTCCAAATTGGAGTGTTAAGTGAATACATATTAGGGTTTGTTTTAATTTATAAATTGTAAATCTAAACAACACCATTTGAAATATTTTTATAACTTTTCATGTCTTAAACATCTATTAGCATGTTAAATAGTATGAGTTTTTAAACAATATTGAGGCCCAATTTTACTTGAGGTTGGGGGCTGATTTACATAAACCTATGAACCACCTTAATTGAAGACCTGTCCAATTTCTTTCAACGAGGCAATTACGGTTCTTCGATTTTATCGATCTGAACCAAGTTTGCTCTCTCATAACAAATGGCTTATGTATTTTTGACGTATTTCACAAAAAAATATCGAGCAACCTTTTAACTAAATGGGAAAAGAATGAAGCATTAAGTTGGTTGGCATTTGAAAAAAAAAAATAATAAAAAAAAGGTTGTAGTTGTATTTTGATCCATAGTCTGATTAGGTTGAATTTTGATTAATCCATTCAACAAACAGTGGCAATCAATGATAGAGCCAAAAAAAGACTAGCAAGTGCAATTAGGGCTGACAATCGGTAAGAGTAAACATGTTATCCGTTATCTGTTTCGATCAGTTGGATAAGGGTATGGATAAAGAAAATTTTATCCATTTATCCACTTATCCATTACCCGTTTATCCGAAATTTTAGTGGATAGGATATGGATAAACGGTTTTTCGTTATCCATTACCTGTTACCTGTTACCTGTTACGATATAATATATGTGTATGTATAATTATATAAAATTATATATTAGTGTATATATACATAGTTATATTAGTTTAATTATTAATATTTTTTTAATAATGTTGTCGTATATTGTGCACTTTAATTTATTTCTTATATTTATCGAGTAAAAGATTTCATGCCGATTAAATGAGAAACAAGATGGGTTTCGAAAAATAAATACAACGATAAGTGTTAGTCTTACAATTTTTTATTGTTTTTAAAATATTATACTATGATTATATTTAGAGTAATAAAATGTTTACTATAACAAATCAGATATAAAATAATAACTATATTTATGAACTTATGTTTTACTTATATGTTTGAGGTTTAACAATATCAATTAGTTGAAAATGAAATTTTGTTTTACCATTTATCCATTACCCGTTTCGTTACCCGCTACTTTTAATGGGTAGGGTAGGGTACAGATAAAGGTTTTATGAGATGAATAATTACCCGTTTCGTTACCCGTTATTTTAAATAGATTGGATAACGGATTAACCCTTACCCTACCCATACCCTACCCGTTGCCAGCCCTAAGTGCAATAGTCTCTCCCCTCTTTCGATTTTTATAATTAATAAATATTTCAAAAAGAAAAATTAATATAAAATCATGAATTGACCTTTTTTTATATGTGAATTACTGACATTTAATGGTGTTTCTTGAGTTGAATCTTGAGGACTTACCTATTTAAATTCGATTATTGAATCTAAAGTTGTGTGGACGATCATTCTTGGTTTATATAACATTAGAGCTATTTTTGATTAGGGGTTGTTTAATAAACACTTACCCGGTAAGTGCTTACTAGATCATTTTACTTACCGGATGAACATGGTAAGGGCCAAGAATCTTACCCGGTAAGAGCAATTATAAGAATGAAGAGTCTTACCCGGTAAGTGAGGGTGACGACTCTTACCCGGGTAAGCGCTTACCGGGTAAATTATTGCATACAATACCGTTTTGATGTACCACAATCTTACCCAATAAAATAAATTATAGTGTTGACTCATCTGGTAAGAGCTTACTGGGTAAGCTCATTTATGGTCTCGAACTCGAGATCGATTAGCTCATTTAATGGATTGAACTCAATAGTTTTATATTTAATTTTACTTAAGACATATGTCTCTTACACCCATACCACTGAAATTCTACTTATTTTAGATTGTTTTGTTATTGATGTTTTTGAATTACATGTGATTTATGCAAAATTTAAGGTTTGCTCATGTTCTTGATGGTTGGAAAAGATGTAGATTAAAGAAAAAAAAAATAATTAAAAAAATTGAAATAGTAAAAATGGAGTAAACTTCAATTTTGGTCCTTGAGGTTTAGTTAAAAGTCTGAAAGTAGGACCTAAACTTTAATAAGTATAGAAATAATTCTTATAGTTTTTATTTTGCTCTGGAATTGGTCTATGATCATTTAACCTCGTTTATTTTATCTGTTAGAATAAGGAACATTTCAGTCTTTTCATCAAAAGTTTTAATTTTCTTTTAAAAAATAACATAACATGTATTTTATCTTAGTATAATTTTTTTTTCCTCAATCTAAAATTTGTTATTTTTATAAGAAAAAATAGAACAAAATTTAATGTTAATTTTAAAAAAGAAAATTGAAGATTTTGAGGAAAAGATCGAAATATCCCTCGATCTAACGGAGAAAATAAACAAAATTAATGATCAGGTACCATTTTCAAAGCAAAAAAAAACCACAATAATAATTTAAATTAAGATACTTCTTTTAAATTTTTTAATAAATCTCAAGCACCAAAATTAAAG
The DNA here is from genome assembly GCA_954870635.1 of Arctium minus. Classification (NCBI taxonomy): domain Eukaryota; kingdom Viridiplantae; phylum Streptophyta; class Magnoliopsida; order Asterales; family Asteraceae; genus Arctium; species Arctium minus. The sequence goes on along the minus strand of OX941092.1, from coordinate 76,491,943 downwards.
TTTACTCCAATATGATGATTATAATATTATTGGGCCTAGGTCTTTATATATTGGGCAAGACTTTTATTTATTTGGCCACTGCTAACTAGAAAAGTTTTGAAACTTTGGCCCAGGCCCAATAGATTTCAAGTCTTAGATTTTATACTTTTATTGTCTCAAAATAAGTGTTTATTTTCAAAAGTAAGTGGTCGTTTACATAAACACTTACTCGGTAAGCATTTACCGGTTAAATTCGACGCTATCACTTACCTTACAGAGTTACAGGTAATTTTAGCCCATTGCTTACTTACCGGGTAAGAGTCGTCGTCCACTCGTGCTCAATTACCGGGTAAGACTCTCGACCATTGCTTTCATTCTTACCGGGTAAGGTTATTGGTCATTGTCATATTCATCGATTAATGTAATATAATTTGGTAAGCTTAGTAAGTGCTTACCCGAGTAAGTATTTGGTAAACGACCCCTAAATGTCTACTTTGCCATTCTACCATTAATTATGAGATATTTAGAACTTTTCTCTCTATGATCAAGGGTAGAACTATCATTTTGTTAATTTAAATTGTAATAATTATACATTTCTAAAACTGTGTGTCTTTTTTATTATATACGTTTATTTTGAGAATGGAGGGAATATTTATATTAAATTTTAATACATCAATTTTCACTATTCATTGGAATAACATTAGTCATTTCTAACCGATTAGTATTAATTATATCACTTTTACATATTTGATATACATTTATTATTTAACTATAATAATTTTTAGTGTATATAATTAGTTTAATTAACTATATAATTAGTTTAATTAACTATTTAATTAGTTGTAGCAAATTAGTTAAATTTATAATTAGTTTTAGTTTTAAATTTTAAATTTTCAACCAATTAAAACAAAAAATATATAAAAATAACATTTTGTTTGAGTTAAAAATAGGGTTCATCCTTGTGCTTCAAAATATATTAGGGGTTGTTTGTCAAACGCTTATGTGTTTAACGACAAGATAAATCACCCTCACTTATCTTATCCTATAACATTCTTGACCATCAAAATAAATTGTTCGTAATCACAGTAAGTGTTTACCAGGTAATAGTCTTTTTCCTCACTTATCGAGTAAGAGTCTTTTTCCTTACTTACCGGGTAAAACTCTCGGTCCTTGTCATGCCTCTTAGTGGGTAATTTTTTTTTGTCTTTGTCATGCTCATTCAGTAAGGTAAGTGATATTGATAAACGCATACCCAATAAACATTAAGTAAAGGGCACTTTAGTGTGCTTCAACATGAGCTTTTTTTGACACACTATTGAGCATTCTAGTACTTTTTTTAAAACTCTTTAGCACATTGATTGGAGATGACTTAACTTTAGTTTAATCATGAATTTTAAATTATTATTAAATATTGATTAAACTACAATTTTGGTCCACGAGGTTTACCGGTTTCTTTGAAAATCGTCCCTAAACTTCAATAACTACAGTGAGCGTCCCTGAGGTTTGCATTTTGCTTTGAAAATCGTCCCTGGTCACTAACCCCGTTAAATTTCTCCGTTAAGTTAGGGGCATTTTCGTCCAAACATGTTTTATCTCTTTTTTTGCAATTTTTCTTAGGCTTTTTTTTTGTAAAAATCATGAAACACTAGGGACCTAATTGTGATTTACTCTCATATATTTTTGTAAGACCCACCGCTGGTGAGGAGCCAACGTCGGCGGGCTGTTAATGTGTAATTCCCTGAAATCCAAGTTTCTAAATGCAAACAATCAATTAAACAAACAAGAATGATTCAAACCTGTTTTGATTCAATCTCAAATCCACAGATTACAAAACCTGTTTTCTTTTCTCTCTTAGCTCTCTCTCTAGACAGCTCTCTCTCAAAACCCTATTCTCTTTTTCACACTTTTTTTCACTTTGCCACTCCTCTAACAAAGAACAAACAAGTCTATTTATACCTACTACAATACAAAGGAAATAAAACAAATACAATTGATTTTGACTATTTATTACAAATTGACTTTGACTTTCTATGAGAGTTGACTTTTCAGCTTTGACTTCTTGAATCTTGAATCTTCAATCTTTATGATCTTGAATCCAATAAATCTGTGCTCTAACATTCTCCACCTTTGGATCAAGATCATTACTAAAAAGATTTAGCAATTCAGTCTTCTCTCTTTAATCTCGATTGAAATAAACTCCCCCTTTGAAAATTCATTCTCCCCTTTTTGTGCATAGAACATTCTCTCTTTCTTTGATAAGCACAATCTTCAAAACTTTGTATTTCTTGACTTTAGGACATTTCTTTAAACACTATGTTCTCCCCCTTTTTGATGAATAGAACATCTGGTTCATCATCAAAACCTCTTCCAAGAAATGTCTTTGACCATTCTGATCTTGTTCAAGAGCCTCTGATTCTTTGCCAATTCGAACAATGTATTCATCTAGATCTTTTCAAATCTAGACAAAATAGGAATTTAACACCTGAATCAACAAATGAATCAGTTAACATGCCTGTCAGTAACACAAAGTTACTGTGTGTAACGAATACACATTGGAAAGGAGTTTTTTTATGTTCACTCCCCCAGGGCTTCCATTCAATCATCGAAACACCACAAAGGCAATTTCTATGAACGTTATGACAAATAAACAAATTCTTTGTGTGTTCGTGCATGTGATAGAAAGAATTAAGCACGAATGATTGCTTTAAGGCTCAACATTGTGTAAACCACTGAGACAACAGTAGATAAACACAGACTCAATGTGCATGATTGAAGTGCGAAGGTGGGGCAAACTTCCTTCTTTTCAATATCCAGATTTTCCAAATGAAAATCAGATAGATAATGTGCTGCATCCCCAGAAAAATATGAAACATTTTCTTGTTAAGAAGAAAATGAGTGGCTAGTGGGGTTAATGTCAAGATTTGGCATGGGCTAGTTTCCTGTTTCAATAATGTTCACCAAAGAATTGTGAAACATTAGAAATGTGGCTGCCCGACTCAGAAAGTAGTTGGTGCAGAGTTTGATATTATTTTACTCTTAGCTCACACCCTCTTTCTTTTTATCATTAAGCTCACATCTAACCAAACTCTCTTTTCCATTTTACCTCAACATACAATCCCACACTCATTTCTTTTTGACTCCTCACACTCAATCACGAAGGATTAACTTCTTGGGTAGGAAACACTGGTTAACGTGAATCCATAGAAGTTTAAGTTAAGTCCTAGCACAAAGATCCCATGGTGTCCTAGAAAGCATGAGTTGCTCAGATGATTTAACTTTATGAGTTAAAGCTCAAATACAAGTCAGATGTTTGTATGCTCAGAATATAATCATGAAGATTTGAGCATTTGAAGCATTGAAGTATTTTCAAACAAGTAAATTGAATGAATGAATGAGAATGCAAGAGACTTGTTTGAAAATCTGACATTGTATGAAAAATGATCAGAATCAAATGATATAGCAATCAAGGCTTATGGTAAAAAATAATGGATATTTGTCTATACGAACAAAAAATACAGAGATTCTTGAAATGAATGTTTCGAAATGAAATGACGCTCAAAATTCATTGAAGTACAAGTGGGGTGTATCATCATCGAAAAGTTGGTCAATATGAGACATAGTGATAACTTTTTCAACAATAGAATTAAACCGGTGTGTGTGAATACTTGAAAGTATATAAACAAGATAATACGCAAGTATATATCTTTGGAAACACACGGTTTGTTAAGCATTGAAGCACAAATAAAAATGAAAACATTTAAAATCACACTTCCAATTCATGAAATCTGTTTAAGAATCGGGAAGTGGTTTGAACATTTAAGAATAATGTTTTCTATGATTGAAAGTTGTCCTTCTTTCAACCATATATGAGATGAAGATAAAGAATTATACATTTTGCGTGCAATCTTACATCTCATGAAGTCAAGCTTAAAGTCATAAAGATATGATCTTGTAAGCATCTCTCAAACTGTAAAAGTCTCAAAGTCATAGTCAAATCAACTTTATTCACAAAAATTAAAAGACATAAAGCAGTAAAACAATTAAAGTACGAGTTCTGATCTGAAGTAATCAGAAGTCATAATTCTTTTACTCCCCCTGAAATTATGCATCAGAAAAATTATCAGTGTAAAAGATATGCATTAACTCCCCCTCAAATGTAGATCATCATATCTGTCAGATACATAAAGTTTCAGAAAAATATGTACTCCCCCTTGAATGTTGATATTCTCAGATAAGTTCCAAGGAGTACAATTTTCATATCAGCACAGGAGTAAAGTCTTTTGATCATTGAAGTGCGAGTCCTAAACTGTTGTGTTTAGAAGTCATTGTTCTTTCACTCAATCTTGACTTAATCTTCCTGTAACACAGATTCATCCTTTTTCTTTGGTATCCATTTGCATTTGGATCCAACTGTGTTAGTACTTGATTTTGGCACCCATTTAAACTTGGGTCCTCTTTTCCGTTGAAAACCATATGAAGAGTTAGAACAATGAGAATATACAAAATATGTGCCAAACCAATCATCAGAATATTTATGAGAATTATAATCATTTCTATCATAATTTGAAAACGTTCTAGTAGACAAAGATAACTGGAATAATTGCTTTCTTGAATATTTCTGCGAGAATCAACAAGTTTTGGTTTACAAATAGCAACATCCACAATTATATCATCTTTACTAGTAGTAATCTTATTACAATCAGCACTAGAAAATGATGTAGAATTCTCATCCATCTTCTTCTTAGGTTGCCATGCAGATTTAACTCCATGCCTTTTCCTTTTCACATCTGAAAAATTTGAAACTTCAGAGTTAGACCGATGAGAATCAAATAAATGCTTCTGCTTTGACTTACCAGTGTTGATCTATTTCTGTGAATGCCCAGATTTCTTCATCTTACCTTTGGCAACTTTCTTTTTCACAGGAACTGATTTATCAACTTTCGTTGATGGTTCACCTTTATCAAACACACTTGGTAATCCAAAAGAATTAATAACAAAAGATGAATGATCAGGAAGTTTAGAATTAAAATCAAATTGAGCAATACATTCATCTAAAACACCATCAGAGTTTAAGAAATCAAACCCATCATTAAGTATCCTAGACATATCATTAGAATTTAAAGCTTTAGAAAAATCAAAAATTTTCAACACAGTTAAAAGCACATTTTGTTCTAAATTCATCAAAATTCTTTCTTCTGACAGAGTATTCTCAAGTTCAGAAATTTTACTTTCTAAAACGAGAGGAGGAACGTAAATTTTACCTTCAATAGGCTTTGCCTCCAACTCTTTTGAGGAATAACTCACAAAATAGTCATCTGAAAGAAATTTTGATTTATTAGAACTATAACTACTATTCAACCTCTCATATCGAAATGGAAGTTGAACTTTAGTTTTGTTCTTTCTTTTCTCATATTCCTTGGCTTCATCTTCTTCAGATAGTTTAGTCCACTCAACATGAAGATCAGGGTATCTTGATGCTAGACTTAAAAATGTAAAAACATAAAGTGCAGGCACTTTAGATATACCCTTCTTAAGATAGTGTGGATTCTCATAACCGAGTCCCCAACACTCTTTGTTCTCTTTGGGTTTGTTTAGATGAATGGTTTGTTCATTTTGACCCAATGTGTATAATTTTCCTTCCAAATCATTCACTTTTTCAAGTAAAGATTTGTTTTCTTTTGAAAGCGAAGAATGCATTTTAGTAAGAGCTTTTGAATCAAACTCACTCAATCTATACTTTGAATTAGTTTCAGCTAACTCTTTAAGAATTAGAGTCTTTTCTTTAGCAGTGGTATCAATATTTTTATGTAAAGTCTCAATCAATACTTTATTCTCAGCAATATTCTCGCTAAGTTTCTGTATTGATTGGTCTTTGTCTTTATTGATACCTCTTTCACGCTTAAGCTTTGACTCTAACTTTTCGAGTCTAATCATCATGACATTTATTTGATTTAAAAAATCTGATTCAGTCATGTCACATACCTCATCAATTTCTTCTTCAGCTGACTCAACTTCAGCTTCAACTTCATCCACCATCCTTCCCATTAGGCACATGTGTGCTATCTCTTCCTTCTCTTCAGTCTCAACCTCTTCATCTGAATGATCAAGCCAAAATTCATCCTCTGCCATCAATGCTTTGCCAGCCTCTTGTTGCTTGGCTAGAAGCATCTTGTTCTTGTAGTACTCAGAGTTTCTGACTTTTGGCTTGCGGCAGTTTTTAGCAAAATGCCCCCGTTTGCCACAATTGTAGCATTTAGTTGGCTCTGGCTGCTTTGTCTCTTCAGCTCTAACCTTTCTTTCCTCTGGCTTCTTCTCTTCCACTCTCTTTCCTTCAATTTTCTTCTTGTGCTCATAGTTGTTTGACCTAGAAGAGTATCTCTGACTGTTTGAGCTTGGCTTTTTGTAAAACTTTTATTGAAAAGCTTTTGTAAGCATCATCATGGCCTTCTTCAAACTTTCACAGTCATCTGAATCAGAGTTATCTTCACTCTCTACCTCTTCTGATTCAGACAGTATTACTTTCTTTTTCTTCTTCCGACTCACACTCTTCTGTTTCACAACTAGAGCAACTGGATCAACAACTACCTTCTCAGCCTTTTTCTTGTCACCCAAAATCTCATCTACCTCTTCTTCATTTTGTCTAAGAGTTTCGTAGACTTCATGGAGTGGTATGTCGTTCAAATCCTTCATCTGCTTCATCTGCCTGGTAAATCTCTTCCACTCAGGCTGCAAGATACTCATGAATTTGACATTAAGCTCAATTTGTGACTTATTCAGTTTGTTCTTGCTGAGTTCGTTCAACAAAGTCACAAATCAGTCATAAGTAGCTTCCAATGATTCACCCTCCTTAGCCTTGAACTCTTCATAGTTATTGAGGTAATTTGAGATTTTGAGCTGGTTCCCAACTTTAGATCCAAGCATCATTTTCTCCAGTTGATCCCACATCTGCTTTCTAGTGGCATTGTAGCTGTCAATCTTAACATATATCTCGTTTGTTATGCCTTGAAGAATGAAAGACTTTGCTAGTTTATCAGCTCTTGATCTATCTTTCTCCTCATCAGTGAATTCATTAAATGTAAGTTCATATTCTATCTGCTCAGTTCCAACAGTACGAGTCGATTTTGGAATTGACATAACTCCTTGTTCCAAAGATATCTTGATAAGTTCACCCAATGCGTGTCTGTCTATGAAGTCCATGAACCTATCTTTCCACTGCTCATACTCTCCCTTGAAGAGTACTGGTGGCTTTGTGTCAGTTCCGATGGCGAGAGCTTCTTTGGAAGTCATCCTGTTTTGAAAAGATATGCAAATAAGAAACTTGAAAAATGACCGTTAGTCCGAATGAAATCAATCAAATCAGAAAAACTTGAAATGAAAATCAAAAATTGAAATTTCCAAAATTCTCAAGTCTAGAATTCGCAAAATATAAGGAATTAGAAAAGAATTCGCACACAACACAAAATCACACAGAATTCGCAAACCTATAGAATTCGCTAACACTCAGAATTGCGCTAAGTGAAGCTGGCGCGAATCTTAGAAATTCGCTAAACAAAGCTAGCGCGAAACTTAGAAATTCACTAAATGAAGCTAGCGAGAAATATACTTTGCGCTAATAAGAGATGGCGCAAAACTCAGAATTCGCTATAGGCACAACTGCGAAACCTCAAGTTTTCGCAACACAAGGTTCTGCGAATCTTGAAGAATTCGCACACTTCAAGCCTGCGAAATCTTGGCGAGAAATTAAGAAACGCGCTACCCACACCTACGAATTTTTTACCTTTCGCAAACATTAAGCCTGCGAAACTTGTACCTTTCGCAGACACTAAGCCTGCGAATTTTGTACTTAAGATATTTTCAGAAAATAAACACAATGCGAAAACTAATTCAAAGGATCTGCGAATCCTTTGATCAACCCTACGAAATTCAAGCCCACTGCGAGTTCTTGGAAGATCTTCTGCGAATCCTTGAAGAACTTGCGAGTTCTTCACTTATACTTCGAAAAAACGACTCTGAATCAAACAAAACCTATCTAGACTTCGAGTTACAGATTGAAACTTTGAGAATTCGATCACCTAAAAGTCTAGAACATATTACAATCAATTAATTTCAAAAACAAGCACTCTAAATGAGATTCGATCAATGGAACAGTGCACAAGAACTCGTGAAAACCAAAACTCCAAAATCACCAAGAATCCTATCGATTACAGTGCAATACTCGATTAAACCAATACAAACTCGATTTAAAGCACTATTCGATCATTACTTGATCAATTTCAAACTCTAAAACATACAAACACTCAAAAACCAAATCTGGATATTGATGAACAGTGTTCGAACAAAATTTTCTGAAAAATTTGATTTCGATTCAGATCTGCTTTGATACCAATTGTAATTCCCTGAAATCCAAGTTTCTAAATGAAAACAATCAATTAAACAAACAAGAATGATTCAAACCTGTTTTGATTCAATCTCAAATCCACAGATTACAAAACCTGTTTTCTTTTCTCTCTTAGCTCTCTCTAGACAACTCTCTCTCAAAACCCTATTCTCTTTTTCACACTATTTTTCACTTTGCCACTCCTCTAACAAAGAACAAACAAGTCTATTTATACCTACTACAATACAAAGGAAATAAAACAAATACAATTGATTTTGACTATTTATTACAAATTGACTTTGACTTTCTATGAGAGTTGACTTTTCAGCTTTGACTTCTTGAATCTTTAATCTTCAATCTTTATGATCTTGAATCCAATAAATCTATGCTCTAACATAATGTCTATTCATCAAGGAATCACATCCTCACTCTTTTGCCTTCTCACAATCCCAATGATGCTGTTGTTGGATTCTTTAAAACACCATCTTTATTCAAGATTCATAACCCCTCCTCCTCTTTCTGCAATAACTCCACACCACTCATTCAAAGATTTCACAGACTCTCTGTTTCAACATCTGTTCAAGAAGCCATTGATGAACAAACTTCGTTACCCACTGTCCCTGATGATCAAGAAGACGAGGTCTATCTATCTATCTCTCTCTCTATCTCTCTCTTTCTCTCTCTCTCCCTCTCTCTCTCTCTATATCTCTTTCTCTCTCTCCCCCCCTCTCTCTCTATATATATATACACACACACACACATATGTGTGTGTGTGTGTGAATCAAAAACCAAGGGGCGCACCTTCCAATTTTATGAATATCTTTAAAGAAAAATATTTGTGCAAAAATCAGGAAAAGGGTAGAGCCCTCCTTCGTAGACCTTCAATCGACAAAACCTCCAATCGATTGATTAAGCCTCCAATCCACAAAACCTACAATCTGATCGAGCCATCACCGATCGACAAAACCTTTGAGCCATCACCGATCATTGATGGATTGAACTAATCATACTAGTGGAAGGGTGGTGCCAGAGGTTTAGGAGGGGGAGGGGGTAGTGCCGCAGATTTTTGAGGGAGAAAGGTTGGTGCCACGAGTTTTTGACGGTATGCACGTCGGAAAGAGAAATGGGAGGGAGACAGGGAGGGTTGCAGACTTGTCGGAGGTGGTGATGTGGTTGCCGGAAGAGGGTGCCGGAGAAGACCCCCGGAGACCGTCCCTGTGTCTCGTTACGTAAATGGAGACCGTCCCTGTGTCCTTGTGTATCTACATATACATATATATATATATATATATACATAATTTATATATATATATATATATAAAGAAATAAATAAATATCAATATAAATTTAAGTAAATTATAGTTTATTCCTTGTAGCTTAATCAAAATTGTGTGACTAGTCCCTATAAAAGTAAAAAGACAAAAATGCCCCTAACTTAACGGAGAAATTTAACGGGGTTAATGACCAGGGACGATTTTCAAAGCAAAATGCAAACCTTAGGGATGCTCACTGTAGTTATTGAAGTTTAGGGACGATTTTCAAAGAAACCGGTAAACCTCAGGGACCAAAATTATAGCTTACTCTTATATATATATATATATATATATATATATATATATATATAGAGAGAGAGAGAGAGAGAGAGAGAGAGAGAGAGAGAGGAAAGTTTAAATGAAAACTCAATTTTCATTGTGCACATGAGGACAAATCTCAAGCACTCCATCTTTTTTTATCCAACAACTCATATTAAATAGAGGTTTTAATTTTAAGATGCTTAGGGGTAAAAATGGAAGACAATTTAAACTCACGCCTACCATATTTGACTTTTTATTTTCTTTTTTAAATAAAAACTTTTACCCAATTAAAGTTTAAAATAAATTATCTTAAAATAATCGGCAAATGCTCAACCAGACTGAGTTTCTCCACAAATTACTTTGAATAATCGACAATAGACATATTTCCCTTCTTCAGATTTCGGAACTCCTCTTCGATTTTGTCAAGAGCTATTTCGTTGCAATATTTGTCCATTACCTTTCTCTTGAAGGTTGGCCAAGTGAGCTTGGCCAGAACCTCCGGAGTAAGGGTTGTTCGGGTGAGGTTCCACCAACTCAAGGCTTCCCCTCTGAATAACTGAGAGGCGATGGTGACTCTTGCCAACAATCCAAATTGATGACTAAGAATGTTACCATGACGATGGTGACTCTTGCCGGTAAACTCTTACCCAATAAGCATTTGGTAAACAACTACTTAGGGGTCGTTTACCAAAATGCTTACCGGGTAAGCGCTTACCGACAAGGACATTAACCTCACTTACCTTATTGTATAACATTCCGACCATCAAAATTGATTGTTGGTAAGCGTCGTAAACCCGGTAAGCGCTTACCGGGTAAGAGTCATTTCTCTCACTTATCGGGTAAGACTCTAGGTCCTTGGTATGACTCTTACCGGGTAAGATTATAGGTTGTTTCCATGCTCAATAGGTAAAGACCATAAGGTAAATAATACCGGTAAGCGCTTACCCGGGTAAGCATTTGGTAAACAACTACTTAGGGGTTGTTTGTTTACCTCTTAATGGTTCCATTAAGAGACAACCTCTGAATCGCTAAGAGGTAAATCTTGTAATGATCTTTTGAGGTTTATGTTTGGTAGATGTTCGTATTAAAATTAACATGATGGATATGTTTGATTTAAGATTATTGTGTTTATATTTCTTTTTTTTTTTAGCAAAAAAAGCTTAAAATCAGGAATATTTTGGACCTGTGATAAAATGGTAGGGGAAGAAAATAGAATTGAGATGAAGGATGAAACAATTATCGATGTAATTATAACATGTTATATTCAAATCAACAATGAGATTGCAATGTAGGCCAACGTATCTCCTATTTCACAATATTGATATGATATCAACATCATTTGTCTAGAATGTATCTTGTCCAAATCAAATCCTCATCATTTAGCTTAAATAATTTGAAATTACATCATCATGACTATTATCTTTACTATATATATATATATATAGGGTGCGTTTCATTTGAAAACCAAGCAATTTGTGGAAACTTTGCAAACCACTATTTTAGGAAACAATATATATATATTTATGGAAAATTATTATGATTCATTAATAATGATTGTGATATATATGGAAGATGATGAGATTCATTTATATGATCATGACTTTATATTAGGAAACATAATAAAATTAGATATTTATTAGACTTGATGAACGGCTAAGATTGGTTTGCAAAGTTTCTACGAATTGCTTGGTTTTCAAATGAAACACACCCTATATATATATATATATAAATCATGATTAATGGTTATTTGTTGAAAACTGACAGATACCAATTATTACACTTGTATTCTATCTATATATGTTGATGCAAGAAATGAATCAAATCGTGGGGTTTCTGTGAAAATGAAATTAATGATCATCTTCCATAAATACACAAACAAGCAACAAGAACTCCTCAAGGGATGAACACTAGGCTTAAGGATATGTCTTCGATGATTAGGATTTGGCTCACCGGAAAGCATTTTTTATGTCTTCGGTCGGTTTATATATTTTTTATGCTAATTTCTTCGTGGTTGTAGATTTCTACATAAAAAGGGGTAGGGTAACTTGGTGATTTTGACATGAGAATTGGCGAGAAGAAGAAGCTTGAATAAAAATATGATGTAGTTACTTAAAAGAAATATGTACTGAACAAACAAACAGTCTTTGAAAAAAAAATTCTTTACGATATTGAGAAAAGATCACGTAGCACAATATCTATATGGATTGATAAACGTTTATACTTTAACCGGAAAAATAAGCTTAAATAAAATTTTCTTTGAAATTGGTAGGTTTCATGAAGAATATATAAAACAATATCCATTAAAAATAGAAAACCACTACTCGCCGGAAAGCAATCTGTCGTATCATGTAACACAAACTCTTGTTATATTCTATTGTAAACTCCTTTGGAGTTGTTTGCGGTCGAGGACCCCCTCTTCTCGATTAACCTTGTAAATGATATTTTCTTAATATTTAGGCACTATCATTAGATCAAAGATGTAAATGATGTATAATTCGTGTTCGCTTGGCAAAATTTGTCGGGGAGGCCGAATGCGTTTGACTTTTTTTTTTCTCAATCATGCCATTGACTTTGATCTGAATTTGTCCCCCATTGATGTATGATCGATATCTTGCAATTGCATTGATGTATGATCGATATATATATATATATATATGTATGTATGTATATATATGTATGTATATATATGTATGTATATATATATGTATGTATATATATATATATGTATCGATCATACACATTTTACTTTTACCTTTTTTCCTTTTTTTTAATTACATAAAATATGTGGTGGATAGAGGATTTGCATGGGGTTGCACCATGTAAATGGGTTGCATTTGAATCACACCCTATATATATATATATATATATATATATATATATATATATAGCCATAGGTTCAAATGAGAAATGCTAAGTGTGTGAGAAATAGAGAAGTAATCCTAGTCATTCATACGGTCAAGATCGGATTTGATTGGTCAAATATTGCGTCTTTGACCGGTCAAAAATTGCAGTTATTCCAAAAATAGAAGAACGGTTTTATAATTTTTACAAATACGCAGGACGAGTTCATATATGAACCTGTATGATTCACATATGAACTAATGTAATTCACATATGAACTCTTTTAACTGATTCGTATATGAACCTTTGCGATTCATATATGATAAATTAACTGATTCACATATCAACTAATTAACTATAGGTTCATATAGGCATGGAAATGGGGCGGGGACCTCAATCCCCATCCCCGTCCCCAATCCCTCATCTTCATCCCCGTCCCCATCCCCGTCCCCGTCGGGGAATATGATCACATCCCCAACGGGGAACGGGGATCCCCAACGGGGAAAAGGGGATTTTCTTTTTCCGTTTATATAAGCTATTTAAATCAAATATATGAGACACCACACTTGTTTAAATATCACATATTTCCAATAAACCTAAAATCGAAAGAAATTTAATTTAGTGTAAGAATCACAACATCATATAATAATTAATAACTTAAAACCAAAATAAATTCAACCGAATTCGAAAAAAAAAACTTAACTTCAAACGTACCAAAAGATATCGAGTAAGATTCAAAACCTTATCGAGTAATTGTATTTTGATTGACATCCAAAATACATACTAACATCCAAAAAATAACAATTTTATATTATAAACCTAGTTAGAAAATAGGAAATTATGAATTACCAATTTAGTTTAAATAAATATATATCAAATATTAATTAAAATATAAAACGGGGACGGGGCGGGGCGGGGAGTGCGATACCCGTCCCCGTCCCCGTCCCCGTCCCCATCCCCGGTTTAAGACAAACGGGGATCCCCGTCCCCGTCCCCATCCCCGGTTTAGCGGGGAATCCCCATCCCCGATCGGGGCGGGTGGACCGGGTTCCCCGACGGGTCGGGGCCAATTTCCATGCCTAGGTTCATATGTGAATCAGTTGAACTAATTAACATATTCATATAAGAACTAATTAACTAATTCTCATACATATGAACCTATAGTTAATATATGAATCACATAGGTTCACATATGAACTCGTCTCGCTTATTTTACGAAAGTACCCCTCTATTTTCTACAGACCGGTCAAGGAATTATCCGGTGCTTCACGGTCAAAGCCGCAAATGTTGACCAAATGAACGACTAGTATCATTTCTCTATTTCTCACACACTTAACATTCTCATTTGAACCTCTCCCTATACATAGACATAGGTTCAAATGAGAAATGTTAAATTTATAAGAAATAGAGAAGTAATCTCAACCCTTCATACGGTCAAGATTGGATTTGACTGGTCAAAAATTGCAGCTTTGACTGGTCAAAAATTACGGCTATTCCAAAAATAGAGGGACAATTTCATAACTTTTATAAATAGGTGGCAAACGAGCTCATATGTGAACATGTGTAATTCACACATGAACTATATGTTCATATGTGAAGTTGTGAACCCGTGTAATTCACATATGAACTCTTTTTTAACTGATTCACATATGAACCTTTGTGATTCGTATATGAACAAATTAATTGATTCACATATGAACTAATTAACAGATTCATATATGAACCTTTGTGATTCACATATGAACCCGTAGGTTCATATGTGAATCAGTTAAATAGTTCACATGTGAGCTAATCAACAGGTTTACATATGAACATGTTTGCCGTCTATTTGTAAAAGTTACGAAACTACCCCTCTATCTTATGCAGACCATGCGATGAATTATCCGGTGCTTCATAGTCAAAGTCGCAAATGTTGACTAGATGAATGGCAAAGATCATTTCTCTATTTCTCATACATTTAACATTTCTCATTTGAACCTCTCTCTCTCTCTCTATATATATATATATATATATAGAGAGAGAGAGAGATTATATATATATATATATATATATATATAGAGAGAGAGAGATTAGGTTCATTTGAGAAATGCTAAAAATATGAGAAATAAAGAAACGATCCTAGCCCTTTATTTGGTCAACATTTACGGCTTTGACCGTGAAGCACCGAATAATTCTTTGTGTGGTCTGTAGAAGATAGAGGGGTAGTTTTCTAAAATACGCGGGACGAGTTCATATATGAATCTGTATGATTCACATATGAATTATATGTTCATATATGAACCAGTGTAATTCACATATAAACTCTTTTAACTGATTCATATATGAACCTTTGTGATTCATATATGAACTATACGTTCATATATCAATCAGTTAATTAGTTCATATATGAATCTGTTACTTAGTTCAATTGATTCACATATGAACCTACAGTTAATTAGTTCATGTGTGAATCAGTTAATTGGTTCATATATGAATCAGTTAAAAGAGTTCATATGTGAATTACACTAGTTCACATATGAACATATAGTTCATATGTGAATCATATAAGTTCATATATGAACTCGTCCCGTGTATTTGTAAAAATTACGAAATTGTTCTTCTATTTTTGGAATAGCTACAACTTTTGACCAGTCAACGCAGTAATTGTTGACCAGTCAAAGCCGATCTTGACCAAATGAAAGGCTAAGATTACTTCTGTATTTCTCATATATTTCGCATTTCTCAAATGAACCACTCCCTATATAGGCGAAGGATCGTGTGAGAAGTTGAGTTAGCGGTGAGAAGCGTGAGAAGTGGATCTGAACCGTTGATCTCTTTTAATCTCAAGCCCTCCCATGAATTGCGGCTTAAAAGAGAATTGATCTGGTGCATATCGGTGCATCTTATATCGGTGCATCTCATCCTAATGTGCGTCCATTTCTCATCCAACGATTGATAATCAATTCTCACGTTTCTCACCGTTAACTCAACTTCTCACTGAAACCCATATATAACACTACATATGTTGTGCCATAATTACTAAAACCACATCATTATTTACATGTCATTAGTAACTAGATCTCATAAATTTTTGCAAAGTTACTTTTAGGCCCCAAAATTGTGGTTTTGAAAATTAAACTAAATACTTATCTAAAATAATAATGAACACAAAGTTGACTTTATTTTGTTTAGGAATAGAATATTTTTTTATTTAAATTATAAGGAAAAGTCCAAAAAAATCGAATTAAATTTCATATATTAAGTTTCTAGATATAATTTTTTGAATAAATAGATCCTTACGTTGAAACCAAACAAATTGACTCTTTTCATCTATAAAATTGGTTATTGTGGTAAAATCATAAGAAAAATCTAGTAAACATCAACGAACTTTCATATTTTTTTGTCAATTAAGTTTCTGGACATTTTTTGAAAAAATAAATCTTTGCATTACTAAAACAGATGAAATTGAGCCTTTTTACTTATAAAACCAGCTATTGTGGTAAAATCATGGGGAAAATCTTATTAACATTAACGAACTTTCATATTTTGAGCAATTAAGCTTGTCGACGTTCTTTTGAACAAATATATTTGTACACTTGTAAAAGAAAAGAAATATACCATTTCTACCTCAATGTATCAATAGATCAATAATACATTACAATGAACCAATAAACGAAAGATATATATCATTTCCATCGGTCATTTTGAAGCATAATTTATAAACAAATTGATTTGAAAGTTGTGTCCAAAAACGAGTTATAAAAAGCTTTGTCCATCCCGTTTATAAAATATACCAAAAAATTGTTGCTATTCCATTTACAAAAGATGTGCACATTCTACTAACATAGGAATGTACCAAAAGTTGTGGCATTTGCAATTACAAAGTAATGTCTAATATATACCTTCATGGTACATTGACCAAATATGGCCACATGAACTGATTGAAGGTAAAAAATTTAAAGCACGAAGAAGGGGAGAGGGGAACCGTGTTGCGGTGGAAAGGTGCAGACAATGAAGCTAGCCAACCACTGAGTCGTTGAGTTTGAGATCGGTCGTCAAGAAGCAAAGAAGTTGTGAGAGGAAGCTGACTATTTCCATGCCATATTTTAGTTTCTTTTTTCTTTAACCTTAAAAACCACGTAATAATGATTGTTACAAAATATAATCGGTTTTCGGTCATTTTTATATGTCAGAAAAACCATTTTGTTCAATTTCAGTAAGAGCAAAAATTTATTTATTGAAAAATGTAGACTTAGCCACTTAAAATATATAAATCTGTTGATTTTTTTTACCATAATAACCGGTTTCAGATCATTTTCAGGTTTAAATAGTCATTTTATTCGATTTCTATAAATACAAGAAATATTCAAAAACTTAATTCGTTTGAAATATAAATATACGTTGACTTTTGTTTCAGATTTTTCCATGAATCATATCTCAAGTAAAAAAGTTATATTTTTAATTTTTTCAAGAAAATAATATTATTTAAAAAAAAAAAGTGGAGGAAGAGAAAAGGAAGGTAATAATTACAAATTCCACCAAAATAAAAATTATAATCATAGACATCATGTAATTATGAACCTGAGCAATTATCACCCCATATATTTATCAGTGTAATGTTAAATTTATAATTTATAACTATATTATAAAGTATTTATAAAAAACTCTTAAAAATAATTGTTAAAGTTTAATGTACCGCTATTTAATGTTAATTACTTAAAATCTCTTAAAAACAATAATTAAAATTTTATGGATTATATTTAATGTTATTTATTAACTTTCAATCCTTATCTCTAACCACTTTAACTCCCCTAAAATCACTCCCTGCATAACTAAATACAGGATAAAAATCAAATTTTAAAAATAAAAAATCTAAAATATAATTAAGAAATCTAATAAAATATTTAATGTCTATTTTATAAAAAAAATTATATTATTAAACCTAAAATAAATTACATTATTATTAAATTATCGAAGAAACTCTTAAAAACAAGATTTTATGCATTAAGTACTGTTTATTGATACACATTACTTAAAATTCAAAATTACAAGTCATGATGCATGAGTACAAATTTCTAAAGCTATATGTTTGAATTCATAACTAACTGATAAACATAATCAACAGGATAAACATCTCAATTTAAATATAAAAATTTTAAAATATATAAGATAATCATTGAATTCTAACAAAATAGTTAATTTTTTTGATATAAAAAAATATTATATTATTAAGCCTAAATTAAACAAATTTATTTAAAAAGAATCATTATCACTCTCTCAAAACCAACCAAAATCGATAAAAAAAACAAAAAATAAAAGGAAACATTAAAATCGTGATGTATCTCGCTGCATTGCACGAATACGTTTCTAGTATAATAATAATCTGAACATCATTTATGTCTATTTTTAAAATCTAATTACCATATGATCCTATTAAATCATCAATTGAAAATACTGGTTTGAAAATACAACATTTTCTATAAAAACGTCCAGACACGATGAAGTTTCAGCTCATGCAACGTATTTCCCAATTTCATACAGGCGTGTAGAAATTTCCGTGTGATACCTAATATAAAGTAACATATATTACACTAATGGGCTATTTGGTTCATGGAACTGGAAGGAATTTGAAGGAATTGGAATGACCAATTTCATTGACCAAATTCCAAGCCCATATATTTGGTACATGGAATGAAAGCGATGGAATCCTTCCAATTCCATTGAATTCCACAATTTAAGAAATTTATCATTCTTTGACTTAAGTTGAGGAATTGAATTCCTACCAACCAAAAGTGTGGTCAAATTCCATTCCAATTCTTTCAAAGTCAAATTCCTTCTATTGATTCCAATTCCATCAAATTCCATTTTGTGAACCAAACGTCCCCTAAGAGTTCCTTACATAAGTCAACTTACATGAATAACATTTTGTAATTTTGAGAATATGTTATTGTAGTGCATTGTCTGGATTTTTTTTTTGCTATGGATTAGCATGCGATGATCGAAAATTTTGGATCTGCCTCATTTCCTTGGGCTGTGTTGGTATGTGATCGACTAGGTGCATTCATATCATCTTTATTGTGTCTTTGTCTAGGTCATTGAAGGCCAAGTGATCTTATGTCACACAGAGTATAAACTATTTGTCTATTCTATGTGTGTATGTGTATGTTGTGAATTCGAGAGAGAGATATATGGTGTATATCGTATTTTTTCTATATTCACCAAATAGGAGTACAAGTATTTATACAAGGAGGCAACTAACTATCTATGGTATGGCCTTAAATCATGGATCAAGAAAAGGAAATACACAACAACCTACATCTAAGCACAACTAAGTTTCCGAGTTTGGCTCTCGCTAACACTCCCCCTCAAGGTGGAGAATGTATATCCAACATTCCCAGCTTATTAAGAGAGCCCTGAAAAATTCTCCCACAAACTGCTTTCGTTAACATATCTGCAAGCTGATTCTTTGACTCGACATATGGAAGTTCCACAGTTTTCTTCTCGAGGTGATCCTTAATGAAATGTCGATCAATTTCTACGTGTTTGGTTCTGTCGTGCTGAACTGGGTAGTTATCTATCTTCACAGCAGCCTGGTTGTCACAATGTAGCTGCATCGGGGATGTTAAGTGGATACCCAAGTCCTTCAAAATTCTTTTAATCCAAATTAGTTCACACACACCGTGTACCATTCCTCGAAATTCGGCCTCGGCCTCTCGATCTTGAGACCACTTTTTGTTTCTTGCTTCTCCATGTAACCAGATTTCCCCCTACAAATGTAAAGTACCCCGAGGTGGACTTTCCATCAGTTTGATCTCCTACCCAATCTGCATCCGTGTATCCGCACACTTGGTGATCTCGATTCTTTCCAAAAAATAAGCCCTTACCCGGAGAGGATTTAAGGTACTTAAGAATTCTATATACTGCCTTCATATGATCTTCGCTTGGTGCGTGCATGAACCGACTGACTACACTCACAACATAGGCTATGTCTGGCCTGGTGTGAGAGAGGTATATGAGCTTTCCAACCAGTCTTTGATACCTTTCTTTGTTCGTGGGGACTTGATCTGGGAGAATTGACAACTTGTGGTTCATCTCGATTGGCGTTTCGATGGGCTTGCAATCCAGCATCCCCGTTTCAGTCAACAAATCTAGTACATACTTGCGTTGACACATGGAGATTCCAGATTTTGATCTGGCTACTTCAATACCCAAGAAATACTTTAGGTGTCCGAGATCTTTTAGTTCAAACTCCGTGGCAAGTATAGTTTGAAGATTCGCCATTTCTTCCGGGTCATTTCCAGTGACTACCATATCGTCAACATACATGATAAGAGCAGTCACTTTTCCATTGTGTTTTTTAACAAACAATGTATGATCAACATCGCTTTGTTTATACCTGATTTTTTTCATGAAGTTTGAAAACCTTCCGAACCAGGCCCGGGAGGATTGCTTCAGACCGTATAATGAATTCTTCAGTTTACACACCTTTCCACCACTTTTGACTCCTGGAGGAAGATCCATGTACACTTATTCTTCAAGGTATCCATTTAAGAAGGCGTTTTTTACATCAAATTGCTTTAGAGACCAATCTTGGTTGGCTGCAATCGAGATTAAGATTCGGATTGTGTTCATCTTGGCTATAGGGGCAAAAGTGTCCCCATAATCGATCCCGTACTTTTGTGTATATCCCTTGACCACGAGTCTCGCCTTGTATCGATCTATGTTTCCTTCTGAATCTAGTTTTACCGTATATATCCACCTGCATCCAACCGTTTTTTTCCCGAGAGGAAGTTCCACAAGCTCCCAAGTTTGGTTTTTTTGTAGCGCCTCCATTTCTTCGTTCATGGCTTTCTTCCACTTTTCATCTTTCATGGCCTCCTGTACATCATTTGGTATTGATACAGTGGACAATTTTCAACTACTAGCGCATGTGGAGACGCCAGGCGGTGATGTGAAACATAGTTTCCGATTGGATACTTCGTCTTTTCCTTCAGGTCCGGTTGGTACTGTTTCTTTGGAACACCTCGGTTGCTTCTGGTCGGATATCTAGCTTGGGATGTGTCATTCGTTTCCTGCAAGACAGAACCAGATGTGGTATCTGGAATGTTAGTATCGCTAGGCGTACTATCAGCTACCTCGGGGTGATCGATAGTGATAGACTCGGTTTCATCGGCATTCTCAGTTTCAGTGGTGGTTGTACTATCTCGGTTGTCTTCTTCTTTAGTTTCAGCATCGTAATTACCCTCGTCAGGTATGTTCTCGAAGGTGGCATGCTCGGTTGTTTCGTGTACCGTTGCTGCGTTCTCGTTGTCATGGAGATCCAAATCCGGTGTAGATTCCATTTGTTGGTAGTGTGGGTTCGCTTCATCTTGTTTCTCCCCCTAAAGCGAATTCGCATCTCCAAAGTATTGAATGGTCTCGTGAAAGGATACATCGCATGTTACATACATTTTTTCCATGATTGGATCATAGCATCGGTACCCCTTTTTTTGATCTGCATATCCCAAAATAATGCATCTGATTGCCCTTGGTTCTAATTTTCCTACGTTCTGGTGAACATATGACGTGCATACAAAAATTCTTGGTTCGAGTCCGTAAGACACAAGCATGTTTACCAGTTCATGTAGCTTTTGTAATGGGGTTTTGAAATCTATTACCCGTGAGGGGGTTTTATTCATGAGATATGCAGTTGATCGAACTGCTTCACCCCAAAATTTTCGTGGAACATTCATGTCAAATAGGGAGGCCCGGACTATTTCGAGAATCTGTCGATTTCTTATTTCCACTAACCCATTTTGTTGAGGCGTTCCTGCACACGATGTTTGTTGTCGAATGGAGTTTTCTTTACAAAAAACTTTCATTTCGTGGTTGATATATTCCCTGCCATTATCAGATTGTAATATCTGAATTTCCTTTCGATACTGAGATTTGATGATGTGGTGTAGTTCCTTGAATGCATAGTGTACTTCCCCATTGGTTTTCAGAAGTGAGATCCAAATCATCCGAGTGCATTCATCAACGAAGGTTACAAAATACCGTGCACCACTAGGAGTGGGAATCCGAGCCGGACCCCATACATCGGAGTGTATGGTCATAAAAGGAGTCAAAGTTTTATTAAAACTGGGAACATACGAAATTCTTTTATTTTTTGCTAACTCACAAGTGCCACACTTAAAATCACTATCTAGTACATTCAAAAACAAATTTGGCTTAAGCTTCCTAAGGTAATTAAAAGATAGATGCCCAAGCCGGCGATGCCACAGCCATGCCACGGATTGGTTTGCTTGGCTTATTCAAGTATGATGTGCTTGACTTTGATGGTTTTCTTCGAAATAGTACAACCGCCCCCGCCTAGTACCATAGCCAAGAATCCGATGTGTTGTCATATCCTGAAAGACACAATCATTTGGCCAAAAAATCACATAACAGTTAAGGGCTTCCGTAATCTGACTAACGGATAGTAAGTTAGACGATAAGGATGGAACCACTAGGACCGAATCAAGATTCATTGAGCTTGAAATTTTTACGGATCCTTCACCTGTTACAGGTGCTGTACTGCCATTCGCGGTGCATATGTTTTTTTGTTTTGGGGAAAAAACTGTCATTTTTTTCGAGTCATTCGTCATATGGTCAGTGGCACCTGTATCAACTATCCAACCATTATTTGAAACGTGGTTATGGTGTGACATACCAGAGTTGGTTGACGTGTGAGCTGCTATTGGAGTGATTACTTCCTCAGATTGAGATGAAGTTGCCACAGTTGCCTGGCTGATCTTTTTCCGTGGTTTCTTAGTGAAGTCCCACCATTCAGGATATCCGATGATCTCATAGCATCGAAGTTTTGAGTGACCTTCTTCCCCACAGTGCGTACACGTGAATGTATTCCCCTTCCCATTCGATTTTTTTCTTTTGTGTTACGATTTCGAGTGGCCATATGAACCACACAGTCTGATTCGGTTTTTGGTTCTTCCATGGTTTGTCTTTGATTTTGATCTTTTCGGATGTAGGCATAACATGATTATAGATCAAGGGGCGGGTCTTTTCTCAAGACTTCGCTCCTCGCTTGATTAAATTCCGGATCTAGTCCAGCCAAGAAGATGTGCACACGAAGGCGTGATAATGTTTTGTTTAGGGCGATTGTTTGAGTGACGGTGTCTTATTGAACAGTTAGGCGGGTATCAATTTCTTGAAATATGCTTACCACTTCATTGAAGTAAGCAGATAGAGACCGTCCGTTCTGGAGGGTATTGAAGGACTTTCGGTTCAATTCAAACAATCGAGTTTCGTTCGTTCCATCATAGAAGGTTTTCCCGACCGTTTCCCATATCTCAGTCGTCGTTTGCAGGCGAATAAAGCGACGCATAAGGGGAGGGCTCATCGAGTCAACCAGCTAGATTTTAACTCAATGATTGTCGATGAGCCATGCTTCAATCTTCTTTTCATCAGTCTTCGGTTTTGGTCTCGCTCCAGTGAGGTAACCGGATTTGTTTCGTGCTCTGATCCGCATCTCCATTAATTGCGACCACAAAGGATAGTTCTTGTCATCAAGAATGACTCCGGTGGGGAAAGGTGCGTCTTGAACATTCTGAACAATGACTTGCGAAGTATTCGATGTTTCCCCCATTGATACGAGAATTCTGAAGGTTCGTTAGGGTTTCAGGATGATGAGGTTTCGTTAGGTTTCGTCAAGATTGGAGAGGTATGCTCTGATACCATGTGAATTCGAGAGAGAGAGATATGGTGTATATCGTATTTTTTCTATATTCACCAAATAGGAGTATAAGTATTTATACAAGGAGGCAACTAACTATCTATGGTATGGCCTTAAATCACAGATCAAGAAAAGGAAATACACAACAACCTACAGCTAAGCACAACTAAGTTTCCGAGCTTGGCTCTCGCTAACATGTGTAAGTATATAAGTATGTATGCATGCATACATACATACATACATATATACGTAAATACATATGTATGTATGTATGTACGGACACATGCATGCAACATGCATCCATACATATATACACATATATACATAGAATGTGGTGCCATGGAATCTTCTTGTTATAATAGTATACATCTTGATCGGAAATTTGGACATTATTGTTTTCATGTCATGTTAGCGCCTAATGTGATATCTTCTTGACCATCACTGTTGGTGATTTTAGCGAAATCATTGGTTCATTTTATGTAATTGGATTCACAAGATAATAATGGGGTTGGTAGCTAAGCTATAACACGAGTTAGGAGGTGTGGAGTGCACACTCGTGTAAGATAACTATGACCGAGATTGTTGGATGGTCATGTTTGGCGGTTTTATCAGTTTTGAAATTGATATGCTTTTTTTCGCGATGCGGGCGGGTTATGCCTCAAGTTAACCCACGCGGCTACCCGCGCCGTGCACTGGAAGTGGAGACGGTACAGTGTACCGCGCGGGTTGACACACTATGTTAACGACTTGTTAATTATTAAATGGTGAACTCTATGTTATCCTACTCGGTATTGAGTGATGGATTTTGGGGTGAAGCTATGTTAACGACTTGTTACTTATTAAATCGAGTTCCTAATAAAAGGAACAAGATTACCTCATATGAACTTTGGTTCAAGAAAATGCCTAACTTGAGTTATATTCGAGTTTGAGGTTATCGGGCGGTTGATCGACTACCCGAACCCAAAAACAAAACTTTGGGTGAGAAAGGTATTGATTGCATCTTTGTTGGATATGCCGAGAATTCCAAGGACTATAGGTTCTATGTTATTGAACCTAATGATTCTATAACGATTCACACCGTTATAGAATTAAGAGATGCATTATTTGATGAGACTAGATTATCTTCAATACCTAGGCCGAAGGATATAGTTCCAAGTACTAGTGGAACTAGTGAGGTTGAAGAACAAGCAATTGTTCCAACTGAATCTCCGATGCTTCGAAGGAGCAAAAGAGGAAGGATTGAAAAATCCTTTGGTCCCGATTTCCAAGTATACTTGGTAGAGGGATAAAGAGATGAGATTGGGTCACAATTCTCTTACTGTTATAGTATTAAGGAGAATCCAAAATCATTTGATGAGGCTATGAAGTCTCAAGATATTTCTTTCTGTAAAGAAGCAATAAATGATGAGATGGACTCCATCATGGGGAATAATACTTGGGTATTATCGGACTTGCCACCGTGTTGTAAACCTTTGGGATGCAAGTGTATCTTCAAAAGGAAGATGAAAGCTGATGGATTAATCGACAAGTTTAATGCTCGATTAGTAATCCAAGGCTTTAGGCAACGGGAAGACATCGATTATTTTGATACCTATGCCCCGGTTGCAAGGATCTCCACGATTAGATTGTTGATAGCCTTAGGAGCTATCCACAATTTAGTGATTCACCAAATGTATGTCAAAACAACATTCTTGAATGGTGACTTGGAGGAAGAAGTTTATATGAAACAACCAGAAGGTTTTGTTATGCCCGGGATGGAGCATAAGGTGTGTAAACTTGTAAAATCATTGTATGGGCAGAAACAAGCACCCAAACAATGGCATCAAAAACTTGATGAGGTTATCTTGTCCAACGGTTTTATGTTAAACCAAGGGGACAAGTATGTATATAGCAAATTTGACCTATTCGGTAACGGAGTAATCATTTGTTTATATGTTGATGACATGCTGATCTTTGGCACCGACCAAAACCAAGTTGATAAAACCAAAGAGTTTTTGTCATCAAGTTTCTCAATGAAAGATATGGGAGAGTCGGAGGTGATCCTTGGAATAAGGATCAAGCGTGAGAACAAAGGGATTGAAATTACGCAATCTCATTACATTGAGAAAGTATTAAAGAAATTTAATTGCTTTGATTGTTCTTCGGTGAGTACTCCATTTGATCCGAGTGTGAAGCTTATGCACAACTCGGGTGAAGCGGTGTCACAACTCGAGTACTCAAAGGCTATTGGATGCTTGATATATGCCATGACAAGCACTAGGCCGGATATCGCTTTTGCCATAGGAAAGTTGAGTAGGTTTACTAGTAATCCTAGTATTCATCATTGGCAAGCGATTAGACGAGTATTTAAATACTTGAAGAAAACCATTGATTATGGTTTGTCATATGTCGGGTTTCCTTCGATATTAGAGGGATATTCATATTCAAGTTGGATTACCAATTTAGAAGATCACTCTTCTACAAGTGGTTAGGTGTACTTGCTTGGGGGAGGATCCATCTCATGGGCTTCCAAGAAGCAAACTTACATCACGAGTTCGACTATGGAGTCGGAATTTGTGGCATTAGCCGCTGCCGGTAAAAAGGGGGAGTGGCTAAGGAATTTAGTCCATGAAATTCCGTTATGGCCGAAATCAATATCACCCATTTCTATCCATTGTGATAGTGTGGCTACTTTGGCTAAAGCTTATAGTCAAGTATATAATGGCAAGTCTATACACTTAGGTGTTAGACATAGCATGATTCGTGAGCTAATCACGAATGGGGTGATTTCGGTTGAATTTGTTTGGTCACAACAAAATCTAGAGGACCACTTGACGAAGGGGTTAGCTAGGGACTTGGTTCACAAGTCGGTGATAAGGATGGGATTAAAGTCCATCTAAATCTCTAACAGTGAGATATCCAATTCCCTTCTAATACAACGTTAGAAGTTGAATTCAATAGGAAAGCTCACTCTAAGGGATTGGAGCACAAGATAATTGTACCAAGGTATGTGCTCGGTACTGCAAGTGAATGAGGTAATAGTTCTTTTGTACAAGTGCATGTACAGGTGCATGATGAAAGGAACTACCTATATGAGTGTGAAGTGTGGTCGCTTCAAGAAGCTTGGACTTGGCTTTGATGCACTCACGAATGGATAAGAACACATGGCCTGTATAGTGTCAAGTTTAAAGTTTAGAGAATTATTTAAATTCATGTGTATGTTATTTTTTGGTACTCAAATGGGTTGAAGGGTTTAATCCATAGGACACCCGGATTCTCGAGTATTTGAAATGTGTAATGTACTAAGATGAAAATTCAATCTTCTAGATATTTTCATTTATGCATGAGTTTCCTTTCCTATATTAACTTTTGTTTGTGAATCAAGGATTGAACTAAAATGGGGGAGGATTGTTGGTGATTTTAGTGAAATCATCGGTTCATTTTATGTAATTGGATTCACAAGATAATAATGGGGTTGGTAGCTAAGCTATAACACGAGTTAGGAGGTGTGGAGTGCATACTCGTGTAAGCTAACTATGACTCGAGACCATTGGATGGTCATGTTTGGCGGTTTTATCAGTTTTGAAATTGATATGCTTTTTTCCGCGACGCAGGTGGGTTATGCCGCGGGTTAACCCGCGCGGCTACCCGCGCCGTATACTGGAAGTGGAGACGGAACAGTGACCTGCGCGGCACAACCCGCGTGGTGCACTGTGAAATCTTTTTTGTAACCACTCCTTTTATGGTATCAATTTTGTAACCGCCACCATTATGTCCAATAATCAATACCATTCAATGGGGTATTATGATCATTATTAATATAGGGTCGTTTATGATTCTCAAGGTGTTTAAATAGGATCGATTTCATCCTAAATCGATACTGAGAATTGAGATTATCCTCGAGTGAATTTCGTGATACCCGGGCAGAATAGGGTCCAAATATTACTTAAGGAAAGCGAGCTGTCATGCGATCTCATATTCTTTATCCGAGTTCTGATCATTCTCTTCTTCTCCCTCGATTTTCTGCACCCTCCCCAACAATCACGCCAGACGAAATGAAATTGGTGGAGAGAAACCATAAAAGTAATAAAGAAAAATATATTTAAAACGTCATAAAATAAAAAACCTAGGTTAGACCAACCAATTATCATCACATTTTTACAAACCAAATAATTTAACTTTATACTTCTCAACCAACATAACATTACCTTTTTTATTAAGACCATGAAGCGTGTATGAATAAGAATTAAGTGAGAAGTGTAAGAAAAAATTTGGACCCTTGATCAGTTTTAATCTTAAAACAACACATGAATTGCTCTTTAGAAAAGAATTAACCTGGTGTATCTCATTAGTTTTGATCTTCAATTATGATTGATTCAAGGGTAGAGATCCTTTCTTACCCTTCTTAGCATAACTTTCATTCTCACCGGAACCAAACCTTTTATTAAAACGTCAAAACAATGATATAATTATATGCTACACACATAGTTACATAAGTACCTGTGCAACGCCTTTTAAACATTTAAATGTTGATAACAATTGGTGTTCAAAACAGAGCAAATACGTAGGATTCAAATATACATTTATGTATTATCCAATAAATGTTAAGCATATTAAGAGGCGGACTTATGAAGGCCTTAGTTAGGTCCCGTGCATTCGCTCAATCTATTGTTTAAAGTAGAATTATTTTAGGATTTGAAAGGTACACGTTACACTTTAAAGGGTGCTATGGGATATTAGAAAATATGATATATAACCAACCAAAAACAACAAAAAAATCACTCGAAATGAGAACACATCAGGCGACTTTGCAATCCACCTTAGAGGAGCAACCTCTCAACAAAAATCATGGGTCCGCCATCGAACATATCATAATTTGATCCCATAAAAAATAACTTAAATATGTTGTAAAATGGACGGGTTGGTTAAGAGGCTATTTTGTAACACCCGGAAAACGGCTCAAGATCGGCAAAAGTGCTATGCTGACAAGAAGAGATGGCCGATGGAGTTCCAAGTGGGAGATCGTGTGATGCTCAAGGTGTCCCTTGGAAAGGAATAATCCGGTTCGGAAAATGCGGGAAGTTGAGTCCCCGTTTCCTTGGGCCATTCATGGTGCTTAAACTTGTGGGCCTACAAGCATACCAATTGGAACTCTCACCCAAAATGAGTGGAATACACAACACCTTCCACATTTGCTATCTCCGGAAGTTCTTGGCAAAAGAGGAGAGCGTCATTCCCTTCTCCTAGATAAGGGTGGACGAGGCTAACCATTGTGTGGAAGAACCTAAAGCCATTCTGGAGGGGAAAAAGAAAAAACTTTGCCATAAGGAGGTCACAATGGTCAATGTGCAATGGAAGCATCACCAAGGTGCCAACGTGACGTGGGAAGCCGAGGAGGATTTGAAGCGAAGATATCCTCATCTTTTCACCTAGCCTAGATTTCGAGGATGAAATCGATTTCAAGTTGGGGGAGGATTGTAACACCCGGAATTTTTCATAAGTTATAATTCATTTATGTTCACTCCTAAAGTTAGTTTGTTAGGACTTAATTCATAAGGAATCTTCCCCTTCAAGTCGTGGGTTGAGTCTGGAGTGTTGAGGGCTTGAAAGACTAATTTTGGAGGCCGAGGAGAGGCTGAGCGACAGTGCCAGGCGACAGTGACACTGGTCACAATCGCCGTGGCATAGTCGCGGGGCCAAAGGGGCTCTCGGTACACAGTCGGCGACTGTGCCTTGCGATTGTGACATATGTCACTATCGCTTGGCATTGTCGTGGGGTTGACTGAGTCCTCGGTACACCCGAGGCGATTATGCCCAGCAATAGTGATAAATGTCAATATCGCGTGTCAATGTCGTGGTCGGGGGTCGAGAAACTGTCCATTAAATGCAATTTCACCTCTATCTCATTCATTATTCCACCAAACTCACCTAGGTTCATCCTCTACCACCCCCTCTTGATTTAAAAGAATTTTTGGATCATTGAAGGCTTCATCTCTCGACTTCTTCAAAAATCATCATCATCAACTTAGTTTGAGAAGACTAGGGTTCAAGGGTTTACCATCCCACTTCTCCATCTCCATCCCAAAGTTGAAGGGTTTCTCGGTTTTAACCAAAAACCTAAATTGTGAGTTCATTCTCAACTTTCAAAACCTTATACATGTTAAAACCTTATTTTAGACTCCTAATCATCTCTTGCTTACATTTTCCTTGATATAATGGTTTTGACCTAACTTGGTGTTTGGAGATTTTTAGGGTTTTTACTATTTTACAATATGATGAAGGGTTCTATGAGTTGGGTTATAAAATGTGTCTTAGTTCACATGTGTGTTGTTAAATACTTATATGACCTCATTTTAGTCATATTTATGATTTTCACTTCAATGGAAGATTTACTTAATAAAATGAGTATTTGGAAGAAGTGAACATATGGATTTTGGTGGCAAAGATTATTTTAAATGGCATGACTTTGGAAAATCTATTTGATGAAAGATTTATATGGTAAAATGAATGAGGTCATGGTTAAACCTTGATATTGATTTGGTTCCATATGGTATGAAATATGCAAAGAACTACATGTATATGGGATTATGGTTTTGTGGAACTATATGTGCGATTATAGTTTATCACTAATGTAATTGTGACAAGTCCTACATCATTACTATTGGATCCATATATATTGAGTCGGCTTAATTTTGGGATAATTCTCGTTTGTAACTAGTTGAGACATTGGGTTCTCGGAAGGCAACTTGGTACGGTTATGTGGGACCGAATACTATCCATGGACCGTAAATGTAATCCTAGTGAATGAGTATGATTAGGATCATTGGGTGCCCTCCCCCACAACTGAGTATGATTCGTCGAGCTCGTGGCCTTGATCCTAATTAGGGGTGAGCAAGGAGTCCCAAATCCCGATACCGAACCGGTACCGTCCCGATACCGTACCGATCCCGGACCGTCCCATGTATTTCGGTACGGTAATTGGTTCCATGTTTTTCCTATAATCGGTAATCGGTTCAGTACTGATAGGGTACTAGTACCAAAATATCGTTAGTGTTACCGGTACCGATACCGAACCGGTCTAATCGGTACGGTATTTGGTATCGAGTTTTCCACATTTTCGGTATCGGGAATTTTCGGTACGGTACCGATTCGGTACGGTACTAGTCCCATGCTCACCCCTAATCCTAATATTGAGCTCGCAACTTGGAAAGTGGCTTACTTTTGTGTTCCGCAACGATCCTTGGAAATCGGGTCTCCTCCGTCATCGTAAGATGTTTTTGGACCCCATGGGTCGTATGTGGTATTTTGGAAAAGTAAAATTGTTTATTGTAATTATAAATCTTTCTTTATTCAATTGTACGTTTTTCGGATTTATATAAATTGTTTGTTCTCACTAGGTGTAAAGCCTAACACTCTTTCTCAAATGACATGTATAACAGGTTCCCTTAGCGGCGGGTCGAACAAAGTTTAAGGGATGAGCGTTGGGCCATTTTGGCACCTTTTGGAATAGGATATTTTGGAGACGTGGCGTATATAAAAGATAGATTATTTTGGAAGATTGAGCCGACAACTTTCATAATCTTTTGTCGTTTAGATTAGTATGTGATAGACTTCAAAGTATAAAGACATATTCAAGAAGGAAAGAGAAGAGGGCATAATAATAACAAAAAGATAAAGCACAAGTTTCTGGATAAGTCCAAGTCCTAGATAATTCCTTAATTATGTTTTCCTTGTTTTGCTCTGATACCAATTTGATAGGAGTTGATAAAAAATTGTCAAGATTAGAGTATTGTTACCCTACAGCTTTCGAGAGGCTGCAATCTCTCCCTATTCAATTTGCAGAGAACTGAATTATAATAAATTGATCTCTATCTTAAAAAGGTAAAAAATGAAAGTATTTAAACAAATAAGTAAAAGACTCCTAGAATAAAATGAATCCTAAAGCAAAACAAATAAGGAAAACATAATTAAGGAATTATCTAGGACTTGGACTTATCTAGAAATAAGGAAAACATAATTAAGGAATTATCTAGGACTTGGACTTATATAGAAACTTCTGCTTTATCTTTTTGTTATTATCTTCCCTCTTCTCTTTCCTTCTTGAATATGTCTTTATATTTTGAAGTCTATCAGTATGTTGTTGATCTTAATGTCCAATTATAGAAATTGTAAACGTTATTACCTTATTCCCCATTTTAAGTGATTTCTATTCATTTAAGTTGGTTATATTTTTTAAGTTTTAAAGTTTAAATTTACCCCTATTTTTAGGGTGTTACAAGTTGGTATCAGAGCTCTAGTTTAAGTGATTTAGATATGAATGTAAGATTCATATACTTAAGCTGAGAATGTTAAGTTATGATCTGTGAGATTTG
Source organism: Arctium minus (assembly GCA_954870635.1). Lineage (NCBI taxonomy): Eukaryota > Viridiplantae > Streptophyta > Magnoliopsida > Asterales > Asteraceae > Arctium > Arctium minus. Next base: position 76,460,131 of record OX941092.1, on the reverse strand, counting down.
GGTAAAACTTCTAAGATAGGATGGTCTTAGAATCGACGGAAATTACACTAATTGAGAGTTGTGGTAATGGTGACGAGAATTCTTATGTATAACATGTTCATAATTTCACTTAGCTAATGTCATTATGAATATGTTGTAGTGAACATGCTTGATGTACTATTGTTATGACGATTGATGAATGTAGTAGTACGTTTCCTTATGTTTAATTCTTTTAACCTATCCTTACCTTCATTCTCGTTTGTGCGTGGCAGACTAAAGATTGTAAGTATGCGAGGTAGACCGCGTACACGTGTTGATGGGGGCGAGGCAACCGCTTCAACAACTAATCAACTAGAGAGGGTTGAGGCCGCTGTACGTCCACCCATACCGCCATTGTTGGTAGGAGGACCCGAAGTGATTCCGAGGATTAACCTGGCCTCATCCAACCCGGTTATTCGTGAGGTGACCTTTCAATCATAGATGATGGTCAACTTGATGCTTATGATGAACGAGGCCATGGCCAAGCAACAAGAATTCCTCTTGAAGGTGATCGAGGATCAAGATGTCAGCAACCATAGGAATGAGACGGTTGCTGAGAATGTACTAGTGGGAGGTTCCAGGGGTACGGGAGCTATGATCCCAACCGAGGAGCCAGTGACGAATGAAGGGAGGCAAGGTAGAAGGACTTGCTCCTACAAATCATTTCTATGCGCTAAACCCCCGGAGTTCACCGGTTCTGACAATCCAGTTGCCTGTATAAACCGGATACGAGAGATCGAGCAGGCCTTCGACGCTCGTGAATGCGAGGAGGGCCAGAAAGTGAGGTTTGTCTCCCAAATGCTTAGGGTTGCGACACTCATATGATGAAATGTCACAAAATCCACCCTCTTCACTACGTTCTTGGCTCAGTTATCTTGGTCCGAATTCAAGAAGAAGGTCATGGAAGAGTATTGCAACGAAAGGGCCATGGGCCGCATCGAAGAAGAATTCCAAGCTCTTAAGAAGGGAAGTTTGTCGGTGTGGGAGTACACCCGACAATTCATGGAGAAATTCGGTTTGGTGGGGCATGTGGCCCTAACTAAGAAAGAAGAGATAAAGGCATACCTCAAGGGACTACCGGCGAACACGATATCGATGGTCCGAAACTCTAAAGCCTCTAACCTTCGAGAGACAATAGAAGAGGCGCAGATCATGGAAGATGTCTACGCTCGCGAAAAAGAAGAAAGTGTGGTGGTGGGAGAGAAGAGAAGGTGGGAGAGTAACCCCGGGACTCTCAAGAGGTCAAGACCGTTCAATGGGGGGAAAATTTTTTACAATCGTCGAGAGGCGAGATGGTGCCCAAAATGCCGAAGTAAGCACCAGAACAATTGCAAATCCAACCCCAACTTATATGCTAAGTGCAGGAAGACTGATTATCCCACCCGATATTACCTGGTGAAGGGCCTTGTTTGCTTTGAATGCAAGATGCCGGGACACTTCCGAAAAGATTGCCCGGAGTGGAAGACGAGTAATGCCCCGGAAAAGAAGGAGAACCCTCTGAGGGTTCTGGGTCGAGCCTTACAAATAACAACCGAGGAGGCCGAGGTATCTACCGACGTGGTATCGGGTACGTTTCTTCTAAACTCTGTACCTGCACGTGTGTTATTTGACTCGGGTGCTAGTTTCTCTTTCATATCCGATTCGTTTTGCCAAAAGCTTGCTATGACCACTAGTATCCTAGAGAATGCCTTAGTGGTAGAAATAGAGAATGGTGGTCAAGTGGTGATTCGTGATGTCTTGAAAGGTTGCACTCTTGAGATTGAAGGGAAGAAGTTTTCTATTAGTTTGATGCCTATGTTGATCGGCAGGTTCGACGTTGTGGTCGGGATGGATTGGCTAGCGGAGAACCAAGCCGAAATCATGTGCTCTAAGAAATTGATCCGACTACCCATTTCTGGTAGTGAGATGGTGGTAGTGTATGGTGAAAGAAGGAAGGGTGATGTAGCGATTATCAACATGGCTAAGGCACGGAAATGCTTAGTGAAGGGATGTTCATCCTTTCTGGCATACGTGATAGATGCCAAGCTTGAGAAGAAGAAACTTGAAGACGTGAAGGTAGTGTGAGAGTTTTCGATATTTTCTCGGACGACTTGCCCGGTTTACCACCCAATCGTCAAGTAGAGTTTCGAATTGACCTTGTACCGGGGGTTGCTCCGATTGCTCGAGCCCTTTACCGGTTAGCTCCATCCGAGATGCAAGATATCATAACTCCCGTATGTTGGCTTGAAGCAAGCGAGAAGAAATTCGTCGGTCCTGAAATAGTGCAGAAAACTACCGACAAAGTGAAGGGCTTTCGGGAACGGTTGAAAGCGTCTCAAGATCGGCAAAAAAGCTATGCCGACAAGAAGAGACGACCGATAGAGTTCCAAGTGGGAGATCGTGTGATGCTCAAGGTGTCCCCTTGGAAAGGAATAATCCAGTTCGGAAAATGCGGGAAGTTGAGTCCCCGTTTCCTTGGGCCGTTCACGGTGCTTAAACGCGTGGGCCTACAAGCGTACTAATTGGAACTCCCAATCAAAATGAATGGAATCCACAACACCTTCTACATTTGCTATCTCCGGAAGTGCTTGGCGGAAGAGGAGAGCGTCATTCCCTTCTCCGAGATAAGGGTGGACGAGGGTAACCATTGTGTGGAAGAACCTGGACCCTATCTGGAGCGGAAAAAAGAAGAAACTACACCACAAGGAAGTCATTATGGTTAAGGTGCAATGGAAGCATCACCTATGTGCCAACGTGACGTGGGAAGCCGAGGAGGATTTGAAGCGAATATATCCTCATCTTTTCACCTAGCATAGATTTCGAGGACGAAATCGATTTCAAGTTGGGGAGGATTGTAACACCCGAAATTAGACTCCTACTTTCAAAACCTTATACATGTTAAAACCTTACTTTAGACTCCTAATCATCTCTTGTTTACATTTTCCTTGATAAAATGGTTTTAACCTAACTTGGTGTTTGGAGATTTTTAGGGTTTTTACTATTTTACAATATGATGAAGGGTTCTATTAGTTGGGTTATAAAATGTGTCTTAGTTCACATGTGTGTTTTTAAATACTTATATGACTTCATTTTAGTCATATTTATGATTTTCACTTCAATGGAAGATTTACTTGATAAAATGAGTATTTGGAAGAAATAAACGTATGGATTTTGGTGGTATCATGTCAGGATCGAATTCTCAACAAGAATTAATTCTCAGAAACAATATCAAAGAAGTTTGCGGAATAACACTTTGATATTCAATGAAATCAACACAGTAAATATGAAGAACAAACTGTAAACTTGTATTGAATGCTTTGAAGTTACAAGATTACACACTCAACCTCAATATTGATGAACAGACTCACCAATACGAATTCTACTTCTCTAGAATTAGGATCTATGCCTTGAGGTTGATTTCTCACTTAATCTTCGAATTAATGCCTTCTAAAACTATTATGTATCTTCTATACATATACTAAACAAAAAGATAATTACAAAAAATAAACATATCTTCAGTATATCTTCCATGTATATCTCTAAGCTTCCATGTATATCCTTTCATGCGAATCTTCATCATATAAGCAGTATTAATCTTCAGCAGCATTAAATTTCTTCAAGCAGCATTAACTTCTAAGCAGCACTAACCACTAGCAGTACTAACTAGCTAAGCAGTACTAACTTTGTTCAAGCAGCACTAACTTTGACTAGCAGTATTAATTCTACTAGCAGTAGTAACACTCAGCAGTATTAACCTTTAAGTCTTCTAGCAGTAGTAACTTTGAACTAGCAGCATTAACCATACTTGATGAATTCTTCAGTTCCCAACAATCTCCCCCTAACTTGACTTTTAGGAAAAGAAGTCAAGTTCTTCAAATTTTCTTCAAGATGCTCCCAAAACTCTATCATGGCCTAAATTCCAGTGTTTGCATCCAATCCCAAACTCTGATTAATTGTTCTTTGAATCAAGTATTTAGCCATCTCTGAATCTGGAACACATCTTAACTTTTTCTTCAGCATGGCATGAAGCTTCAATCTGCTATGATTGTACACTCTATCCACTAGGAAGTATTCAGTGTGATTTAAATCCAAAGTCACTATATATACTCCACTAGTTTCATATAGAGTCCAACTGTTGACTGACTTGAATACATCCTTGATCACATGCTTTACTTCTTCAGGTTTGAACATCATACACAGATACTCCATTACCAGTTTTGTAATTGAAATCCCTGGAGCCTTTAGTATATCTGCATACAACTTCATTCCTATCTCAAACATCTCTTCAAGATCTGACCTAGAGCATGTTCTTACAATCTTTGCCCAAGTATTGAACACCTCATACTTTTCATCCTTCCTTTTTAGCCTTATGTATTCCTTTCCATCCACTGTCAATGTATCCCAGAGAATGACCTCAGGAGGCTTAACTCCTACAGGTTCTGCTGAAATTGGTTCAGGCACTTTGTCCATCACTACCATATACAAATTTACATCATCTGTGTTTGATGGCTCTTTCAGTTTAGATGACTCAGGTGCCCCTTCTTCTTCAGCAACCTTCTCATCCTCTTCTTCAGATACTCTAGGCTTCTTAGTTGGCTTTCTCCTTGCCATCATCTTGGTTCTCTTTAAAGTTCTTAGACTTTCACCCAGAGTAGCTTCTTTCTTTGATGGTGTTTCCTGCTCATCTGGAAAGGGCTTTTGTATCAGAAGATCATTACTTTCTTTCATCCTCTTCTCCATCTCCACCCTTGCAGTTTCATTCCCCTGCAGCTTTAACATCTCTGAATCATACAGCTCTTTAATCTTCTCAAAAGACATTTTGGAGAACATCTCCTTTTTGACTCCTACAGCACCTTTGAGAAATATAATCATCTTGTTTCTCTCTTGAGTACCTAGGAATGTCTTTGAGGGTTTTCTCTTCTTTGTAGCTGCTTTTACTACCACTGATTTCTTCATAGTTGCAGCTTTCTTCTGTGCAATTTCAGTTGCCAGACTCAGTTGATAAGCTTCATTCAGTTCAGCAGCTAGGGCTTTTGCCATCTCCCTGTCCTTTTCCATCTGAACTCTTTCTTCCTCCTCAATGTCATCTTGCATCTTTCTAGCTAGGGCTTCATCTGATTCAACCAACCTTTTCTTTTTGATTGGTTGATCAGATTCCACCATCTTTGCTTTTCCTTTGTCTTTATCCATTGCCTTCTTACTGTTATCTTTCTTGATCACTTCACCTTGATCTTTGATGATTACTCCTTTGGTCTTTGAAGTGACCTTGGGAGTATCATTCTTGGCTTTAAGTAAGGTTTCTGCAATCTCAAGATCTGTTAAAACTTCTTTCACAGTTTCTGCTGCTTTATTAATCTCAGCAGTAGTATCCGTTTCTGCTGCTTCTTGTTTTTCTTTTGGCACTGAATCTCTTGCTTCCTGCTCCCCCTCAACATCAAATTTCTCTCCATCAAGCTTCCCCTCTCTTGTGGCTTCTTCCATGTTGATCTCCCCCTTTTTGGGAGCATCATTCTCAGATTTCCTTCTCCTTAGTTGGAATTGCTTTCTCTTCTTCCTTTGTACCAGACTAATCACCATCTTCTTCAGCTTAGCAATCTGTACTTGTTGTGACAGAATGACTAGCTTCATTTCTTCAATTTCTTTGCCTTGTTTGAGAACATCTTGATTGATGTTCCCCATTGTTTCCATCAATTCATAGTACGTATATCTGTCCTCACCCTCTCCAGAAGTGTTACCCTCCTTTGAAGGATCATTGGATCTTTTAGTAGTGGAAGTCTTCTGCCTAGCAGAAGCACTATCCACCCCCGTGGTTTCTTGGCACCAGGGACCTTCGAATGATTGCTCATTCAAAGTTGCCATGGGAGAGGTCTTATTTATGTTACCACTATCCTCCTCTGTGCTAGCAGGAGTAGTGGCAGCCTCATCACCCATATGCTCTACCTCCTCCTCAGAGAGCACCTCCTTTGGGTTGGGAGACACCCTTGTGGATTCCCTTTGAATATTCTCTACTGGAGAATGCTCCAATAGAGGGCTTAAGGGCTTGGGGGATGATGGTACAAGAAGGGAATGAGCCTTCTTTACCTGTTTCCTCTTGTAAGTTTGGGTGATAGGAGAAGTTGGTTTTTCAAGAAGGAACTGGGGAATAGATTTTGAGAGGGAAGGTTGGGATTGGCTAGCAGTGGGTTGGTCTAATGGGGTCCTTGACCCTGCTGCCATACCTTCATTGGTTTGGGACACCACCATCATTGTAGAGAACAACGGGGTGTCAACTCCTTCAGAGTCCCCAGCAGATCTTCTCATATTTGAGAAAACCTTGCCTTTGGGGGGTTTAGGTACATATACCCCAACAGGTTGAGGTATATCCGTCAATTCATGAGTAATAACTTCTTGAACAAACCTGGGATACATAAAGAAGCTCTTTTTGTTTCCCATGTTTGAGACAAGATCACTGAAAATCATTTTAGAAAAGTTATACTTTCTGGCAGTGGCCAAGCACACCAAAGCATAAGCAATAGTGCTGCTGAACTCACTCCATCCAGTAGTCTTTTTGGAGATACAGTGCATAAGAGTATGGACAAAGAAACGCCATTGGGGTGAAAATTTGGATTTTGAGAATTTGAAAACACCCAATGGGCCTCCATACCCCATTCTTGTAAGATTGGAAAACAGTTCATCGTTTGGGATAGAAGTTATACCAGAGGCATCGTCTAGACGTAGACTGATGCGAATAACCTCTTCAGTAACTGTTAGTGATTGATCACATATTCTTGTCTTGATCATTTGCACACCATCTTCAACAACAATGGTGGCATTATCCCAGAACTGCCTTTGATGCTCGATATAGATTGTAGGGGATACAATAAGAGCATGAGCAATATGGCTTGACTTGAGGAAATCCACAATCTGATAAAATCCTGCAGCTTGCTTTGGCTTTTGTAGCATCGCAATCTCATTGTGCTCGTCGATGAATGTCATGGATGCCATTGATCTTAGTGAACAACGTGCCTGAAAGCTTCGAACTTGAGAGGGAAGGGGTTTAGAGTACAAGAGAATAGTATGCAAAGAGTCGTTATGAACTTTTAGGCGGGCAAAGAGTATTTATAGTATTCGGAACATAAGCAGTATTAACCTAGAGCAGTATTAACTGAAAGCAGTATTAACTACTAGCAGTATTTAACTGAAAGCAGTATTAACTAACTAGCAGTATTAACTGAAAGCAGTATTAACTACTAGCAGTATTAACTAACTAGCAGTATTAACTAACTAGCAGTATTAACTAACTAGCAGTATTAACTAACTAGCAGTATTAACTAACTAGCAGTATTAACTAACTTACTCCTTTAAACTTGTGAAACATTGAGTACTGCTATGCATATCCTGAAAAAGAAGATTAGTAACACCAAGAATAAAAATATACAGGTATAAAACCACTTTTTGAGAAGGGGCTTATTCAGAGTTGATCATTCCCACACTAGTTACCAAGAAAGTGAATCTACCCACATCAAAGGCTTTAGTGAATAGATCAGCAAACTGATTTTCAGTGTGAACTTTTACAACTTGAATAAGTTTCTTTTCATTACAGTCTCTTATGAAGTGATACCTGATTTCAATGTGCTTTGTCTTTGAGTGCTTGACTGGATTATTAACAATGCTAATAGCACTGCTGTTGTCAATAAAAATTGGAGTGTGTAGAAAGGTTACCCCATAATCCAACATTTGATTCTGAATCCATAAGACTTGAGAACAGCAACTTGCAGCTGCTATGTACTCTGCCTCTGTTGTAGATGTGGATAATGTGGTTTGTTTCTTGCACTGCCATGAGACTAGTCGTGCACCCAAAAACTGACATCCTCCAGAAGTAGATTTTCTGTCCAAGTTTGCTCCACCTAGATCACTATCTAAGTATGCAAGTAGGTCAAAGGATGAGTCATGAGGATACCAAAGTCCCAATCTGGGTTGCCCTTTGAGATATCTGAATATCCTCTTAACAGCTTGATAGTGAGATTGCTTTGGCCTAACTTGGAATCTTGCACACACACAGACTGGAAACATTATATCTGGCCTAGATGCTGTGAGATACATGAGAGAGCCAATCATGGATCTATAATGATGCACATCCATATCCTCCCCCTCAAGATCTGTTGTTATTTGCTTGTGTGTTTCCATAGGTGTGCTGGCAGGTTTTGACTCTGAGAAACCAAACTTGGTTAGAATGTCCTGCACATACTTGGATTGACAGATGAAGATGCCATCTGACTTCTGTTGAACTTGGAGTCCAAGGAAGAAAGTAAGTTCCCCCATGGAACTCATTTTGAACCTTTGATGCATTAGATCCTCAAACTCCTTGCACATGTTGTCTCTTGTAGATCCAAAGATAATGTCATCAACATAGATTTGGACCAGCAAGATATCCTTCTTCTTTCTCTTGATAAATAGAGTCTTATCAATGACTCCTCTTTCAAAGTTATTTTCCAAGAGATAGGATGACAGAGTGTCATACCATGCTCTTGGAGCTTGATGTAGACCATAAAGTGCTTTCTTTAATTTGTATACCCTGTCTGGATAGCTTGGGTTTTCAAACCCTGGTGGTTGACAGACATATACCTCTTCTTCAATTGAGCCATAGAGAAAAGCACTTTTTACATCCATTTGATAGACTTTGAAGTTCATGAAAGAAGCATAGGCTAGGAATAGTCTGATTGCTTCTATCCTAGCCACAGGTGCAAAAACTTCTTCATAATCTATACCCTCTTCTTGAGTATATCCTTGAGCCACCAGCCTTGCTTTGTTCCTTATGACAATACCTCTTTCATCTCTCTTGTTTCTGAAAATCCACTTTGTGCCAATTGCTCTGTGACCTTTAGGAAGGTCTACTAGATCCCATACATCTTGTAGCTTGAACTGTAACAGTTCTTCTTGCATTGCTTCTATCCAGCTAGATTCTTTCATAGCATCATGTGCCTTTTTAGGCTCAAGCTGGGATAGAAAACAAGAAAGCACTGTATGCTGTTGATCTTGCATTTCTTGAAGTCTACTTTGATGTCTAGTCATCATAGGAGAAGAGATATCTCCTATTACCAGCTGTGGAGGATGATTCTTTTGAACTCTGGTGTTATGACTAGGTTCTTCATTCATTCCAGCCTCTAGATTAGAGTCATGCAACTCAACTGAAGTGTTTTCAGATGCCACTTCTGATTCTTTGTTTTCTTGAGTCTCCTCATCTCTAGTATCTTCTTCACTCTGACTTGGTTCAGTAGATGATTTCTTTTCACAGTCTTCAACAGAGTTCACTGTGGGTATGGGAAATATCACAGATTTAGATATACTTTCTGAGACTTGTGTAGTCCCTGATCCTCCACTTCCTGTTCCTGTATAATCATCACTACTGAAACCAAAAGAATTAGTTAGTGAGTCAATGTCAAATAGCCACTGAGGACCAGACCCAATTGGATTTGGTGTATTCTCATTGCATTTGACATTGTCACTTTCTTCAATTATTCTGGAAGAAGAGTTAAAAACTCTGTAGGCCTTACTCTGAGATGAATATCCAACAAGAAATCCATCATCTGCTTTGCTATCAAACTTACTTAAGTGAGATTTGGTATTGAGAATTGTACAAGGACACCCAAAAGGTTTGAAGAAACCAATGAAAGGTTTTCTTTTATTTAAAACCTCATATGGGGTCTTGTTCTTTTGCTTGACCACTAGAACTCTATTTTGGACATAACAAGCAGTATTAACTGCTTCAGCCCAGAAGGTAATTGGCAATTTTGAATCAGCCAACAGAGATCTAGCAGCCTCTATTAGTGTCCTATTTCTCCTTTCAGCAACACCATTCTGTTGAGGAGTCCTAGGAGCACTATATTGCCTCTCAATACCTTTCTCTTCACAAAAGGTGTTTAGATCATGATTTTTGAACTCAGTTCCATTATCTGATCTAATGACTTTTACTCTTTGATTAGTTTGGTTTTCAATTCTTAGAATAAAGGATTTGATAAGTCCACTTGTCTCATCCTTAGTCCTTAGAAAATATACCCAAGTAAATCTGGAGTAATCATCAACAATAACCAAGCAGTAAGATTTCTTGCCTATACTCATAACATTTGTAGGACCACACAGATCCATATGCAGTAACTGGAGACAAGAAGAAACATAATTTAACTCTTTGGTCTTATGAGAAGTTTTGTGCTGTTTGCCTTTAAGACAAGCAACACAATGATCATCATATGAAAAGACTTTTGAAGGTAAACCTCTTACAAGGTTGTTTTTAACAAGTTTGTTCATAGTCTTGAAATTCATGTGACACATCCTTCTGTGCCATTGAGAGGATTCATCTACAGAAGCTTTTGAAACAAGACAATTTAGAGATGAATCACTATCAACATTGTCCATATCTAGACAGTAAACATTGTCCTTCCTTGGAGTTCTAAGTAGTATCATGCTTTCATCAACTACCTTGAACCCTGGAGCAAGGATCATACACTCAGTATTTGTAAATAATATACTATGTTGTTTGTCACAAACCTGTGATACACTTAACAGGTTGTACTTTAATTGATCAACATAGTAGACATCCTCAAATGTCATCTTACCTTTGGTGAAATTACCTTTTCCACTTATCTTACCACCAGTTAGATTATCTCCAAATGCAACATGTCCTCCATTGATATGCTTGAAATCCTGAAGGCATGACATGTTGCCTGTCATGTGCCTAGAGCAACCACTATCAACATGCCATATGCTCTTTCCCTTGAGCTGTTGGTTGCCCTACACATAAGATATATCAGTTAGTATGATTTAGGAACCCAAGCCAAAGTGGTCTTGGGTACCCCTTTCTCATCAAAATACTTGCATTCTTTCTTGACAAGATTTTTGAACTTTAACTTCTCATTATTGGAGTACTTTGTTACAATAATAGGCTTGGAAATATTTTTGCTAGAATCAGTACTGGTTTTAGAAGTACTAACTGCCTTATTAGCACTTGCATGCTTAGCAGTACTAACCTTGTTAGCAGTAGTAACTGTGTTAGCAGCAGTAACTGTGTTGGCAGTATTAACCTTTGAAGAGGTACTAACAGTATTAGCAGCATTAATATTTTCAGCAGTACTAACACAGGTAGCAGTAGTAACCATGTTAGCAGTACTAACAATTTTAGTGCTTCTAACCCTGTCATCAGTACTAACAGTTTCAGTGCGTCTAGGTACCCACATTTTGACACTTTCTTTTAAAATCTTTTTCTTCATGGGGCCTTTCCTTTCATCATGTTTCTTTATCACATGTTTCTTTCCAGCCTTCCTATAACCAACAGGTTTTTGCACAAATCTTTGAAAGTTCATCTGTTGGTTAATAGGGTTAAAGTAACAATACTTAGCCAAATGATTTAACTTGCCACATATGAAACAAGGTTTTGGTCTATTGATTTTATTCAGATCAACTCCTTGTTTCTGAGCCCATTGATTATTCCAGTTTCTTTGATTTCCTCTTTTTAAACCAGAATTTAGGCTCTTGGCTTTACTGCAATCACACTGTTTACAAGATCCAGGATTCACAACTGTGGTTTGTTTGTAATGGACCTTGTTATCCTTTCCTTTTGTCTGCTCTATCTCCTTGGACTTGACCCATATTTTCCCACATCCCTCATTGGTAATAATATTGTTTTCTAATGGTATCTTTTTACTCACATCATTATCCCTATACTCACTGGCTTCTTTCTCAGTTAAATCCTTAATTACTACTTCATCCAAAGGATCTATCTTAAAGGCTTTCTCAGATAAGTCCTTTTTCTCCTTGGTTTCTAACAATTCTGAAGTAGGAGGGATATAATTGTTATTGTAAGGAGGAGGTGTATTGTTGTATCCAATACCAGGCTTCATCTTGTCATGAATCTGAGCCTTTAGAAGAGAATCCATTGCTTTTGTAGCATATGAAAACTTTTCTATGTCAAGTTTAACTTTAGACAGTTCCTCTTTCAGCCTATCACTCTCTTCTAAGGATTTAGACAGTTTGGTCTCTAACTCATTCTTTTCCCACTTCCAATAGTTTGTGTCATAAGAGTGTTGAAGTTCATTAGCTTGAAAGCCTTTGATTTGCTCTTCAAATCTCTCTACTATCAACACATACTCTCTTCTGTCCTTTTCTAATCTTTTGAGGTCATCACACATACTTTGATTGTGATCTCTGTATCTTGTGACAGTGTCAATGCAAGATTTAGTACAAAGATTAGAAATTACCTCAGAGGGAAGATCAGACACTTCTGCCATAAGAGCTTGATTCTGAATGGCTTCCTCAGCTTGATCACTCCAGTCAAATCCCATTCCTTGTTGAGAAACAAGGGCTTGAGCAGGATTCTTGTTTTGATTGTAGCCTCCATTCTGAGCTTGTTGGTGGTTGTTGTTTGGAACATCACTCCTGCATTCTCTAGCAAAGTGTCCTTTCAAGTGACACTTATAACATTCCACCTTGGTTTTGTCAAAACCAGCTCCATCTTCTCTTCTTTGAGAGAAGTTATTCCTTCCTGTTCTTTTAATGAACTTCTTTACCCTCATTGATAACATTTCCATCTGCCATTTAATATCCATCTCCTCCAGATCATCAGGGTGAATTTGATCCAGATCATCATTAATCAAAGAATTGCTGCTATGACTGGACACAAAGGCTTCAAAGATAGTTTCAGTACCTTTTTCTGAACTTACTCCACTGGCAGTACTAACTGCTTCAGGGTTGGCAGTAGTATCAGAGGATGCTGAGAGAAGTGCAGCATTGTGGATATAACCAGAGGGCTTCTTCTTGGTTTCTACCTCAGTTTCAAAAACTCTTAGATCATTGTATAGATCATCAAGTTCTTTCTCTTCCAGATTGTCACTCTGTCTATATGAGACAGTGTACATAGTCCATTCATCTCCAAGAGATCTGAGGAACTTTCTGTTGATATCATCTTGTTCCATCTTTACTCCTACAGTAGCCAGTTCACCTATGAGTTTGTTGAACCTATCAAAAGTTTGAGTCATAGACTCATTCTTTGAAGAAGTGAAGTTCTCATACTGCTACTTTAGAACATCTCTTTGATTTCTTTTGATGCTTTTAGTTCCAACAAATCTTTTCTCTAGAGCATTCCAGAGAATCTGAGCATCAGTGCAGTTGCAAAATTGATGTTGATATTCATTGGGGATGGCCAAGAGCAGAGTGCTCAAGGCCTTCATCTATGTCTGTCTGATCTTCCTCTCACCATCTGTCTTTGGTGGAGGTCTTTTCCCATCTGCTCCTATCCTTCCAGCTTCAGAAGGACCATTCTCAATGATATCCCACATTGAGTAGTCAGTGAGAAGAATATATTGTCTGATTCTGATCTTCCACATGTCAAACTCACTGGGTTTGAGCATTGGAACCTTAGAGACCAAAGCACTACTTGATTCTGTAAGATTTTCCATGATGAATAGATGTTTCTGAGAGAGTTTGGCTCTGATACCACTTGTCAGGATCGAATTCTCAACAAGAATTAATTCTCAGAAACAATATCAAAGAAGTTTGCGGAATAACACTTTGATATTCAATGAAATCAACACAGTAAATATGAAGAACAAACTGTAAACTTGTATTGAATGCTTTGAAGTTACAAGATTACACACTCAACCTCAATATTGATGAACAGACTCACCAATACGAATTCTACTTCTCTAGAATTAGGATCTATGCCTTGAGGTTGATTTCTCACTTAATCTTCGAATTAATGCCTTCTAAAACTATTATGTATCTTCTATACATATATTAAACAAAAAGATAATTACAAAAAATAAACATATCTTCAGTATATCTTCCATGTATATCTCTAAGCTTCCATGTATATCCTTTCATGCGAATCTTCATCATATAAGCAGTATTAATCTTCAGCAGCATTAAATTTCTTCAAGCAGCATTAACTTCTAAGCAGCACTAACCACTAGCAGTACTAACTAGCTAAGCAGTACTAACTTTGTTCAAGCAGCACTAACTTTGACTAGCAGTATTAATTCTACTAGCAGTAGTAACACTCAGCAGTATTAACCTTTAAGTCTTCTAGCAGTAGTAACTTTGAACTAGCAGCATTAACCATACTTGATGAATTCTTCAGTTCCCAACATATCACCAAAGACTATTTTAAAATGACATGACTTTGGGAAATCTATTTGATGAAATATTTATATGGTAAAATAAATGAGGTCATGGTTAAATCTTGATATTGATTTGGTTCTGTATGGTATGAAATATGCAAAGAATTACACGTATATGGGATTATGGTTTTGTGGAACTATATGTGCGATTATAGTTTATCACTAATGTAATTGTGACAAGTCCTAGACTATTACTATTGGATCCATAGGTATTGAGTTGGCTTAATTTTGGGATAATTCCTGTTAGTACCTAGTTGAGACATTGGGACCTCGGAAGGAAACTTGGTACGGTTATGTGGGACCAGATACTAGCCATTGATCATAAATGTAATCCTAGTGAATGAGTATGATTAGGATCATTGGGTGCCCTCCCGCACATCTGAGTACGAGTCGACGAGCTCGTGGCCTTGATCCTAATATTGAGCTCGCAACTTGGAAAGTGGCTTACTTTTGTGTTCTGCCACGATCATTGGAAATTGAGTCTCCCCCGTCATCATAAGATGTTTTTGGACCCCATGGGTCGTATGTGGTATTTTGGGAAAGTAAAACTGTTTATTGTAATTATAAATCTTTCTTTATTCAATTCTACGTTTATTGGATTTATATAAATTGTTTGTTCTCACTAGGCGTAAAGCCTAACACTTTTTCTCAAATGACATGTATAACAAGTTCCTTTAGCGGCGGGTCGCAAAGGTTTGAGGGATGAGCGTTAGGCCATTTTGGCACCTTTTGGAATAGGATATTTTGGAGACGTGGCGTACATGAAAGATAGATTCTTTTGTGAGATTGAGCCGACAACTTTCATAATCTAGATATTGCCGTTTTGATTAGTATGTTGTTGATCTTAATATCAAATTATAGAAATTGTAAACGCTATTACCTTATTCCCCATTTTGGGTGATTTCTATTCATTTATGTTGGTTATATTTCGTAAGTTTTAAAGTTTAAATTTATCCCTATTTTTAGGGTGTTACACATTTACCCAAAAACTTAACCGGTAAACGCTTACCTGTAAGATTCAATACTCTAATTTACTTTGCCAGGTAAGATTGTATTAGTGAAATATAGTAGCTATATTATTTATATCCCTGATTTTGTTCCTGTAATTATCAGGATATTCCCTTGTAATCCTGTTTATATATAGGCTGTAAATCAATGGGAAATACACAGAGAATTTTACAATATTTATGGTATCAGAGCCGTGATAGGCTCTCTCTTTCTCTACCCTTCACGACCCCTCGGCCGTAACCCTAAACTCTCCCAGCTTACCACCATCTCCATCTTGCAATGACAGTAACAACCTCTAAAACACCAACCTCAAGTACTGTCAAAACGCCATTCCATCCGGTTTTTGGCATAAACAACATCAAGAATTTCATACCTATCCTTCTAGACCAAAATAATGGACACTACACCTCATGGGTGGAGTTGTTCCACATCCACGTTTGTGCATATAATATGCTCGATCACATTGGTCCCAAAACCGAGTCTCCCTCTGAGATCGATATGGCTACCTGGACTTGTTTGAAGCCATTGTTAAACAATGGATCTATAAAACCATCTCCAACAATCTCCTTCAAACCATCATGAAACCGGGTGCCACCGCTCAACAACTATGGAACCATATTCAAGAAATCTTTCAAGACATCAAAGCAAACGGGTCGTATATCTAGAAGAACAGTTCAACAACACCCATCTTGATTATTTCTCCAACATCTCCGATTATTGTGCCCGTCTCAAAACCTTGGCTGATCAATTGGTTAACATGGGTAATCCTATCACGAAAAACAAGATGGTTCTCCAACTTGTTTCTGGTCTCACGAAAAGCGATTATGACACCATCACCACTCTTATTCAACAATCTGATCCGCTCTCGAGCTTCACCAAAGCTCGATCAGAACTGTTGTTTGAAGAGACCCGCCGGTCGAAACAAGAGTCGCATGTACCATAGACAATTGTTACCGAACGCACCAACAACCAACTTCCGACTTCTGATCCATCAGCCCGAGAAAATGCCGCTGGCAGCAGCGACAGTCGGCAGCAACCATGGGGGCCATCGCGGTCGCGATAACTATCGAGGATGAGGGCGGGGTCGCGGTCATTCAAACTTCAAGTTGCCCTATCAATATCCCACCATCGGTTGGTATTCACCAAACCAGTGGACCACACCACCGTCATGTTTGTATCCCACGGTTACATAAAACCCTCATCAGGGCTTACTCAGTCCATGACCGACTTACCGACTCACACACCAGCCTCATTAGTTCCATCTCACGACCGCACCTGGCTCCATTCATGGATCTCCGATGACTCAAACCGAAATGGAAGGTGCATTCCATACAAAGCAGATTCAACCACCAGACAATACATGGTACATGGATACGGGCTCTACTTCGCATCTTACCAATGATTCAGGTGAAGTTTCAAATCTATTTTATTTAAGCAAACCAACATCACTTTTAGTTGGCAATGGCACTAGCATTCTTATTTTTGGTCACGGTTCCACCATCATCTCTCACCTAAATCGGCCTACACACTAAAACATGTTCACCACGTTCCCAACATAATCAAAAACCTAATCTTTGTCCGTAAATTCACACGTGATAATAATGTCTCAATCGAGTTTGACCCCTTTGGTTTTTCTGTGAAGGATCTTATAACGGGGAAAACTCTCATGAGATGCAACAGTTCCGATGATCTCTACCCTCTCCCTCCCATCCATAACGCTCATACTTCCGCTATCGCTCTCCACACCGTTTCTCCAAGCATTTGGCACAATTCATCTTGGGCATCCGGGAATTTCTGTTTTCAATTTCTTCCAGTATAGTAATTTTATTCCAGTAATAAATTGCAGAATAATGCATCTTGTAATGCGAGTTCGTTAGGCAAACATTGTCATTTGAGTTTTCCATCATCTCAGTCTATTACTTATTCCTTATTTGATATAATTCATGCTGATTTATGGACATCTCCTATTACATCAAAATTGGGCCACAAATACTATCTTGTGTTACTTGATGACTTCTCTCATTTTCTTTGGACTTTTCCTTTAAAAGCAAAGTCTCAAGTCTTTCCTATATTCTTGCAATTTCACATGTATATACAAACACAATTTGACAAGAAGATAAAGACTTTCCAATATGATAATGGTCGTGAATTCAATAATACACCTTTTTACAATCTTTGCACCCAACATGGAATGCAATTTCGTTCCTCACATCCCTATACTTCTCTGATCAATTCCCTTCTAAGGCGCAATTCATGGGAGGACATGAGATTAAAAGTGATCTAAAGTTCAGATCCACTTCTCACGCTTCTCAAGTTAACCTCAACTTCTCACACGATCCTTCGCCGGTTCGCCATTGGTTCTCTTCTAATTTATTGGTAATATTGCAGCAAACAAAAGAAGGAAAAAAACTAATTGGGTTTGTAACAACCATTTGTCTTTTTTTTTTTAAATAAACTGTATTTTTATAATTAATTTTTATTTTATTTTATATTATGTTACTATTTTGTACTTCAATTGGAATTTTATATGGAACGGTGTTGTCTTTAATCCAACCATAGAGCAAATATCGTATTTATTCTCCTAACAACACTATATTTATAATCGATTTTCATATTTTATAAACGAAAACGTCATGTTGCTTTCCTAATTCCTAATAACCGGTTTTCATTTTACGTTATTCTAGACTTTCTTTGACTTGTACAACAACCAAATTGGATCATAGTTGCTTGGTTTGATTAAGTTTGGTTCAACACGTTTTACGGTTTAGACCAGTTTAAAAAAGTTGAAACCGATTATAGATAGTTAGAGACAAATATGGATTCAATGAAACTATTTGTATCTCTAATTAGTTCATTATATCATCAAACTTTAATAATACAACTATACATAACACAAAAAAAATCTTACCCTTTCGCTTTCAAATGCAAAAGTTATAAAAATTAGTCAACAAAGAACAACGAAACCAAAACTATCATTGATCGTAAAACAATATGAAAAACATAATTGACAACTAATATCTGATAATTATTGATATACTTTCCATTCATATTTTACAGATAGATCTTCAATAAAACTTAAAAACTCATAACCTCATGATTGGTGGAATTGAGTTAAAGACTAAATTATTGACGGGTTGGATAATATGTCTAAGACGAGTAAATTTTTAGTCCATGTTTGCCAATTATAAGCTAACTTATTTTTTGAACTTATGGAAAAACCATGTTTGGACAGACATAAACCAGCTTACTAAAACACTATTTGGATTAACGTTTTTAATATGTTTTAAGAGTTTTTTGTCATTTTGTCTTCTAATTATATCACTGATTAATATTAATCGTAAATTCATTAGTATTAGTTATTAATTATTTAGAATTATTATTAATCATACAAATTATTTTTATATTATTGTTATTCAATACCAAAAAAAAAAAAATAACAATTCTAAAAATTAATCTATCGCGTACGCCAAGAATGATGAGCATCCTTTCGCTAGACACTTCTGTGCTTTAGCCATAAAGATAATCGCTATGTCGCCCTTCCTTCTCTAACCATAGATTACCACCACCTCATCATTCGAAACGTGTAGTTGGATCAACTTCTTGGAGCACATGATCTCAGCTTGGTTCTCCGCTAGCCAGTCCATCCCGACCACAACGTCGAACCCGCCAATTAACATAGGCATCAAATTGATAGAGAACCTCTTCCCTTCAATCTCAAGAGTGCAACCCCTCAAGACATCACACATCACAATTTGACTACCATTCGTTATTTCTACCACTATAGCATCTTCTACACTACTAGTGGGCATGATAAGCTTTTGACAGAATGTAACGGATATGAAAGAGAAGCTGGAACCCGAGTCAAATAACACACGCGTAGGTACGGAGTTTAGGAGAAACATACCCGATACCACATCGGCGGATGCCTTGGACTCTTCCCTCGTCATCTAAAAAGCTCTACTGGGAGCTCTTGGAGGGTCCACTTTCTTCCCACCAGCTCCTCCCATCTTCAGTTTCGGGCATTCCGCCCTAACATGCCTCGACTCCTTACATTCGAAACATATTTGCCCCTTCACAGGACAATCTTTGAAAGCATGTCCAGACTTACCAAACTTGTAGCAATTATCGGGAACGAAGTTGCATAGACCAAAATGTTTTCTTCGATAATTGGAACATCACCTAGCATCGCGCCTAGGATCGGATCCCCGTTGATTGCTATTGAAGGGTCTTGGCTTCTTTGAGGGCATATGACTTCCCTCCCACTTTCTCTTCTCAATTTGACGGCTACCTTCCTCCTTACCACGATTGTAGGCATCTTCCATTAGTCGGGCTTCTTCAATCGCCTCACGGAGAGTAGAGGTCTTTGACACTCGGACCATTGACATCATGTCCGATGGAAGGCCCTTGATATAAGCCTTAATCTTTTCCTTTTCAGTCGGGACCAGATGTCCCACCAATCCCAACTTGTCCATGAACTGAAGACTGTACCCTTTCACCGACAAATTGCCCTTCTTCAAGTTTCGAAAATCTTCTTCAATCCGGTCCATTGACCTCTCATTGCAATATTCCTCCAAAATCTTCTCCTTAAAGGTTGCCCAATTCAACTTGTCTAAAACTGCGGTTTCTATGAAAGTGGAGTAGACATTCCACCAAGTGAGGGTAGCCCCTCTCAGCATTTGGGATCCAAACTTGGATTTTTGATTCTCACCGCATTCGCTAGTCTGGAAAGTTTGCTCCATTTCCTGGATCCAGTTCATGCAGACAATCGGGTCATCTGCACCTTTGAATTTGGGCGGTCGGCAACTGAGAAAGGTCTGGAAGGAACAAGTCTTCCCTTCTAATCTCGTGTCCAAGGTCACGAGACCTTCAGTAGGGATCTCATTTCTAGTACCCCTAGATCCCGCCACCACCACATTCTCGGCAACCGCCTCGTGCATATGGTTGTTAGTGTCCCTGTCTTCCAAGAGCTTTAAGAATAGTTCTTGTTGTTGTGCCATGGCTTTATTCATGGCCGACATCATTCATTCCATCATTCGTGTTTCCGCTGTTACCTCTTCCATAATAGGTTTCGACGTTTCCAGATTGCGTTGAGGTATGTGTTTGGTTCTTCCACCCAATACATCGTTTAAACGTGAAGGCTCTTCCGCCACAGTCACCCGCGGTTGGTCGGTTGTGGATGTCGTTGTCTCATGACCTTCCGGTCTATTCCGGGTATTAACCATCACAGTCTGCCATACATTCGAGAATGGAGGTGAGAATAGGTTACGAGAATAAAGCGCAAGGAAACGTACTACTACATTCATTAATCATCATAACAACAGTAATCTAAGCATGCTTACATAACAATATATTCATAATAGCAGTAGCTAATTGGAATTATGAACATACTACACATAAGGATTCTCGTTACCACAATCACAATTCTCAATTCGTGCAATTCCGTCGACTCTAAGACCATCCTATCTTAAGAGTTCTACCCAATCTCACAATTCATATATTAATCGATTTCAACTTAAGTCTAGGCATCTTACATTCATACGTAGTTCACTTAAACCATTGCTCTGATACCAACTTGTAACACCCTAAAAATAAGGGTCAATTTAAACCTGAATAATTGAGGAAATGACATTCTATAATTAAAGTGTGTCACCCTGAAATAGGGGAATAAAGTATGGCGTTTACAATTTCAAAAAAAATGAAGATTATAAACCGACAACCTAATAATCTAAATTAGTCTAAATTAGATTATAGTCGGGTGTCGCTATTCTTCCAAAATGGTACTCCACAAAACAAATCACACCGATCTATAAGTCTCAAAAAATGACCACTCTCGACCACTCGGTCGAACGCTCAATCCCGGAAAGCCCCACCGCTAGGATGACCTGCCATACATGACATTTAAGAAGAAGTGTTAGGCTAACGCCTAGTGAGAGCAAACATTTATTAGCGACAAATATAAAACCTTTTAGAATGTGAGATATTCGATAACCGGAAGCTAAATCAACCAAGTAGGAAAAATTATCAACAATCATACCACATTAAACCCAATACCAATTACTTTTATGAGCTCAACTCCTCTAAGTCTATTGCTCAAGAAAACACCAAGCCAACCCCTCTAGGTCTATTCTCGAGAAGTTCCAAAATGAGAATTTATGCACCAAGGAATTACATCTTATTGCCCATGGGACGCTGACCGACCATATAGGTCAACACCTTACTTACCATGGTGACTTGATGCCTATTCCGTGCTAAAGTGATGGAACTCAATGTCAAAATCACAACATTAAGTCCACCGTGCCTATGGATCCATTGCACTAAAACCAAGACCAAGACACATTCTAATACAACAATATTGGTCTATGTATACCATTTTCATACCAATAAGCATCCATAGACCACTTACCAAATTAAGGGATGGAAGTTCACATATAAACCAAATACACCATATGCCAATATAAAGCTTGTCTCAATAATAAAACCACAACACATGTCTTTGAATCAAAATCCAAATCTTCCCAAAACCCTAATTTTACTTGGGTTCATCAAAATTCTATAAAAACAAAGATGGTGATAATAGAATATGTAAATACCATAAACATCCTTTATTCATAGACCAAATACATTTCCAAACATTTTTTATCCACACCAAGCCCCCTAAAATCTCTAAAATCAATTTTAGGTCAAAAGTTTACCAAAATCCAAAACCCCAAAGTTTGGGAGTATGTAAGAACTCAAATGCAAGAAAGTTAACATGTATGGAGTTTAAAATGTGAATGTACTCACCTTGAAAAGTTTGTACACAAACCCTAGATGATGATAACTTGAGAGAGAGATGGAGATGTACTTGGATCCTTAATCACTTGGGTCCTTTAAACCACAACCTACCTAAACCAACCACAAAACCTCATTCAATGCCTTCCTCTAAGAGAAATTAATGAGAAGAATCTTACCTTGCCTTCAAGAAGAAAATCGCCCAACACAAGATAGAATGGAACAAATGAACTAAAAAAATCGGGTTTGGAGCATTTAATGGCCTGAAGCCCACTCGCTATAGTTCCTCGTGACTATGACAATGTCATAGTCGTTTGTCATTGTCGCTCCCCTCATCTAACTCTCGGGTACATACTTGGCAACCTTGCCAAGCGACAGTGACAAGGTGTCACAATCGCTGGCATTGTTGCCGACACACCCCCACCCTTGGTACATCCTTGGAGACTTTGCCAAGCGATAGTGACAGAATGTCACAGTCGCTGGCACTGCCGCCGACACTGTACCTAGCCTGAAATTGACTCCGATTCTTCCTGTGCCAAAACTCGAAATATGACATGATTCCTAAGGTTGGTTCCATACACTAATTTGTGGGATACGGGTGTTACATTATCAAAAAACCGAACAAATGTCCCCAAGACTCTTCGGAGTCAAAACCGAGCCAAAAGCTCAACTAGTTAATGGACCAATAATTGAAGATCCTTAAAACAATAAGGTGTGTTTAACCGACGTTTATGCAAATACATATCTCAATGATATGACTAACCCAAAAACTCATCATTAGTTGAGGCAAACCATTTTCCAAATTAAATCATACCCTTATATTTTCTAAATGTCTCATAACACTATAACATGCATTTTCCAAATTGTGTATAAAATTAACTACACCATAAATGCATAAATCATCAAATAGACTCCATTTGTACAATAAATCATGAAATAAACACATTTTTGAGATTTACTCATCAAAATGTCTGAAACTCTAAATATAGGCATTTCATAAGATTTATCAACCCAAATTTACCAAATATGAAAACTTTGTCAAATACTCAAGACATTGACAAATACCAAGTAAACACAGTATTACTTCAAAATACACATTTTGGAATGTACATAGTTTACAACTTGAACTCACCTTACTAGATTTAGGCTAAATCTAGTATTTACCCCCAAAACTTGAATCTCCTTTGATGAAGACTTGAAAGCTCCAAGCAATTGTTAGAGAGAAATAGGGCAAAGCAATCGATCAGTTGACCGGATTTCTTGAGAATCGAGTAGGTCACTTTCCGAATTGGTATTTCGACCCTATGCCTGGGTTACACGAAATCCAATATGGGATAAGACTCAAGAACACAATCGTTTTCAGGCACAAAAACGAGAGCAAATTTGTTGGAGAGTATGAAAAGATTGTTCAGAAAGCGTGAGTCTAATCATAAGTATATATACATATATTAGTCCCATTCGTAAAATAGGAAAATAACTGAAATGACAACGATGGCAAATTATTAGCTATTATGGTCGGTTACAACCAATATAGCTAAAATCATGGACTAGAAATAACTGAGCATTAAATGACCAATAACTACAGGTTCAGATATAGCCAAATCCAGAGATAGGCACCAGAGCCTCTAGTCCAAAGACGCCCACCAGAGGCTCTTCAGAAGGCCACCATAGGATCAGTAGGAGCACTAGAGCCTCTGTAGAAGCCCACCAGAGCCTCTGTCGAGAGCCACCAGAGCCTCTGTCGTGAGCCACCAGAGCCTCTGCAGAAATAGGCATCAGAGCCACCGCCAGGGGCTTTGCCCCTTGGACCCCTCAAGGGGCGCGACCCCCTTGATACCCGCCATTTCATCGTGTCCAGGATCAAACTCGTCTTATAACAAGCGTGCACTCTGCACCACCTAACTTGTATTAGATCACAGTTTGAAACCTATTAACACTCGTGTTAAATCCAATTGCACTTAAATGGCCGATGACACTAAAATTACCAACAATCCTCCCCCATTTTAGTGTAACCAAAGAAATAACACATTAAATTAAACAAACCAAACTTGTACATAAATGAAAATATCGAAACGATTGAATTTCCATATTAGTATCTTACACATTCCAAATATTCGAGAATCAAGGTGTCCCAAGGATTGAACCCATCAACTCATTTGAATACCTGAAGATGAAATACATACAAGTTTCCTATACTCGTCCAGCAAAATAAAACATAACACAATTATAAAGTCGTGTGTCCTAATCCTCTCATGATTGTATAAATGCCAAGTCCCCAACCTTTTGAAATGCGGCTACACTTCACAATCACATAGGCAATTTCTTTAATTCATGTACCTGCAAATACACTTTATCAAAGGAATTATTAAGAAGATAAACTTCAACCTACCCACTGCAAGACTGAATACATACATGGGATGATACCTACCCTTTGTTAACCTGTTTAATCCCTATACCAAGGATTACATCAACCTCTCCCATGTCTTTCATGGAAAACTTAGATGAAAACAATTTCTTAGTCTCATATACATGATTTTGGCCAGTCCCAAAAATTAGCATGTCATCTACATACAAGCAGATGATCACACCTACACCAATAACATCAAATCTACTATAAACACATTTGCCACATTGGTTTAAAGCAAAACCACATGACAAAATAACTTCATCAAACTTTTGATGCCATTGTTTAGGCGCTTATTGTTGTCAGATTTATGCAATCCAATATGAGAGTCACTTAAAATAGAACTTGGCGCAAGTATACACCTTGAACTACTATCGTCTCGTAACAAGTAATAATGGTAAAAGCACCAGATATCGATCCCACAAAGAAGGCTTGTGAAAGTCTTTCAAAAGTCCAGTATTTAAAAATTGATTTCAGATGACGAATTCGAAGAAAAATCTTTTGGTTGGTTTGTTTGAGTTATCAACTAGAAAATCAGTAGTAAAAGAGGAAGCAAAGGGTGCAAAGCTTTGTTAAGATTAAAACAGGCATTTTGACAAAAAGATGATATAGCAAATTGTCACAATATTCAACTATCGGTTCAGACGGCCTCCAAAGAGTGCACACCGACCCACTGCTATCGATACGATATCACTTATGTTAGACTTCGTGAATCCTAGCGCAACACAGTGTTACCTCCCTACACCGTATGAGTATATCACTTGTCAGGTGTTATAGCTATTTATAGTCCTCCCATATTAAATCAGGTTTTCTTATTTGTTTTAACTCTGGAAGTTAATGCATTTTCACATATTAAATTAGTTGTCAATTAATTCAACATGATCTTCAATGAAACAGTAATCACCTGAAATAAATAGTTAGAAAACAATGCTATAATAAATACACCTTTTTATTTCCACGCCGATTTCGGTCTTAACATTGCCTTACACCCCAAGCTCAGGTTATTAGCCCGTCATCGCTTGGTTTCTTCTTTCGAATGATGTAAGGACTGCAAATAATATAAAGGTAAAGATACTAAAAGTAAAAATTACTGAAATATAAATGACAGTAAAATAAATTGCTAGAATGTAAATAACTGAAAGATAAAGATAGTAATGTAAATTGCTAAAAAGTAAATGACAGGAAAGTAACTTACAGGAATTTAAATTGCAGAAAAATAAATGACAATAATGTTTTGCAGAATTGAAATTAACAGGAATAAAAAGAGTGAATTAAACTAAGCTAGAAAATACTTGTAAAAGTATGTAGGACTTAGAAACTTAAGTGACAAGTTATAAAACTAATCACTTAAATTATGTCACAAAAGTCAACGGTTGGTACTTGGAAGTAAGCTTTTGTACTTTGAAATGATATCTTGATACTTGGAAATGATCTTAGCTTGCAAGAGAAGGAAGTCCAAAGTAATACTAATTTTTATTTCCAAGTGTTTTTCTTACCGAAAAGCGTTGGTTGTTCTTGATGATTATAAATACTTTGCTTAGAACACACTTTGGAAAACTCGAGAGTTGAGAGATTTAGAAGTTGGCTTATGAAATTCAAGAATCAAGGTGCAAAAAAGACTTGTAAAAATCTCTTGCAAAATCTCGATATATTAAATAACACAAATCGAAAAATGAGATTTAAGAAAGTAATGAACAAGATTAATAAAACACAGTAATAGGTTAATTTATTAACACCTATCACATCCCCAAACTTAAACTGTTGTTTGTCCTCAAACAACTAAAATAAGAAAAATAAAGACTCAAAACACTAAAAAAAAAATTTGAACATGCACACCATATAGCCAACTTATACTTTGATTTTGCTCTTTTTGAAAAGTTTGCTCATATCTTACTTGACACTTGAACTCCATAGCCCTTCATAAACCAACTTCCCCAAACTTGGTCCTTTAAGTATGCCAAACCAAAAATTAGCCAAACATTTTCTTTGCTAAACTAGACTTACTATTTGTGTTGGGACTTTGATTGGGTTTCAAGCATTTGGCTATTTCTTTTCAATGCTTAGCCTTTTACCTCGTCTCTCATTTCACTCCATAGCACCATTTTTCTGCTATGCATCTCATATTGAGGTATGTTTGGACCTTTTGGTCCTTTTCAAATAATTGGTGCACAAGACATGGAACTTTGTTCCTGAATTTTCTTTTGGTCTTAAGTGCATGTGATTCAAGTGTATGGATGTAATTGTTTGTGGCTTTTTAAGACACCCATCCCCAAACTTTGAACAAAACAATGTCCTCATTGTTTAGTTGTGTAAAATAGGTCTGCAAATTGGGTAATTGAAAAGAAAGCCCAAATAGGATTCAATTAAGTTTATAACCCAAAAAATAGATGTCTAAATCTTAGAGGTAACTACAAAGAAAACAAGTGAATGACACATGGATTATTGTGGCTATAGTATCAAAGAAAACAATCTATGAGCAATTTTATTGTATTTTTGGTGTATAAGTGGCTAACACAGTGATGCTCAGAAAATTAGTTCCTAAAATGACATTGAAACAGAAAATCAAAGATGAAAATGGAATCCAAGGATCCTTCATCTCATCCTTGTGAAAGAAAAGGACTCAAGACATAAATGAACTAAAAACAGCAAAACCCAAGTGGGTAAATTTCAAAATGACTTAAAGACTCAATTTTTAAAAGATTGCAAAACAGAAAATAGGGACTGCCCATTTTAGAGAGGGACTACCTCTACATAATTTGGCTCATAAGAAATTAGAAGGAATGCTTCTATTTAGATCATGAACACTGCAGATATGGCCTGCTGTGGTGATGCTATTTCAGACAGAAACAGAGGGTCTGCCTCTGTGTGTATCAGTGCGTGCATAGTACCAAAAATATTCAACAAATACATAGAGGGACTGCCTCTATGCATATTACTTCTTGAATCCAACTAAAGATGATCAAAACAGTCTAGAGAGGCCAAGGCCGAGACTATTGATCCTGGAAAACAGAGGGATTGCCTTTATGTGTTAAACAGGTCAAAACAGCTAAGCAGAAATTAAATCCCATTGACCAAACACCAAATAACCCAAAACAGGGGGATTGCCCCTGTGTGATTTTCTGTGAGCAGATCAAAAACAGTTGGGAAGGCCATAGCCCAAACTGTTGATCTTAGATGTGAGAGACAGGCCATAGAGGGACTGCCTTTATGGTGTTTTGATGATAAGCCAACACAGTATCCAAATCAACACACAAAAGGGACTGCCTTTGTGTGGGATACATGCCAAAACAGAGAAAGTAGATAACAAACCACACAGGATCAAGATCACAGTGGGCTGATTTCGGGGATTAAATCATGGTGACCACTTCTATCAATATTTTAAACAATAATATTATCCAAAGATAGCAAGATGAGCATCAAAAATTAAAGAGAGTATAAGGGAAGAAGGTAGAACCTGTCCTACTCGGCGTGAGTAGGAGCATTTTCCTCTTGTAGCATAGTAGTGGGGACAGGGGGCAGATCCACAGCCTGTTTGCCCTTCTTCCAGGAATTTCTCATCACCATCTCTTTCTTCTCCTTGTACTCAACCCACTGCTTTCTTTCTTTCTTCATTAGTTTGACCTCAGCCTCCAGCTTGCTTACTTTCTTCACTATCTTTTTGGTCTTCTTCTTTAAACTCTTTTTGATGGCATTAGTGTGCTTGTCAAAAGCCTTCAACAACTCTCTTTTCAATTCTTCTATGGCAGTGGTGGGTTAGGGTTTATGGTGAAGTCTCATCAGTCTCACCAAATTTTCTTATCCATATCCGTTTTCTCATTAGAAAATGTGTCATTTGTTAGCTTCAAAACATTGGCTTTTTCTAACAGACACTGGATAATATACGAATACAGCAACTTCCCATTAGACCTGTCCACACATGTCTTAATATTTTCACAGATTACCCTCCCTACATCAAATCTTTTACCCTCCAAAATGGAATACAGAATGTACACTCTTTCTAGGCATAAGTTGGAATCGTGGCTAGTTGGATGCAAGGTATGCCTCATAAAGTAAAACCACAAATTAGCCTGAGGGTTTAGATATTGGGTTCTCAACAACCTGGCTTGGCCCTTAAATACCCATTCAGCCCCTTCCTTGGTTAGTCTCTTGAATATGACCTCTAGCTTCTCATCAGAACAATCCTTTGACAGCCTATCCAGATCTGAGTATTGTAGAGGTACTATCCCTAACAACTCATTTAAGGTCTCAAGTGAATAAGAGACCTTTGTACCCCTCACAGTGACTTCTACTCCCTCAGTCACAGACACTTCAGTGTAAAATTCCCTAAGTCAATTCAGATTGTGCTGTTTTGGGACCTCACAAAGTTTCTCCCATCCCAACTTCTCTATAACAACTTTGATTTCAGGGTAAGCTAAAATCATCTGTTGGGGAAATCCTTTAGGAGTGACACCTGTCTTTTTAGCAAAGGCATAATAGTTCTTTCTTGCTTCAGTACAACTAAGCAGATGCTTAGGCTTAAGGGACTGATATGTACCTTCCATAGCTTTCTTTTGCTTCTTTCTTGATGCTTTCTTTGACTGTTTTGGATCCCCACCACTGGGATCTGCCTGGTTCTTCTCAGTTTCTCCTTCTTGGTTTTCCACATTGTCCCTGTTTTCTTCCTGTTCACCCATGTCAGCCTCCTTTTGATTCTGATCAACACCCTTTCTCTTTCTCTTGCTTCTGGTCTTTGTCCTTGGATTCCTCTTCTGAGTCACCACAGTTTCAGTATCCTTGGTCTCATTCCTATTCCCTTCTTCATTTTCCTGCACATTGTTAGTGAAATATGTGGTTTGTGCAGGTGAGGGCATTCTGTTTTGTGGTTCATCAGGTTCCTCATCATGAGTCATAAAGTCATCAAAACTCATATTCTCCTCGATCATCCCAAATGCATCAAAACTGTAGTTTATGGGTGATTTGTGCTTTGCTTGGCTAGGGGGTGTATCAGCTTGAGTTTCACTAGGCTGAGAATTCATTGCACCCTCATCATGGATATTGGTCTCCTTATCAACACCCTCTTGCATATTTTCTTCTCTCACAGTGGACTTTCCAGGGTTATTAGGCTCAGGTGTGGCCACAGAATGGTCACAGTTGGTATTAGGGGTGGCAATTGGATCATCAACAGGGATTTTAGGCTGTGGAGGGATGTTTAGACCCAAAATTTGGTCTAAATCGGCTAGAGCTATAGCCACATTTTTCCTTAGTGAGGGTCCCAATCGATTTCTAGGTTTGGTAATTCTGCTTAGATGAAAAGAAGTGGTGGGTGACACAAATGGCTTTAGAGGTGGTTCAACCTCTATCATACGGATTGAAGGTGCAGGGGTATCCTTAGTGATTCCTAAAATCTCATAAGTGGCCTTCATGGCCACCTCTAAGGTTTCTGTCAGTTTAATCCCCACACTAGCTTGTGGATACTCAGGGAAACTGGAAATCGAGTTTACAGCCATAGAGAAGGATTCAATACATGCCACATTCTGAGATTTGGCTTTGTTTGCTTGTGGAGGTGATAGTGATGGAGACACAGTGGGTGTGTCCTCAACCACTTGGTCTTCATGTGGAGATGGTGGACCTTCTCTGCTTTGAACTAGAGAGTGATTCAGCAGGCCCTGGGATTGCAAAATTGGAGAGACTGGAGGTGTATCTTCACTTCCCCTGAGCTCAGCGGCCTCTGTAAGAGTATCCAATAGGTTGTGCTTCCTTTTCTTTTTCATTGGTGAACTCCCATTGTATGTATTTTTTGGCTTGGAACCCACTGGTCGTGACCCCGTATCATCTGAAATGACGATAGTTGAACCTTCATCTACAGTCATTGGCCTGGTTTGAAATTTAGCTTGGTTTCTTGTGAACCGTTTGGTAGGCTTCGGTGGTGATGGTGGTGGCTCAGGGTGATTTTTAGGTGGGGCTTGGTTAATAGGAGTGGCATGAATGGGATTGGATGAAGAAGACACCATGGGGGTGGAAGGTATGGTCCTCCTCTTTGGTTTAGATTTTTTATTAGCCATAATGGTGAGTGCACAGGTTAAAATTGAGAGGTTAGGGTTTGTTTTAAGGAGAAATGTAGTGATAAAACTTTGGGAACAAGTTTCAGGGATGTCTGGAAATATGAGGGTACGAGGATGATGGTACGAGTTGCAGGTTAGGACATGAAAGGGGTATTAAAGGAAGTCTCTTCAAAAAGCTTGAGAAGTACACAGGTACTTGTACTTCTCTGGTTCATCGACGTACGCCTCCTTCTACAGAAATCAGTTGGCCGGCGTTAATGGTGAAATGGAAATCGAAGTTGTACGTTGGAGAGGAAGGTGATGATGGTAGTATTAGAAGTTGAGAAAGTGATCTGATAATTAGTTGTCAAACCGTCGCTTCAATTTTCGGGTTCACAAATCGGGTTTGGAAATACGGGTTCTTTTCACGGGTGATTAGATTTAAAAGAACCATGGGCCGCATCCTTTGGGCCTGTATTATAAACACCAAACACACGGGCTGTTAGCCCAGTACAAAAGGATTAGAAAAATCAAATGGGCCTACTTGCAAATCCAAAACTCTATTTCCTTAAAAACTGAATTTTTATAAATAAAAAATTCTAGAAGACATTAAAAGTAAATACCAAAAATGACTAGAATAAAAAAAATACTAAAAGAAGAGCAAATTTATACTAATGTTAAAAAGAAAGAGAACAAGAAATATAAAAATTTATATACACTCAGAAAGCTTTCGGGTGGATCATTTCAGCAACACAACCCCACAAGGTTGTTGGGTGAGATCGTTGGGATCAAAGAAATGCTTTATTCTCTGCCCATTCACTTTGAAAGTTGTACCCCTATCTGGATCTATTAAATCAACAACTCCATATGGGTACACTTTTGCAATGGTATAAGGTCCGGTCCATCTTGAATTTAGCTTTCTAGGGAATAGCTTAAGTCTTGAATTAAACAATAGGACTTTTTGACCTTCGGTAAATTCTTTTGGACAAATCTTTTTATCATGCCATTTTTTAGTGTTTTCTTTGTATAACGTGGCATTCTCATAGGAAAAATTCCTATGCTCCTCTAACTCACATATTTGTAACTCTCTTTTTCTCCCAGCCTCATCCAAACTCATATTAACTCTTTAATTGCCCAATAAGCTTTGTGTTCTAGTTCAACAGGCAAATGGCAAGCTTTTCCAAAAACTAACTTGTAGGGGGACATGCCAATGGGGGTTTTGAAAGCAGTCCGGTAGGCCCACAGGGCATCATCCAATTTGGAGGTCCAATCCTTACGGTGTGGTTTAACTACCTTGGCTAATATTCCCTTTATCTCCCTATTAGATAATTCAGCTAAACCATTAGTTTGAGGGTGGTAAGCTGTAGCCACCCTGTGCTTAATGCCATACTTGTCAAGAACTTCTTCTAACATATTGTTCACAAAATGTGTGCCCTCATCACTAACTAAGGCACGAGGTGTACCAAATCTAGTAAAGATGTTCTTTTGCAAGAACTTGACAACTGTCCGGGCATCATTGGAATGGCAGGCCATAGCCTCCACCCATTTAGATACATAGTCTACATCAACTAATATGTATGCACAATTATTGGAAACTGGAAATGGTCCCATAAAGTCTATACCCCAAACGTCAAATAATTCTACTTCTAAGATCCCGTTTAAAGGCATTTCATTTCTTTGTGAAATATTCCCACTCCTCTGACACTCATTGCAACTTGTTGCAAAGTTATGAGCATCGTTGTGCAAACTAGGCCAAAACAGCCCAGATTGTAAAACCTTTGTTGCTGTCCTATTTCCTCCAAAATGTCCTCCACAGGGTCTGTATGGCAATGTTGCAGGACAGAGGTCACTTCTTATTTTGGGATGCATCTTCTTATCATTTGATCTGCACAAATTTTGAACAAATATGGATCATCCCACAAATACTTCTTGGAATAAAAAATAAGTTTCTTTCTTTGGTGTTTGTTAAACTCTTTAGGCATGATACCACAAGCTAAGTAATTTACAAGATCTGCAAACCAAGGTTCAACAGACTGTTGTACTGCCAATATTCTTTCATCAGCAAAATGCTTCACAAATGTCATGACTATTCACAGGTGTTTCTTGCTTTTCCAGTCTAGACAAATGATCAGCCACTTGATTATCCGTACCCTTTCTGTTAATGATTTCCAAATCAAACTCTTGTAGTAACAAGACCCACCTTATTAGCCTAGGTTTTGCATCTTTTTTAGAAATAAGGTACTTGATGGCAGCATGATCAGTATGAACAATCACTTTGGTACCCATCAAGTATGATCTGAATTTTTCAAAAGCAAAAACCACAGCTAATAATTCCTTTTCAGTAGTGGTGTAATTGATTTGGGCCTGATTTAAAGTCTTACTAGCATAATAAACAGGGTGGAATATTTTACTTTTCTTTTGACCCAAAACTGCCCCAACTGCCCAGTCACTGGCATCACTCATAATCTCAAAGGGTTGGGACCAATCAGGTGTTATCACTACAGGTGCAGTGACCAATGCTTCTTTCAAAGTGTTAAAGGCCTTTTTACAGTCTTCATTAAAATTAAACACTTGGTCATGTTGTATCAATAAACAAAGAGGTTTTGAAATTTTAGAAAAATCTTTTATGAACCTCCTGTAAAAACCTGCATGTCCCAAAAAACTCCTGATCCCTTTGACATTTGTTGGTTCAGGTAATTTCTCAATTACCTCTAACTTTGCTTTGTCTACTTCAATACCCCTTTTAGAAATGAGATGTCCTAGCACAATTCCTTCTTTTACCATAAACTGACACTTTTCTCAGTTTAAAACCATGTCTATTTCTTCACATCTTTTTAGACTATTTTCTAGGTTTTGTAAACATTGATCATATGATGTCCCATAAACTGAAAAATCATCCATGAAAATTTCCATGGAGTTTTCTAACATGTCAGAAAAAATGGACATCATACATCTTTGAAAAGTGGTTGGGGCATTACATAATCCAAAAGGCATCCTTCTAAAAGCAAAAGTTCCATAAGGACATGTGAAGGTGGTCTTTTCCTGATCATCCGGTGCTATGGCAATTTGATTGTAACCAGAGTAACCATCTAAGAAACAGTAGAACTCTTTTCCTGCTAATCTGTCTAACATCTGGTCAGTGAATGGTAATGGAAAATGGTCCTTTTGTGTGGCTTTGTTAAGTCTTCTATAGTCCATACATATTCTCCAACCTGACACTATCCTAGTAGGTATAAGTTCATTTTTCTCATTTGGTACAACAGTTACCCCACCCTTCTTGGGTACACATTGCACAGGACTGACACATGTACTACTTGCAATTGGATAAATTATGCCTGCATCTAACCATATCAAAATTTCCTTTTTAACAACATCTTTCATCACGGGATTTAAGTCTTCTCTGAGGCTCAACTGAGGTGAAACTTTTGTCTTCCAAGATAATCTTGTGTTGACAAATGGTAGGGCTTATGCCCTTAAGATCAGAAATGGTCCATCCTATGGCTTTGGTATGGAGTTTCAGCATTTTGACCAACCTCTCTTCCTGTTCAGATTCTAGTGAAGATGAAATAATAACTGGCATCTTCCCTGGGTCTCTTAGAAAGGCATATTTCAAATGTGCGGGAAGTTGTTTCAATTCTAAGTCTGGTGCAGTTTCTAAGGAAGGAACAAGAGTTTTCCTATCCTCATTTTCTAAGGTTTCAAAAGCAGCTATTTCTAAGCCCTCAAAGTCTTTTTCTTCCTCATCACTATCAGAGTCTCCTATCCCCAAAGTTTTCCCCAAACTTTTTTCTTGACCCCAAGTCTCTATTATGCTCAAGGTAAACATTCTTCTTTTTCTTCTGGATCTTGGACTCTCATGGTCAACTCACCTTTCTGTACATCTATCAAGGTTCTTCCAGTGGCTAGGAAAGGTCTGCCTAAAAGAATGGGAACATCTTTGTCAGCTTGAAAGTCTAAAATGATAAAGTCAGCTGGGAAAATAAACTTATCAACTTGGACTAGGACATCCTCAATTTTTCCTTTAGGCCAGGCTATTGACTTATCAGCTAATTGGAGAGTACAGTAGTTGGTCTAGCCTCACCTATACCTAAGGTGTTAAAAATAGACAAAGGCATAAGGTTTATGCTAGCACCTAAGTCACATAAAGCCTTTCCTACCTCTTTTCCTCCTATGGAACATGGGATTGTAAAGCTTCCAGGATCTTTCAGCTTTAGAGGTATTTTACTGGACAACATAGCACTACAACCTTCAGTCAGAGCTACAGTCTCATATTCAGTCAATTTTTTCTTTTTGCTCAAAATGTATTTTAAAAACTTTGCATAACTTGGCATCTGCTCAATGTCTTCAACCAGAGGTATGTTTATATGTAACTGCTTAAAAACATCAAGAAACTTTTTAAACTGTATTTCTTCCTGTTGATTCCTTAACCTTTTGGGATAAGGAATGTAAGGAGTGACTGAATTAGAGGGAGTAATCTTATGAAGAGTAGGTGCTTGAATGGGTTCTTGAATAGGTATCTGGACAGGTTCCTTTAAAGGTTCATTTTCAGTCCTACAAGGTATTGCAGGGCTGGACTGAGTTGGTAAGGTAGGACTGTCACCAGATTGTGACACATCAACTACAATACTTTTCTTGGGTTTATGGGATTCTTTGGTGTCATTAGGGAATAGTGTTGGATAATCTGATCTACTTGGAATGTCTGGACTACTAATGGGCTTATCAATGGGCTCACTAGTATTATTGGACTGGTTTACAGGTAATGTAGTAACATAATCTGGTCTCATTTTTTTCTTTTCAGGATCAGTCTGATTCTTTTTGGATGCTTTCTACTAAAGTTCTCCCACTTCTTAAAGTTACAACCTTGACTTGCTCCTTTCCAGCTCTGTGAGGCGTCTCAGTATCACTAGGCAAAGATCATGTGGGTCTTTTCCTTAATTCCAAAGCCATTTGTCCCATTTGAGTCTCAAGATTCTTGATAGAAGCTTGAGTTTGGGTTTCAAGATTTTTCATTGATGCCTGAGTTTGGGTAATAAACCCCTTGATCATTGCTTCCAAGGAAGTAGATGATTCGGCATGCTGAGTGGGTTTATTATGGAAAGAAGGTTGATGATTTTGAGCATGGAAATTAGACTGCTGGTTGTTTTGAGGTCTATGACATGACTGTGGCTGATGGTTAGACTGTCCTTGTGAGTGAAAATTGGACTGGCCTTGCAGCTTTGGTAATGGTGGGTTAAGAGCTGGACTGTTCTAGGAGAAATTGGGATGATTCCTCCATTCAGGATTGTATGTTTGAGAAAATGGTCCACTCTTGTTGTTATTGACATAACTGACTTGTTCAGGATTTCCTGGACAATGCTCAAATGCATGATCATCACCACAGTAAGTACACTGCACACAGAGTTAATAGTAGGAGTAGAAGTATTAGACTGCATAGCTGGATTTGTTAGATTTTTAAGCAAAGATGCCATAGTGGCCATTTGTGAAGTTAATTCTTTGTATGCATCCAATTCCTGTACTCCTGCTATTTTCTTAGGTGGAAGTGCACGTGGATCAGACCAATGTCCATTGTTGTTAGTGATTTTCTCAAGTATGTCATAACCTTCATTATAGGTACTAGCTGTGAAAGCTCCGCCCGCAGTAGCATCTAGCATTTGTTTAGCAGTGGTGTTTAAACCATTGTAAAACGTTTCTATCTGTATGCAGTACAGAATGCCATGGTGAGGGCATTTTCTCAGTAGCTCTTTGTACCTTTCCCATGCATCAGGAACTGTTTCATCATCCAGTTGTCTAAAAGTACAAATTTCGTTTCTGGATTTAGCATTCCTCGTGGGTGGAAAATATTTTTTTTAAAAATTTTCGGCCATATTATTCCATGAGATCACAGAGTCTGGTTTCAGAGAGTTATACCAGGATCGTGCCCTATCCCTCAGTGAAAAAGGAAAAAGTTTGAGCCTTAGAGCATCTTCAGATACTCCAGGGATAAGGAACGAATCTGTGATTTCGATGAAAGATCTCAAATTAGAATGAGGATCTTCATATGGCATACCAGCGAACTAGCCATTGGTTTGCAGCATCTGAAACATTATAGGTTTAAGTTCAAAATGGGCAGTGTTAATAATTGGTTTAAGTATCCCTGTGTGCAACTTGGTTAAAATAGGGATAGCATAATCCATAATACCGTCATTTTTAGAATTTGCTAGCCTAAAAATGTTTTGTTCCTCTT
Source organism: Arctium minus (assembly GCA_954870635.1). Lineage (NCBI taxonomy): Eukaryota > Viridiplantae > Streptophyta > Magnoliopsida > Asterales > Asteraceae > Arctium > Arctium minus. The sequence goes on along the minus strand of OX941092.1, from coordinate 76,423,561 downwards.
CCTCAAATCGATTTATTGGTGGTTCATTATTATCCTCATTTCTAGGTTCAAAAATGTTATTCCCAGGAATTATCTCGGGACCTCCATTATTATTCCTAGGAATAGGACCAGGGCGTGCTCCTTCGCCGAAAATATTTTCACGTTCATCCATTTCTGAAGAGGTTAAAGCTGAAGCAGCTCTTTGCGCTCTCCTTCTTTGTCTAAACGTTTTTTCTATGTCAGGGTCTAACTGGAAGAAATCCCCGTGTGGCAATCTTGGCATACACAGATTTTCAAAAAGGTGGAAGAAAAATCAACTTTTATAGACTTTACTTTGAACAAAAAAACTTTTAGCTTGCTTCCCCGGCAACGGCGCCAAAAACTTGTTGTCACATTTATGCAATCCAAAATGAGAGTCACTTAAATTAGAACTTGGCGCAAGTATACACCTTGAATTACTATCGTCTCGTAACAAGTAATAATGGTAAAAGCACCAGATATCGATCCCACAGAGAAGGCTTGTGAAAGTCTTTCAAAACTCCAGTATTTAAAAATTGATTTCAGATGGCGAATTCGAAGAAAAATCTTTTGATTGGTTTGTTTGAGTTATCAACTAGAAAATCAGTCGTAAAAGAGGAAGCAAAGGGTGAAAAGTTTTGTTAAGATTAAAACAGGCATTTTGACAAAAAGATGATATAGCAAATTGTCACAATATTCAACTATCGGTTCAGACGGCCTCCAAAGAGTGCACACCGGCCCACTGCTATCGATACGATATCACTTATGTTAGACCTCGTGAATCCTAGCGCGGCACAGTGTTACCTCCCTACACCGTATGAGTATATCACTTGTCAGGTGTTATAGCTATTTATAGTCCTCCCATATTAAATCAGGTTTTCTTATTTGTCTTAACTCTGGAAGTTAATGCATTTTCACATATTAAATTAGTTGTCAATTAATTCAACATGATCTTCAATGAAAAAGTAATCACCTGAAATAAATAGTTAGAAAACAATGCTATAATAAATACACCTTTTTACTTCCACGCCGATTTCGGTCTTAACATTGCCTTACACCCCAAGCTCAGGTTATTAGCCCATCATCGCTTGGTTTCTTCTTTCGAATGATGTAAGGACTGGAAATAATATAAAGGTTAAGATACTGAAAATAAAAATTACTGGAATATAAATGACAATAAAATAAATTGCTAGAATGTAAATAACTGAAAGATAAAGACAGTAATGTAAATTGCTAAAAAGTAAATGACAGGAAAGTAACTTGCAGAAATGTAACTTACAGGAATTTAAATTGCAGAAAAATAAATGATAATAATGTAATTTGCAGAATTGAAATTAACAGGAATAAAAAGAGTGAATTAAACTAAGCTAGAAAATACTTGTAAAAGTATGTAGGACTTGGAAACTTAAGTGACAAGTTATAAAACTAATCACTTAATTTATGTCACAAAAGTCAACGGTTAGTACTTGGAAGTAAGCTTTTGTACTTTGAAATTATATCTTGATACTTGGAAATGATCTTAGCTTACAAGAGAAGGAAGTCCAAAGTAATACTAATGTTTATTTCCAAGTGTTTTTCTTACCGAAAAGCGTTGGTTGTTCTTGATGATTATAAAAACTTTGCTTAGAACACACTTTGGAAAACTCGAGAGTTGAGAGATTTAGAAGTTGGCTTATGAAATTCAAGAATCAAGGTGCAAAAAAGAATTGTAAAAATCTCTTGCAAAATCTCGATATATTAAATAACACAAATCGAAAAATGAGATTTAAGAAAGTAATGAACAAGATTAAGAAGATGAACTTGAAATCCAAAGCACTTAGATTAATACTTCCAAAATAACCAACTCTTAAGCTTGAAATATTTTAGTTCTTGAAGGACAAGGAAACCCAAAATATTTAAGCTTAAGATGACAAAAATAAGCTAGAGAATACTTAAACCCAAAGGTTGTATGTTAAATGGTTACATAAGGAACATATATATAAGGGCTAGAAAAGTATCAAATAAGCTAAAGGGTACAATGATGATGTAAGCCCTTGTCTTGGCCATAAAGTCTTCAAAATAAGGCTTCCAAACCCGACCCAAGCTCCATTTTCGGCTGCAGGAATCATCAGCTACTCCTACAGCATCAACTCCAGCTCCTATAGTGGTCCTATAGCACTGCCAAAAAAATTAGAAATCTGCAAAAATGCTCAAGTTAATACCAAAACAATGGAAATGCATACTAAAACATAAAAACATGATAAAAGCTGTAAATTGGACTAAATGACACTAAAAGTGGACGTTGGGCAAATAAAACGAAGATAAAATACTAATAAAACACAGTAATAGGGTTAATTTATTAACACCTATCACTTATTTCAGCCCATACAAGGATTTCACAAGTTTACATACCTTATACTCATTTCTGGGCATAAAGAAACCTTCCGGTTGTTTCATGTAAACTTCCTCATAAAGATCGCCATTCAAGAAGGTCGTTTTAACATCCATTTGATGAATAATCGGATTGTGTTTGTCGCCAAGGCTATTAACAATCTAATAGTCGAAATACGTGCCACCGAAGCATACGTATTGAAATAGTCAATACCGGGTTTTTACCGAAACCCTTGAATTACTAACCGGGCCTTGAATTTATCAATCGTCCCATTAACTTTCATCTTCTTTTTGAAGATCCATTTTCATCCAAGTGGTTTAGAACCTGGAGGCAAATACGATAACACCCAAGTGTTATTCTCAAGAATTGATGATATTTCGTCATCAATTGCTTCTTTCCAAAAGGCGACATCTCGAGACTCCATAGCCTCTTTGAAAGTCTTTGGGTCATCCTCAATACTATAACAATAAGAGTATTGAAGCCCAATCTCATCCCTGAACCTTCCACTAAATACAGTTGGAAGTCATGACCGAAATTTTTGACAATTCGGCCTCTTTGGCTTCTCCGGACCTGCTGTGTTTCTGGACTTGAAACACCATCCAAACTTTCTGGATTTTGCACTTTATTGTTAGGGTGAATTATTTGTTAAATAGAAGTTCGGGGTGAAAACTGTAATTTATTTAAAGTTGTCTTGTATTTGGGCTTTTGGGCCCTAAGGGCTTTGTACGCCTCATATTTATATCTCTTTCTTAACCTAGTTTAGGTTAATGGTCATTAGAAGGTTTACCTAATCCTATTGAAATTCTATCTGTAAACCTTAAACCCTTTACTGATAAATCTAATCATATGACCAACAATTGTGATTGAATATCTATTGTTTATTGATTATTATTGTGATTGCACTGTTTCTGGCATCTACAATTGGTATCAGAGCACAGAGACAAGATTTTTGATCCAAAAGGTTTGTCTAAAACCCTTCTCTTTATCGATTTTTGTTTAATCGACGTCTGGCTTACTTGAATCGTGTTCTTCATAGTCTGTGCTTATCATAATCAATTTCCTTATTTTGAGTTTAAGTTTAGTTTTTTCATCTGTGTTTGATAATCAATCTCATAATTTTTGTGATTAAAAGATTGTTTGGGTCAATTTCTGAGTTAATCGCTACATCGATAAAACCCAAATTCATTTTTGGTTCTTAGGCGTATTCATCATTAATCAAAATTGAAGAAAGACCAAATGTGTTTGATAATCAATCGTTTTTGGTATTTAGATTCAGGTTGCTCCAAACACATGACCGGAAGAAAGAAGCTTCTCACGAACTTCATCGAGGTATTTTGTGGGAATGTGCGTTTTGGGAATGATCACTACTCTCCAATCTTGGGATACAGAGACATAATTAAGGACAACCTCACCATCAAGAAGGTGTCCTACGTCGAAGGTCTTGGTCACAACTTATTCAGCATCGGTCAATTCTGCGACAAGAATCTGGAGGTCAACTTCAAAGCCTAACGGTGCAGCGTCCGGACTAAAGATGGAAAAAAATTACTTGTTGGAACGCGTCGCACCAATCTCTACACGATTGATCTCTCGTCTCTGAAAGCAGAAAAGGAAGTTTGTTTGATGTCTAAAGCTTCAACCAAACAAAATTAGTTATGGCATCGTAGACTCTCGCACCTAAACTTCAAGAACATCAAGTTGGTGCTCGGCGGACACGTGAAAGGTATGACAGATCTCAAGATCGAAAAGGATCACCTATGTGCCGCTTGCGAAATGGGTAAGATGAAGAAGGCTTCTCACAAGCCTAAAGCCGCTCTGAGTACTTCACGGTCCCTCTAACTCATCCACATGGATTTGTGTGGACCGATGCGTGTTTAGAGTATCAACCACAAGAAGTACGTTCTAGTCATGGTCGATGATTTTTCTCGTTACACGTGGGTTAAATTCCTTCGATCCAAGGATGAGACTCCCGAACTGATCATCTCACATCTGAAGAGCATTCAAGTCAATCTCAATCAATCAGTTTAGACCATCAGGACGGATAACGACACATCGTTCAAGAATCAAGTGCTTGACGGTTATCTTAATTCAGTGGGTATCACCCACAACTTCTCAGCTGCTCGTATTCCTCAGCAAAACGAGGTAGTAGAGCGTCGCAATCGAACTCTTGTGGAAGTCGCACGTACGATGTTATCCCAGTCCAAGCTCCCGTTTTTCTTATGGGCAGAGGCAGTTGCAACCGCATGCTACACACAAAATTGTTCCATCATCAACAAGCGATTCAACAAGACGCCATACGAGGTCATCAACAATCGTATCCCGAATATCAAGTATTTCCATGCATTCGGGTGCACGTGTTTTGTATTGAATGACAAGGACGATCTCGTCAAGTTCAGCCCAAAGGCGGACGAAGGATTGTTCATCGGCTACTCATCTCAAGCCCAAGCCTACAGAGTCTACAACAAACGGACGAAGACCGTCGTTGAGAGTGTGAATGTGACTTTTGGGGAAACCGCTGATATGGCTTCTGAACACCTCAGTTCAAAACCCACTTTAACTGGTGTGTTAGCTTCTAGACAACAACGTCCAGGATCTACACAATCTCCAGTAAATCCAAATCAAGCGTCTACGTCACAAGCCTATCTTTCAGATTTGGATTTACCTTTTGAGCATTTTTATGATGAATATTTTAATCCTAAGCCTAATAATATACCGTGTAACAGGATTGCAGCTCAAGCACAGGATGTGACAACTGTCACTGGTCCATCCACATCAAGTGAATCAACCTTGTCTGATGTTGCCACTCCTACTGTCACTGAATCAGAATCACCAAGCTCGTGTGACAACTGAAGCACCGACAACAGTAGCAGATCTTGAACCGACCCCTGCTGAAGTTGTTCAAGAAGCTCCATCTTCGGCAATCTCGGAAACCGTTACAGATACATCACCTGCTAAGTCGTCCTCCGATAGTCGCACGACTCCAGCACAGGAGCTTCCACTTCACAGGTCGTCGTCACTCGAAGTAGTTCAAGATCTACCCCCACGTGGTTATGTGGATCCTGATACCTCTCAACAGACATATCAACTTCTCCCACATACCATCAAGTGGACACGAGCTCACCCCCTACATCAAATCATAGGCGACCTCAACGCACCTGTTCAGACTCGATCCGCTACCGCAAATGACTGCCTCTTCTCTTCATTCCTTAGCCGCATCAAACCCTCAACCGTCTTCGAAGCTCTAAATGATCCAGTCTGGGTGATAATTATGCAAGAGGAGCTCAATCAATTAGAGAGCCTCAAAGTGTGGCGACTTGTTCTCAGGCTAAAGAACAAGACGGTGATTGGGACGAAATGGATCTTCAAGAATAAGGACGAAGATGGAATTGTAGTACGAAACAAAGAGTGTCTGGTTGCCAAAGGATATCGCCAACAGGAAAGAATTGATTGCGATGAGACGTTCACACCGGTTGCTCGCATAGAAGCGATTCGAATGTTCCTTGCCTACGCCACACACAAGAACTTCATTGTGTTTCAAATGAATGTGAAGGTCGCGTTTCTAAACGGCGTTCTCAAGGAAGAAGTCTATGTATCTCAACCCGAAGGCTTCGTGAGTTCTAACAAACCACATCACGTCTACATTCTTGACAAGGCCTTGTATGGTCTCAAGCAAGCGCCACGAGCCTGGTATGATGCACTCTCTTTATTTTTAATTAAAGTTGGATTTCCCAAAGGTAAGATCGATACCACCTTGTTCATTAAAAAGGAAAAACACGATATCATTTTTGTACAAATCTATGTCGACGATATAATCTTTGGCTCAACAAACCCCAAGTATTGTCATATCTCAGCCATCATGGGTCAAATGAATTTTGTCCTGGATCTTCAAGTTAAACAACTAGCCACAGGAATTTTCATAAATCAATCTAAGTACATCTCGGATATTCTTCGGAAATACTAGATGGAAAATTATGCACCCATGAAGACGTCCATGTCTACAGGTACTAAGCTACATTCCGATCCTGACGGAAAGGACGTAGATACTAAGACCTATAGAGGTATGATTGGTTCCTTGATGTAATTGACGACTAGCAGGCTAGACATTATGTTTTGACATTCTTTTATGCAAGATTTCAGTCAAAACCAAAAGAGTCTCATTTAGTTGCAGTTAAGTGTATATTTCGTTATTTAAAAGGTACTGCTGATTTTGGCTTGTGGTACCCGAAAGAGACAGGTTTTGAGCTGACTGCTTATTCAGAAGCTGACCATGCCGGAAATATGCTAGATCGAAAAAGCACGTCGGGGCATGTTCAGTTCTTGGGAGATCGACTAGTCAGTTGGGCATAAAAAAACAGAACTGCGTATCAACCTCCACCGCTGAGGCAGAGTATGTAGTAGCTGCCAGTTGTTGCTCTCAGGTGATTTGGATGCAAACTCAAATGAAAGACTATCGATTCCACTACTCGAAGATCCCCATTTACCTGCGACTCGAAGAGCACAATTGCTATATCTAGCAATCTCGTCCAACACACAAAGACGAAACACATAGATGTGCGTTATCATTTCATCAAAGATCATGTCGAAAGAGGTACAATCGAACTCTATCTTGTTAATACAGAACATCAAATAGCAGCCCTGTTTACCAAAGCCTTGGACGAAAAACGCTTTCAATATCTAGTGTCCAAGCTTGGTATGCTTAATTTGAAAGTTTGACCCTTCTACAGACCTATACGAGTCTCATTCAATAACGAATGGTTGTGACTCAAAGATCCAATGATTTGTCTTTGGATGCTCAAGTCAACACTCATTGGTTTTTGCATTTTACTCGTCAAGTTCTGTGCTAGTTTCAAACCTCTGTATTAATAAGTTAGATTTCGTTCTTTTAGTTTGTTTCCTTTGTTTTTCGTTTCGTTTTTTTTCATTGCATCGTTCAGTTCGTTACTTCAGTTGCTTAAAGCTTCTGACGTTTTTGGTAGAGTTCATAGTTTGTTCTTGTGTTAAGGGGGAGCCACACTGCATGAACTTCTGAAGTTTTATCGTTCTTCATTCTGAGGGGGAGCAGGTAAGTCTCATTCGCTTTATTTTATCTCTGAAATTTGATCATAGCATAAGTCAAGGAGGATAGACGTTTCTTAATCTGGACATCTGTCTTTTAAGGGAGGGCATCAAACCTGGTTTCAGTTTAGGATATTTACGGTTTTTCCCAGTTTCTTTGATAACTTTTTTAATTTTTAAATTTTATTTCTTAAAAAAATGTTTTAATTAATTAATTAACCGGGTACTCCCAGTCTCGCTCCAAACCCGACCCGATCGGTTTATGCACTCAGACCCCGGGCGACCGCCTTAAGCGACCCCGGGTCTCAATATATTTCTTTCTCTCGGTCTCTCTCTCATCTCCCGGTTCCTCTCTATATCTCTCAAACCCTCGGCTCTCCATCTCTTTCATCCAACTCTCTCGCACCATCGACTAATTGATCTCTATCTCAGGTACGTTCTTCTCTCCATCCGTTGTTTAAGATTTGATCACCCCCCCCCCCCAATCGATTAGGGTTTCGGCCCGCTGTCGCCACTCCCGTCACCGTGACTGGCGGCGAAGCATCTCTAGGTTTGGTTTAGGATTCGATTAATCAAATCTTCCGGGGGTTTCATGCTTGGTAATCGTTTTCTTCAAACCCCTAACCGATCCGATTAATCTTCTAAGTTGTGATTGAATATCTATTGTTTATTGATTATTATTGTGATTGCACTGTTTCTGGGATCTACAATTGGTGCTAGGAATCAAGTCCTTAGGCTTTTGCATTGATGAAAACCGCATCTCATAAAAAATCGCATCACGCGACTCGATTACGGTGTTAATTGACACCAAATCATTAGGTCCGATTACATATAACCTATAAGACATGGAATTTTCTGCATATCCAATGAATATACAATCAATTCCACATTCACCCAAGGATTTCCTTTTGGGTTCGGGTAGTTTTACAACAGCCCGACAATCCCAAATTCGAAAATAATTCAAATTCGGAGTTTTCTTGAACCAAAGTTCATATGGGTTTGTTTTGTTCCTTTTATTTGGAACTCTACTTAAAACATAACAGGCCGTTAACATGGCCTCTACCCAAAATCTCTCACTCAATCCCGAGTAAGAAAGCATCGAGTTTACCATTTCCTTTAAAACTCGATTTTTACGTTCAGAAACCCCGTTTTGTTGATGTGTGTATGGTGTCGTTGTCTCATGGATGATTCCAACTGATTGAAACTATTGGGGATCCATATATTCCCCTCCCTGATCAGTTCTAAGACATTTAATCGAATTATCCAATTGTAGTTCGACTTCGGTTTTGTAAATTTTAAACTTTTCTAAAGCTTCATCTTTTGGGTGCAAAAGATATACATAACAAAACCGAGTATTGTCGTCAACATACTTCTTATTTCCTAAGGAGGGGGTGGAGTGGAAATCACACAGATCACTATGTACAAGTTCCAAAACATTCTTATTCCTTTTAACGTTCGGAAAAGGTTGTTTTGTAACTTTAGTGAGCATGCAAGTTTTGCATTTCTCCGCATTAATGTCAAAGGCTGGAATCATCTTTTGACATTTCATGCATCCTTCTAAAATTCACATGACCCAATCTAGCATGCCATAACATTGAATCATCAATTTTAGAAGAAGACGATGACGATATAAATGCAGAATTTTCAGAACATAAGGTTTTATTAACCACATTTAAACGAAACATGCGATTGCATAAATATCCAAAACCAATAAAACGACCACCTCGAGATAGGATAAACCTATCCGTTTCAAACACTTGCTTAAATCCAAGATTATTCAAACAACTACCACTCACTAAGTTCTTACGAATTATAGGCACAAACAAAACATCAAATAATTTAATATTATTTCCAAAAGAAAATTCTAAATTAACTATTCCAACTCCACAAATTTGTGCACTCGACTCATTTCCCATATTAAGCACCGAACCGTCTCCAACCGTTGTCAATTTATCGAACCATCAACAATCCTTACAAATATGGCTTGTCGCCCCCGAGTCGATCCACCATGCACAGTCATCACCCTGCACATAAAAAGACTCAGGTATAAGTGAAACATAATTTTGGATGGAATTATCAAAGTTAGTCAAAAACTGACCTCCTTTCACTTGATCGCAATCGTTAGATCCCGATCCACTTCCACTCGTATCAGCACCATTATTGTTCAACTTCACCCGGCAATCACATTTACAATAACCCACCTTGTTGCATCTCCAACACACCAAATCCTTTCTCTTTTTAAAGGATTTGTTGGGTCCATCAAACTTACGTTTCTTGCCTTTTCCGTTATTGTTGGAATTGGATTTCTTGTCATCAACCATGTGGACAGAGGGTTGTCCAGATTCAACTTTCCCTTTGGATTTGTCATTTTCTTCCACCCAAAGAGACTCTCCAATGCGCAAATGACTCCCAAGTTGAACCAATGACAATTCCTCCTTTTGATGTTTCAAGTTTTGCTTAAAATCTTTCCAAGAAGGTGGTAGTTTGTCAATCACACTCGACACAACAATGGATTCATCCATATTCATGTTGTGTAGTGTAAATTGACCCAAAATGCGAAGGGTTTCATTATATTGTTCCATTACGGGCCTCGAGTCCACCATTTTATAATTGTTAAAATCGCTAACCAAGAACTTCTTACTAGAAGCATCTTCAGCGATGTACTTGGACTCGAGGGAATTCCATAATTCCTTTGCACTTGCCACGTTTTGGTAGCTATCAAAAAGAGAATCGCACATACCGTTTAAAATGTGTCCCCTGCAGATATAGTCATCATTCTCCCACTTGCTCCTTCTCCTGGTGTACTCCAATGTCTCATCCTCCATCACCTCTGGCATGGGTGTACTCAACACATACACTACCTTCAGAGCTGTCAGCAGAAAATGCATCTTTTTCTGCCAGCATCTGAAGTCAGTGCCTTCAAACTTCTCCATCTTTCCAAACTTCGAAGTCATCTCTTTCACAGAATCGGCCATGATCGACATCACGAACTACCAATTCGATTGTTAGAGATAAATAGGGCAAAAGCAATCGATCAGTTGATCGGATTTCTTGAGAATCGTGTAGGTCACTTTCCAAATTGGTATTTCGACCCTATGCCTGGGTTGCATGAAATCCAATATGGGATAAGACTCCAGAACACAATCGTTTTCAGGCACAAAAACGAGAGCAAATTTGCTGGAGAGTATGAAGGATAGTTCAAAAAGCGTGAGTCTAAACATAAGTATATATGGTATATATACTAGTCCCATTCGTAAAATAGGAAAATAACTTAAATGGAAACGATGGAAAATTGTTAGCTATTATGGTCGGTTACAACCAAATTAGCTAAAATCATGGACTGGAAATAACTGAGCATTAAATGACCAATAACTGTAGGTTCAGAGATAGCCAAATCCAGAGATAGGCACCAGAGCCTCTGGCCCAATGACTCCCACCAGAGGCTCTGCAGAAGCCCACCAGAGGCTCTGCCGAAGGCCACCAAAGGCTCTGTCGTGAGCCACCAGAGCCTCTGCAGAAATAGGCATCAGAGCCACCGCCATGGGCTCAGCCCCTTAGACCCCGCAAGGGGTGCTGCCTCTTAACCCTGCAAGGGGCACGACGTTCTTGACCCCCGCCATTTCGTCGTGTTCGGTATCAAACTCATCTTATAACAAGCGTGCACTCCGCACCACGTAACTTGTATTAGATCGCAGTTTGAAACCCATTAGCACTCGTGTTAAATCCTATTGCACTTAAATGGTCGGTGACACTAAAATCACCAACATCAATCTCCCTATATCTTAGATCCAACTCATTCACAAGGTTTCCTTCACCACACAAGTCATCAAAACCACACCCAAGTTGAAGGATGAATGGGAAAAGGATGAAAACATCAAACCCTAGCTTAACAATAAGAGAGATGAGGAGCTTACAACCAAAAAATACTCATGGATCTTCCAATAGATTCCATTGTTATAATCTTGAAGAGCTCTTAAAAACGATATCATAGCAAAAACAATCACCTAAACCGAAGTTGAGATGAAGAAGTTATGAGGAAATGAAGAAAAGGATAAAAGTCGGATTTTTATGCACTGAACCACTCATGCGATAGTGCCATGCTATTGTGCCACAGGGCACAATCGCGGGCACAATCTCCCCATATGTACTGAGGCCAAACCCCATTGTGTGATAGTGACATGCCATAGTGTCGTATGTCACTAACGCATGCACTATCGCCCAAAGCGTGTCGCACGTACCCCGACCGTTTTCTCAACCGTTCCTGGCCGTTTTCTTGGTCGTTCACCAACCATTTTCCCATCCGTTCCTTGACCGTTACCCGACCGTTTTCCCGGCCGTTCACCGACCGATTTCTCGGCCTTTCACCGACCATTTGCCCGGTCGGCCCCTGAACGTTTTCTCGGCCGTTCACCGACCGTTTTCTCGGCCATTCACCGTCCGTTTTCTCTATCGTTCCTCTAAATTTATTTTATAAATAACACCGAAATTATGGGTGTTACATAATTCTAGATAAACGAAATATTTAGGGTTCGTAAACATATTTAAACGAATCAAATGATCGAAAAGATAGGAATCCGTACCTTAACCTTCACCACGCTTATCACTCTCCGAATCTACTCCTTTATACCCGATCTATAAAACACCAAACTAACTTTGATCGAATAGCGAAATAAACTCATTTAAAGGTATATAACATATCTAAAATCAAACTAAAATCCTATAATTCATACTCTAATATAGGAACTAAAATCAAATGGCAAGAAAATAAAAAAAAAATACAGAAAATCCTAAAGCTACTGTATGATTCCAAAGGAAAAAAAACACCAAGACTAATTATATACATACATGTAACACCCATAATTTTCAGTAAGTAAAAGTGGCCTCGGGTCTACGTGGGGGTTTACAAATATAAATTTTGCGTACGTAAGGACTTAGGGGTTGTTTGGTTGGTTTTCCATTAAGTCCTGAGTGGATAAAGTTGTATGTGGGGATTAATCTGTCTGTATAGATTAGAAAGGTTTTTGTTTGGGAAGGGTTTTTCGTAGATGGAAAAGGGTGTGTTTTTAATCGGGAATGACAGGTTTGGAGAAAACTTGGCTTTCTGCATAAAGCTCCCCCCTAAAAGCTAATTGAATAAACCACTTTCTATATCATTAAGCCACTACCAAACAGTCATGTATAGCTGATTGAATAAGCTGTGAGTCACATTAAGCTCATTAAGCTGCTAACAAACAGACCCTTACTTTGGATCTCTAAGCGTCAGAAACATTACGCGCGAGAAAAGTCGATTTTTGGACTTCGGTAGGATTGGGCGATATTGTCACTATCGTCGTGTCATAGTCGTCGAGGGCCAAATCCTCTCAGTACACATTCGGCGAGAGTGCCTCGCGATTGTGACATTGGTCACGTTCGCTTGGTAAAATCGTGGGGAGTTGGGAGCTCACGATACGAAACCGGTGAGAGTGCCTAGCGATAGTGACCATGTCACTTTTTGCTTGGCACAATCGCCCGCGGTGTCTGAGAGCATAAAAACGAGCTTTTTAGCTCTTTTCTCATTTGTTAATTCACCAACTCATCTCTCTCTTTCTCTCTCTCTCTCTCTCTCTCTCTCTCAAAACGAACCCTCTCGATTTATTTAGGGTTTTTAAGCATTTGAGGTCTCAATCCTTAGATTTTAAGGAGGTTCTTCCTCTATAGGTTAGGGATTGGATGCAAGGGTTTGGAGCTCATCATCTCATCCTCATCTCCTAGGGCTTCATAAAACCCTCTCCAAACCTCTTTTCATTCTTTGGTGTTTTGGAGCTTGGGGTCCAAACTTGTAGCCCTAGAGGTATATTATTGGTGGATTCAAAGAGTTGTGGTTAAGGTAATCTCCTCATTTCTTCACCTAAGAAGCTAGGATTTTGTTATTCTCATTTCTCTTCCATTTCGTTAGAACTTGGTATAACTTTGGAAGTATTTGTGGTTAAGGATCTTTGTTGAGAGCTTGAAGCTAAGATCTAGAAATTTTCAAGTCTTCATCCAAGGAGCTCAAGCTTTGGGGCTAAAAACCTAGATTTAGTCTAAATCTAGCAAGGTGAGTTCTAGTTGATTTACAAAACTATATACATGTTAAAATATAAATATTTTGGGTCTTGAACATATTTCCACGAGTTCATTTCATATTTGGTGGTTTTGTGAGTATTTGAATACTTGAGCATAATTGGGTTATAAAGTCTTTATAAATGATTTCTGATATATTATTGGGTGTTTCGACTCACCAAAAGGGGATTTAATTAACAAAGTAAGAATTCTTGGCTATTGGTGAATTTGGATAAATTATCAATTTAACTTCCAATAAGCGTATTTTGAGTTAAATATGATTTCAAGAGTATTGTCGTGTGGGTTGAAGAATTTGTCCGACTCTTTTAGAGTCATGGATTATTTTGGGATTTACCCAACTCATGAGTTTAATATTGGTACTTTAAGCTATTTCGATCTTAAAAGTGTAAATTCTTGAAAAGGGTTGTTCTTAAACCTTATGAATATTTTGGAATTATGAACCATACGGTTTTGGGCTTTTATCCATTATATCTTGATAAAGTATTGGATAATGACCTAATCGTGTTATTAGTACCTTGCATTTGTTAAATGTTGGAAAGTTTGTATTTCGACTTATGTAGCCATCTGGCTTTATTGTTACAGTCAAACGTTTATGATATCTTAAGGGTTAAGGGTTCGTAAACATATTTAAATGAATCAAATGAACGAAAAGATAGGAATCCGTACCTTAACCTTCACCTAGCTTATCACTCCCCGAATCTACTCCTTTATACCCGCTCCATAAAACACCAAACTCACTATTAATTCTAATTGCTAACTTTCATCGAATAGCGAAATAAACTCGTTTAAACGTCTATAATATATCTAAAATCAAACTAAAACCCGATAATTCATACTCTAGTATAGGAACTAAAATCAAATGGCCAGAAAACGAAAAAAAATACATAAAATCCTAAAGCTACTGTACGATTCCAAAGGAAAAAAAACACACCTAGACTAATTATATACATACATATGTGTATATCTCTATATTATGCAAACCACACGCGACGCGAGTTTTACATAAACGGGACTTGGCTTCTAAATGGGCAGCCCCCACCAACACAACCAGCAGCTTAAACGGAAGCGTAATGACTTTCAAACGGTCATATAAACAGCAGCAAACTTGATTAAAATCGAGTCGTTTTGGTCCGTTTTTTCGGCGATTCACACATCTCTTAGTAATAAATTAACTACAACTATACGTATTAACATTAGGCAATAATTAAGACAATTTTCGAGATGAAATAGAGTAGAATTTTGCGGTTCTAAAGACGATTTTAACCGTCCCCCCGCTGCTACCATTACTCTTGACAGAATCGGTGACTTTTGAGCCACTAAAACTAATTCGTTTCCACCCCAAAACAATCCCAACAACTCTAATCCAAATACCAATTGTATAACTTCGAGATGAGGACGGAAACTTACCTCAAAACGATGAGAAAACGACGAAACTTTGCTTGCCTTTGCCACTGATTTCTCTCCTACTCTCTCGATCGATCTCTTCCAATCAGTTCTTCTCTAGCAATCACATTGAGTTGGGGTTAGGGTTTAATGAACAAGAGGCCAATCAAAATAATCCGTTCAATACTAATCCAAATTCTAATTTACAAACTTTAAGTGAGTTATGACAAACTAGTCCCTCAAGAATGGCCTAAATCCAAAATCAACCCAAAATAATCATTCTTATTTTTTTACCCGTACCCACAACACCTTTATGAACGTATACCTTTTTTTTCATTATATATTTATAAATATCATTTATATAAATATATATACATATGCACACTTTTATTTATTCGACGTAAATACAACGGATAGGGCTGTAAACGAACCGAAAGAACACGAACGGATGCTTGTTCGTGTTCGTTCGTTTAACTTAACTGAACAAACGAACGAACACGAACAGCAAACGAACGAAATTTTTTGTGTTCATATTCGTTCGTTAAGAAAGTATGTTTGTTCGTGTTCGTTTATGTTCGTTCATTAAGAGCTAAACGAACGTAAACGAACGAACATAAATAAACATATACGAACGAACATAAATGAACATAAACGAGCACAAATGAATAAAAAACAACCACCATTACTCATCATTTCGTTCGTAAAAAATAACATAACAAAATAAAATAACAGATAAACTTAGGAGGTATAAAAAAGGAATTTTAAAAAATTAATTTAATTAATGTTTTGTTTTGACACATTAATGTCATAATATATATAAATATATTTTTATATATAAACAAATATAAATGAACATAAACGAACGTAAACGAACATAAATGAACGAGCGTTCACGAACGTAAATGAACGAACAAGACCATTGTTCATGTTCGTTCATTTAACTAAACGAACAAAAAAATGTGTTCATGTTCATTCATTTATTAAATAAACGAACATAAACGAACTTCCCGCCGAACAGTTCACGAACGGTTCGCTGAACGTTCGGTTCGTTTACAGCCCTAACAACGGATATTATAATACTTTTGTACAATTTTTATAAATTTCTTAATAACTCAATTTGTATTTTTGATTATAAATACTAGGGGTGAGCATAACCGGGTACTCGCCTATATTTCATGGAACCAGAACCGAAATCAGAACCGGCGGTTCCTGGATTGAAGGAACTGGAACCGCTTGTATCGGTTCTCTATTTTTTGGAACCGGTTCCGGGTACCCGGTTACATTTTTTTTTTTAATTTAACAATTAATACAATAAAAAGGTAATGTTAACTTTTTAAGTCTAGTGCAAACAACAAAATACCAACTTAAATTAATAAATACAACAAATGATGAAAACTAATCCAATAAAAACTAACGATTACATAAACAAATTAGACACTCTCAAGTCTTGACCGCAATAAAACGACTTCCATTACATTTCATGTCAAGTAATTGTGATGTGGGAGGCGGGAGCAACTATATACAAATGGAAGTGTGTAATTGTAATGTGAATTTGAGAATCGTGAAAGGAAAGGAATCCTAAATGGTAATAGTTTTTTTAACATATAAAATTATTATAAAAAAACAACAGGTACCCATCGGTTCCGGTTCTGGGTATCCAGCGGGACCGGGTACCTGGTCCCGGTGGGTACCCAGCGGGTATCGCTTCCAAAAAAATGAGAACCAGAATCAGCCTTAATCGGTTCCGTATTTTAGGAACAGGAACCAATCGCATCGGTTCCGGTTCCAGAACCGACATTTCCAGAGCGGTTCCGGTTCCAAAAGTGGGTACCCAGTTCCGATGCTCACCCTTAGTAGATACTTTTAAATTTATCCTTTTTAGTTTTTTTGTACACATTGTTATACCATTTTTACAGATTTCTTGATGGCCCAATTTTTATTTTTTATTGTACATACTTTTAAATTAACTTTTTGAATTTTTTTACTATTTCAATGTTGTATAATTTAATTCTAGTATTGTAATATAAAGTATGGTTTAATATTTTCTTGATATAAATAAATATGTATTTGTATAAATTTTAATATAATTATTTTTGTAAATAAAAATATAAATGATATAAAGTTAAATTAATGGGACCCTGAAAAGTTTAAAAGAATTATGAAAAAGCTTGGGTGGGGTTTTTCATATAATGGAGTTATGTAAAAGTTTTTAAATTGTTGATGTAACAACAATGTATAAGGAAAAAGTTGTGAAAAATTTCAAGATTATGAATACTCTAACCACTATAATTTCTTATCAAAAAATGGTTAAAAACTGCTAAGAAATTACCATGGTGGATGTCTTACACCGTAATTTCTTGAACTATCTATACTATATTATAAAATACGGATAAAAAACTCTTAAATCTCTTAATTAATATATTATATTACTATAAATTTATTTTAATTATATTATTAAATATGTAACTGGTTATTTTTTCTAGATATCATTAAAATATATAAAAATAATCATTGAATTCTAACAAAATAATTAATTTTTTTATATAAAAAAACATTATATTATTACGTTTAAATTAAACAAATTTAAAAAAAAACATTATCACTTTCTCAAAACCATCCAAAATCGTACTGTAAATCGACAAAAAAACAAAAAATGAAATGAAACATTAAAATCATGATGTATCTTGCTGCATTGTGTGAGTATGATTCTAGTCAATAATTATGATGAAATTACTTCACACTATACAACTTTAAAAAATTATTATAATAAATTGTAATTTTAATTTTTTTCATATAGATTCTTAAGTATAATATAATACAAAACTATTAACTTATTAACTAACATTAATATAATAGCTTTTAATGAAAGAATGAAATAATTATTAAAATATATAATTAAATAATTAAACAAAAATTTATCTTAAAATATTAAATAATATTTAATTTGATAAATTAATTAGTTAAATGGTTAAATTTATGTTTGTTAAAGTTTGTGATTTGAAAATAATTAATTAAATGGTTATATTTATGTTTGTTAAAGTTTTTTATTTGAAGGTAATAATTAGAGGGAAAATTAATTGTTTTAACCATTTTGTAAAAATGGCTTAATCTCTTAGCCACTTTCTCCTTAAAATTACTGAAGTAGGCAATATGTTTGTGAAACCCCATTGCATATACGAACTCATTCTTCGGACCACATTTATTTTACAAAATTGGCCCCTGTTCATAAAAACCCAAGTTCACAGTTGCGAACCTGGCCCTGAACTTTCACATTTAACGTTTTCACCCAACCTCGCAATTGAGGTTGCCTCTTTTTGCGAACATACATGTGTCGGGCAGGGGTAAACCGTTTTACCCCCAAACTCTTTTGTATAAACTGTTTTACCCCCAAACTCTTTTGTATAAACCGTTTTACCCCTGCTCGACACCTGTATAACCGTAAAAGAGGCAACCTCGCAATTGTGAGGTTGGGTGAAAACGTTAAATTTGAAACTGCAGGGGCCAGGTTTGCAATTGCGAACCTGGGTTTTCATGAATAGGGGCTGGTTTTGTACAATAGCGGTGGTCCGATGAATGAGTTTGTATATTGCGATGAGATTTCACGAATATGTTGGCTACTTCACCAATTTTAAGGAGAAAGTGGTTAGGAGGTTAATCCATTTTCACAAAATGGCTAAAATAACTAATTTCCCTATTTTGACATAGATTTTTTTATACTAACTCATGTTGTTTGTAAATTTATTCACTTTATATTTTTATTAACTTTAGAGTAAACTTCAATTTTTTAGTCCATGGAGTTTAGTGAAAAATTGTAAGTTAGACCTGAACTTTAATAAGTTTAGAAAATCATCCTTGTGGTATTTATTTTGTTCTGAAAGTAGTCTTTGATCGTTAACTCTGTTTATCTATAATATAACCACAAGGGTTGTGGCGTACTGGTTAAGCCCCTGGGGGATGTGGTGGAATATCTCATCTGCTCAGGGTTCGAATCCGACGTACACAACAATTGTGGCCACTGAGGTCTAATCAGGGTTGATGTCTTACAGTCATAATTTGCCAAGGGATTAGTTTAGGCATAGCCTAGGACACCCTTCCAAAAAAAACTATGTTTATTTTATCCTTTAGAGCGAAATGCATTTCAGTTTTTTCATCAAATTTAATCTTCTTTTAAAAAATAACATAATATTTTATTTTATATTTTATATTATATATTATATCCCTCTCAATCTAAAATTTATTATTTTTTAAAAGGAAATATAAATAATATTTTATGTTGTTTTAAAGTGAAAGCTAAAGATTTCGATGAAAAAACTGAAATGTCTCTCATTTTAACGTAAAAAATAAACAAAATTAATGATAAGAACCACTTTTAAAACAAAACAAAAACAACAAGGACTATTTTTAGATCTATCAAAATTCAAGTCTCGAGAACCATAATTGAAGTGCACTCTTAATTAACTTTATATCTCATTTGTGTATTAAAGTTTTCAAATTATAAATGCATCGAAAACTTCTAAAAAGTCGTTTGTCCTTTTCTAACAATATTAAAATATTAATATTAATAATTTATAGTTTGAAGATTTGTAAAATTGAATAAAAAATAATAAATATAGCCTTAAGAGTTGGGATCATGTTCGAATATTTATTTTTTATGAGAACATGAGAATAATTCTGATTCTTTAGATGAGTTGATTTTTTTGAATTAATACGACCCTTCATCTACCTTCATCTGATAGCTGATGAAAAAAACAGACCTTCATCAATCTTTATCACTTTCATCTATCTTCGTCAACTTTTATAAACTTTTACATATCTTCAAACACATTCATATGCATGGATTTGTTAAAGTTTTAGACATGGTGATAAAAATAGGTAAATGAAAGTAACTGAAGATTCGTGAGATACAGGTATATGCAAATGGATGAAGACATATGAATGTTCGTGTTCTTACCAAAAAATTTATTCTTATAAGAACCCAACCTCATATATATTTGGGATCTTGTGAAAATAACAATTGTTACAAGATAACTTCATTTGCATTTATCTATTTTCAACTATCTTTGTCTTTAGTCATTCACGAACTTTCACATTCACTTTTTGCACACATGAAATTCTTAAAATTCCAGCTAAGGGTGCTCACGGATTTGGTTGATCCGGTTGAAGGCACTTGAACAATTCAACCTAATGTTGGTGGTTTGAAAATTTTCAACCTAACCCAAACAAAATTGCGAAAACCCAACCTAACCCGTTCGGGTTAGTCGGGTTGTGTTTAAACAAAGTAAAGACAACATTGAAAACATAAAAATAAGGAAATATTCTTTTGAAATACGATCAATCATTCAAGAGAATATACGAGTTCATCAAATATTTATATCTTACATATAACTTTCCAATAATGTCCTCTTATAAGTTTCATTGGTTGTTATTGTCGAGTTGTTTTTTGTAACTTATATATATTAAAGAGAAATACAAATAATTTTTAGAGAAGTCGCTAAAACTTTTATCAAGTTATCGGGTTGGTCGAGTTACTTTGGGCTAACCCAATATCAACCCAATAGATTCAGGTTGTCCTAATTTTGTATCGATTATATGTCGAATTACTTCGCTTTGATTTTTTTCGAGTTTTTTCGGACTGGATTAATCGGGTTGATCAGTTTTTTCACTTTTTAAGCACCCCTAATTCTGATTATAAAAATAAATAAATAAAGGTAATTAAGAGTATATACAGATTTTATTCTCATTATATCATAACTTTTATTTTCATGAGATTCCAAAAATAACGAGAAAAAAAATGTATCGCTAAAATGAAGGTAAAAAGTAAAAACATGTGGGAAAAAAAAGAGCATGCTTTGATAATGCCAAGAATGTTGCTTTTGTTTCTAATCATTCCCTTCCCAACGGTAATATCCCATTTATTTTATTATTTTAAGAGCATCCACAATGTGCTTTTTCACAGGTTTTTAAAAGCTTTTTCAAAATACAAAAACCCCTTTTTGAGGTTTTTCACATAGTGGAGAGCTTTTTTGGGTGAGGTTTTTCGCGAGGTTTTTCGTCATAGCTCGTAACTGCACGACCTGCTTTTTCATAGCTTTTTCGTATTTAATCAGTTTTAACTTTATAAAATTTTATAAAAGTTTCGTATTTAATCAGTTTTATTTATTAATCAGCTTTATTTATTAATATATTTAAAGTAATCCTATTTAAATATAATTATTAAATAAATAATATAAATAAATACATAATGAAAGTAATTATATTTTATATTTTAAAAATAATATCTCAAATTTGACATATTTATACAATTTTAACAGATTTCTTAATGATCCACTTTTTATTTTCGATTATACATACTTTTAAATTTAACATTTTTTAATTTTTATTTTACAAACTTTTTATACAACTTTTATATATTTCTTAATAACCTAATTTTTATTAATTTTATTGTACATACTTTTAAAATAACTTTTTTTCTTGATATAAATAAATATGTATTTGTATGAATTTTAATGTATTTATTTTTATAAATAAGAATAAAAATGATATAAAGTTAAAATAGTGAAACCCTGAATAGTTTAAAAAAGTAATGAAAAAACTTGGGTGAGGTTTTTCACATAGTGGAGCTATATAAAGTTTTTTAAGTTGTTGATGTGGCAATAATGTGTAAGAAAAAAGTTATGAAAAAGCTCGGTGAAAAGCTCGTACACTGTGGATGCTCTAACCACTGATTTATTTATTTTTTTAATATTTTTGTTTTTTATATAATTAATTATGGGATAGTTAAAATAGAGTAATTGTTGGATAGAAGAAAGTTCAAATGAAAACTTGATTTTCATTGTGTACGTGAGGATAAATTTCAGTTACTTCATCTCTATTGATCCAACAACTCATATTAAATAGAGTTTTTAATTTTAAGATGCTTAGAGGTAAAAATAGAAGATAATTTAAACTCACGGTTACCATATTTGACTTTTTATTTTCTTTTCTAATTAAAAACTTTTACCTTAGTAAAGTTTAAAATAAATTATCTTAAAAATTACTAATGGTTTAATCAAACAAATTACATCAAAAAAACGAGAATTTCGTGTTTTTCGATATGACATCCATCTCGATATATTTTTTTGTTGTTTTAACCGTTTTTTACGTGAATTGATATATATATATATATATATATATATATATATATATGTGTGTGTGTGTGTGTGTTATATTCATTATGAATATTTATGTACGTTCAAGTCTGTACAATACCTCGACACTGTAAGTATGTAACTTGACATCACCTTCTTCAACGCTTTCTTCAACGTCGTAAGGCATTACGTTTCTTCAGCACCGTAACCCAACACCCATCAAGACGAATCGAGAACCTATCGAGTAATTCTGTTGTGAACCGGGGAACAAAAGAAAACGTGTCACGTCTCTACATCTTCATGGGTCATTCATGTATTATTCATCATGAATAATGTATCATTCAGGATGAATAATACGACATTCGCGGTGAATAATTCACGATTCATGAATTTGTGTATTATTCATCATGAATGTTATGTAATTCATCCTGAATACTATATTATTTATCATGAATAATGAATGAACGTCGATATTTGTTATTCATACAAAACGTGGGACATCCGGGGATGCGCATACATATTCATAATGAATTAAACCAAATTTCGGTTGTGAATTGGGAAACAAAAGAGAGTGCGCCATGTGTCTACACTTTCACGGGCCATTCATATATTATTCATCATGAATAATGTATCATTTAGGATGAATAATACAGTATTTAGGATGAATAATACACGAATTCATGATTCATGTATTATCTATCATGAATCGTGTATTATTCACCCTGAATGTTGTATTACTCATCATGAATAGTGACTGAACGTTTACCTTTGTTATTCATTCTGAATGTAGACACCCGATGACGTACATGCATATTCATAATGAATATAACACATATATATAGTTTCACGTAAAAAAATGCTTAAAACGAAGAAAAAAAAACTATATCGAGACGGATGTCATATCGAAGGGCACGAAATTTGTTTTTTTGGATGTCATCTCCACTTCTCTAATCCAGTATATGCAGCTGACAGGATTGGCGGTACCTGCAAATTCGGGCGGCCTACACCCCAGAAAGGCCTTGTACGTGCATCCTGATTCTTTCTG
Organism: Arctium minus; assembly: GCA_954870635.1. Classification (NCBI taxonomy): domain Eukaryota; kingdom Viridiplantae; phylum Streptophyta; class Magnoliopsida; order Asterales; family Asteraceae; genus Arctium; species Arctium minus. The sequence goes on along the minus strand of OX941092.1, from coordinate 76,400,484 downwards.
TTTCTCACAAACAATAGCATTATCTTTCGTTCCCACAACGGCCAGTCCACCACCTGACCCAATCACGGCCTTTTCCACCACCGTCTCGGGCCGTCGGTGACTGGCGTCACGATCTTCCAAAAGTTTCATAAAGAATTCTTGTTGTTGTGCCATGGCCGAGTTCATGGCTTGCATCATACTGTCTCTGATTCTTGTTTCGAGGGTCACCTCCTCTATGATAGGGTTTGCGGAGGCAAGATCTACCTGTGGAATGTGCTCGGGTCCCCCGCCCAAGACATTGGTTGTGGGAGGCCCCATAGAGGTCACGACCAAGGGAGGTTGGTCGACGGTAGATTTGTCCTCCACTTGACCCTCTCACGGTTTTTGCAGTTTGTTCTGTATGTTTAACATGGTTATTATCTGCCACACACGCACGAGAAAGAGGTTGAGAAAAGACTGAGTGAGTTAAACTCATGGTACGTACTACTACACATTTCAATCATCATAACAATAGCAATTCAAGCATGCTCATGTAAGAGCGCATTCATAATAGCATTAGCTACGTGATATTATGATTGCGTTATACACAAGGATCCGTCGTCACCGTCATCACAATTCTCAATCAATGTAATTTCGTAGGTCCTAACACTCTCCCCACCTATGACTTTACCCCAAGGTGGACAACTTAGTGATAACGCTTAAAGCTTAAGTCTAGATACGTTAAGGTCAATACCTAGTTCACTTAAACTAAAGCTATGATACTAACTTGTAACACCCTAAGAATAGGGGCAACAAATTTCCGAAAAAAACGGACAAGAGGTATATAGAAATTGCCATAGCAAAAGCCTCCCAAAAATGGGGAATAAATCAAACCTGTTTAATCACAATTTGTAATTCAACGGTAATAAACAACAACCATCTAATCTAATATCTATAAAAGAAATAAGATTACAAAAAGGGTTTCGTCTATAGACCCAACGAAGTCTTTCACAAAAAGTGTGTCCCAATGCACATCCCCAAGCTCACACGGAAGTCCGCCTATACCTTCTTAACCCATACAATTATATTTCTAGTCTATTTAAGGCTAAAGAGTCCCAATAACATTTTAGGGAAGCTCATCCATATAGATTATGAGGTCTTAGACCTAAACATGATGAACTCCACAAGAAATCAAGATATGTGTATAAATAGTTCAAATATAGAGGAATGACAACAATAAATAGCATGTTATGATGTGTATCTAGTTTTAACAAAGTTTAGGAACTCACCTTCTAGGTTTTGGTTAAAAACCCTAGAAAATTTTAGTAAACCCTAATGTAGATGGAAGTGAAGACTTGGAGACTTGGTAGCTTGAGATTCTTGATGACAACTTGCACTAAATGCCTAGGCCAACCCTCTTGAGTCCAATAAATGTTTCCAAGTCAAAAGTTAGGTGTGCATTAAAGAGGGAAGAGGTTTGGGGTTAAAAATCGCCTTTTTGCAGCTCTCAAAATCGCTGGAACAAAGTTGAAAACTGAAAACCCTAGCTGAAACTCGTCAGGCCTGGATTTTATACCCCCAGAGGCACGGTGCGACTATGCCCAGCGACTTTGCCATGGGCAATGTCGCTGGCTAACCCCAGCCTACTACCTGATTCCCGCGAGTATGCCCGGCGACTTTGCCCAAGGGCATTGTCGTTGGGGCAAGGTCGCTGACCAAGACCCACCTACTGGATGTCCCTAGCGACTATGCCAGGCGACTTTTCCCGTGGGCATTGTTGCTAGCAAGGTCGCCTACTACCTGTCGGGACCTGTTTTCTCATCTGAAAATCATCCGACTCACACGCGGTTGCATACTATGGTTAGGGAAAGATCACGAGGATCACACAAAGGTAATATATATATATATATATATATATATAATTAACTACTATGGGTGAGACACATTACCTTATCTAGATTCATGGTTTTCCAGGTGTTACATATATTGTGTATGTGTTATATTTAAACATAGTGAAAGTAACATGGTAGCAAGTAATATATGTAGATATTCATATCGAGATATAGAATCCACATATGAGTACAAGATGGGGGTCTTGTGTATCGGACGTGATTCTCTATGAGAACATTGCATTTGGATGTCATATGAGTATTATAAGTGTTTTTCATTTAGTCATTGTACATGTACTTCTTTAACTTGAGAATATAGAGTTTGTTGTGTGTAAGTGACGTACTTTGACACTGGTTTTAATCATTTCGTAACTGAGTGAGAGAATGGTAGTTGCATATGTCATGTATCACATGATAATACTAACATGTATTGTGATAAGATTTATCTCTCATGTATGACGATAGTGATATCTCTGGACACTTTAATTGAACGATATTGAGAAAATACATACATGATCAAATAATATGTATGTAATATCTATTTTGATCAGTTAATTTGGAATGAAGAAAATTAGGGATTTGGTGTACGAAGATGACAAATTTATGCCCCATGTAAAATACAGAACAATAGGACATAACATACACACTAAAAATGATCACATAACTAACTCAATCTAATCATGATCTATGTTATCAATTCAACCCAAAACCCACTACTTTCATAAAAAGGCTTAAACTTACTTAAATCATCACCTAGGCTAGTTTTCTTGATGTTAATTGGCCTAAACCCTTACTAAACAATGCTTAGTAAGAACCAAACTTCAAAAACTTAATTGAAAATTCACATATCCAATCGTTTGCTCTCACATAGGTGTCTATATGTATATGCATATATATATATATATATAGAGAGAGAGAGAGAGAGAAAGAGAGGAAAGGTCAATTGCAAATATTTTCTCTGTTTTGAATCGAAGACAAAGAAGAGCATGACATGTGTCCTTGGTTGTTCACATTCATCATGAATAAATGAATATAAACAATTGTAATGCATGTTTGCACTATTCGTGATGAATGATAAACCATTCATGATGAATAAGCCGTTAATGTCTAGAATATGTGGTCCGCCTCCTTTGCCCATGGATTTACAAGGGAACTTAGGTTCAATTGAATATGCCCCTATGTATTAGTCGGAGAACACGTTCATTGTATGAAAACACGAAAACTCCCTTAGTATGTGTGATAATACACGTGAGGGGGCCTGATGGTGTGCGAATGACTTGGCCCGCGACCTAGGTCATGTCAAAGGTCGCATGCGTCTGTAATTTAGTATCACATGTAAGAGACTACAGTATCACGTGTGATTGACTATAGTAAAATGGTGTTCTCGCGTTTTTTTGTAAAATAAAGGTATTTTCGTTTGAACCCTTCCATATATATTTATATATATATATATAGGGGCATGTTCAAACGGGAAGGTAAACATTTTGCGAGAAGGCGAGAAGTGTTTAATCATATATGATTAAACACATGTTATATTGGCAATACATAGACGTTTAATCATATATGATTAAGCACACCCACAGGTCGTGTAATCATATATGATATCACACTTCTCGACTTCTCGCAAAATGTTTAACTTCTCGCATGATCCTTCCTCTATATATATATATATATAGAGAGAGAGAGAGAGAGAGAGAGTTGGGTTTAAGTGAGAAAAAATATTTTTTGTGAGAAATGTGAGAAGTGGTGAATATACCCTTATATTGTGTGAAATTTACATTATATTTTGTGAAGATGTGAAGGTTACATGACCTGAATGTGTAGCTTCACTAATTTATGTAAATGGCCACCTCCATGCTACGTCTTCACGTAATATAAGGGTTTTACATATATTATGTGCATATTACATTATATTATGTGAATGTTATATTTATCATAGTTCTCACGAAAAATGACATTTCTCACGAGAGACCAACCATATAGATTTAAAAATATTCTTTTTGGTTATTAATTTTGATTTCAAAATACCAACTAAATTCGTAGTCAAAATAGAAAATTCAAGATAAAAATTTAAACTTTCAGGATCTGTTTAGTTGGATGCAATGATATCATTCATTATAAATCAAGACCAACTTATTTATTAAGAATTTATGTTGCCGTTTACCAAATACTTACCCGAGTAAGCACTTATCCGTAAAATTCAACACTATCACTTACCTACCGGGTAAGATTTTAGTTCACCAAAACAGTATCGTATGCAACAATTTCCTCGGTAAACGCTAACCATGGTAAGAGTCTTCACCATCGCTTACCGATTAAGACTCTCGGTCCTTACCTTAGCTCTTACCGGGTAAGATTTTTGGTCCTTACCATATTCATCCGATAAGGTAATATGACTTGGTAAGCGCTTACCCGAGTAAGCGTTTGGTAAACGACCCTTAGTTTTTATCACCAATTTGATCACCAAGAGAATTTTATACATTAAAAGTTGTACTTTGTATATCGTCACCAAGACAATTTTTATGCATCTAGAGCTTATCTTATAGGGTTATTTAAAATGATTTTAGGTTTTGAAACACATAAAAAGTCAAGAGTTAAACACATTCAAATCTTTTTATATACTTAAACAAATTAAAATATAAAAAAATTAAAACGAGGCGAAAAGAATTAAGATTTTTATTTGTTATTGTTCTTTCGATAACTAAATTCCAGATATAAAAAACAAAATGAATGTTAATTTGATTCAAAGAGTAACTTTTTTTCTATGTGTTTTCAAATATAATGTAGCCCTAAGTCATCATACTTTTGTTTAATTTAACAAGATAATATATATATATATATATATATATATATATATATATATATATATATATATATATAGGGGCAGGTTCAAACGAGAAGCTAAACATTTTGCGAGAAGGCGAGAAGTGTTTAATCATATATGATACACAAACTTAATCATATATTATTAAACACATATTATATTGGCAATACATAGATGTTTAATCATACATGATTAAACACACCTACAAGCCGTGTAATCATATATGATTAAACACTTCTCGGCTTCTCGCAAAATGTTTAACTTCTCGCATGATCCTCTCTCTCTCTCTATATATATATATGTATATGTATATATATATATATATATATATGAGTTGTAAATTTGCAACCCCTATGTAGGCCAAGGTTAAGATGTGGGTTGTATAGGTTGTAAGATTTACATGAGTTGTAAATTAAACTACCCCTATATATATATATATATATATATATATATATATATAAAATAGGGTTGGGTTCCGGTAAGAAGTTGAGTTTAACGTGAGAAGCGTGAGAAGTGATTATCAACCGTTGTATGAGAAATGGATGCAAATTAGGATGAGATGCACCGAGATGCACCAGATCAATTCTCTTCCAAAGCGCAACTCATGGGAGGGCATGAGATTAAAAGTGATCAATGGTTAAGATCCACTTCCCATGTTTCTCACACGATCTTTCACACACACACACACACACACATATATATATATATATATATATTATAGAGGAGGATTTAAATGAGTAGTTCAAAAATGTTGAGAAGGTGAGAAGAAATCTCCACCATTAGATGACAATTTTCAATGACCAAGATCTTAAGAACAAAATATGTAAATATAGACAAAATTGTGACTAATTTAAAAAAACTAAGAATGTTGAGGGGAGTATTTTTGACTTTTTTTTATATAATTAAATCACTAGGGTCAGGTTCAGAGAAAAACCTCAAAAAAACAAAAAACTGAGAAACACCTTGGTAGCCTTCCATCTGGACGGTATGCACTTGTCCATACAAGTAATTAATTAGTTTTTTGGTTTTTATGCACATGTGCATATTATGCACTTGTGCATATGCACGTGTGTATGTTATAAATTACTTGTATGCACAAGTGCATACCGTCAAGATAAATGACTACCAGAGTGTTCTTCAGTTTTCCATTTTTTTGAGGTTTCCCTTGAACCTCCCTCTAAATCACTAATCCACTTTTTTTTTAATTACTGGCTTTCTTTTTCAAATGGAAAATAGATTACCTTTTTTTTAATTAAATTATCAAAAATATAATCAATAATTATTTAAATAAATTACAACAAAAAAACGAAAATTTCATTATCTTTAATTTTAAATCCATGATGATTTATATTTTTTTGAGATTCATACTGATTCAAAATCTCGATTATAATTGTAAATTAATTCACGTACAAGTTACAATTAAGATTTACATATGGATCCATATTATGATTCAAATGTGAATCTATGTTACGATTCACACGTTCATATATAAATCTTAAACTGATTCAGAATCTTAGTTATAAGTTTTCAATTGATTTGCATACAAGTTGTGATTAAGATTCACATGTGAATCTATATTAGGATTCACATATTCAGATATGAACCAACATATACCTACTTATCATCGTATAATAATGTTACATTTCAAACGACCAATGAAGAACAACAATGTTCGTGCTCAAACATGAGATTTAGGAAAATGAGTTTTAATTTGATTTGTAGATTGTAAAATCACCAATGATTTTAAGGTGAAAAATTGGATAAAAATCGATAATTATCAATATAAAAAATTATTATAGAAAAAATAGTAGATAAATTAAAATATTTAATTTTTTCATAGTTATCTTAATTAATGAAAAAAGACTTTGAAATCAAAATTTTAAGTTCATAGTTGAAATTGTTTCTTTATTTGAAATCAAAATTTTAAGTTCATAGTTGAAATTGTTTCTTTATTAACTTTTTATTTAAGTGAAAGACACACACACACACACACATATATATATATATATATATATATATATATATATATAAAAGGTAAGGTTCAGGGGAAAACTCAAAAAAATGGAAAACTGAGGAACACTCTGATAACCTTTTATCTGGACGGTATGTACTTATGCATACAAATAATTTGTAGCATGCACACGTACATATGCACAAATGCATAATGCACACATGCATAAAAACCAAAAAACAACTTAATGTACAAGTGTATACCGTCCAAATTAATGGCTACCAGGGTATTTCTTAGTTTTCCATTTTTTTTTAGATTTCCCTTAAACCTTCCCCCCCCCCCCCTCTCTCTCTCTCTCTATTAATTAAGATAATTATAAAAAAAAATCAAATATCTTAATTTATCTTCTACAATTAACTAGTCAAAGTTAACTCAGTAGTGACCTTACTGTATATCAAATCTAGTTATGGGGACAACATGCATCCTAATGACCTTATACCATGTAGTTCTTTTAAGATTAATTTATTATCAAGTTCATTATTTTATTATTAGTTTATACTTTTTATCCTCAATTTTCCATGAAAGTGATGCTAATTTAGAAATATATCAGATCAGAGTGTTTGTGAATTGTGCCAATTCAATAATTCCCAACATTTGTTTAATACATAACTAAAAAAACTAATGCTCCTTAATTTGGACAAAAAGTTGATTAACGGTAAATCTAACCAGCATCATACGAAACCCATCTTCAAGGATATCAATGTGAGTGGTATTTTTTGACTCACTCACTTTTTGAGGCTAGCGGGGGGGCTAGGTTTGAACCCATGACCTGTCTTGTATTTAAGCTAAGGGGGTGTTTACTTGTGGCTTAATGAGCTTAATGATAAAAATAGTTAATTCGTGCAGACGTTTGGAGTGTTTACTTGTGGCTTAACGGCTTATTCGCACAGACAAAAGTGGCTTATTCGCTAAGTAGGTAAGGGAGGTGTTGTCCCCATTAAGCCAAAAATTTGACAATTCTACCATTTAAAAAAAAAAACTTATCAGAGATAACCTAATCGCTTCCTCCCACATACGCCTCCCACATACATCGCCGGCGATTGCAATCCCTCTGGTCGTCGTCCGCCGCTGGTCGTCATCCACAACGCTTCTCGATTCCATTTT